>CAKMXH010000011.1:0-639312 GCA_928722295.1 Ustilago curta | reverse complement strand
CGTTCAGTTACGTATTGCTAAGGTTAAGACTACTTTCTGCCTTTGCGAGAACAGCACCTCCCTAACCCTAACCCTAACCCTAACCCTAACCCTAACCCTAACCCTAACCCTAACCCTAACCCTAACCCTAACCCTAACCCTAACCCTAACCCTAACCCTAACCCTAACCCTAACCCTAACCCTAACCCTAACCCTAACCCTAACCCTAACCCTAACCCTAACCCTAACCCTAACTCCCGGTGTCGGGAGTTGAAGTTCGCTAGCGAATCAGAGTTCTTGAGGAGGTCTGTCGTCCGAGAGGGTTTTTCTCCCAATTACTGACCCGTTTTATTGGGGGCTGCACGGTTGTGCCGTGTGTGAGATGCAACTCCCGACATCGGGAGTTAAGTGTCGTGAGGTGGAAATGCTCTGAGTGCGAGGTGACCCTTGAATCCGATAGTCGGATCCAACATGCCCTCCTCTCGGGCTCAGCCCTTCTGTTGCGTTTGATGAGGTGCGGCGAGGGCGTCAGAGGCAAAAATAAAAGCCCTTGAGATTGACACTTTGGACTATCATGGGAGAATGGATGGAAGCAGTATCCAGCCCAGCCAACAAGGCGCAAACAGCACTAGTGCAGTGGTATACATGCACACGGGCTGCGCTCTCACACGACGGCTAGGAGCGCAACAGTATCTCAGAAACTAACAGGACCCTGTCCTATAATTCCGCGGCAAATTCTGCGTCGAATACTGAGGCTAGCACGGTGACCCCTTGCGTTTTTGCCATTGCAAGTTGCATCTCGCAATGTGGCCGGGCCGGCCCAATGCCAAATGCTAACTGACATTGGCTCCCGTTGAGGTTGTGCTTCCTGAACAAACGGTATAGCAGTATCGCGTTGCTCTGACTGTCTGTATTCTCGACTCAGTGCAGTTGACCGCTGCATGGAAGCAAAGGCCCTCGTCGATTGACAGATTGAGCACTTTTTTCACGCCCCGTGCGCTAGCTATAGTAGTGTCGAGATCACCAGATTAAGAAGCAAAGCAGGTGCATACTCGAGCAGGGATTGGTTCAATTCCGGCAAGCAAAGGGGAATGCAACATTTCCGCGGAGTCGATGCGAATAGGGAGTCAGGCTTTTTGTCGCCGATCACTTGCTAGGTCAACTCATCGAGCGTTGGTATGGAAGGGCCGTGTACTATCTGCCACAGCCCGCGCCGTCTCGATGTAGGTGAAGATTATCGAGCCAGCCTCATTGTGTGTGTGTGGGTGTGTGTGCCGAAGGAACGGATTCGGCTTCTTCGGCGCCAGCATATGATCGACACCACTGCGGACCCGTGCAGGCGCCCTTGCATATTGTGCTGTTCTTCGTCTGAACTTAACGATCCCTGCAGCCCGCATAGCGTTGTACCTCAATGTCCACCATGCTCTCCATTGCGTGTCCACATGATTCTGTCGGCTACTTCGTACCGCTCTGCAGTTCACCGCAACTTAGATCCGTATGGATGCTACTGCAGCTCCGAGCCCCGTGCTCCGTGAAGCGCGTGAAGAAGCTCAGCCTTGTCCCTTCTCGTCCTGTCCTTGCATTAGTCGAAGATGTTTCGCTCCATTCGGCTGACATTCTCTCTTCGTCTCTGCCGTACTCAGGGCACTTCGTCGCCCGTGTGCTTTGTAGAGGCGTCCGTTTGGAACCTGAGGAGAGCCTGCCCTTCGAGCCTTCGCACTTCCGCACAGCAGCGTTCGAAAGTACTTAATGTCGGTCCGTTGCTTTCCCCTTTTGACGGTCTCTTCTCTTCGCATCCTCTTCTGTTCGTAGATAATCCCCATTCCTCCTCGAAGTCTGCCAAGATGGTTCAGCTCACCAAGGACTTCGTCGGCCTCGTTCCAGTCGCACTCATCCTACTCGCCGTCGCTCAGACCGTCCTTGCTTCTTTTGCCACGGATGAGCGTGCGTCTGCTGCTACCTTCTCGCACGCCATACGTCGTCGACGTGCGCTTGCTACTCGACTGGACCTCGTCCCTCGCGCAACACCCGCAGAGATCGAGCAAGCTTTTGCGATTCTGCAACGCTCTGATTTCTGGAGCTCTGATCTCCAGAGGAGATCAGCTCGAACTTCTGGTAAAACCGGGAGAAACGAGTGGTCTGTCAATGATGATGACCAAAACATCTGCTTCTGCGTCAATCGAGATGCGGCCAGCGCACGCGAAGCTTCGTCGAGTGGCTCATCGACCAGTGCGTCTTCCTCGGGGTCGTCTATCGCAAGCTCGAACTCGTACGCGTCTTCCAACTCCAACGTCGATGCCAACTCACAAGCCGAGTCCGGATCGAGCTCTAGTGCCGCTTCCACCTCGTCCTCTAGCGCAACATCACACTCGAAGGCAAGTGGTGGATCGTACAGTCCAACGTATGTCTACAACAATTCGTATGACAGCTCTCGATCTTCGTCCGTGACCAACAACACCAAGAACATTACCAATGTTGACCAATCCACCCATGATTCGCACGACACCTACAACACCAACGAAACCTCTACCACGAACAACGTGCACGAGAACAATCACAACGACAACTCATCGCACTCGTACACGGACAACAGCAGTCACTCCCAAGACAACAGCCATAATTTTGAGGACAACTCGAACACGACCAATGACAGTCACGACGTTGATAACTCAGCCAACTCGTCGTCGTCCTCTACAGTCAACAACACGCAGAACAACATTGACAATTCGCAGCACACCACCAACAACACCACCAACAACAACGACGGAGGCGCTGGCGGTTCAAGCAATACCAAGAACACCGGCATTGATGCCAGCGGAGCCAAGGCCAACGTGTGCATTTTGGCCTCATGCAACTAATCCCTTTTGGCACACCTTTGATAGACCCTTTGGAGCCGCAGCTGCAGCATTCTCGCCCGCTTGGAAGACAGATGCGAGGCAGTCGGGACCTATTCGATCAGACGACGCTGCCATGTTCTGGCTACGCGGAGTCGGTGAGGTCCCCTCTCGCAAACCGTTGTTCCTCAGTTCGACTTCGTCGTATGTTTTCTTTCGTGTTTGGAGCCTCATGTCGAATCACACTCTTTTGCCCTGATGCGCTTTCCATCTGACGAGCTCGGTCACAGTGCTTTCGAAGAGCAAGAACAACGTCTCGAGACGGCTACCCTGAGTCGAGCCAACCGTATGTGTCGAATGGTACCGTCTCAAAATGTGCAGAGGTTGTCATGGTGAATTGATCAGAGACTCGCTTGAAGACGTGTTGCAGAGACAGCGTGCATGGAGATCACGCATTCCATTAGGTTCCGCGGACAAAAAATTTTCGCTCCTCCACTATTTTCCTTAATCCCTAAAATGTATTTAAACAGGCCTTTTTGGCCGGCAGAATTCCCCAGAAATTAATCCTTCCAACTTTCCTCTCACGCGACGGCTAGGAGCGCAACAAGACGCAACACCGCTTGCTCAAATGCTGTCTATTCATATCTCCGCGGAGCTGTTTCGTTTTACGATCGAGCGATCCGGTGGGGGGCCAACGCTATCGCCGTTACGTAGCTACATGACACAATTCTCAAGCCCGTGACATAGAGAGATGGTGTTGAAGTGCTTCGACAGCTCACAATCGTCGTTAGCATACTGTACGTATAGACTGCATGTAGAGTACAGCTCCAAGCGGTCAAACGCGACAACCGGGCACGATCGGCAATCCCGTGCATTTGTCGACCGGCGCTTTCCGCCGTTACGAATGAGCATGCTTTATGTTTTAGACCCTCACCAAGGCTGTCAGCGTTGCAGCACTCTGTCGCCGCTCAGCTAGGCGAGAGCTAAGCCGGCACTTGTGTGATATCAACATCAGCCGTTTCAGCTTGATGTCATCATACCCCCACAGCAAAGGTCGCTGGTCGCAGTCGGCCTGCCGTCACCATTCGAAACCGGAAATCCATATCTCTTGACCACCGGCCGGATGGTTCGTCGCTTCATAAGTTACGAGGTCTGAGATGGGGAACGGCAGAGCAAGACATCGCTCCCACGGTCATAAAAAGAACTGAACCAGGTTTTCGTTCTTACATGGATGTTCGGGCGGAGACAATGCATCTCAGACATGTACAGTATGTATGCTCGCTTCGTGCAGTCGTGATTGTCGAGAGACACGGTAAGCACGAAGGACGTCCAACCGGTCCAATTCGCTTGGTTCTTTGGTATCGAAGTAGTATCGTTGATACTTTCTCTCGACGTAAGGTAACGATCAAGGACATTGTGAGACCGACCGCTGTTGTCAAGGTCCAATGCTCTCACGAGGAAACATAATGACGCACGAGTGAAACACGTGGAATGCGATCCTTCAGTGCCATGGTACAGTCGACGGGATTCCAAGACAGCGACGATCGTGACGCTGAAGCAACAGAATTTGAGGTTCTGACGGGCGCAAGCGAGCCCGAGCCCAATCCTTGGACCGGCATGACGAGGTTGCCGAGACCATGCCAGGGCGGAAGATCAACGCCGGGTCCGCCTCAACGCCCCGCAGCACAATGAGTCAAACTTCAGCTTCCAAAATTTCATCCTTATGTTCCTGGCGGGGTTTCAACGCTGTGTGGATGGATGACGAAAGGCGGATGCGAATGCTTGGCCGGCCGAAGTAAACTTTGAGCTTCAATTGTCGGAGTTCAACACTCAGCCAGCCCTGCAAGGGATGCTTATTTTTATTGAATAGCTCGTGTCGGACAAGGGATGTGGATGTACCTGTGGGATATTAGAGCGAGGATACAAGCTACGAACAAAAACGGAAAAATATGTGCCCATGAGAGAAAGAACCCTTGCAAGGAGCCAATGACACAGGTAATGGAATTATACAGAGAGATAGTGAGAGAGAATGTGTATGTACGAAAGATGTAAGTCGCGACGCTCAGAACGAGAATCGGATCAAAGCTGGGTTGAGGAGGAAAGGCGACAGAAGCGTGGCCACAGCGATGAACAAGATGGGGAGCATCGTGGGCCAGTCGGCAATCTGCCAGCCGATAGGAACCGCCGAGGTGGCAAGAACGCTGACAGCGGCCACAATGGCGACGCAAAGCGTGTTGGACTGCCAGAACTGGCGCAGCACCAGCGGTGCCTCGGTGGCAAAGTGAAAGTCGCTGTCGTCCTTAGCAGTGACACCGAACGAGATTGGAAGCGAAACCAAGTACACGACCATGGCCTTGACGAGGGCGAACGACAGCGAAACAATGGTGACGAGGTTGATCGGATACCACAGCAGATGCTGAGCAAGTGCAAGGAAGATGTTGGCATCGCCGCTGCGGTGACGAGCGATGGTCACACCAAAGAAGCCAGTGGCACCGAAGATAACGATCGAGACAATCCAGTACTCGAAGCAAGGAACGAAGAAGGGAAGCAACCAAGGGCCGAGCCAGCCTTGAACAAAGTAGAGAGCAAACGCAGTCGGCAGTGAAATACCGATGGCGATGTAGCTGGCAGCGTAAGCGAGCAGGTGGAACTTATAGTGGACGGGGACCTTGCTGGACCAGAAGACGGTGCGGATGAGCTTGGGAACGGGTCCCTGAACTGGCCATCGCCACAAGGGGTTGAGGAAAAGCTCAAAGATACCGAACGTATACTTGCGCCAACGGTTGACCTCGTCAATGTACGTAAGAGACACACCCTCTTGGTAGCCGTAGTTGGAGTACGTAGCCCATCGAGTGATCCATCCGCGCAGAAGGAGGCGCAAACCAAGGTCGAGATCCTCTGAGACGGTCTCCTCCGACCATGGCTTGATAAATCCGTCGTTATTCTTGGCACCTAGCGACTCTTCCGAGAGCTCAGCGATGGCCGACTTGCGGAGGAAAGCGTTGTGACCGACAAAGGGAGCCACCTCGCCGGTAGCAGTCTGCCATGAGATGAAGAAATAGATGAAGCGCATAAAGTAGGCGAGCGACTTTTCGAAGAAACCAGAACCGACGATAAGAACACCGGAGCAGTGCTGCAGAATACCGACGTCAGGCGAAGAAGCCATCTCCCATGCACTGGGCAGAAGAGCGTCGGCAGGAATACGCGTGTCCGAGTCGATGAGCAGAATGAGTTCACCGATGCTGACATCGCCCTCTCCATCGGCTTCCGGGTGACGCTCCTTAAGGATGCGCTGGAGCAAAGCCTCACGATCCTGGTTGGGGTTGGCAATGATCGAGTCTTCGTACTTCTTGGAGATCTGCATGCTAAAGTTCAAGTTGGAGGCCTTCTTGAAGCGACCGGCACGCTCGAACATGTCGCCGTGACGAGGACGAGCGATCCAAGCAATGTCATGACGACGGTAAAAGTCGAGACGTGCCTGCTTCTCCTCCTCGTCGACAACGAGCATACCGTCTTCAGCGATGAGGATCGAGGCAGTACCTCCCTGCAGCTCGTACTCGGTGATCGCAGCGCGGACCGAGTCGAGCGTGGGCTGGAGGACGTGCTTGAGCGACTCCTTGTAGACGGGGACCTGGATAGTGACATGAGGGAGGATGGTCTTGCCAATGGGAGCTTCGGGGCTCACACCAGAGTAAAAGCGCGAGTTGCGCATCATGGGACGAATGGGACCGAGCGCCATTGCAAGACAGCTTGCAACGTTATCGGCTAGCGGAAGGAGAATGACAAACATTGGGAAGATGGCCAGAAGCGCGACAAGGTAGATGGGCTCACCATCCAAACGAACTGCCTGAACGATGGTGCGGATCCAATTGGCAACAACGACGGTGGCAATGCAGACGCCGAGACCGCGCACAGCACCGGCGAACGACTGCACCTTGCGCACCTCAGGGGCGTACTCCTCGAGCTGAGAAAGACCGCTCTCTGCCGAGTTGGACTGGGTCACCACCTGGTTCTCGACAGTGGTGTTGAGCGACATGAGCGAAGGCGAACGCGAGATCATGCTGTTGCGAGCCGAGGAGGTGGGGTCAGAGGTGATAGACCACACGTAGTCGACAAGCAGGCGCTCGAAGCTGCGGACCTGCTCGATGAGGTCTCTGCAAGACTCGGTCCAAATTACCAGCACCTGCTCCGTGTCGGAGAAGGCTGCCATCTGCGCACGACGAGCACCACCGAGGTAGTCGAGGCTGTGCATCACCTGTACTCGCTTGGAAGGGCTGAGGCGGATCTCGTTCTCGCCTGGGTTGAGCGTGGAGAGAGCAGCAGCGACAAGAGGAGTGTTGATGATGATGGCAGCATCGCAGTTGAGCTCAAGCATAGCACGAGAAAATGCAGGCATTGACGAGCCCTCCTGTGGGTATAGGATATAGCTACCGACTTGAACGCGAACAGCTACGGCGTTGGAGAAGTTGTCTTGCCTGCACCATTTTTCGGTGACTGCGACCGAGAAGATGTGACGAGCCAGGACAAGCGAGGCATGGATGGCATCGGTGGACTGACTAGCCTCGGCAGGCTCTTCGGCGGTGGAGTGGAAGGTGTAGGAACCAGGTGATCCAGCCGACGGGGCGGTGGTAAGGATATAAGAGTCGGTCCGTCGCGAGGCCCTCTGTCGCGGCGACTTGCCTGCAGTAGACTGACCATAGTGATGGTTGCTGGAAGACGAAGCCGACGAGGAGGGGATCATGCGATCTTCATCGTCGGACTCAATGACTTCCATGTCGTCATCATCGTGACCACGATAGTACTGATTGCGACCGTGACCGTGAACACTTGAAGAAGGGGTCAAGCTGTGGCTGAATGAGGGAAGCGAGGGGAGCGTTGAGCTAGAGCTAGAACGCTGCATGTTGAGCTTCTAAGTGTCAACTTCTGGGGAGAGCTTGATGTCTTTATGTGCGACTACGGAGTAGCCGTGACGAACGGCTTGAGCTTTGCTCGACGATCGTGTTGCTTGACGAGGAGGATGCGAGTGAAGGATGAGGTAGGAAAGAAGGAAGAAGGGAGAAAGGAAGCTGCAATGGATGAGGGTTGAAGTAGTTAGGAAGGGAGGAAGGAGTAGGAAGGGGTTGCTAGTGAATTGTACCACGAAGAGAGGGATGAGTTTAAGAGAGGGAGAGGCGTGTGTCAGTGTGAACAAGTTGTATGTCCTTGTGTTGGAGCTCGTTGCAAGGGTTTTGAGGCAAAAGAGGGCCGATTCACCGGCAGAGGCTTTGCGCTGACAGATCGACAAGGCCGGCTGCTTCGTGCTTTGTGAGAGGGATCGCTCCGAGGCGGCACGGCTTGATGCAAGGATGATCAAAGATATCGAGGCACGCACGAGGCTGCGAGACGGATCGTAGCTGACGAGCGAAAAAAAGAGGGTACAAGAGATAGAAGCCGAGACATACGGGCAGAATCGCGACCGAAGCGGACAAAACCAAAACGCCAAAGATCAGATGGTGTTGAACGCGGCCTACATGGGCGCCTACTCGGGCAACGTGCCATCAAGGTGGTGTGAGAATGGATCAAACGGTCGAGCGGAGAATGGTGAAATCTGGATTGATACGATAACGTGCTGGTGGTCAGGATTCCTGGAAGCGGACCAGCCAGATGATAAATACATGGATCGACGAATGGACAACAGCAAGCATGGGTGCAGCGGATGTTTCACAGAGCGGAGCTGCCTATCTTCAGAATATTTGTCTAAGAAAGATTGCCGGGACGAGTGATAGGAAAAATTTGAGAATGAGAAGAGCGGCTAGGAGTTGAGTGACGCTTAGTGAGCGGGAGAAAGGTACTGTACTGTAAAGGAGGAAGGTCGAGCTTGTCTTCAGCGGAGTCGGAGTACCCTTCAAGTGCAGTAAGGCAAGGCGCTTGTGGCACAAGGTCGAGGCCGTACAATGCACAACGGTCGAGCTGGGCGGGAAAAAAGAAACAGCTTCTTGGCGGATTAGGCGCAAGGGAAGGGCGGCAGAGGGCGTAGAAGCACAGTGGGCGAAAGGCCGAAGAAACAAACAAAAGTGAGTGTGGGTCAATTCTGTTTGTGCGACTCTCGCTTGGCCCACGGAAGAGCTCGTGTGGTGAGCAGACGTTGAAATGTCTCAGAGGGCCGCCACGCTGATGACTGACGATGCCGGATAGGCATCGTACGGGGCACTAGAGCAGCATGAGAGTCAGACGATCTGCATGGCCAGTCCCGGGAGCTGCAATGAACTGCGACCATACTGTTTTTTGTGCCTGCCTGGATCACCGCTATCCAGGTTTCACTTTATGAAATTCTTCCGAGACCCTTCACCGACGGGAAGGTGGGGCGATCTTTGTCTCCCTTTTTTTTCCTTTTTTCCTTCTCACTTGTGGATTCGGTTCATCGTCACCACAGCAGCAGCAGCAGCACGGTCAGAATCCTCCTTGGCAATGATCTTCTCGAATCCTTTCTGTCTGCCGCTCCTATCGAGTTTTTTTTGTGATGCTCTATGACCGCCTGCAACCGTCGGTGTTTGAATCCTATCGGCTCTTCTTTCTGGACACTGCTCTTGCCATCCAGGCAAGCCTCGCCGGTCCACCCAACTTTGCCACTCGGCACTCATCGATACAAAACGGCTAGCTCCATCGTTTGATGTTTCACTGCATACCCGTTCTCGGCCTGGTTTGCTCCGCCCAATTTTCGCACATTGGGCTAGACGTACTACACTTGCAATCTCAGCAAAGGTCGCAGCTTGGTCTGTGCTGCGCGATGTCCTCGACGTGCCTCCACTAGGGCAGTAACGACACATTCGCTTGGCCATCGTTCTGTCTCAGGCTCAATGCCGAGAGTTTTGCGCAAAGACCGATTGTGAATTGTATTCACTGTTGGCATCTGATCATACCAGCAGCGTTTTGAAAATCGATCGTAGCCTATCGATCGCAAGCTGAAGGCATAGCTTTGGCTGCCCACCTTCGCTTTCTCAGCCAAAGTCATTTGTCGAGCGCTCTCATATTGAGTCTTTACAGACAAGCGTTTCCCTCTTGACACTTTCTGCTTCCATCATTCTCTCATCTCGCTCCGCCTACTTCTTGCTTATCCGTTCCCTTCCTTTCTTTCTTTCCACATTCCATCCCATCCAAGCATCCTCCTTCGCAGTGTCTTCCGACCAGAGCAACTCCACAAGATGGCTTCATCGTCAGGACACACCACTACCATGGAGGAAAAGGACTTCAACTGGTCGCCGTCCTCGCAAGTACCCCACTTCCTCCGTAACCACTACCGAAGCTCAAGCAATGCAGGAACTCCAAGAATTCCTGGTTCCGAGTCGAGCAGCGCCGCTTCGTCGGTCGTTCATCTGCCCATCTCGCACGGTCGTGGTCCTAGCAGCGTGAGCGAAAAGGTCATCGCTCCGGCGACATTCCAGACACTCCCTGTCTTGGGCGGCGGGAAGGCATCTGAGTACAGCTCAGCGCCTTCGTCAGTGACTGCCATCGAGCACAGCACCAAGAACGGCAGGAAGCACAACCTCGCTTTCAGCTTCTTCGGTTTGCTTTCGATCATCCTTGCCGCTGTAGTGATTGCTTTCGGCTGGATCAACACTCCTCAGCAGAAGCTCTGCCTCGCCTTCGAGGATGACTTCAGCGGACGTACCACGCTCAACACAGACAACTGGGAGTACGAAGTCCGAGCCGATGGCTTCGGAAACGAGGAGTTTGAGATGACCACCACTCAGGCCAACAACTCGTTCATTGAGGACGGCAAGCTCTACCTCGTACCCACCCTCACCTCGGACGAACTCGGAGAAGCTGCCATCACCGGCAACACCACCTACAGCCTCAACAGCACTTGCACTGCCTCTCCGTTAACCCAGGCTGCTTGCGAAAGTGTCTCTAATTCGACCCTCGGTCAGATCTTGCAGCCTGTCAAATCGGCCCGGATTCGTTCCAAGGCTTCCATCAACCGC
Source organism: Ustilago curta (assembly GCA_928722295.1). Lineage (NCBI taxonomy): Eukaryota > Fungi > Basidiomycota > Ustilaginomycetes > Ustilaginales > Ustilaginaceae > Ustilago > Ustilago curta. The sequence goes on along the minus strand of CAKMXH010000011.1, from coordinate 628,538 downwards.
GGTCGTATCGAGGTTCGAGCACGTCTCCCTGTGGGTGACTGGATCTGGCCTGCCATCTGGATGATGCCCGAGGACTCGGTGTACGGCGACTGGCCTCGAAGCGGCGAGATTGACATGATCGAGTCCAAAGGCAATGTCGTCGAGTCCCGCAAGGATCGATACCAGAACTCAGTCACCTCGACGCTTCACTGGGGTCCATCGCCCGCTACAGACCGATGGGGTCTCACCACTTCCAACTTTTCCGTTCCGCGTGACTACTTTACCGAGGACTTCCACACCTTTGGTCTGGATTGGACTCCCACTTCGCTCACCACTTGGATCGACAGACCAAGCCGTCACATTATGAAGCTCGACATGAATCGCGACTTTTTCGCATTCAGCAAGCTCTCGCACCTTCTGTGGAACGGCACTGCCATCCAGGACCCGTGGAACGGCAAGAAGGGCGCTCCTTTCGACCAGAAGTTTTACCTCATTCTCAACGTTGCTGTTGGTGGTACCAACGGCTACTTTTCGGATTCCGACCGTAACAAGCCTTGGCAGAACGCCGGTACCAACCCTGTGGCTGACTTCTGGGCAGCCCGAGCGCGTTGGTTGCCCACCTGGCCCACCGACCCGAAGAAGCGCGGGATGGCCATCGACTCGGTCAAGATGTGGCAGCGATGCTGAGCGCAGATGATTGTTTTTCGCTCGCTTTGTCGCTGTCTCTGTTGTTCCCTAGATGCTCCGTTTGTTCTGTCAAGGGTCCCATTCTTGTTTTTGTCTTTCTCTTAGCTTGTTGCATTGCCTCGAATTAATCTTCGTGTTCATCCTCATTGCTTGGCATCCCATCTGCTTGATCGCAAGTTCAGAGCTTCATCCAGTCGAGGCGAAAAAACCTGGCAGCGAAGAGACCAAAACGACGTTTCGTGAGCTGTTTCTACAATCGGCGCGATCCTCCAGTAAGGATCGGGTAGCATTTTCAGATTTGAATCGAGATTTTTGAACCAATTTCTCGCACCCTTTTTTTCATTCCGGTTTTCTTTTTGCCCATACAGTATTTGCACCACCATTCAGACAAACACTCGCTTGCCCCTTCCGCGTCTCTTGCTGCTGACGCACGAACCGATTTGCTCGACAATCATTACATTAAAAGACGGTGACAACGATACGAGAATGACAATGCGCGGATGTAGATAAGAGCTAGGTGACAGAATAAAGGCTCGAGAAGATGAACGTGTGTGAGTCCAATGCTACGTACTCAGGCGTCGAGAGCGGACTGTACGAGGAAGTCGACGGTCTGGTCCTGGATCGAAGAGTTGGCGTACGACAAGTGGGCCGTAAGCGAGCCCCAGCCCGTACAGATGATATCATCCTTCACACACCAATCGCGGACTCTAGGCTCCATGCCTCTCGGAGTTCGGTATCCGAGCAGTCCGACCTGGCCGAGGGCACTTTTCGCACTGCCTCTGTTCTGTGGGCGACCGGGCGAACGCAAGGGGGACCCCCAGTACACGGCACCGGCGATACGGTCAGAAGGAAATCGGGGGCGCGTGCTGGCGACAATATTGGTCGCAGCACCGAGCGAGTAGGCCATCATGATGATGGTGGTGTTGGGACAGCTTTGTGCGAGCAGCGTGGTGTAGTTGGCCACCCACCAGCTGCCGGCGGTAGCTGCTTTGATCTGAGACGACAGATCATTGCCAATGTTGGAATCGTAGTTGGTTTCGGTTCTCCTTGTGGTTCCGTTGGGGAGACGAGACATGACTTGACGTGCCATCTCCTTGAGCCAGTAGCCTTCTGTGAACGAGTCGTTGGCACCTCGCGTGGTGATGAACTCGATTGAAGGGCAACTGCGTGCTCGATCGATCTCGGTCTGATTGAGGCTGGCGGTGTTGTTGAGAGGGATACCAGCGAGCGAGTAGTCGCCGAGGGAAGGATCACCCCTCAAGGTTGTAATATTGAGACCAGGAACAATCGACTGGAGCAGATCAAGGGCTTCAGAGACATCGGGTAGAGACGTCCTCTTTTCGAGATGCATCCACATTGGGTTCGACAAAGACGAAGACGAGAGATCTCCAGCTGCTTTGCGCTTGGCGAGGCGCATGTACCTTTCATTTGGAGACTGCGGAAGCTTCGTAGCTGAACTCGATCCCGCCAACATCAGAGTGGCGGCTGCGGCCGCCTTGAACAACCACGATAGGTGCATGCTGCTCCTTTTTCGTTCTGAACGCCGCCTGCTTAACACCGCAGGGATATCTTGTAGATGGCTGTCTTTGACACTTGCGGGCTACTTGTCGTGACCTTGATAGTGAGCGAGGACGAGCAAGGCCAGCGAAGCTTTGGGCGATGGTGGTTGTTTTGAAGGGATGCTTGTGGTAGGCGTTGACGGTGCTGAACAAAGGCAAGCGCAAAGCTGGACAAGAAGATCCTGGGCTCAGATCCGAGGGTCTAAGCAAAGGTCGAATGCGTTCAGCGTCCTATGTCTGCTATCAGTGGAGGAGAATCGGAGGCCGGTGCATCGAGTGAAATCTTGTGATTTTTCCGTGCACCTCTACAACTTGCACGGCAGAGCTTGCACGGCAGAGCATGATGGTCTGTGTCTCGGAGCAAGCAAGAGGGTTTTTTCAACGCTAAACGGGGTTCAACGACAAACATGAAAAGATGAAGCACGTTTCGAGCAGGTAACATAACCACGCAGACTGCCTACGATCCGCATTAAGGTGACCGGTGGTGTGCGCTTTGATGACCTCGTGTTTGCTGCCATCCGGATTCAGGTCTCGCTCGCTGAAACCTGGAAGAAAACTCGGGTCTCAGAAGCGCCTCCAGATTTCCCACGCGACCCAGGAAGATGAACTTTACATTTTTTTCTAAAACTGTATAATTTGTGGATGGATATCGACTTCCTGGATACCATGATCTTGTCGAGGCCATTGAACCGTTCTGACACCACGCTTCTTTCGCCGATGCAACATGCAGAGCCGAAAGCCAAATCTTTTCATTCATTTGGAAAGTCTGTTTGTGGTGTGAGCGAGTGGTTCACCGGAAGTTAGTTGCAAGCTCTACGACAGCTATCGATCCCTCAGCCAGCCTTGGTAAGTTCCGTGCTGTTTGCGCTCGAACGCTGCAGGATGATAGCTGGAGGCCTCACTGTTACCCCTTCAACTCGAAGCACGACAAAGTACTTACTGCACCTCTTCAAGCAACGTCTCGCTGCGAACTGGCCTTATACTTGATTACACTGGCGCTACTCTTGATTCTGCTCGTACCTTTGATCCTTTATCCATCTATCCCTCAGCCCTCGCTCGACATCATCCTTTCCACCCTCATTCCTTCCTTACCTCTTGTCTCCTCACCACGATCTTACCTTCCTCTCTTCTCTCTACAACACGCAGTAGGAGTCACCATCAAAGCAAGCGGGCTCAGCAAAAGGCTTCCTAAATCGATTCCTAATCCCACTCTGTGCAAGATGGCTTCGAACTTCTCACGCAGTGGTCTGATGACGCAGGCGACCCAGGCACTTCACGCCATCTCATCATCGACATTCGCAGCAGGGATGGGGCTGAGAGACATGGCTTCGCCTGTGGATGGTCTATCTGCTGCCTACACAAACAGCCAGACCGGCTCAAACCCGTCAGGCTCTGAATCGCATGCGCAAGGCACACTTCAATTCCACTTGGCACAGCAGATCGCCGAATCTATGTACCTAAAGGCTCGTCGAGTCAACCTGGTTCGCGAAGGCAGCGGTGAGGACGGAATCTTCCTCCGCGCTCACGACAACGTCTACGCTGCCTACCCTATGGACGCCTACCGTGGCGTGGCTATGCAGAGTATCAAGAAGCTTCGATGTGAGGCAGCCATCATCATCTCGTCCGAGATCATCGACTCGGCTCTTTCGACGCTCAAACCCGATCAGACTGAGCTCATCCTCACGCCACAACAGCGAGTGCAGGTCGTCAAGAACCTCGACAGTCTCTGGTCGTGTCGAAAGGGTCAGGGTGCTGCTTTTATTCAGGCCGAGGCTATTATGGTCGTCTGGACTGAAGACGGAAAAGATCTTATGGAAGCCGCTGCCAGCTTCCAGAACTCGGTGCTCGACTTCTTCGAGTCGCTCCGACGCGGCAACTACGTCGAGAGCCTTATCAACTATAGCTCAAGCAAGAGCTCCATCTACGGCCACTCCAGATCCAACAGCACAATGAGCTCGGCTGCGTCCTCCGTGACGCGCTTGCCTTCGCTCGCTTCGGCCTCCGATCTGGGCCACGGAAAGCCTTCCGAGTTCAAGTTTGGCGCTCACAGACCATCGCCGTCTCTGACGAGCAGTTTCAACGAGAAGCAACGGACCGTTTTGGAGAAGGAACACGCCTCCATGGACGAGACCATGGAGGAGGGTATGGTGCCCGAGCTTACCACACCTAAGCGCCCAGTCTATTTGCTCGCTCCGCTCCTCACTGGTCTCAGTCTCGGTCTAAACCTGCTTTTTAGCGGTCTCTTCATGCGCAGCTGCCTCGTGACGGCTGTCACGCTGAACAACTGGCTCTATCTCCTCCCTCTGCTGGCTATTCCCTTCCTCATGATGCTCACGCAGTTCTTCACCGACAACATCTTTGGATGTGTCGCACAGATCCTGCTGCCTTACGGTAACATGAAGAAGAATTCGCTCTACTACTCGGGCGAAAAGCCAGTCCCTCTGCCCATCGATGTCCAACTTCCTTCGATCACCATCCAAGTCCCCGTCTACAAGGAGTCTCTGGAGGGTGTTATCGCTCCTACAATTCTCGACATGAAGAAGGCCATGAGGAAGTACGAACTGCAAGGAGGCAAGGCCAACATCCTCGTCTGCGAGGACGGCATGCAGCTTATCGACGAAGAAGAACAGCAAAAGCGCAAAGAGTTCTACCAGACCCAAGGGTGTGGTTGGGTCTCGCGTCCTGGTCACGGCCACAACGGCTTCATCCGTGCTGGTCGTTTCAAGAAGGCCTCCAACATGAACTTTGTGACCGACTTCAGCTTCGACGTTCAGCAGCTCTTGGATGGCGGACGTGCTCAAACCTACGACGAGGCTCTCGAGATGGCGTTGCAAGCACGCGATGGTCGTGCTCAGGCTGAAGGCGACGTCCGTCTCGGGGACTATATCTTTTTGATCGATTGCGATACTCGAATCCCTGTCGATGCCTTCCTCGATGCAGCCAGCGAGATGGAAACTAGTCCTGAGGTAGCGATCTTGCAGCACTGTTCCGGTGTTATGTACGTCGCTGACCACTTTTTCGAGAACATGATGGGCTTCTTCACGGATATCGTCAATTGGAGGTAAGTGAATTTCCTTTTCGCAGTGAACAAGACGAGGGTATACTGACCCAGTCCACTCTGGAACCCGCACACAGTATTTCGTGGCTAGTAGCTTGCGGTGCCACCGCCCCCTTCGTCGGACACAATGCCTACATTCGTACGTCGGCTCTGCTCCAGGTCTCCGAGCGCGATCCCAAGACCGGCCAGTTGATCACATGGTCTGAGAACTCGGTCTCGGAAGACTTTGACATGTCGCTCCGTCTTCAACTTCAAGGCTACGTTGTACGCTGGGCCACATACTCGAATCTTGGTTACCTCGAGGGTGTCTCGCTAACACCATCAGATGAGCTCAACCGTTGGCAAAAGTACGCGTTCGGCTGTTCCGAGATCATCTTGCATCCTCTTCGATTTTGGTTCACCAAGGGACCTCTCACACCGCTGTTCAAGGGCTTCATCACCAGTGACAAGTGCTCTCTGGCTCAGAAGATCACAGTCGCTTCCTACATGTTCTCGTACTATGCTTTGGCGATGAGCTTGCCCTTCGCTGTCGTCATGTTTATCGTCGCTGGTCTCTACGGAAGAGAGACTGGTATGTATATCGTCGACTCGTTCAGGATTTGGCTTTCGATTCTCGTCGTCTTCTCGGCCGGAGGCACTGCAGCTCGCTTGTTGTGCTTCTTGAGGAGCAGGCAGAAGGGTTTTCGTTTTGTCGTCAAGAGGCAATTCGTCTACTTCTGGCCCATGATCGTCTTCTTCTCCGGTCTTCCCTATCACATCCTCCTCGCTATCTTGGCCCACCCGATTGAGTACAACATGACTTGGGCAGCTACTCAGAAAGATGTGCAGGAGACGAGCTTGCTCGACGAGGTCAAAGAGATTCTCAGCCGGTACTGGCACTGTTACTTGGTCATGCTCAGCTTTTTGGCCATCATGCTGCTTTTCGGGACCAGCCTCATGGGCCAGGAGTTCAGCATTTATGGACTCAATCTCTTCTGGCCCGGAGCCATCACCATTGCAGGCCACTTTTTCTACCCAATTCTACTCAGTCCCGTCTTCATGCGCTTCAGCTTCTAAGCACAGCGACATTGTCCACGTTCACAGCATTATTTTCATCGTTCCTTTAGATTTGTGACGAAGGTTCAGGATCAGTTTAATTGTCAAGGTTCGCATCTGTGTTTCGAGCAACAGCGTTTTGCATCAAGCCTGTGAGTATGCTACGCTGTTGGTTTGCTCATGTCGATTTTGAGGCGAGTAGCTCGGTCATGGAGCGTAGTTTGGAGCGTGGGCTCGAAGCCTGCGCTTGGTGTGTCAAGCAGGCTCGACCATGCAGGCGAGCTCGACCGCTGCAAGCTGATTCGTGACACGCAACTCGCATCTCGGTCAGGCTCGAAGCTCAGCTCCGCTTGAGTACGGTCCTGCCAGGAATCTCGGTCGAAGACAGGTGCCAGCTCCCAACTTTGCTTCTTGTCCTCCCCATACATTGTTCAGATCAGATGCAGCCGTCGAGTTGTAAGACTCAAGCTCGTCTCTCCGATCTGGCGTGTTGCTTCTTCATGCGAAGGCTAGTTCTGTACCCACTAGTCCAGATATACTTGACCACGCATAGCTCAGGTCACTGCCTCGATCCTGGCATCCGCATCATCAGGGTCCCCTCGCCGTCGAATCAAGGTGATGGGACAGAAGTGACTAATCTCAGGCTCAACTGTAAGGTACAGAACACGGTGAAGCGGTCTGTACATCGACATGACTGCACAGCAAATCTTGTGCTTTGCTCTCTTCATTCTGAAAGGTGGAACGAATGGTATTGGTGCTGTGCGGAGATCAAACGGTGACACTAGATGCAGACTATCGTAGACAAAAGCAGACTCTGAAATATGAGGAACAAGACTCGGTGCAAGACTATTTTGAGAGAGCATAGACACTTTCAGCACTTTTGCCACATGCGAACGCGATCGATTGCCATGCCACGCTCTTTAGGATCGGTGGGCCAGGTCGGGTACCACTTCTTGATGTTGTTCCAGAAGGTGGTGGCCGGATACGCCGATTCTGAGTTCCAAACAACGTCATCTGTTCCCTCAAAGTACTTGCCACCGACGGCGACGTTGAGAATGAGGTAAAAGTGCTGGTCAAATGGAGCAACGTTGGGGCTCGCGCTTCGGATCCATGGATTAGTGATGGGCGGGTCGAGCTTGATATCGGCAAAGTTTCCGTAATCCCACATGGGCTCTTTGGGGAACTCGAAGTACGAGATAGTGGTGCGCGGGTCATCTACGTAGACACGCATGCGCTTCTCGTTCCACTCGAGCACATAGTTGTGGTAGCCCTGGTTGAAGTAGTCGCGCCATCTGAACTGGTAGCCGGTGTGATGACCACCGGCGTTGCTCCTCCAATCGGGTCCGAAGTGGTACGACGACTGAACAGAAGCTGTAGATCGCTGATCCATGCGCTGACGAGGCATGTTGCCTGACGATTCCATCAGATCGATTTCACCGCTAGCAGGCCAAGTACCGTAGACTGAGTCGCGAGGCATCATCCAGATTGCAGGCCAGAGCCAGTTGCCCGTAGGCAGCTTGGCACGTACTTCTACCCTTCCGTAGCGGATCGAGACCGACTTTTTGGTGGTGATACGCGAACTCTGAACGGGATTCATCATGCGGCCGTCGGCAAAGCTGTTGCCCGTTGCGCAGTCCTTCTCGCCGGTGCCTGTGCAGTTGCCAGAGGCTGCGAGATCGAGCTTGAATCCGTCCATGTTGAAGTAGGGCGGCCAGATGTTCTCCACTGTCAAAGTAGGAGCGATATAGAGCTTTCCGTCCTCGACAAAAGTGTTTGCTTCGCTATCGGTCGTCCAGTCAAACGACCCGGTACCGTAACCGCCAAGCTGAATCTCGTGCGACCAGGTGGACTTGTTGAAGCCTTTGGAGAAGTCGTCATCGAGCACGAGACAGAGATTGTCTTGCTTCTCGACTCGAAGCACACCGTCCAGAACGACGGCAATCATGGCGGCGATACCCATCGCGACACCAATCAAGACGACGCGTCTGTTCCTTGTCTGGATGCGCTTGGCCTCCTTGCTGTCGAGCCACGCTAGACGCTCTTGCGCCGCCGCCAAGTTTGGTCCAAGCTTCTCCATGGTGATCGGGTTGACTCTTGAGTATTGCAGAGCCAGGTGAAGGGAGGTACTTGCAGTATACACTCGGATGGGAAATGAAAAGAATCGAAGTTTGAATGACGAGAGAGAGGCGGTCAGAGGAAGGATGGAAGGATGGAAGGATGGAAGGATGAGAAGGACAATGGTGGAGGGAGGAGAGGATGGCGCTTGATGTGAAAGGAGTGAAAGGAGGGAAAGATGGAAGTTTGCAAAGGACTTGTTCGAGATGAAGGAGCGCTCAATCGTGTCTAGGTCTAAGTGGGGCACCTTCTTTCGCAAGCGGCAGCCAAAGCCAAAATCTAATGCGTGAAATCAGAGTGTACACCAAACCTAAGGACATCTCAGCAATTGATCTGATCGGCTCTCTGGGGGCTTAGAGCACCGACAAAGAAGTTTTTGTTCAGACACGATATGTCCAGAACCTCGAAATGACCTCGACTTTCCAAGAATCCATCCGATAACGAGCCTCGCGATGTGAAACGCAAGCACAAAGCACCTCAGGATGCCGCAACATTCAGAAAAGCTGAGGTCACCGCGGAGCAATGACCCAGCTCGACTGAAAAGGTTTCAAAATGGTTTCAGAGCGTAGCAAACATCACCGTAGGATCGACAGGCATTTGTGTGTGTTGGTTTTTGTGTGGCTTGGCTCAGGGCAATCACGGAGAAGACCGGTGCTACACGGTGAAAGAGCCTCAGCCTGCAGTTGGTGTAGCGATTTGCCGTTGGCTGCATAGAGTCTCGAGTCGGGTCCCGAGAATTTGTGGATGCAGCCGCGATTTTCTTCTCCGCATGAAATGGATTCGAGACTTCTGGGTGCTGCATGGCAATCCATGTCTCCAAATCTAATTTGCACGAGCAAAAACGTGGCGGATCAAATTTAGCCCCGCTGTCCAAGACCCGTCACATAAGGTTAGTCCGGACCAGGATCGTGGTCAGCTAGATAGACAGTGACGGTCAATGATCTACAAATTGGACCCTCACTCAATTTGTTCCTGCTTACATGTGCTTGATTGCCGCGCGGAGAATGTACGTCTGAGTCCACCGGAAATGCAGACCTCGCCGCTGAGCCACCTTCTTGAGAGACCTCGCCGCTGAGCCACCTTCTTGAGCCGCTGTTACCCACCATGTCTCTCTGAGATCCCACGAACGGTCCCGATGCGCGCTTCCTGCGCTTTCTCACGCTGGGCCCAAGTTCATGCTAAGCTGACAGTCAGCTTGAAGCGAAGAGTCTAAAACATGTTGGCCCGATTCAGACACCTTGAGAGGCATCACGGTTAATATCAGTCCGTCATTGCTCAAAATCTCCCAGCGAATGCACGTTCCCGCCCTTGCCTCCTATGGATTACAAAGCACACCTCACCTTTGCAACCGAATGCGGAAACAAACTCACTGTGCTTAGTCACTAGCGTAATGTCTAGCTCTCGATCGATCGTGACAAAGTATGGTGTCAACTGGGTGCCTTGAACCATCGATAAGAACAGCAGAACGTCAAATCATACTCAAAATTTCTGTTCCAGCTTTTAACACCACGTTCTGTTCAAGGATCATAGAGCCGCTGCCACTCGAGCCATTCAACTAGATCTCGCAAACGCTGCTTGGGCCAAATTCCGACGCTTCTCATCCCTATTCTAGGCATGTCTCGCTTAAGCTCGCGTCGCCTTCTTCCGAGATGGACGATTTTTTGCTTTGACTGCAACTCATCAGACACCGATCTGTTTGGTCGTCTCGTCGCACCGAGACAGGCACGGCTTGCAAGTTCTGCCAAAACCCGCTTCAAGTCGCGACCCTGATTTACGCTAAGCCCTCGCAAAGACAAAGATCGGCCGATGGCGTTAGCACGCAGCCTTCCAGACCGTCTCCTATCCTTTTTTCCCATTCCCCGCCGGAGTCGCCTTGCGTCAAACACTCGATCATGGATTGGGACGAAGAACTGCTTCGCCGCTGGCTCGGGTGACAATCCAGCACAGTAGATTGCTGTATTGAATGGGGCTTGATCTCTCAAAGCAGGCTGACACCAACAAGCAATAGCTGAAACGCCAAGATCCGAACCAGCCAACATTGCCGGTTTACAAAATTAGAACGCGGCGATCTACCTTCGCGAGACAAGGAAAATTTGTTTTTCTAGCGTGACGTGACGTGCTGACGGCCATATTGGTCCGCGGATAATGCATTCAAGTGCAAAGGCTTGCCGGGATACACTCCCTACATAGAAAAGAGGGAATCAAGATTTTCGACAGGCATCGATATGATCGGCACAAACGCTGGGTTCCTGGCTAGAACGCGGCTCGAGCAGAACCGCATGAGAAAATTCTAAGAGAGGAAAGATTGAACGGCTAAGCGATAATGGTTCTTAGGCGAGAATACAGAAAGAGAAAAAGAAAAGTCATCCCATTCCCGCAGACCCCTGTCCTTGTCGTTCGAGCAGTGTGGGCGCTTAGGCCAACGCCCTTGAGCAAACCCTTGCCGCTCATTCGCACTCGTTCTGCAATCGATCCCGTCCTTATGCCGCTTGCCGCTTAAGCATCTCTCAGATCCGCCAGTAATGGTTTTTCGGCAATTGTTCAAGACCCGGAGGCCCTTCGTTAACCAGATATCCATGTCGGCCCAGAATTGATCGCTGCCACCCAACTTGCAACCTGGTTACACCCATATGGATACTGACCCCTACTTTTGAGGGTACGTGCTATTTGCCGTCGTTGAGACATGGTGTTCGCACGTTCTATCGCTTGGCTTTTGACCGTTTAAGCGCCAGGAAAAGTCTTGGCCGATGGTCACGAAACCGCGAGAGGCCAATCTCTGGCCACTCTTTCATGATGTTTTACTTCAAGGGAACGGTCATTGATCAGATTTTATCGATCAGAAATGGTAGACTCGTCCTTTCACGTTGCGATCGCCACTGCTTCGTTAGGACCAAAAAAAAAACAACCCTCGTCGATGTCGAGGTTCTGTCTGTGAACCTAGTGGCACCGCTTGTTCGATCGTGACCAAATAAGCAGATCTTGATTCACTCTCATCTTGAGATCTGTGAGATTCGGATTTTCCGCTCCCGACTATCGATGTGGTCAGGCCGCAGTTGACCCTCGATCTAAAAGCCTTCTGAGCGGAGCGTGCCGAGCGTGTCCTTTACTTCACGCTGCAGAACGGCAGTCGTACTCTAGACTTGGCCAGCTGTCTTTCACCAATCACATGAACAGCGGCAAGATGTGCTAGCACAGATTCCCGTGTTCTCTCATTCGACTGCACTATGAAACGAATACAAGCATAACATAACATAACATGAAGTAACATGACGTAACGTAACGTAACATATCATAGCATCAGTGGTAGAGCGCATGGGAAGCCATGCCTCCATTCCTATCTTACAGTATCTCAATGCTGGACAGGACGACCTTGATCAAGTATCTCCTAGTACTCGCGCTAGCTGCCGTGTAGCTTCAGCACCGACGGAGCTTCCACAAGAAAAGAACAACGCATCCATGTATTAAAAACCCTAACAGACAAAATTTGGAAACAAGCAGTGACGATGATTGAACGAGAAGATGCAAGAAAGCTACCGAAGGGGATCAGAGATGATTACAAAAGAACACAAATGGCAGCCGAAATAACTGCAAGCGAAGAGGCAAGGAGGCCAGCTGGCAGAGAATAGTTGCTGTGGGAAGAGGCTGCCGATGATGAGGAGCGTTGCTGACTCGAGCCGGTAGCAGTCGGCGACCAAGACCAGGCGCTTGACGTTGAGGTCGTGGTGACTGGCATCTCGCTGTAGTAGCTTCGTGTGTAGCCATTCGAGCCAGCTGTGGAAATGTTGGATCCGAGGTACGTTCCAGTGGAGTTGCCTCCAAACAGGTTTGCGAAGCCGTGCTGGCCTTGACAGTTCTGCTGATTCCATTCGATATCGAGCTGATTCTGAAGATTGGGACAAGGCTGGTAGCACGAGAGGATTCCCTGCCAGTTGTTGCAGTTGCACCACCAATCATCCGGGTTGCACGGCAGCACTGCACCGTCGCGAGCTACTGTGTCGAGGCAGTTGCCGATTTGAAGCTCGAGCTGCGCTGGGCAGGCACCAAGATACGGCGCAACAGTTGGAGAAGCCGAGGGATCAGCTGAGATCGTTGCTGTGGCAGAGACCGACGGAATCGAACCAGATGCGGCTGACCCAGACGAAGAGGAGCTCTGAGCGTGGGTGGGAGCTACGACTGTCAACACCAGCGCAGCGATGGCCACATAGCTCGACCGTGTTGGTGTGTGAAGCATTTCGTTAGCTGTTCTGTGCTTGATGCGATGATGAGCAGTTGGAGTCTTGTGGATGTTGTGATGGTAGGGAAGTAAAGGACAGCTGTTGTTGGATATCCTGGCCAGGGTCACTCGATGAGCGAGAGGCAGTCTTCGGTGTCCAGGTGGAGAATTCCAAGGTAGGCTTGCACGCGCGGTTGACAGTTGCAACTGTTGACCGTTCTTGGCTTTCTTTCCGGCGCGAATGGACCGATCAGGATGTCTGTTTCATGCAAGATTCCCTTGGTCGAAAAAAGAAGACATAATCTAGGCGACTTTCGATACAAAGCGTGCAATGGCTTCGCTGAGGGTATGGGTACCAGCGTGCGTCACACAACGGGTTCAACTGGCTGCATATTTTCGACCTCTCATGTTTGCACGCAAGACCACTTCGCATCGGTCAAGGAAGATGCAGATTTCCGGCTTGCGTTTCCTTCATGCCTAGCCTAACGGTCATGTGTCGCTTTTCTAGCCTTGATCAGTTGGAATCTGCCGAGGGAGAATGGAAAAATTAGTCGGAGGTTTCACATTTTTCGGCCTCCGATGGCGTTCGAGCCCTGACCCAAATTTTGTATTTTGAGTGGCACTTGAGGCGTTTGTTTTCTCCTGTCCAGTATTGCAACTGAGACATGGATCCGACATTGGCTGGATGTGCCAGACGAATGTTTTAATTTTCACTTTCCCTGGCGCCACGCTGACACCCAGCTCAGCCAGGTTACCCCTGCATCGCCGCTGCTACTCCCTGGACTCGTTTCTAAAATGCGATTGCACATGGCATCACTTTGCAGACCCTACCATTCAGACTTTGGCCGGTAATCCAATACGCTCGAGTCGGTTTCACCAAATTTCTGCTTGGCCCACACCCTAGATCTGGTGGCCAGCGGTTTGGCTAGAGTTGCACTACAGTAGTTGCCGGCAATAGTTTCGAGCAGCACCGATTTTTGCGCCAGTGAGAGATATGTCTTGTCGTGTTCTGATACACCGAGGACGATCTGAGCCTATCAACAAAAGCAGAGTCCCAGTTCCGTTTGTGGCTAGTGCCGGTCGTGCACAATTAGAAAAGTCGACAGCCCTTTTACGAGGTGCAACATTTGTGTCTTCAGCAGTCCTCGCCTTTGACGCTACCTGCCATCCTTCTCTCCTAAACATTCTCATTCAATCCATTCAATCTCACTTTCTTCACTTGTCTCCACCATCCGTTCTCTCCTTCCCTTTTCCTCTTTTCTTACCCACCATCACTAGCGCTCCTTCTTCCTTCTTTCTTCAAGAAAACGTTCCTGTCTCCGGGCTCTGACAGTTGAGCTACACAACTTCAAAAATGGCTGTCGAAACTGATCTCGATACTGCCGCCTGCGAGGCTTCGTGGCCCACGCGGCGCCTTAATCCCAAGATGTTCACATGGTGGTCGATTCTTTGGATATTTTATATCCCTTTCGGCGTCATCCTCGGTATTGCACAGCTCTTGTGGGTCTTTGTCTCTGTGACATACATCTCCTCGGTCAGAGGACCAAAGGGTTTGCATCCCAAACAGATCTTCCCGCTTGTCTCGTTCAACGTGGTCGATGGCCAGGGCAACCCGCTGCCTTGCGAATACTTTACTGCGTCTGATTGGACCGAGGCCACACAAGCTTCCATTCGACGCATCTACTGCGCCGAGCATCCATACATCTTCCTCGACGGCTGTCTTCCCCCTCTGACAAACGCTTCCATGATCGTCGGCGAGGCTGCCGCAAACGGTATCACTGGTTACCTCAGCCGTCATATCTCTGTGGTCAAGAGGCGCGGTATCTCGCTCGTCAAGATGCTCGAAGAATGGGTTCAGAACCCGATCATCGCCAAGAACCTCGTCATCTTCCCTCAAGCAGTTACCGTTGCACGCAACAACTTTGTCAAGTTTGCTCTGCCCACTTTCGAATTTGCCGCTGCTCATGCGGACCAAGTCGAGATCGTCCCTGTGGCCATCACCTATGACATGCCTTACCCTATCCACCTTCGTAAAGCCGACTCGAGCTTCTTGTTCGACTTTTTGCTGCTCATGATGATGCCCTACGCCAAGGTCACGTATGCGCTCCTCGACCCAGTGCCCCTCCACGGCAGGACACCCGAAGAGATCAAGGAAGAGTGCGAGAACAAGATCACAGAGTGCTCGCTTAGGCATTGCCAGCGACATAACATCGACTACCGCGACAAGGTGGCGTGGAGGCACCTTCTCGCAGCACGTCTGCACCCTACCTACCGACAGTTCGAGATCTCTCTGATCAATATGATCCAGAGCATTCCCGGACTCAAGATTCCTTCCCTCATTTTCCACTACGCGTGTCAGGAGTCGATCTTGATCGTGATTGGTGCCAGCATCTACTGGTCGAGGTGGAACCAGCTGACGCTCAACATCATCATGCGGGCGTGTGTGGTTGTGTTCGGTATGGTCAACTTGATCAAAGTCGTTCGTCCCGTTCCACGACCGGCTTGGGTAGCGGCGAGCCGTCTCAAGCTCAACCCATATCAGATGAAGAAGCCTCTTAAGCAGTACGATTACAGTTTCCCTTCCGGTCACTCGGCGTTCATGGCTTGCGTCTATGCCACCTATTTCTTCTCGCGCAACCACGTCGACGTGGCGTTCAAGTTCCCCATTGCTCTTCACGTTGTGATGTCGCTGTTGACGTTGGCGAGTGGTGTCTCGCGTCTTTATTTGGCGCTTCATTGGCCGTTGGACGTGATGTGCGGTTGGATCATCGGCGGTCTCTGGGGCTGGGCCTGGGGCTCTTACCTCGATGCCAAGTTCGAGAAGCTGCCCGTGGGAATCCAGATCGCCATCGCGGTCGGCGCAGCTGCCTTCTTCCTCGTCATTACCATGCTGCGAACGTACATCTTGCCCGCCAAGATTCCAGCTCAAGTGTGGAGCAACCACGTCGGTCACGCTCTCAAGTTGCGCGATCCCACGCAGCTCATTCTCAACTCTTCGATGATTTGGACCGTTTTGGGCGCCAAATCCTTCCTTCTCGCTTTTTACCACGCGGGAACCACCGTCCTAATCTGCCCACTCGGTCGATCCTCATGGCTTATCTTCATGCAGCTTCTCATCGGTCTTCTTTCGACGGCGCTGATCTATGTGCTCGTTGTGCACCTTCCTGGTCAACTCTACCCTCCTCCGAAGCCCAAGCAGCAGGACCCTGAAAAAGTTCGCCTTCTCGCAGGAGAGAAGACCAAGTCCCTGCTCCCTGCTTGGACCCGCGAGTTCTCTCGCGCAGAGATCACTGGCGCCGTCATGCGCGCCGGCTGGTGGCTGTTCGCCTCTTCCTTTGTCTTGTTCTACATTGCTGTCTTCAGTCAGTTGGTAGCAAGCAAAATCGAAGAATCATACTGCTCCGTGCTCTACTACAAGGCACTCGCTGCTTATGGCGATAACTAGATGGTCCTTACTTCTGCTTGTAACGGTTTCGACTCGCAGTTCAGTCTCGCATTCCAATCTGAAACACTGTCTTTCCACTTAGTCATGGTTTAATGGAACTGTTTATTCTCGTATCCAGATCTCCTCCGTGTCTTCGATCCAGGACGCCACCAGAGTAAAGTGATTGTGCTTAGACAACAAGAGTATCGCGCCAAGCCTCGTACTGCCGAATCATGAGCGAGGTAATACGACGCTTGACCGACTGCGCTGCGCTCTCGAAGTGACGCTGTTCGATAGCTTGGCAATCAAGGTCCTCGTCCATGGCCAATAGTCCTGCTTCTTGACAGACCGACACCACCTCAGCACCGGAACATGCGTCTGTCAGTTGTGCGAGTCGGTCCAGATCGATGGAATCCTCGTTGACAGTCATCTTTGCCATTCTGGTCTGCAAGATCTGTTTTCTTGCCTCGTGGTCGGGCGGGCCCACGTATACGAGCCGATCGAATCGGCCAGGTCGCAGCAGAGCAGGATCTAGCGACTGTGGCCGGTTAGTGGCGCCGATCACAATCACGTCGGACATGGCTTCGATGCCGTCCATCTCGTTGAGCAGCGTGGCAATAATCCGGCTGTTGAGTGCATCGCCGTTGGCAGAATCACCATCTCGACTTGAGGATAACGCATCGATCTCGTCGAAAAAGATGATGCTGGGTGCTGCGGCCCGTGCTTTCCTGAAGGTTTCGCGGATGGCACGTTCCGATTCTCCAACGTACTTGGAATAGAGCTCAGAACCTTTGACTGCAAGGAAGTTGAGTCCGGACTCGGTAGCGAGCGCCCGTGCAATGAGCGTCTTGGAGCAGCCGGGTGGACCATACAGCAAGACACCCCGTGGTGGGGATACGCCCAGTCGTGCAAAGGTAGCAGCATGCTTGATAGGCCACTCTACGAGCTCGCGAATTTGAGACTGGACCGATTTGGTTGACAGTGCTCCAGATCCACCGGCAGACGGTGTCGAAGAACCGGCGATGTCAGACCAGTAAACTTTGGGCGGTTCGAGGAAGATCTCGCGCATAGCGGATGGTCGTACGAGCGAGAGAGCCGCATGCAGATCGGCCGCCGTGACCTCGTCCAGTTTCGCCTCTGTCGCACTGCTGGCAGCGGTTGTTGTTGTGTGGAGCGACAGCGATTGGATTCTGACCTCAAGCTGATCCGAACTAGATTGACGTCGGGCAAAAGTACGACGAACGGCTCGCATGCCAGCCTCGCGAACGAGTGCTGAAAGGTCTGCTCCGACATAGCCGTGCGTGCGGCTCGCAAGCTCATTGATTTGCTCCTGTGTAAGGTCGTGCGGGACAGGACGGATGAGGGTACGGATGATCTCGCCTCGGGCAGCGGCAGTGGGAATGCCGATCTCGATCTCGCGGTCCAGACGGCCAGGGCGACGCAGAGCAGGATCGATAGCATTGGGTCGATTCGTGGCGGCAAGAACGACAACGCGAGCAGCTCCCTCGGTCGGCCTTGACTGAACGACGGACGTGTTCTGTCTTGCCTCTGAGCCGTTGAGATCTTCATGATCTTGCGGCAGGTCGGCTTCATGATCATCGGGCTGCTCCATGCCATCGAGCAGTGTCAGCAGTTGAGCCACTACCCTGCGTTCAACCTCGCCCGCGCCGTCCGTGTTGGCGCCTTGGCCCGTTCCCCCTTCCCTTCTTGGCGCCAGGGCGTCGATCTCATCGATGATGATGATACAGGGACTCTTGCGCCTCGCTTCGCGGAAAATATTGCGGAGCTTCGACTCGGTCTCGCCGTGAAATGCGGACGAGAGCTCTGGACCATTGATGGTAAGGTACGAAGACCCAGTTGCAGCAGCCACCGCTCGTGCAAGAGACGTCTTCCCTGTCCCTGGGGGACCGTAGAGGAGAACACCTTTTGGTGGTTTCAGGCCGTACTGAACAAAGATCTCGGGCGACATGAGCGGCATCTCTATCAGGGTCTTGATCTCGGCGATTTGTTTGTCGAGTCCACCAAGCTTTGAGTAAGGATTCTCGTTATTCGCGTCCAGTGTCTTGTCCGTCTGATATGAGCCTGTCTGTGCGGGGGAGAAGTCGATGGAGACGTCTGTAATGCGGCTCACCAAACACACTTGTGTAGTGCTGCTTGTCGAAGATGTTTGTGCGGCAGTCGAGATGGTCCATCCATGGCTCCGATCTACGTCGACTATGCTCGAGACGGAAAAGTGGTAGAGACTTCCTTGAAACGTCAACGAAAGATGCTGACCGAGGTGAACGCACTCGAGATCGGCGAGGCATTCTTTTGCATGGACATTAAGCATCTGACGGTCCGACTTGCCGAGCTTTGAAAGCAGGTTTGAGCCCATATTTTGCTCCGAGATCGATGATAACGCAACGTTGGAGGCTGCTGGAGGTTTTCTGAGCGTGCTCTTGAATTGCATCGCGTGCAGAGGGATAATGGAGACGGTCTGACCAGGCTGCAGGCCGGTGGGTAGTTGAGCAGCGATGGGGAGGCGAGTGGTGCCAGCCTCCAAAGCAAAGGACGGCCAGACGGTACCAGTGATGAATTTAACATCGTCGCTTGAGTCCACAGGAACGATGAGCACTGCGTCTCCGGTTTGAAGCTTCAACGAGCGGATGACATCGACGGAGAGCAGCACCTTACTGCGAGAGGAGCTGCTCGCAGCTGTTCCAGCCTCGACGATTCGCACCCTGACAGAGGCCGACATGGCCTGCTTTGGCTCTGGCGCTTCTAGTGTGCCGCTCATGTCTAGCGGCTCGATGCTGATTGGCAGCCGTGTTGAACGATGATGGTGACAAAGGTGAAGCAGGGTGTACAGTGTTTCTTTTTTGGCGGTACAAACCAAAAAATTTGTTCGGAAATCGGATTGCCATTTGGGTTTGGCGGCGTTGGACCCTTGATTGTCACTCGATTGGCTCTTCTCACTTTCCACAACCACCTCGGTCCTTCATCGTCTAGACCTGCACATCATGTCGCTGGATCGAACCCATTACGATGTTGCCATATTCAGCACCGGTCTCACACAGAGTATATTGTCCGCTGCACTGGCCTCGGCCGGGCTGTCGGTGATACACATTGACAAGAACGATTACTATGCCGATCAGTGGGCTAGTCTGACGCTTTCCGAGCTGCTCCAATGGTCGCGGAACATGCAGAAGGGCTCAAGAGAAGGCTCCATCTCCACGGCTCACGTCGAAGATATCGATATCAGCTTTGACTCATCAAGCATTGCTGACGAGCTGCAGCCTGGAAGCCCCATGCAGCTGCCCGAGTCGCTGGCGTCGCTCGACCGTCACTATGCAATCTCTCTGGCACCCACCTTGCTACCCGCAACCGGACCATCGATTGACTGTCTCATCAAGTCCAAAGTCTCTTCATATGCCACCTTCCGCCTGCTTGAGCGCACCTGTGTAGCCTCAGTCTCAACTACCCACGGTGGCAAGATGACGTTGACAAGTGTACCCGCCAGCAAAGAAGACATCTTCAAGACCAAAACCCTCTCACTCATCGCCAAACGCAAGGTCATGAAGCTTCTCATGTACATCGGCACGGAAGACTGGCAGTCGGATCTAGCTCGAGATCAAGCACTGGCTCACAAACCCTTCATCGATTATCTTGCCCAAGTGCACAAGATGTCGCCGGACCTCATCGATGCAGTAGCCTACGGCGTGTGTCTGTGTGCCACCCCGACAGAAACGACAGAAACAGCAATGACGAGGGCAAAGGCTCATATGCAGAGCGTAGGCAGGTACGGCAACTCGGCATACTTGGTGGGACAATACGGAGGTGCCGGAGAACTTGCACAAGGGTATTGTCGTGCATCAGCGGTCAAAGGAAGTATGTTCATACTTGCGCACCAGATCAAGTCCGTAAAGCGAGACTTAGAGGATGAGAGGTGGAACATTGCAATAGATGGGATTGAAAGTGAAGTGACGGTGGATTACGTCGTCTCCAGTGATGAGATGTTGCAGCATCTTCAAAAGGAAGGGAGGACGGCGACAGCGTCTGAATCGAAGCAGGGAGTCCTTTATCGAGCGATTGTGGTATTAGATAAACCAATTCGCTTCGCGGAACCCAACAGCAAGGAAGGACCGACTGACAATGCAGACAGGCAAGGCGACGCCTCATCCGCCGAAGCTGCATCAATGCCAGAGCTGCCACCCGAGACCGGCTTGGTCGTGTTCCCTCCAAATTCGGTCGACGGCAACCCAAACACTATCACTGTGCTGATGATGGGTGAAGGCACCTTTTCGTGTCCCAAGGGTCAGTACGTCTACTATGTGCAGACCGAGGCCCCACCGAACGACTCACGGTCAGCTAAAGAAGCCCTCCAACCTGTCCTTGATCGAATCATCGCCTTCACGAAGGATGCGACGGCATCAGAGTCATCAGAAGCTACTCAGCAACTACTACAGATGACATATCGACAACTCCTTCCCTCAGCCGCAGTCGAGAACACCTCCCCAAACTTGTCCGCAATCCCCTTCCCGCCGCCTTCCACCACAGACAATTACCCGGTGACGTCAATCTCCAGCCTTACAGATGCATCGGTTCACATGGCTGAAAAGTTGTACTACGACATTTTGGCATCGCGAGTCCCGCCGAGAGAGAGTTGCGGAAACACGCATGAGGAGAAGCTTCAGTGGATCCAACAGACACTCGAGAGACAACGACTCGAGAGGAAGCGTCGGAAGCGTAGAGTTCCAGCAGAGTATCAAGGAAGAGGTGGGAGAGGCGTCGATGATGGTGTAACCAGGCCTGCGGAGGATAAGCAGCCGGCGGAGGAGAAGGAAGAGTCGATCAAGGTGGTTGGCTTCTTTGAGTCACCGTCGGATAGGGACGGGAACGATGATGATGATGAGGAGGAGGAGGAGGAGGAGGAGGGAGCGGCGGCGGCGGCGGTATAGTGTGATGCAGACTCATCCAGATTGTGGGGAATCGGTCATAAGGCGCCGCATCCACGTTGACGATCTCCAATTGTGGCGGTTTCATCACAAGACGCACACAAAAAGACTTGCTTCAAGGCTAGCTGCAGAGCTCAATATTGCATGTGCGGAACGTTCAAGCAGCTCTACGATCACCTGCGAGATTGACGGTTGACCTGGTTCTTGAACTTGTTGACCTTTCCGCCCGCCATAGGAGCAATCGAACCGCCACTGCCCTTGGCCCTCTGCAGGGTGGATCCAGCCTTGCTACTGGATCGAAGTGTATCATAAGCCTGCTGCGCCTTCTTGGCCTTCTTGCCATTACGTCCATCCAGACCAGCGCCTCTGAGCAGATCACCGAACTCTTCCTCGATACCACCACCGATTCTCCTTCGGCCGTCGCGACCCGAGCTGAGACCTGCACCGCCGAGAGCGACGTCTGCTTCGTCGCGTCTGCGTTTGCGAGCGTCTTTCTTGGACATGACGAGACGAGTAAAGTTTTCCTCTTCGAATTCCTCCATTCGCGCCAACGCTTTCGCTCTAGAAGAGGTGTTGGAAGCAAGTTTACCACGGCCTCCAACGCCGACACCGCCAGACGAGGCCTCGTAAGGGTTGGATGACATGCCTGCTGTGAGGTCGGAGAGAAGCGCAGAGTTGCGCGTGATGGAAGCCGACTTCTCCGAGGCAAAGCGAGGATCCTTCTTGTTGGTGCGGGCGTCAGGGTCGTAAGCCATGGGGACAAGCTTGGGGGGTCGATAAACGGCTGTCTTGCCATCTTCGTTTTGATCGGACCCAGAGTCGGAGGAAGAATCGCGTCCAGATGACTTTCTTCTTGACGCACCATTCAACTTGGAAGACTTGGCGGTAGCTCGTACTTTGTCCTGCATGAATGCGGAAGGGTTTGGTCGGAAAGCGAGATCGTCGTCGCTTGCATCATCGGCGTCCTCGTCGCTGCTGCCACCCGCTTTGCTCTTCTTAGTTTTGGTTGCGGTGGGCTTGGATCGACCCAGGAGAACCTCCTTGTCTGCATCGGCGGCAGCGCGAAGCAGCTTGTCCACTTGATACTTGAGGCGACCCTCTAAAGGTCGAAGCTTCTCGAGCATCAGACGCAGCTTGACAAGGCCTTGGACGAGATCTGATGGACCCTGTGCCGAGCTGCTGCTACCGCTGCTGGCAAGCGAACGACCGGAGATCCTGGTGATACAGATAGCGACGACATGATGAAGATAATCGAGCATGGCATCGTTCTTGACTGTGAGTAGCGAGATGCCGTCAGGGTATGTGAACGGGTTTCCGGAAGGATCGCTTGATGCTGCCTCGACGACATCCTTTTCGAAAGCTTTCACGGAAGTGCTGAGAGCCGTGACTGATTTCTGGATGGAGACAAAGAGGCTTGTAATATCCTTTGGCGCAACTGATAGGGTCGCTGTCATCGCCATGTCTGGTATATGATGGTCTGGTTGATGATGGTAGTCACGATACAGACCTGACTGAGTCTGCGAAACGGCAGAGTTGACACAAAGGCGCTACTTCCTCCTCTTTCTCTGTCTCTCTTTCTCTCTTTCTTTCTTTTTTTTTGCTCTTCTTAGAGCCAAAAATTTCAAGCGAGAGCGAGCGAGGTTGAGTCCGATTTCCGAGTCTTGGCTTTGGGTCCAAGTTGTGAGACAACGGGACTTGACAAGCAAATTGGAGAAAAACTTGTCTGTCGGCCGTTACGCCCCTTTCTCGGTGCAGCGGGTCAACTAGCGCAACCTCCCAGCCACGAGGAAGCGGGACCCCCAAAGCTGTCCATTTGCGCTCCGCTACTCATGACTCGGCCTCAGCAAAAAAGAGTCAGCACCAATGGTCCTCGGCTGTGTTTTGGCTCATGCAGTCCTTGTATTTCCCAGACGTCGGTGCCCGGCGCTGGTTTGTCGCCGTGCCTCCTTCCCCACACTTTTCTTGTGACCTCGCTCTCTCAGTGTCTGATGACAGACCCTACTGCATCACTCATAGTCTGTGCCTGAGAACGGTGTTCGACTGCCCGCCAGCATTATGCCCGTCCAGTCAAGACCTTGGCCTCTGTATTTCCCACTGATGCCGCTGAGCAACGACGGACACCTTCCTTACCATCATCCCTAGTTCGCCGTTCAACTCCATCCGTTTGCTGAAGATCCTCCACCATTCCAAGACAAGACATCCTACGTAGCCAATCCACAGCTTGCCAATTTCGATACCCTGAGATGACAGCGGCAGATATCGCCATGACATCCATATCCCCTGCCAGCACCAAAGACTCTCGACGCCGCCAATACAGGTCATGCGATCGATGTCGTGTAGGCAAACGCGCCTGCAATGCCGAATACGAATCGGTAGCCGAGGCGATTAACAACAAGGTCGCTTGTTCCAACTGTCGGAAAAAGGGCAAGCTGTGCTCTTTCCAGCATGTCTTGACGATTTTGGGCGGCGTACCAAGCACTGCTCCGCAAGATGGGGTCGCGAGCATTCAATCCGCCGCAACGCTCGTGGTAGAGACAAAAGAGGACCGCGGTAATGTGGCCGATGAACAGTGTTCAGCATCAGCCGCCCTCAGTGAAGCGAAGGAAGACTCACAGGCATACAAGCCGCTAACGCCCTCTCAGAGCGTGTCAAAGCGAACAACATCTTCTCGACAATTATACGCAGATTCAATGATGAGGAGTTGCGCAACAGCAGCGTACCATGCCATGACGAATCTCTCTTCTACCTCATCAACAAGTCGTATGGTACGCGGCATTGACAGCATTTTTCTCAACGACGGACTTATCCGTATCTACGAAGGCGCCGCCGAGCACGCCTTGCAATGCTGGATCACGTCCTCAAATACCCCGTATATGCTCGTCAACCACTTCAAATCACCGTCGACGTCCGTCGGTCAGCAATTAGTCTACTGGAGAATCTGTGAGCTTGATCGAGGCTCACGATCGCTTCTAGGCCATACAGCGTCCGGCCCGCTAAGCAGAGATAAAGAGATTATGGATGCTTTTCATTCCGTGGTTCTCGCATTTGCCGCTCAGTGGACGCCAAGAAGGATGCCCAATCTCGCCGATCAGCCCCGCAACAAGACATCCGAAGACAGGATCAGACTAGCACTCTGGGAACGGGCAAGAGATAAGCTGCAAAAGGTAGCCGACGTCGATTCGTTCCGCGTCATCTTTGCGCTCATCGTCTTCGCTTGGACGGAAAAGCCCCGACAAGTGCACGAGAGTGGAGCCAGCGGTGCCAACGTGGTTCTCAACGGTGAGAATTATGCACTGGACACCAGTGATTGGCAGACGCCAGCTGAAGGTAGCACGTTGTTGCTGGTGGCGGCGATGCGAAAGTTGCTTGCTATCAAGTTCAGGATCGAGGGTAGGAAGAGAAGAGGCATTTGCCCGTGGGAAGATGTAAGTGGCAAACCAAAGATCGGCCACCGAGCACAGTCTGCCGCTAGTGCGCAGGGCGACCAAGACGAAACTATGGCCGAAAAGATACAGTCGGGTCTTGAGAGCAAGCGATGTGCGCCTGCAACAGCCAGCACGACCGAGACTTCACGCATGGAAGGTACATATCATATGCTATACTGGCTATGCGTTGTGATCGACACGGAAACGAGCGTGCTTCGCAAATACCCTCCTGTAGTCTGCGACGAGGACAGCGAAATCATCTCGTGCGTTCGCGGCGCCGATCTCCCCTGCGACGGCCCTTCCGCCGACCGAAAAGGGATCTGGGACGACTATATCCTCGATCTGTCTCAACGCAAGCACGAATCGCAAGAATTCATCACCTCTTGGCCGTGCGACCATTCCAAAGCTGCCGCGACGCTAGCCTTTTCGACTCCCGTCAAAGTGGTCATGTTCCGTCAGATTAGCCGCTTACAGATGTCGTTCTGGCGGCGCGCTTCGACTCGAGCTGTCGAACAGCACATCCGAAGCGGTCTTTCCATCATCTATCACTGGAACCAGATCTACGGACCCTTGATCGATAGCTGTCGAGCATCGCACGCCGAGCTGCCGGCATCCATCCAATCTTGGTATGTTTTGCTTGCCTTCCCGTGGTACTTAGCCACACTGCTGTTTGTCGAGATGGTGCAGACGGTCGATATGGCTGGTGCCAGCGACATGGGGGCAAGGCTCGAAAGGGCTAGGTCGGGAATCTTTCCAAAACTTCGTGATCGAGCATGCGCGGATCTGACGCTGCTGATCACGGCGATCCAGTCAACGTCATTCACCCACGCCGAACCCACTTTTCAATACGTACGAGACTCGGGTAACAACCTGCTTTTGACAGAACCATGGTCGGAGATCTTGGTGCATAGTATCGACGCAGTGCTCAAGACAGAAATCAAGCTGCAAGAAGGGTACTGTTCGTCCTTTCAATGGAAGGAGCTGGATGAGAGCTTTCAACGCATCGATAAATGCTTGTGGGCTCTTGAACAGTTGTCAGATCGCTCACCGTCGGCTGCGATGGCTCATGAGCAGATGGTCAAATTGACGAACGGGAGGAGACAAGGCAGTCTGCAACAGATCCCGATGGCTAGTCCGCCGATGAAGAGAGACGTGGCGAGTCAAAGTATCGTGGTTGGACTCAGCCCGGACAGTGACGGTGGTAGTAACGCTACGGATTTGAGCTTTGACAGTTCGACTGGAGGTACAGACGAGTTTCCTTTGGGCTCGGACAATATGCAGTCGGCGTTGGACGCGTTTTTGACGTCCAGTGCTTCTCTCCCCTCCTATCCTACTACCGTAAGGTCGAGCAATTCCATCAGCAAGGCGCTGCATCCCACAAGCGGGCAGTACGCAAATGCCATTGCGGCAAAAGACTATCTGCAACTTCTGCAGATGTTCGAGCAGCCCGGTGCGTCGTCACATGCATGCACACAAGAAGCTACCTTGCTTCCAATACCTTCACTTGACAGAGCCGCTTCGTACGGCACAGAACCATTTTCAATCCTCGCGACGTTGGCAGAATTGACGAGGCAACCCGTGCCAGACGTTCTACCGCTCAGTTCAGAATCAGCATCGTCGAGCAGCTCAATGGATACAATGTTCTCATTCGACTCCGCGGCTGCTGAAGCCGTCGTTGACGCTGAGAATCTTTCTTTCACCGCAAACCACTGGCCACCATCAACTGCCACAAGAGGCGGTGCAAGCAGCAGCTCAGACACCGATGACGACGATCATAATGCTGCGAGAAAGAAACCAAAGCTCAACCATCCTGCTTTTGATGCCGCTGCAACACCACTTCAAGCTTTTCCTTACTTCGATGCTCTGCCGCGCACCGGAAACGTCGGAACAGTCTCAGCCGCATCGACGAGCGTTGAAAGTACGGCAGAATGTCCCTCGCTACTTCTCCAGCCTCGACCCTTGCAGCACCCTAATTACGACGACCTCTACACAGACGAAGACGACGACGATCTCGTCAGCTACCGAGCTTCTATTCCACACAACTTCAGGGCCACATCTGTCAGCGCCACAGGCTGACCGCGTCTTCTTTGGCAGACATCGAAAAGTGATATAGATGTAACAACCGTTGCATGTTTTCCGTCCGATCTGTCTGATTCTTTGTCTCTCGCAGTCTTACGACGAATAAACGTATGGAACCACCAATGTCCATTAAAACTTGAATGTGTGTTTGTGTGTGAATGAACGTGCGTACTAGAGCTGGGCCGGGCCTGTAGAGATTGTCGATCCTGTAACTATAGCTATTCAAGTTGAGAAGCAGGATACTTTCCGTCCGCTTCAATTCGCGTCGATTGGCGACGGAGATCTTGCTCCAGCTGCACCTGCTCCCCCGACGCGCTCGGGAAGGTGCATACGGTATTCAGTTCAGCCGGTGTGCTCTGTTCCGTCCCTGCTCTCTCTGCTGACCGTTGATCGGATTGGACCTGCTTCATCGCATTCGAAACGACGGCGCGATAGACCAAGTTGGTCAGCAGGACCAAAGTATAAAGCGCACCGCTGAGCAGGTACAACGCAATGAACTTTCTATGCCCCGAACTCGAAAAGAAGCAGAGACTCGACATCGAGTAGATCGTCAACATCAGCTGCCCTTGAACCGAATACACCGCCAATCTGAAAATCACCCTCCGTGCAGCAGTCATCGTCGCCTGTCTTCTCAACACCATCAGCCTTGCGGCTGTGGTCACTGTCATCAGCACCTCAAGTCCAATGAACACCCCCGTCCAGGTTTTAATGATGCCTTTTAGCCACCGAAGCTTATTCCGGTCTGCCAGATGAGATTTGTACCCGAGACTGTAGAGGGCAGCGCCGAACCAAATCATCAAGAACAGCTGCGTCGCTACGCCTAACAACGCCAAAGTAATGCCGATACGTATGATGCATCTTCGATGGTCGAACAATTTAGCGATACGCAGAGCGAAGTATACCTGTCCGATTGCTACGGGTATTGCTTGAAACGTGTGAAACATCACAACGAGAGGTCGGATCGCGTTAATATTGTACCCTGGTTCCGAGTATAGCTCGATCAAGTTGTTCTGATAGTAGTTGACCAAGCCAAAGATGGCAAGTACGCCGTTGGAGGCGACCGAGATGAATACGGCCATATGAAGGATGAGCCTGTCTCCCTTTCGACCTCCGAACAAATGCAGGTAGACACCATACAGAGCGGAGTTGGCGCCAAAGAGCAGGCAGAAGAGAATGTTGATGATGAGCCGAGGACCTTCTGCGGTGGTTGGTGAGATGGGCAGACCTGGGGGTGCTGTAGCATGAATGTAGAGACCGTTTGGATCAACTGTGTGACTTTGAACGCTACCCATAGTAGTTGACTAGAGCATGTAAGAGCCAGTTAGAAAGGATGGCAGTAAAGAGAGACGAAACAGTACGCAAGACGGGGAGTAAGAAAGAGTGCAAAGTTTGCTCGGCCCATAGATGGTGGAGAGAGTCTTGAAAGCTTGTAGTACTCTTCTTTGTGAAGGAGGATAAGCTCGATCCTACCTTTTTTGGCGCTTCATCCAATATTTAGGTCGGTGACTGGTCCAGGCAGATGAAGAGCAGGGAATCGCTCAAGGATGTACTTTGACTTGCTGAGCTGCGTCGCAGCGGCAAACGAATGATAGCGCCCACTCGCAGAAAGGCCATCGAGACTGAGTGCCGCGTCAGCTGCCTTGCCTTCCCTGATCCTCTCAATGTTACCAGTTGCACGCATCCTCCGATGGCCCAGAGCAGCTCACCTTGGATAGTGGAAATCCGGTGGGCAGCTGCGAAGGGATGATTAAAGTGACCCTGTAGGCTATGCCCACACAACCTCCTACATTGTGGTCATTCTGGCAGTCTCTTCCTCGCACGGGCGTGGGTTGGTGAGTTGAAGAACATAGTGACAAGCTGGCTAGGTTACAACGAGAGGGCAATCTTTATTCCTCTCAGCGGTGTTATACATCGTTGTCAAGCCGTCGCCGCCCCACGATGAAGCCCGTTGTGGTGTAGTTTGGGCAAAAGCATAGCGCCGAGACCGAATCCTGCTGCATTCGTTTTGTGCTGCATCTCACTTGTGGAACAAAGGTCGTTCCGAAGATGAACCAACTTACGGCTTTGTTTATATCAGAAGCTCTCGGACCCTCCGACTCGAAATGAGGGCGGAATAACAATAGTCTTTGTGGGAATGTTAGAGATGCAAGGCAGCTGTGGGATCTCGCGAGTAGCACTGAGTCGATAATGAAAAGGGGTTCAAGGAAATCTCGAAAGGGGATCCCCGAGGCAGTGGTAGGGCGAGACGGGGTGAGACCTCTCCAGATCGCGGTCGTCTATCCATCTGTGGGACTTTTTCTTCTGCCTCACGCGCGATCATGCTGCGAACACAGGCTGAGGAAGGGATTATCAACTAATGTCCATTACTTTGTGGTTGTGTTTGCGTGTGAAGGAACTTGTGCATGTGTATGAGTGTGTAGAAGTGCGCGACAAAGTGCTCAGCACCGACAGCGCTTGATGCAGTATAGGTACAAGATGATTCGAGTCAAAAATGCAAAAGAGGGTGCGAATTGTTGCCAAGGATCCAAAACAATTTTTGGATCTGCTCTCGGGCATTGATCTGAGAGATGGGAAGGCTCGGCGCTTCCACTTAGTTCTGACCGACGGCGATCTGGCTCGATGGCACGGGACTAGCCTGAGGGTAAGGCTTTACCGGAGAACCAGGTTCAGTGCTAGTCGGCGCGGAGCAAGCCTCCGGGTACAACCTATTGCGGGGCCACAATGCGCCATAACCACCCTCTTCGGCGGTACCGCCCCAGACAGTGAAATTGGCGTTCTCGTAGGCGGCACGGTGACGGTTGATGTAGTCGGCGGTAGGGAAGTCGGGTGGATCGCAACCGATGTTCTCCGAATCGGGGTCCTGGTAGACTCGCACCCAGTCGACCGACATGACGGCGGGGAAGCGGAGGTGACGCCAGTCGGGAGTGCCAAAGTTCTGACTGATACCCAAGTTGAAGATGATGTACATGGGCTCTTCGGGGATGGGACGATCGCTGATCTGGCTGACGGGATCAGCGGCAAGCGCGGCGGCGTAAACCTTCCAGGCTCGCTTACCATCCGACTCCCAGTCGATGTAGCCTTGCGGGCCGGGCTCGTACTCGAATCCGTAGGTGGAGAAACTGCCGTCTCCGCCGCGCTGAACGGCGACCTGCGAGGCCATGGATATACCACTGAGCGCTTGCTGATCGTTCTGACCGTTATACGAGTTGATGTGGGAGCGAGGCTGGAAGAACTCGTAGGCTGGGCCCGTGGTGTTGGTGATGTTGTAGTACATGTTGAAAGGAGCGGTCTGCATAGACTGAGAGACAGTCAGACCCAGAGTGCCATCAACCTGGGCTTCGAACACGTCGATTTCGGGTGCGCTGCGTCCACGGAATGTGCCATCCGGAAGCACAGGACCGGGATGGTCCTCACCGGCGCAAGTGCAGGCGGAAAGACGCTGACCGGGTAGGAAGGAGAGCGAAGTGGATTCGGCTTTCCTGTTCCACATGACATCACCACCGATGAGAGCAGCAGCAGGCTGACCATTGGCGTCGGTCTGGTTCATCAACGTGCCCACATCACAAGCGGTGTACGAGTAAGGCCAAGTTCCATCGGTCGTCGCACCGTAACCTGCGCGTCCCAAATTGCCCATAGTCCAAAAAGCAGGCCACAGACCCGCCACGCGAGGTGCGCCCGGCAAGCGGACGCTGGCGACGAGGTAGCCGCCGGTGAAGCAGAATTTGTTCCAAGAGCTGAGGAAACCGCCGCGGAAGTTGAGGTTGTTGGTTTGAACTTCGTCGAGGGTGATTTGAAGCGCGCCGTCGTTGGTGGTGACGGCTTCAGGCGAGTACCACTCGTAGTTGTTGGTGGCCCAGTAGTGCAGATCGGATGCCTCCCAGAAAGGATCGTCGCCCGGGTAGAAGGAGCGACCGGGGGTGTTGAATTCATCGGAGAAGACGAGCTTCATGGTCTTGGTACCGTCAGGGCTGACACGCGTCATGGCGTCTTGCGGAGTGTCGGGGTCGATGAGTGAGGAGCGGAAACCTGGGATGCTGGGCATCTGTCCCGATGCGTTGACACCACCGAGGTTGTATCCACCCTTTGTGCTTTCATGTTGACGAGTAAAGTAGGAGATGATAGGATAGCCTCCGAACAGCATCAAGAGACCAAGCGAAAGAATGGCAAGCACACCGATGTTGAGCAACCCCCTGTGGCCCACGTTGCCGCCGAAGAGGCCGTGGTTGGACTCGGAATGGACATTGGGATCGTGCAAGTCATCATCGGGTTCGTCTTTGCCGTCCATGGTGTCCCACGAGTAAGGATTGTTGAACAGATCGGGCGCCGCTTCCGATGTGGTGGTGGAGTGGTGCATGTCGACGGACGATCCGACGAGGGAAGCGGGGAGACCGAAAGGATCACGGACTGCGCGTGGGTTGACCTTTTGATCGTTGGGATGATACGATTGGGGCCTTGACATACCTTGATTGGTATAACGCGTGGTGCTTGGAGTAGGCGAACCGACGTCGACGCTGTAAGAGAGTGTCGCAAGGTCGTGAGTGTCGACACTGTTTGGTGTGCCCATCTTGGAGTCTTTATAGTCGATGCTGTTAGACGTGTCTGCACCGTCAGCGTACCGAAGAGTGGCCACGCGGCGGCTGCTGCTGTTGTTGTTGTTGTTGCCGTCGTCGCTATCGCTGTCCGAGTCTGCGTTCGCAGCGAGGAAGCGGATGAGGCTGCTATTACGTGGTTGAATGGAATGGTCCAGGCTGAGCTCTGAAAGGTTCGGAGTGTCGAAGCTGTGATCTCTGGAACGGTGGATGATGTGTGCAGGAAGCAAAGGCGCAACGGAGGAGGCGGAAGAGCGCGGCTCAGAGGGTACAGCAAGCGCCGCTCGATCTCTGTCGGTCTGGGGAGTGATGTATGACATGGTCAAAGTGTGGTAGGCTGCGCAGCTCAAGTCCCAAATCTGTGTATGTCTGCTGTTCTAGAAGCTATTGCGTCGTGATGCGGCAAGGTGAGGCGCAGCGCAGTGCTCTATGATTCGGAAAGCCTGCCGATCAGTTGCTGAGCATGGATCTTGAAGCGTTTTTACCACACGAGACGGCGCACGATTGGAGCAAGACAGTGACTTTGGAAAACGGAAGGCAAGGTTTGTGACCGATTCAATGACCACGGCACTTGCATGTGCTCTTTGCGCGAAAAGAGCTTATTCGCCGAAATGAAGTCTCGAACGAATGCGCGACCGCAGATGCTTTCGGATGAGAGCCGACGGGGGTGCCAAAAGAAAGTCAGGATTGGAGGTGGTCGTTGTACTGTAAGGAGGGTTGAGTTTGAGTGAAAAGGAAGTGTGGGTAAAGATCGATGAGGGGTGAGGTGATAAGGTGAGCTCGAGAAAGTGTGACGGTCAGGAAACTGGCAAGGAAGGGTGGATCTTGCTCCAGGTTGCTAGCGGATGGTTGAAACGGCAACTTGGCTCAAGCGAGACGGGAGACTTTTTTGCAAATAGGGCAGGCAAGTGATTGGCCTTCAGCTTGCGCCTCTTTTGTCACACACGAAAAGGAGCCCTTTTCAAAGACAACAATGCAGAAAGATGCACAACTAGAGAAGAAAGGGGGATCGAGGGTCTATGCTCGGCTACGATGAGCGGACAACTGAGGATCGTCGGTCTCGGAGGCACGCGAACATGCCCCTCATTCTCTCTCTTTCTCTTACAGAAAAGGAAGGGAAAGACACACATGTGGGAGAAGAGAGCACGTTAGGCAAACGAGAGCAACCAAACCAACAGCGAAATCGTATCTGTACTGTAGTAGCAACGCGGCCTTACAGCAGAACAGCCGAACGAAACTTTGGAAAATGGTAGCTTTCACTGTACAACTCAGTACTGTACTGTAGGACTTGTGACGGAGCATGAATAGAAAGCTGAGACCGACAGGCGGAAACCTTCGTACAGTTTCAAAAAAGGGCATGAACGCAGTGTCGCAGCAGTGGTTTGAGCCTCGTCGGCGTGCTTTGAGGAGGAAAGAGGAGAGAAGAGAGGCGAGGCGAGGCGAAATGGCTGCACCGCCGGCGCCAGGCTTAGAGCCGAGGCGGAGGATTATGCGGTCAATTGAGGGAATGAGGCACGAGAGCGAAAGCATTTTGACAGCCAGAGTGCCCGAAAGGCAAGTTTTGATGATTTTGCTGTGTCTCATTTGATTTGCGTTTGTCCGGTTTGCATTCGAAAAAGAAGGGTTGCTGTCACTCACACTTCGAGTTGAGTTGGACACTGGAATCCTGCACCCAACCAAAACCAGAGAGGCCCACGCGAAAATCCCACCACGAAGCGAGGGCCCGAATTTTCTCGCCTTTTTGAAGCTTAAAGTCGAGCAACAGGTGATCTTAGGGAGAGAGAATCCAAATTCAGTTAACGCTTGAGAGTTACAGTACTGCACTGTATTCGAGCTGCAGAGATGCTGTACTGTACGCATCGATCCCTGCCACCTCATCATTATTCTGAGAGCTGGTTGTAATCGTCCACCCGTCAAGAGCGGTGACTGTTGAACAGTCCAGCCCTTTCCGACGCCGGATTGACCGATGCATAGAACCGCTTGCATTCCCGTATGTTTGCATCTAAGGCTTGACACAGTGTTGCTGTTGCCCGCAGCGATGATGGCACTACGGTAGCTCTTTTTGTACACTGTACAGTACAGTACAGTACAGTAATATTCTGTAGGCATGCTGTCTTGTCTGGAGCGAAATAGCATTCCATACTCTAGATGCCATCGTAGCGGACTAAGCACAATGCGAATGTCTCTCGCATGAGAATGTGAATGATTGCGTTTCGGTTGAAAACCTTTGGAAGCACGAGCTCAGTTGCAGCCGAGGTTCGCTTTCGCACAAGCCGTCCGTTGATTGATACGGTACTGCACAGTACAGCACCGGTACACTTTAGAATGCACGTCGCGATCATCGGCCGGTCCGGACACGCTTCGTCATCACCCGCAGTTCAGTTGACTCGGGACTCGAGACGGTGACCGCCCTTTCAAAATCGTACGACACTCGATCGCGCAGGCCGGCCAAGTTTATGACTTGTCTGCACGTGGCGAGGCGAGGCATTGAGATTATGCCTGATCCGTGTCCAGTTTTGGCACATCCAGACTCGACAGGGCATGGCAAGCAGGCAGTTCTTCACGATTTGTTTGTCGCAACATGCTCCAGACAACAGCTCGCCTGCGCACGTATCGAAAAACGCTTTGAGCAAGGGTGTCTGCGTCTTCAAAGCGTCTACAGTTGGTTCGGTGAAGGTTGACCCGAATGGTGGCAGAGCCTGTCTGCTGTTGCTCGTACGATAAATTCCAGGTTAAGTCACGTGCTATGGTCAGTCCCTGCAGCCATCTTCGAGTGTGTCTTTTTTGGTGCGGGGGAATGGCAAGGCTTGAATTAGATTTGGAACTTTTTTTGTGAAGTTTTTTTTTTTTTTGGAGGAACAGCAGCAGCAGCAGCAGCAGCAGCAGTTTGAGCATCCACGCTGAGTGTAAGTGCACGCTGTGTGTAAGTGAACCTTTTGCTGCGGTGAGCCAAATTTTGGACATCGTCGCAACCTTGTCGTGGCTGACAGCCTCCACCACATCGTATCGAGCTACCAGCCGACGCCTATCGAATTGCACATCAAGCGGCCCAGTAAAGCGCTTGTGTATGCACAAGGTGAGTCGCTTTTCAAGGCCTTCCAAGGCACTATCAGCGGTACAAGTCCGTGTTGGTTGCCGAAGTTTTAGGAGGACCCTGGCTACCGCAGTCTCGCCGCAGTCGCATTCAAGATTGACGTAGTTACTGTAGCTGACATCCTCTTGAACGGTGTCAATCCTCCACTCTTCCCCTCTCATCGACAGCTTTGGGCCGACTTGCGCATTTGCTCATCATTGCACGGAAGCAACATCCCACGGGGCGTGGTCCCACGGCCACGTCCACGTCCACGTCATCGACCTCCTCCTCGATCCTCACCACCGCCGGCATCCCTCTCACAAATGGTCCCATACAGCTCCCACCAGCACCTATCTCATCCGTTTCTTTGATCGCTACCAATCATGGGCTTCCTACACCGCCCTTTACGGCACCCACGCAGCTGCCAGCCGCCGGCATTGGCATGAACGCGGCAGATGCTGCTGCTATCGCTGCCGCCAATCTAGTGGCCATGCCGGACATGTCCGCTGCAATCAGCAGCAATGTAGCTACCGCAGCGCCTGTGACCGCAGCTGCAGCTCCAGCTGAAGCATCGCTACCGCCAACTGGCGTCGACACATCGACCAGCACCATGTTCGACGCCCAATCCATACAAGCTCAGGTCGAAGCGCTAATACAATCCACCTCGAGCTCTGTCGCGGCTAACAACACCATCGACCAGCCACCCGTGACGCAGAGCCTCGCGCTAGCCACTCAACTGCCCGTCCCAGCTGCAGCAATTCCCGGTAATGACCAATCGGCAGCTCTGGGGGCAGTCGTGGCGCCCGGAACAACAGCATCACAACCGGCGGCAATGATGCAGCCCCTCGCCGCAGCTGTTGGTGCACCTGCAGCAGCAGGATCGAACGCAACAACATCTATGGAGGCTGCGGTGCCATCGGAAACGAGTTTTCAGAACACTTTCGCACAATATCAGTTCCCGCAGAATCACGATCGAGTGCTCAAACAGGCGGTGCTCCCAGCTTCGACCACCGACAGCGTAGCATCTGTTAAGAAGGAGCCGGAGCCAACATCTATCATGACCAGGGAGGAAGAGGAGAGAGCAGCCGATGCGCTCATTGCAGATATCGATGCTCAGGAATCGACAACCGCCGCTTCGCAATCTGACCCCAAACCGGAACCGTTCTCGGGCGCGGATCTGGCAGCGGCTGCCAAGGCGATTGGGATCGAGGCGGACGTCGAACTTCTCAACGGCATGAGCGACGATCAGCGTGCCTTGGCTGCAGCCATCAGGCGTCTCGGCGACGAGCACGGAGAGGTTGCGCAGAAAGCGATCCAGCAGGCGGCGGCAGCAGCTGCGGCTGCTGCAGCTGCACGAGCATCGCAAGAGCTCGCAAGAGCTGCTGCCAAGGAGCAAGGAGCCACAGCCGACCCTTCCTCAAGCGCCTCCAGTGTCGCGGGTCCGTCTTCTTCGCGAACCAATCCGTCCCCTTTGTCAACTTCCAAGCCACGCTCAGGTCCCGTGAAGCGATTCCCGTGTCCGAAGTGCGACAAAGCCTTTGCTCGAGCCTACAATCTCAACACGCATCTTTCGACGCACGATCCGGATCCAAACCGGGCCAAGCCATTTGCTTGTCCGTATCCGAGCTGCAAGTCCGAAGGTGGGCGCTCGTTCAGTCGCAAGCACGATCTGCAGCGTCACGTAGCCAGCATTCACGAGAACGAGGCGGAACCAGGCATTCATGGAGATCCTGAAGAAGTTGTGGGTGGAGATACGGGCGGGCTGGTGTCTCTGGGACTTGGCACTCCGGGCAAGAAGTTCCGGTGTGGCAATTGTGGAAGATCGTTTGTTCGTCGTGACGCTTGCCATCGGCATCAGTGCGACGATAGAGACAGTCTGTCGGGGCGTGGATCCAGGTCGCCTCTGGGCACAACGTATGCGTCGTCCGTCTCGCCCAGACCGAGTTCCTCGCAGGTACTAACTAGCGGCAGCGGTACAAGTGGCGGTCCACAGCATGTGAGATCTGCAGATGGCTCTCCTTCGTACAGCGTAGGAGGCAGCCGCTCAGTCTCGCGGGGATCGCCTGTTGCAGCTGGACACGTTGCCGGGCCCAGTCGTGCTGCCGTTGGAGCCAGCAGACACTCAAGCAGCCTGTCTAAAGAGGTGCAGGCGGTGGCCAAGCAGTTGCAAGCTCGCGTTGAGGCACATTCGCCAGGTGCGCAAAGTCAACAGGGTCAGGGAAGCGCTCCATACCAACGTCACATTGCACCACTACCTGGAGGCGCTGGAGGCGCTGGAGGCGAGCGTCGCAACTTTCCGTTGTCAGCCATCTCTCTGTACGCATCGACGGGTCCATCGAGCATGCATTCTAGCTCAAGCTCTTCTTCTGGCGGCAACAAGGCTCAAATTGCCAAATGAAGAGCAGATGCCCATCTCACCATCCCATGTATTTGTGTCATCGTCGCAGCTTTTCTTGATCAGCAAACTGTACTTTTATTCTCCGTCTCCAAAGCTTCTTGCATGTGCGTGTCTAGGTGAGAGCATCCAAAAATCGGTAACAGAGCCGCTTCGAGGATCTCACATATTGAAAACAATCTTCTCGGTACGCGTTGCCCATGCGTCTGGCTGTCACTTCTGTGTGTGTGTGTGTTGGGGAGGCGGAAATTGACGGAAAAGGTGCACGCATGCTCTCGCTCTCACTCTGCAAAATGGGGCGACATGGCTCTGGCTGCGTGAGGCCAAAGTCGTACGGTTCTTCGTGCCGCGAGAAATCGATACACTCTTGGAATCGATTGGTTGTGCTTCCTTTCCCCACCTTTGCAGATTCGTCAACGACACATCTTTCCGCATCCACATTTGCAGCTTTCTTCTTGACCAATGCCAGCGTTCTACCAGACTGCCGTTGCACGACTCTCACAGACCGCTAGAATCATGGTAAGTTGTGCCCCGTCATGAATCAAGTCGATCTTGTTTGCTCTCCCCGCAATCCGTCATGGTGTGCAGTACTCGCAGTGTTGGACTGACCCTGTCTCTTTCTTTCTTTGCTTTCTGGATCAAAGTCGCAGATCAACGACGTCTTCATCGTCTCCGCCGCCCGGACCCCCATCGGCTCGTTCAACGGTGTGCTCAAGAAAGCCACTGCTCCGGAGCTGGGTGTCGTTGCTGTCAAAGCAGCTATCGAGCGTGCCGGCTTGAAACCGGAGCAGATCGAGGAGGTTTACATGGGCAATGTGCTGCAGGGTAACGTCGGTCAGGCTCCCGCTCGTCAGGTTGCGCTCAAGGCTGGATGCCCCGACACCACCGAGGCTACCACCATCAACAAGGTCTGCGCTTCTGGTATGAAGGCTATCTCGCTGGCTGCTCAGAACATTGCGCTGGGTCAGCGCGGTGTTATGGTCGCTGGTGGTATGGAGTCCATGTCCAACGCTCCGTAAGTATCAATGTCCGACAACAGGCTCAGGAGCGCAAAAGTCCATTATCTACCCATCCAAAAGCATAAGGCTTCAGTCCGCATGCGACTGCGGAGACAATATGGTACAGACTGTTTTGCAGGTCATGCTGTGCGCTCAACGCTCTGGCTGCTGCTCTCGCGGACAGCTCTTATCCTCGAAAGCAAGGATTGCATTTCCGGCACAAGCTCTGCTCCGTTTTGCCATTCGGGCCAACCCCGTGGAGGTGACCTAACACAGGGGGAAAAATCTGAACCGGCTATGACGGCCTTCCCACTTGGCCCGAGATTTTGTCGACCCGGTCGACGAAGCATTGTCGCTCCTGCAACTCGGTCAACGCAGGGCCTGACGGTCGCTACCCCGCTTGTAGCTGATGATGGAGCGGCAAAGCGATCCTAGACAGATTCATCCGGCGGGATATTCCCAACACCAGCTAGCTCAGCCTTCTAAGCACCTTTATTTCATTCATTCTGACTCCCCCACAGCTACTACCTGCCCCGTAACAACTCCTACGGCCACATCCAAGCCACCGACGCCATCGTCAAGGATGGTCTTTTCGACGTCTACAACCAAGTTGCTATGGGCAACTGCGCCGAAAACACGGCCAAGAAACTCTCCATCACTCGCGAGCAACAGGATGCCTTCGCTATCGAATCTTACCGTCGTTCTGCTGAAGCATGGAAGGCCAGTGCTTTTGCGAACGAGATCGCACCCGTGACGATTTCCGACAAGAAGGGAGATGTAGTCATCAGCGAAGATGAGGAGTACAAGAACGTCAAGCTGGAAAAGATTCCAACTCTTCGACCGGTTTTCGACAAGAACGGAACGATCACAGCCGCCAACGCTTCGACACTCAACGATGGTGCTTCGGCGGTGGTGCTCGCTTCGCAGGCCGAGGTGGAGAAGTTGGGTGTGAAACCCTTGGCTAAGATCGTTGCCTTTGCGGATGCGGCTTGTGCACCTATCGACTTCCCCATTGCTCCGGCATACGCCATCCCGAAGGCACTCGAGAGGGCCGGCTTGACAAAGGACGACATTGCGCTGTTCGAGATCAACGAGGCGTTCAGTGCGGTCGCGTTGGCCAACAACCAGATGCTGGGTCTGGATGCCAGCAAGGTCAACGTGCTCGGTGGTGGTGTGTCGCTCGGTCACCCGATCGGAAGCTCGGGTGCTAGGATCGTCGTGACGCTGGCGCACGCACTGAAGCCTGGCCAGTACGGTTGCGCCGGTGTCTGCAACGGTGGTGGCGGTGCCAGCGCTATCATCATCAAGCGCGAGAACTAGGAACGCTCTGTCGGAAAAAAGCGCTGTTCGAGTTCATACGAACTGATGTATAAGGTGATGAGCAGATCTTTCAAACACAAAACCCAATACAATTCAAACAACTGGACTCGAACATAGGTTCCACGAGCTGTTAGAAGAGTAGACTGAGATGCGATCCTAGAGCTGAATTGATACATATGACGACCGATCCCTTCGCTTTTTGAAACCGTCTCATACCCATGCCGCACTCTGTTGCCTAAGATTCACCAAGAAAGAATTACACCTCCTCACCTCTTTGACCTCTTTACTCCAATCGTCCAACTCCTTCTGCCTCTCGGCGCTCTCCACGGTCACCTTGGCCAACTGACTCCTCTTGGCAAACACTTCCTTTCTGAGCAACCTCTTTTGCTTCCTCGCACGCATCAGTTGCGAAATGAGCGTCGTGCGGTTATCCGTCCTCTCGCTCAAATTCAGAAAGTTGGAACGAACCGATTTACGCAACGCCTTGAGAGCCAAAAAGGGTGCTTTGGCAGGTTGCTCCTCGATCGCGCTACGAAGTTCGTCATCGACAATGGACCAGATGATGTCGACGTCGTTGAGGTATTTGGCTGACTTGCGTTTTTTGCTGTGCCGGGTGGAGTCCGGATCGTCGGGATCCACGCCTTCAGAGGCAGAGAAGACGAGCGAGAGCGCGCGCCGGAGCCGTTTTTGCATCTCGGGCCCGGTCGGCCGGGATGCAATCGCACTGCGACGTTGGCGCTCGACCATGGTGCGATCCATGACCGTCTCGTCATCGAGTTCGGTGGGAATCTGGAAGAGTGCACGCTGGGCGATAGCCGCTGATTTGGGTGGTCGACCCCGACGTGGGGCTGCTCCGGGTGCTTGCCTTGCAGGCCTTTCATTACCTGGACTGCCCTGTCGTCGGCGCTGGCGTGCGTCGAGATTGCGTTGAGCCGCACGTGCGGCCGGCGAGTCTGCATGAGATCCGATGCTGAGATGAGATGCGCTTGTGGCTCCGATGCTGGGACGCATACGACGCACCGACGAGTCGACATGGGCCGAAGATGCAGCTGGCGAAGGGATCATAGGCAACGACTCATCCAAGTCATGTGCTCCGCCAGCCCATCCAGGTGATCCATCAATCATTCCTGCACCATTGCCACTTCGTCCTGATCCCGAGTAGCTGTCACCCAGCTGACTGTCGATCTCTTGATCTTCGTCAGCTCCTGGTGGCGAATTATCATAAGCAGGAGCTTTTCGAGCTTTGCCCTGCTTCATAATGCGCGATGCAGCTGGCGTACTGCTAATAGGTGCTGACGTCCTTGGTCTCTTCATGCGCCTTCCGACACCCATGCTTCCAGATGCATCCATGTGAGGCGAGTATGGCAGCTCATCTTCGTGCGATAACGGCGGCGGCGAAAATGCATCAAGGTCGCCAGCGTCGTCAAAGGATGCCTCGGAGGCTGCTACAGACCTGTGTTTCGAGCCGGACCCTCTAGGTCGGCCAGGTCGGCGTCTTGCCGATGAGTCGGCCGATGTAGATGCATCTGCGTTGTTGGCGGTGGTGGCAGCGGGTCCAGCCCTTTTCAGCGGCAGCTGAAAACGAAAGTCACGTTGCATTGCTACAGCAGTGCCTGCACCACGCATACGTTCTTGTCGACGGTCGGCGAACCGGTTTTGGGATGAGGCTCTTGCAGCCGCTGACTGACCACCATTGTTGTTGGCAGCGCCAGCACGCGAGCCTGATGCTCTGCCGCTCATGTTGTGAAATTGCTCCTATGAATGTTGTTGTGCGTATGCTGCGATTGAGTGAGATCCATGAGCCAATGTGTGTCGATGCTGTCGTACAGCGCGGATGTGTGAGCTGTAGAGCCGCCCCAGGCTGTCAAGACTTGGCGATAATGGTGGTGGTGGTGGTGGTGGTGATTGCAAATCGACTGACTGTTGAGTCAGAAAAGTGGAGAGATGAGACAAGGCGCGTCGAGCGAAAGGCGAGACGCGTATCTTTTTACTGCAGCCAAACCCTGCAGCTCACACACACACACACACACACACTCACTCACCTTGAGAAATCACGCCAAAGTGGCTTTGTGACTTGTCCAGAATAATCACGCTTGTTTGGCAAACAACATCATCTGAATCACATCACACCGCCTTCATCTCAATTCGTCACGCACTTTTCTCAATCACAATGCCGCCCAAACGAACAAGGCCAGCTGCGCAATGGGACGCATCCTCATCCACTATCCCACCACGTCCCAAAGCCAGAAACGCAGCCAACGTGTCGCTCACTTCCACACTCGGAGCACCTACTCCTGCCAGACGTACGCCACGCCCCAACATGGCAGATAACTCGCTCGCATCTACCCTGGCATCGACCACCAAACGAGCTCGTCCGTCCAAAAACGCGCTGACCACAGCTGCAGCACGTGCACTCACTTCGGCTGATACGAGTAGGGCTTCGACTTCTTACGCTTCTCCCATGGCGCCTCCACCGCGTGGCGGCAAACCTAAATCAATCCTCTCTACGCCAGCCAGTCGAGGCGGCAATCGTACTGTCATCTCACCGCCTAATATCGTTTCATTCTCCGATCAGCCAAAACGGCGTGGTCGTCCGCCCAAGAATGCAGACTTTGATGCTTCGTCCTCTATCAGTGCGCCAAGGAAACGAGGCCGGCCACCCAAAGATGCCTCTGTGGCGGATACCTCTTCAGGCAAACGTCGAGGTCGACCACCCGCCGCAGGCGCCAAAAAATCCAAACAACCGCAACTCGGTCTGCCCAAAAGTCGACCATCGCAGCCCGCCGCACGCTACGCTCAACCCGAACCCGAACCTGACTCCGGCTCAGACGTATCGCTCCTTGACGGCGAAGACGACGCGTCTGCATCAGACGCAGAACCTTCCCAATCCGAAGACGAAGACGGCCAAGCGCTGTCCTCTGAAGACGAAGCGCGACAACGAACAAGTACGCGCAAGAAAATCAAACGCAAACACTGGCCGAGTGAGCGCGAAAGATTGCGCAAGTGGCGCAGACTCAGCGTGGAAGAGCGAGAATGTGTGACCTCGGAAGGAGGCATGATCTGGAGAACTGCGATACCGCTGCTAAACTCGATGCCAAAGAACATCAGGTCTATGGTGGCCGATAGCCTGACACGCGCCTTGAACAGGATCGATGCAAAGCTCGAATCTGGTCTTGTGCCTCCGCTGGCACGGTTGCCGCAGGGCAACACAACCTCCGCTGCAGCACGTCGAGACTTGGCCAGCAGCATGTTGTCTTGGCGACTGGAGGAAGAAGGTACGTTGCTGCGTGCGGAAAACCCCGACCAACAAGTAGACGTGATGGGCTTGGGGATGAATGCGGACATTGTAAGTTGCAGCTCTTCACACCTATTCCAGATTTTCATGTTCGAACAACTAAATTGACTTCGATCCTTCTGACGACACGGCAGACCGAACTAGAACAACTGCTCCTCCCAGAAGCAGAGCACATCGTCGAACTCTCCAAAACCCTCGCCCACCAATCGCAAGACCTCGAAACGTCGTCAGCCACCATCGCCAGACTCAAACGCGATCGAAGACTCATCAAGACCGGAGGCACCACAGACTACCCTGCCAATTTGGAGGCCAACACCTTGCTGTCCGTCTCCAACCTCAACCCGGCCCTCGACCCCACCCTGTCGTCGTTTGTCCGCCTATCATCCACCTCCTAGCCACACGCAATGCAATCTGGGTTTCCTGAGGCGAAGAAATGACTGTGATGGAACTGGAAAACAAAGGCATACACAAAAAAGAGACTGAAAAAAAGAGTAATTGTTCTGAACTGGGACAAGTTGGGGGTGGGAAAAACATGCTGCATGCCGACGAGAAACACGACTCAACGATCACCAAACGGATCGGCTCTACTCTTGGAACTCGCCGTCTCGCTCCCGTTGCCGCCTGCCATACCAGGCTGAGGAGCATTGAGACCCATGCCCAAGTTACCAAAGATCAGATCTTCGTCCAACTGCGTCGATCTGGCCAGCGCACGCTGACTGAAGTTGGGCATCACGTTGTAACTCTGCTGATGCCATTTGGTCGAGTTACCCGACGAAGCGGCAAACGATCGACCCGCTCCAACGCCGGCCATGTTGCCGCCAAACTCGCCTACGGGCGCCGACGAGACCGAGGCAGCACCAGACGGAAGGGGAGGTGCCTCGGCGAATCCAGCAGACATGGAAGCTACCGAGGGAGCGCGCGAGTAGTTGTTGCCGCGAATCGAACCAGCGGGTGTAGCAGGGCCTGATCGTGCGCCGAACGCAGAAGCGTTGCTGGGACCGGCTGTCGAGCCAAGTGCAGGCGAAGGCTGCTTTTGAATCACTTTGAAAGAACGTGTCGGCGAGGCGGGCATCTCGGGCGAATTGTTTGCAGGCGGTGATGGTGTGGACTTGGTCGCAGGTGCAGGCGATACAGCCGGCCCAGCAACAGCTTGCGGGTAAGGTGGCTTGCTCGAGTTGCCCATGTCCTTGGAAGCCCGCTTGAAGCCCCACTTGCTGGTCTTGGCCTTGCTGTCCTTCTCCTTGTTGTCATCCGATGACGACTTGCTGGCGGCGGCAGCAGCGACAACGGCGCCAGTACCAACGGCAGCAGCAGCGCCGGCTGCAGCGGGAGCACCGTCTGTATGAGACGGCTTGGTAGGATACGAAGCGGGCGCTGAGTCCTGCGATGCGGGTTGCGAAGTTGGCGCCGAGGTGTTTGACGCTGCCTGGGCGGC
The DNA here is from genome assembly GCA_928722295.1 of Ustilago curta. Taxonomy (NCBI): domain Eukaryota; kingdom Fungi; phylum Basidiomycota; class Ustilaginomycetes; order Ustilaginales; family Ustilaginaceae; genus Ustilago; species Ustilago curta. Next base: position 584,925 of record CAKMXH010000011.1, on the reverse strand, counting down.
GGGGCCAACAGGGGTAACAGCAGCGGGCAAAGCAGGGACGGGGGGAGGCGATTGCGAAGATGGCGTATCCTTGAACGACTCGGTAGAGGGGCTGAAATCGGAAGCACGGGCGGGCGAGTGAGAACGTGGCTGTTCACGCGACTGTTCACGCGATTGCTTGCGGGCAGCGATGGCAGCAGCGCCGATTCCACCAGCCGCGGCGGCGGCCCCGGCACCGGCAGCTGCGCTCGTGGCACCAACATTCGAGCCGGACGAAGGCTTGGAGGCAGCCTGGTTGTTTGCAGTAAACACGGTTGACGAGCCAGATGGAGCGCCAGATACGCCCGAAGCGGTAGGATCAGCAAAGACGTTCTTGGTTCCAATGTCACGCATCATGGGTGTGTTGGCGGTCTCGGGAGCGGTAGCGAGGGAGGTAGTCGAATCGTTGTTGTTGGGAGCACGGAAAGCGGCTTCATCGGCCTCGTCGTTGCGGAGACGGCTCTGCTGAGCACGCTGCTGCTGCTTCTTCTTCCTCCTCATAAGGCAAAAGGCAAGTAGACCGATGATGAGCAAAGCAACTACACCACCAGCGACACCACCAGCGATGGCACCGGTAGAGGAGGAAGAGCCAGAGCTTGTACTGCTGCTGCTAGAATCGCTTGAACCAGAGCCGCTAGAGTTGGAGCCAGAGTTGGAACCCGAACCCGAGGAGCCAGTGGGCGAACTGGCGGCGGCAGAAGAGGTGGTGACGGTGGTACCACATTGGAAGTTGACGGGCTGAGTGACGGTTGAGTAGGTGGTGATAGGCTCTTCGTTCTGGTCAAGCAAGCGGAAAGAGACCTGTTGAACGCCCGAGTTGGTGATGGGGGTGAAGAAAGGAGCATACCACTGGTACGAGTTTGTGTTGGCGTAGGCGGCGTTGAACTGGATCTCTGAAATCATGTTGGTGGTGGAAGTTCCCTGATAGACGCCGAGATACTGAGAATTGCCGCTCTCGGCAGGACTGAGGACGAGGGTGAAATAGAGGTAGCTACACGAGATCTGGGTGATTGTGACGGTGAAGGCTTGTGCAAGCTGTACGTAAGCCAGCAAGGCAGCCACAAGGCCGACTCGAGTCAAGAACTGCATTGTAGCGGAAGGGCGAGGAATATGCTGCAGAGGTTGTCTACGGGGTGCACCGATACCACGCAAAAGTTGGTGTTGATGTGTTGGTAAAGAGGCACGGCCGATGATGGTGCAAGAACCCAGTGGGGATCGTGCCTAGCTGCCGATGCTGCGGATCCCCCCTTTTGCGACTGATGCGAGCCAAGCGACAGTCAAAGGTGATGCGAACCGAGTGGAGATGGAAAGGAAATCAAGACGATGGCAAAGATGAAGAATCGAGGCAAGGTTGGATGAGGATGGCCGGATGAGAGAGAGCCAGTCAGTCCATGACAGAGCAAATGGAAGGAAAGGAAGCAAAGCTACAGATAGCAGCAGCAACAGCAGCAGCAACAGCAGCAGCAACGCGCGGCAAGGGCCCAACTCAAGCTTTGTGAGGCTTGAAGTTTTGAATCAGTGACTGCGTGACTGAGTTGACTGACTGAAAGAGGAGCTGAGGATCGGTTGGTGAAAAGAACAGTGCGTCCACACTGCGACGTGCCGAAGCGTTATTCTTGTACCGCTGCTCTGCGCTTTGATGCGCTGTGCTGCTGCGTTGAAAAACACAAAAATCAGTTGAACTTGAACCCGACGCAGTCTCACTCTTTCTGATTGTGCATCAAAACCTTTTTTTTGTTCTCTTCTGTGGGCAGCAGGGCAGAGAGGCAGAAATAGGAGAGATCGGCGGAAAAGGGGGTACACTTCAGGGTCGTCGCTCCAGCCACACGGAAACATCAAATAGATTTCAGGCAGTTCAGCCGTCGTTGAAAAACAACACCACACTCACTCACAGGCACAGAAGAGCAAGCAGCTTCGGCTTCGACGCTCAAAACCAATTAAATATATCATAAAAAGAAAAAACACTGCAGCACAGCTTTGGTGGTGGGCCGAGGCGCTTCGCTTCTTCCGAGCGTAACCATCAACACCAAAACAACAACCGATGAAGCCCCATTTTGTCAGCTGGTCACCAACCTCGAGCACAGCAGGTCAGTCCATCCGAGAATGTTCCGACGGGAGATAATCACCGGGTGACAAAACGAGAGGGGGTTATATGGGACCACGGGCATACCAAGCCTCGCGGAACGTGGGCCAAATACACTTTGACGAGCGTCGACTTTCTGTGTGGCTGAATTCAAAGGAAAGGATCAAAGTATTGCGTTGTTTCCAGCATGGGAGACAGGCTAGAGCGACGTCGTAGATGCTCCACCGAACTCGATCGTCGATTGTTTGCGTGCGTCTCTCTCTTTCCCTCCCGTGTCTTGTGCAGAAAGGATGACGGCTTTCGCCAAGGCTTGGCGCATGTTTTGTGTACAAACGCCATCTCGGCCAAGCGCGCACTCTGTCTCTCTCTCTCTCTTTCCCTGTTGTTCTGCTCTCTGCCTTTGAAGTTTTGATGTCTAACTCAGAAGCTTAGCCGCTTAGCAGAGCTCGAGATGGCCGATGCAAAGGACCCTTCAGAATTCCTTTCTTCCAACAGTTGCGACACTTTTGACAAGCTGCAACCGCAATGACCGTCGGACCTTCGGTGCCTGACCGGTCGGAACCTTCTCGCAGCGAGCACCGACGACACATACGACGCAGATGCAAAAGATGTCCGTCTCTCTCTGGTTCAAGCCCGATGTCGAGGTGCATCTCTGCCATGCTAAGCGACGGCAACCTCGAACACGCGCTTGCGAGCACAGGTCACGGCCGGGGGATCGACTGCGCGTTTTTTTTCCCAAGCGCAGATTGAAATTCAGAAACTGCACCACAAACCAAAAGACTTTTCGTCCCAACTTCAAGGGTCCGATATGGTGTGTTTTTCTTCTCTTTTTCCTCTGCAATCACCGGTCTCTCAATCAAAAGGCTTTTCGGAAAACAAAAAATGGTGGAATGAATGAATGCAATTGGCAATGCCGCCAAACCGCTCTGAGCAAAGCCAAAAAATTCTTGGCTGACGTCGAGCCACTTTTGCCCATCCCGCTGCGTCGTCGAATCCTCGCACCGCGACTTGCACTTTCGTGAACCTGTTCGGAATGCAAAGCCGTAACGAACGACGACGACGACGACGACGAATCGATGACAAGCTGCTGCTGCTGCTGCTGCTGCTGCTGCTGCTGCTGCTCCCCTCTTGGCGATTGTCCTTGCTGATCAAATGGCTGTCTGTCGTTGATTTCGATATGGAGGTTTTTGTCTCAGGCTTCGGAAGTGCGGGTCTGAATTCCACGCGAGAGGAGACATAATATTGTGATTGTCCCGCGGCCCTGTCAGGTTCAGCGAGATTGTTTCAAATCTGTAATCTGTACAGCACACATCCCGATAGCCCCGCTCAAGAACGCGCATCGGACTGCAATGGTGGATATGCTGAAGACGACGATGAGATTGATCAAGATAATAATGATATGCTAGTAATACAGTGCAGGTTAGGATACAAGCAAGATTGCAATGCGGCGGGAAGGATCGCTAGCCAAAGAGCTGATCGACGTCAACTTGGTTGTCGGCGCTTCCGCCTTTGGAATCCGTCTTTGAAGTGCGCTTGGTGGTCCACTTGCGCAGTGCGCTGGTCGGCTTGGCCTTGGACGATGAACCTTTCCACATGTCCGCATCGCCCTCACCTTTCGGTGAATCCGGTGTCGACACTGGATTGGAAGATCGGCCGAGATCCAGAGGTGGCAGATGCTCAGCCTCACCAGCTCGGTGGCGCGCATCTCCGCCCATACGAGATCCGCTTGCAGCCATAGCTGGCGAACGATCGTTGGACGATGAGGCAGCATTGTTGGCGTGCAGCAGGGGAGAGCTGCGGAAGACTTTGGTGATCGACTGGGACGATCGGCTACGTTCCTTCCAAAACGGCGGTCGAGCCGGCGACGCTGTTCGTTTTGTGGGCTCGTCACCGCCAGTCACAGAATCGGGCACTTGGGGTTGCTCGCTATCCAACATCTCGATCAATCGACTTCCCGTCTTGTTGATGCTCGACGTGCTGTTGTTGGCCGAATGCTGGCCCAAACGCTTGCATGCCGCGCCCAAGTGCGGCTCTTCTGGACCATCCACCCAAAACTCGCCCATCTTTGAATCACCGCTCGTATTTCGGTGAGGTTCCTTGACATGTTCGCCTTCTTCTGCAATCGTGTGCGCACCCTGACTGAGCACATCGCTCGAGCCGATGACGCGCAGTGGACCTTTGACGGCGCCAGTATAGGTGTTGTACGTTCCATCGCTATTGAAGGTCCCGCCGTTGGAGGGGTTGCTGGATCGGATAGTGTCCGTGCCTGGCTCGGCTGTCATGCGTGCATCCATTCCAGTGGAAAAGGATGAAGCGGGTGTAAATGCAGCAGCACCCTGCATCATCAGAGGACTCGATGCAGGAATGGACGGAAGCTTGGGTGGAATGCTGCGGTCGCCGCGGTTACCGAAAGCGCTAGATTGCATCGAGTGGTGGTCGCCGCTTGCCACTTCCGACACGGCCGTCGAGCCAGGAATAGTGGTCAAGTGGGACTGGTAGCCGGCAAGTCCAGCGGCCGGTGGTCTGCGATCTTGCAGGTTCTCGACCTCACCCTGCGAATGAGCTGAGGTCGCGACTAGAGGGGACATGGCGAGAGCACTTGCATGCGACCCTCTGCGACTTCGGGTGTCGTTTGAGGCAATAGCGTCCGACCAACCGGATTCACCCATGGGCCCACTTTGAGACAGACTGCGCATGCGAGCTGCTTCACTGACGGCGGCATAATCGGAAGGAGCAGCACCCATCGGCAGGCTGGACATGCCAGCATTGCCTGCGTGGACTTGGGGAGGTGAAACTGGCATAGTGGACGTACCACTGCCATTGTGGTAAGCTACTGCAGCCGAACCAGCAGCAATTGTAGAGGCAGGCATGGCACGGGGATCGATACCAGGAGGCATGTATGGCTCGTAGAAGGCGGTCCGATGCACATCCGGATATGCACCAGCGAAAGCAGCCGAGCTGTCGTAGCTGCTGAGAGGTGCACCGTTCATTGGCTGGCTGTAGTGGCTACCATGCGAGTGTGGGAACGAGGCTGCCGAGCCCATGAGGAAGCTAGGAGCGAGCGATGTAGTCGAAGGCCTGTGTACATGGGCAGAACGGGCGTCCGAGGTCGAAGCGGTGGCGTTGAGTTGCGAACCGCTGTAGAGCGACATGTCGGTGCTGAGCAAAGGCATGGAGGAAGCGGCATCCGTCATGTTGAGTGAGTTGCTGTAGTTGCCTGAGGTTGGACGGGCGCGTGCGCCCGAAGGATTGGGAGGGAGACCTGCAATGACAGCAGGTCCCTTTTCTTCTGTGCTGTCGGGGAACGGATTTTGAGCTTTCTTCTTCTCGTTGGATCGCTTTCGATAGAGGATAGCTAATACAATCAACAGGGCAAGCAGCACTACCCCTCCCACTGCACCTCCCACGATCGCACCAATGGGAGTCGATGCATTCCGAGAGGGTGGGGAAGAAGAGTTGGTGCCTGAAGCAGTAGTGCCATCGGCCAAACTTGATGAGGAGCCGGTAGGCGCGCTGGAGCTTGCTGTAGCGCTGCTGGTGGGTGTGCTGGTGTAGCCGGGGAGATCAGAAGCCGCAATAGTCGAAGTGACGACTACGACTGACTCGCTCGCCGTCACCGTGATTGCTTCGGTGACCACGGTAGACATGATGAGCTGATCGCAAACTGGTGATCAGACGTCGCCGTGGATGCATGAACAGCGCCGACTAGATGCTGGTTTGGTGGTTAATACTGGACAGGAAGTCAGTCAGTCTCGCTACGATCTCTGAGGCGGAGGCAAGTTATGGCGGAGCTGAGGATGGGAGGGAGGAGAGATAGAAAGACGATATTACAATAAGTGCAAAACGAGCATAAAATTGGATCTGAGCTTCTGTGCGTTTGAACGCCGTTGTCGGTTAGGTCGGTCTTGCAGCGACCAGCTGTGACCAGCAGAGCGAAGAGAGAAGAGGCTGCTGGCTGCTGTTTGGCAAGTAGCCTCGCTTAGGAAGAATGGTCAAATCGAATCGCACATTCGCCAGAGTGAAGCGAAGCAGAGTGCGTAGACAAGCGTCTCTGAATCAAGTGGCGCTGTTCACCTACGCCGCCTCCGCCGCGGCTCGCTCAGACGAACGCTCACTACTTGGAAATGACAGCAGCAGAGTTGCGTTGCAATTTTGTCAAACCTCGCCAATCGAGTTGCGCGGAGCGGAATTCCCAAGCGAAGATCAGTCAGAAGGCCGTCCAAACGCAGCGCTGCAGGAAGAAACCAAAAAAAATCGCCGCAACTCCGACAAACAGCAACGCCAGTGAAAAAGAGAAAAATAGAGAGCTTGAGACCCTTGACAGTTGCAAGAACACCGTCGGTATTTCCGCACGCGATGGAGAAGACACTGTCTGCCCGCTTGTCGAAGTGGCGTCGAGAGGGCTTGCAGCATAAAGGTCAGACACAACGGGGATCTTTTTGTCCCCAGATGCAATAGGAGGGATGTGTTGTTTCGTCTTGTCCTGGCTCTGCTGGCCTCTCGCTTATCTAAATTTGGAAACGCATTGCGATGATGCTCAGGAACACGGCAAGGTCCATCGCGATCCGACGGAAAGCGGGTAAGGCAGCGTCGAGCTTGAAGGCCGTTCCTGTCTCTGATCGTCGAATTCGAGAGCTTTGTCGTCATTGATCAGATGGACGTATTGACGTCGAGCGCGGCAATCCATACGAGTAGGGTCTTAAAAAAGGCGTCGACCTAAAGATCCTCGTCAGCATTGCTCGAGACACACGCGTAAATGGTCAGTGTGGGCCATGTAACATGCTTGACCTCGAGACGAGTCCCCGCTTCGAATACAGTAAGGTACGTGCTGTACTGTACTGTAAGGCGAGATTCGAGGAGAAATGAGGAATGAGGGACGATGTACTCCAAAAAGGAGACCAAAAAGATGGCTCCAAAAAGACACTATCAAAAGCCCTCTTCTTTTAGACCCGACAATGTCTGCTGTACAGATCTGACAGCTTTAGAAGAAAAAAGTCGCGTTTGTTAGACCGCCTGGACTACATGTGTGGCACTTACCGCAAAAATCTCGAGTGAGGCCATCCTGAACGCGGATTGCGCAATTTGGCGGCTTCCCCGGCCAACGCTGCTTGACAGCTGCAGCTCACCTCAGCCAAACGTACATTTTGCTGCACAGGACTGCGCTGTGCTGCCTTGTTTTTTGTTTTTTGCTTTTTTTTTTTTGGACGACGAGTCTGATCGTAGATTTCTTCTCGCGTTGGAAGAAAGAAATCAAAGAGCCGTCTTCCTCCGGACCCTTGCTGATTCAACGACACTGCAGCTCCTGTGCCCTCAAAAAGACGTCGGTCCGGAATGGTAGCCAAACGCTTGGCTGACTCGAGATCAAACGAGGTCGACACCGACATTTCTCTTTCTCACCAACGCCATCGTCGACTCTTCAAAGATGGCTGCCACATCGTCGCAGTCGCTCTACCAGAGCGCCGCCATCTTCGCCGGTGGTCTCGCCATCGGCGCTGGTACGCTCGCCCTTTCGCGTGCCGCTTTCGCCCCCGCTCACAAGCCCAATAAATCCATCAAGCGCAAGGTCTCGGACGCAAAGCTCCGCTCTCAGGACTCCAAGTCTACCCCAGCCTCCACCGCCGCCGTCACAGCCAAAGATGCTTCTACTGCCCTCGCTGGCGTCGTCGGTGCTGGCCGCGTCGACCCCCCTGCCTCCAAGCAGCTCGACGAGGTTGATGCCAAGGGGGCTGGCCCCGCTCCTCCTGCCAAGCCCGAGCTTCCTGGTCATGTCGCTCCCAACGGCGTCGATGCTACCTCGGGTGGTCAGAAACTCACTGGACTCGTCAACTCTCAGCCCAAAAACGTCGTTGCAGCTCCCGAGCCTGCCACCGCAAACCGCGCCAAGCACGTCGATGCCCACATGGACCTCAGCACCGTCAACGGTCCCTCCGAAGCTGAGATCGCGGCCAAGGTTGCGGCTCAGTCCTGGCTGCTCGGTGTCTCCAGCACCAAGCTCACCAGCACTGCGGCTATCGACTCCATCGCCTACGGCAACAGCACCGCCATCTTCAGCTACGAGAGCGAGGCCAACGGTGGGTTTGGTGCTTACAGCGAAAAGGAGGCTCAGCTTGCTGCCGAAAAGGGCTGGTACAAGGGTCGCCCTTCGGTCTTCAAGATGCAGACCCGCTCAGGTGCCGGTAGCGCTGTCATCGGCTACCTCAACGCCAAGGGTGGCTCTTCCTCCACCGAGCCTGCCAAGGTGGTGACCGCCCTCACCAACGCCTCGGGTTTCGCCGCTATGGCTCCTGCTCTTGCCGCGTACAACGGCTCCGACAACGCCAAGCTTGTCCTGCAGGTTTCTGCTGCCACCCATTTTGCTGAGCAGGACCAGGAGCTCTCCATTGGCAACGACTATGCTTCCGTCCTTTCCGCCGCCGCCGCTCTCCCTGACTCTTTCGAGGTGCTTCTCTCTGCCACACGTCAAGACGCCGTCGACTTCGCTCAGTACGCCTACCAGTCGTCCAAGAACGTCGTGCACGTCTTTGATGGCGCCTTCGCTGGTCGTGAAGTCGGCGCTCTCAACATCCCTACCAAGGGCCAGAAGGTCGACGTCCCCGAGCCCTTCCTCTTCACTGGCTCGCCCAAGGCACAGACCGTTCTCGTCGTCCCCAGCGGCTCTTACAGCCAGGCTGCCCGCGCCGTCCTCGTCACCTTGCCTCCTAGTGTTCGCCACAACGTCGCTCTGCTCTCCGTCCGTAGCCTGCGCGACTGGGACGAGGCTGACCTCCGCAAGGCGCTTCCCAAATCGGTCGAGTCTCTCCACATTCTCGAGGAGGTCTCTGGCGCCGCCGCCTCCGGTCCGCTATACGAGGACATCGTCTCCTCCGTCTTCGGCGGAGAGTTTGCCGACTCGGACGTGCCTTCTCACGTCTTCCCTCTTACCCTTGCCCCTGGCCAGGATTTGACCGCTGGCGAGCTCCACAAGTTGCTCGAGACTCTCGGTGCCAACCATAAGGCTGCTCTCAAGCTCCAAGACGTGCTCGACGAGGCTGAAGAGACTCACGCCGACCTGCTCGCTCTCTCGGGCGCTTCGGTCGTCACCTTCTTCGACAGCGAGACCAGCCCCACCGCTCCTCTTGCTCAACTCACCGCTCGTGCCATCCGAGACCGCGGCGCTGACACTCAGCTCCACGCTCGTCTTCTCTCGCGCTACGATAATTTCGAGGCCTCGGGCATCCTGCGCTCCGACATCATCCTCTCCAGCCGCCCCGAGTCGGCTGCCGACGCTCCCATCGTGCTTGCCGCCGAAGAGAACGCTGCCAAGGTGCTCGTCATCAGCGACCCTGCCACCACCCTCAAGAGCTATGCTCCGTTCCAGTCGCTGGTTCGCGGCGGCACCGTCATCTTCAACACTCCTGGATGGGAGGTCGCCGAACTCGACTCGAAACTGCGGGCCGAGGACAAGCGCGTGCTTGCTCAGAAGAGCGCCCGTCTCCTCCTTGTCGACGCCGCCGCTGTTGTCGAGAAGCTCAACACCAAGACTGCCGACGCCAGCGGCGGCAAGGCCAAGGTTGGCGACAACGTCGTTCCTGCTGAGATCGCCGCGGCTGTGCTCCTTGTTGCTGTTCTACGTGTTCAGCTCAACACGTCGGGTGCCGCTCTCGTCACTTTCCTCAAGCGCGTGCTCGGCACCGCCCCCGTTGGCATCGACGGCGTCGAGGGTCTCGTCTCGGCTGCTGAGAGCGCCATCCAGCTTCACGCCTTCAGCGACGACGAGTGGTCCAAGGCGGAGCCCATCTCTGAGGCCGAGCAGAACGCTCCTCTTCGTCCCACCCAGATCCGCTACAATGGATTCGGTCCCAACCCTGATGCTGCTACTGTCGGCGTCGAGGTTGCTCCCTTCCGCAGCACCTGGGCTCAGTCGGCTTGGCAGCACCTCTTCTCGGAGGCCTACGACACCAAGCTTGACTCGCTTCGCCCCGACTTGCCCGAGCAGACCTGGGTCGTCGAGGTTACCGAGAACCGACGTCTCACCCCTGTCGACTACGACCGAAACGTCTTCCACATGGAGCTCAGCACCAAGGGTACCGACCTCAAGTACGAGGTTGGTGAGGCGCTCGGTGTCCACGGTTGGAACGACGAGCAAGAGGTCGCCGAGTTTATCAAGTGGGCCGGCTTCGACGCCGACGAGATCGTCAACGCTCCCAGCGTCACTGAGGCTGGCAAGCACGAGAGCCGCACCGTCTTCCAGACCTTGCAGCAGAACCTCGACATCTTTGGTAAGCCGCCCAAGCGCTTCTACGAGGAGCTCAGCAAGCTGGCCACCAACCGTGACGAGGCTCGGTGGTTGCGTTTCATCAGCTCCGCTGAAGGCTCGTACACCTTCAAGAAGCTTTCGGAGATCGAGACGCTCACGTACGCCGATGTGCTGCGCATGTTCCCCTCGGCTCGTCTGCCCATCGACCAGCTGCTGACGCTGGTTGAACCTATCAAGCCTCGTCACTACTCGATTGCCTCTGCTCAGGCGGCCGTGGGAGAATCGATCCACCTGCTCATCGTCACTGTGGACTGGAAAACTCCCAGCGGCAGCCCGCGATACGGCCAGTGCACGCGCTACCTGTCGGCACTCAAGCCTGGTGCCAAGGTGACCGTCTCGCTGAAGCCCTCGGTGATGAAGTTGCCTCCCATCGACTCGCAGCCGATCATCATGGCTGGTCTCGGTACCGGTGCTGCTCCCTTCCGTGCCTTCATTCAGGCTCGTGTTCACAAGAAGGCCCAGGGCATCGATGTCGGCCCGCTCGTCTACTACTTCGGTTCTCGTTACCGTTCTGCCGAGTACCTGTACGGCGAAGAGCTCGAGGCCTACACGCAGGACGGCGTCATCCAGCACATGGGTCTCGCCTTCTCCCGTGACACGTCTAAAAAGGTCTACATCCAACACAAGATTTTGGAGGATGGCGACTTGCTCACCCAGTACCTTGGACCCGAGATCGAGAAGCTCGAAGCTGCCGGTGGCAAAGCCGAGGTCGTGCTGCAGGACGGCCTGATCAACGACGAGGATGTCGAGGAGGGCAAGAAGGGTTACTTCTTCGTTTGTGGTCCTACTTGGCCTGTGCCTGATATTCATGAGGCGCTGGTGGGTGCGTTTGTCAAGAAGGGTTTGACCAAGGACCAGGCCGAGAAGAAGATGGAGGCTCTCAAGGAGGATGAGCGATACGTTCTGGAGGTGTACTAAGTGCGTTGCCCTTCGACAAAGGTGCTCATCGTACCGTGAAATGTGTCTCGCTTTAGATGCTTTTGAATAGTCATCACCCCTTGTTCTCGTCTGCTACGTGTGTATACCGCTGTCGTGTTTTGTGTGTGATCTGTAGTACAGACCATCGTTCGAGAATTCACAGCTTGGTCGCACGTCATGCAGGATGGGTTTTAGAACGGTGAAGGTTGATGAGTGCGCGACTGGCCTCGTCGGGTATATCGATTCGGATCGGATGCGTACAGTCCTGCATGTACGAGCGCCTAGCCCCAAGCCGCCGTCGTACTGTAGTTGACTATCAAATGTCCTTCGGTTCCAAAGCACTGCAGGTGGCGCAAAACCAGACCGTCAGTCTAACCGATTCTGTCATTCTCGACGATACGTCTAAGCTTACCCTATACAGATTGCCCACAGTGTCATCTGGAGCCGGGCTGAAAGACGCGTTGATGTACAGGAACTGTTTGGTTTTGGCACCGAGGGATGGAACACACGTCAGCTTGGCTTCGGTTAGAAACAGGGTAGGCAGTGGAAAGGGACGTACAAGGGAATCGCTGGGCTTGAAGTTGAGCTCCTTTCGCAAGAATACGGTGACGGCTTGGAAGCGGTTGAATGCTGTTATGCGGAAGTGGTTGTTCTGATGTTGCGGAGGTAGATCGGGGGATCAATCGTGGTCGACGGGTGTCAGCGTCGAGCTGATGGGCTGTGCGGTCGATTCAGGGGAAGAAAGAGCGTACCTTCATAATGGGTGCATTGCCGATTGCTTTGAATCGCACCACGACTGTAGATAAGTTGATTGTAGAGTGCAGTTGCCCATGAGATGGGGATCATCAAGTTTCAGTGACCGGTTTCCTACTTGGGCGGTGCTTGACATTCCTGGCCGCGCGTGTAAGATGAGAACACACCTTTGGACGAATCACGCTTCTTGTACTGCTCTAGCGCCTGCAGTGCAGCTGCTGATGGGCTTCCACCGGAAGATATCGCAGCTGTGGTCCCAAGCTGTCGATCGATTTCTGTGCGTGTGGGCCAACGGAGTGGTAAAGGTGTCAGAAGCTGAGTTGGTGTTTCGAGGTTGTCAATGGATGGTGATCAGACGCACCTTGGTTGGGCGCCGGTGTGCTTGCTGTTGTCATCTTGTTCGGCTCGTTAGTAGAGCTTGAGTCACCTGACTACTTCCCGTCTGTCTACCTTGTGCTATTGCGATGCTGGCGATCGTCTGAATGTGGGGTCGTCGATAGTGTGAACGTGAGAGTTGCCTTTCAGGGTCCATTAGACAGCTTTCCTCGACGTGCATGCGTGTTGATCCGAGCGCGCCAGATACGATCTGTATTACATAAGAGTGTATAATAAAAATCCCGGTGTAATTCTTCGGCCGAGGTTGTTGCTCGCATGTGACTTGAGCAGAACGAAACTTGTATTCGAGCGTGAGATGAAATTCGGAGAAGTTACAAAATTTTGAATTCCATGGTTAAGCATCGCCCTCACAGGCTGTAGCGACGATCAGCAGGCTACGCCTCGAGCCTCTTGGGCTTGGCTGGCCAAGAGAGCGGTGTGCAAGCAGGAACAAAATTCAAGGCAGCTCACAGGCAGTATCGACCCAAGCGTCTAAGAAAATTTCTCGAGAAATTTGGCAAAGGCGAAGCCAAGTGCAAGTTTATCGAGGCAGCAGCCAAGCCAGTAAATCCAAGGTGAGCCACGCTCGCTCTCACTGTGGCAGCCAAAGGAAGACTTGGAGATTTGCGAGTTGGTTCGAGTGGGTCAAAGTGGCCTGGGGCTGCCTTTGCGATCAGCATCAAACCTGGAAACCTCCTCGTCTCCACCACCATCCCTCCATCACCATCCTCCTTTCCGTCAAGAACAATGTCGGCTCAGATTCGAACGTACGTATCATTCGTACAAAGAGTGATAGCGATCTACGGCATGACAGCCACAGCAGTGATTGGCAGCAGCAGCATAGGCAACCGACAATCGACAAACCAGAGGCAGCAGCAGCGATATTCATCATACACACATTCGACCCGGGAGCCTCAGTAGCCACAATAGCACCAACAGTATGCCGAGCAACACAATTCACGGCTGCAGTCGGAAGGGCGAACTCGTCGAGACCGATCTCAACATGATACATCCGTCGACCAAGATCATGCATCACGCAGTCAGCAGGCTTGTCAGTGCAACGCATTCAATGCTGTCGAGGGGGGATTATCATGTCGTATAGCATATTGTGACATTAGTGCTTGGAATGTTGCGGAAGTGTGCAGACCGAGGACAGTGGATTGATCAACGCAGTGGGCTTGGCAAACAACCGTAGTCTCAACGAACGTATATGCCAGCGACAATACTTGTGGATGCCGGCTCCACCGTAATGTCGCTTCGCAGTGATCACGTCTGCTCCTAGCTTCATCGCTGCATTCAACAGCTCCTCCACCAATTCACGCCCTGATCATCTTCAGCCTTCTATCCACCGCAGCTGCATAGCCGACCATCATTGATGACCCTGCTCCTCATCCGCTTAGCTGCTCATGCCGCGATCGCTCCTCCCACACATCATTCTTTGCACTCCCGCCACGGCGCAAAAATGCTGACAGTCTTTGCAATAATTCTGATTCCCCTTCCACACAGCACCGTCCCTGCGGCTCACGACGTCCTCGTCCCCGAGACTCTCCTCAAGAAGCGAAAGTCGGACGCCAAGGCCCGTGAGGAGAAGGCCGCCAAGGCTGCTGAGACCAAGAAGGTAAGCATTCTTTTTTCGACCATGATGGATCTCGACGACTTCGCATGCAGCGGGAAACGAAGGGCGGAAACTCGAACAGTGATTTAGGATTCGTCGTTGCAGCAGTGATTGCGTTGACATGGATTTGGACTCAGGCGAACAAAGGACCAACACAGTGATGCATAACAACCAACATTCCGGCTAGTCTTCGGACAATGCTGCCGAAATTATACCATCTTTCGGGGCTGAGGTTTCCTTTTCGTCGAGCCCATTGGCGCTCGGCGGTGGATGATGGCGTTAGGAAGAAGGGAAGACAAGGACAAGCAGCGATGCATACTACACAGGTTGCGGGGTCGGGATCCAGTTTCCATTCGGCACGTGTCTGCGACGGCTGTCTGACTATTTCTCGCTCTTCATCGTATCGTCCACTTTACAACAGGCCAACCTCGCCAAGCGCAAGGTCGTCTTCAAGCGCGCCGAGCAGTACACCAAGGAGTACCGCACCGCCGAGCGCGAGGAGATCCGTCTCCGCCGCGCCGCCAAGGCCAAGGGTGACTTCTACGTTGCCGGCCAGCCCAAGGTCGTCTTCGTCGTCCGTCTCCGTGGTATCAACAACATTGCCCCCAAGCCCCGCAAGATCCTGCAGCTCCTCCGTCTCCTCCAGATCAACAACGGTGTCTTTGTTCGTTTGACCAAGGCTACCTCGCAAATGCTCCAGCTCGTCCAGCCTTACGTCACCTACGGCGCCCCCAACCTCAAGACCATCCGTGAGCTCGTCTACAAGCGTGGCTACGCCAAGGTCAACCGCCAGCGTCTCCCCATCAACGACAACAAGATCATTGAGGACAACCTTGGAAAGTACGGCATCCTCTCGATCGAGGACATCGTTCACGAGATCGCCACCTGCGGCCCCAACTTCAAGGCTGTTACCAACTTCCTCTGGGCCTTCAAGCTCTCGAACCCCAACGGTGGTTTCAAGGGCAAGAAGCTCCCTCACTACACCGAGGGCGGCAACACTGGTGACCGAGGCGAGGCCATCAACACCCTTGTCCGCCGAATGAACTAAGCGCGACGTTTCGATTTCGTTCGACATGGTCTAGGATGATTAGATCGTGTTGATTGGATTTGGTCTGTCTGCGTTTGGTCCTTGCGTTCGTTGTGTATTACCTCTTTTCTCTCTCTCTTGCATTGTCCCTTTCTCACCGCACACACTATTCCCTCACCAACGTTTTGGTCCAGATGCCGAGTCGTTGGGATACACACTCCAAAAAAGCGTCGAACATCGTAGGCGCACAGCATCCGGACCTACACACTTTCTGACTCTTTCCATTCAGTTGATTCTGTGGATTTTGCTGGGCTGTTTAGGAAGCTTCGAAGTGCCTGTATTTCGTGCTGTGCGCCCCGTCCGACAAGGTTGTCTCGCAGTCTCCATCGCGCACTTTCTCCGCTGCCCCTTTTTCCACTTGTATACTTTCTTCTTCATCTCCGGGTAGCGGATGAAAGCATGGCGGATCGAGAACAACCATCCATGTCATCACCATAACACTCTTAACCTCCTCACTGAAATTACAGCAATCCTCGATTCGGTTCTCATTCACAAATCTGATTAGGCTGTGCGCGCTTGACCTTGAACGTCCGTGTTATCCGTATTGACCATGTTTCGCAGGTCTACGACCTTTATATTTGATCTTAGTGGACCTTGTTCAAATCTCCCGTGACGCTCTCGAGATCCAACTCGAGCACGTTCTTGATCACATGGCCAATGTTGGTGTTGTCCTGGTTGCCCGTCAACCTGTGAGACTCAGCACCGTACGCGTAGACGTTGATGTCGATGCCCGTATGACCGCTGGTCGAGAAACCGATCTCTGCTCTCCTCGCGGCTATATCCGAGATGACCCTCCGGATGCCATCCAGATTCACACCGGGAACAGGGCCTAGCAACTTAGACGCATCCAACGTCTTGCGACCCTCGGCGGTATGCGTATGTCGCATCACCCGCGCAGCAGCTACAAGCTCCTCGTCCGACTTGACAAGTTCCGCCTTGACAACTCTCCACACCTTGTCAACTTCGTCCTCTGTCACCTCACCACCTTGTGCCTCACCGACAAAGCCCAGCCCGCTGACACCCAGAATCTTGTCCCTGATAAACTCCCGCACCAGACTCTCCTCGACCTTGCCTCGGTTTGCCTTTGCCGACCGAACAAACTCGATCAACACCGCCGTCAAGATCGGCGTCGAATGCTTGGCATTCAACAGGCGTTCGGGATAGTATGCGTAGTTGGGATAGTCTTGCGACAGCTGACGTCCCAGCGTGACTCCGCCAGTCTCGTGATCCGAAGTCGAGATGAGCAGCGTCCGCTCAGTCTTGGTGTTGTGTTGGTCTGTCCACTTCTTGACGAGCGCAATGGTGTCGTGATAGGCGAGCGCTTCGCGTGCGTGACAGGCTGGATCGTTGTTGTGCGCACACAGATCAATCTGCGACCCTTCGATCATGAGGATAAACCCCTTTTCGTTTTGCTTCGAGTTGCCGAGCACGTCGAGCGCCATGGAGGCGTAGTGCGAAAGCGGCTTGAGCGGCAGTGGAGCGGGTATGTTGACTCGGTCAATCTCGTACGGCGTGTTGGTGGGCGAGAGTAGCGCCATAAAGGGCAATTGCGGCTCTGCTCCAAACAGTTCACCGTCGGAACGCATCTTGGCATACGACTCGTCAGCAGAGGTGTTGGTGGGGAACGCGACCCTCACGTCCCAACCTAGCTCCTTGGCATACTGCACGGTATCCTCGTCGTCCTGTCGACACGAAGCAAAGCTTGACTGGGGCAAGAAGGCACAGCCGCCACCGCCAATAGCCAAGTCCAACGTCCTTTCGCCCAACGGATTCTTGCTGCCCCCGATCATCTGGGATGCGATCAACGGCTCTTCGGCCCTCGAAGCCGCATGACTGATAAACGCAGCCGGAGTGGCATCGGTCAACCTTGACGTCACCACAACACCGGTCAGGAACCCTTTGCGCTTGGCCGCTTCAAAAACGGTACCGCAGGCCTTACCATCCGGAGTCACGCCGATGGCCCCATTGTACGATTTGGCAGCGCACGAGAACGCGGTTGCTCCGGCGGCAGAGTCGGTAATCAGCGATGATGAAGAGCGAGATCGATGCGTACCGACCAGAATCGTATCGAGAGGTAGTTGATAGGGGCTATTGTAGTCGGTATCGTTGTTCAACGCCTGTGCGAAATGACGTGTGAACGTGACCGAGGCTGGACCGTAACCGTCGCTGATGAGTAGGACAATGTTGGTCTTGACCGAGTGAGGCGACCAGGGCCATCTCCAGACGCCCGAGGAAAGGTCAGAGGCATACTCGAGCGAAGCGGACGGATAGAGTAGGAAAAGGGTGACAAGGGCAGAGGCGAAAACGTCTCGAAGCCTGTTGCGCAAGGTGTAGCGTGCGGTGGGTAGGGTGCTGTGTGGCAGAGTGTTGTGATGGCGTCGTTGAGTGCCAATGGGCTCCGGTAGCTTGGCGTCCGTGTCCATCTTTGGGAAAGATGCTTCGTACCCCGAAGCTGCTCTATGAGGGGGTTTCAATAGACAGGAAAGAGGCTGAGGTAGATAGGAGGACCCTTGATCGACAAGCTGCTTGCGTGTGTGCGCGTGTGCCGTTCGTGCACAGATGCGGAGTCGGATCTTTTTCCCCCTCCAAAATGTGAGATCGTCGTCCATTACAGAGTGTAGATTACGCGAAAAAAGAGCGTGACTGCGCGCGCAAAGTGACGTAGGAGAAAGCACAGAAAGCACAGCCCATCGCGTGGCACAGAGAGTGTCGGCTAAATTTCCACTTTACACTGCCTTTGGAGTTGAGCAAACGAGCGAGCAAAGGCTGTGTTGTGTTGTGCAACTGACGAGAGAGAGATGAGAGGGTCAGAGGATGCCAAGAACAGAGCCGTGGAGCAAAGACAAAAGTCAGGCACAACGGCAACCATGGCCCGTGTGCCGTTGCCAAACCCACTTTCTGAACTCATCTCTTGCTTTTCATCTTCGAGTGGCTTTGCTTTCTCGTCGACAAGATATAAGCAGGCTCACTCGCCACCAAAGTGTCAACCGGACTCTCACTTCACATCGAGCCAGCACTCCATCTCTACAACACACACACATCATGTCCTGGCAGCAAAATCCTTACCCGCCTCAACAGGGCTACGGCGTACCTCCTCCCATGCCGCAAGGTGGATACGGCGGGTACGGTCCTCCGCCTGGCCCACCTCCTCCTCACGCTGGCAGTTACGGAGCTCCTCCTCCTCCTCAAGCACCCTACGGTGGTGGCGGCTACGCTCCCCCTCCTGGTCCACCGCAGCATCACCATCAGCACCACCACCACCACCAGCCACATCACGCTCCACACCACGGCTACGGTGTACCCGCATCACCTGCTCCTGGAGCTGCTGGCGCTTACTACCTTGGCGTATCCGTCCCACCTCCGCCCCCCAACATGCCTGCCCCACCTCCGCCCGGCTACAACCCAGCACTGGACGTTGAAAGGATCCGAAAGGCCACCAAAGGATTCGGTACCGACGAAGGCGCTCTCATTGCTACACTAGCCCCGCTGGACGCCTACCAGATCGATGCGCTTCGCCACACCTTCAAAGCCACTGTGGGCAAAGACCTCATCAGCGTCCTCGAAAAGGAAACCTCAGGCTGGTTCGAGGCGGCTCTCCGCGCAAAGGTGCTCGGCCCTGTTCTCTACGACTGCTGGCTTATCAAGCGTGCTTGTCAAGGCGCGGGCACGCACGAAGACCTGCTCAACGAAGTTCTTCTCGGCAGGACCAACTCGGAGATGTACATTCTCAAACAGGCCTACCAAGCCACATATGGCAAAAACATGGAAAAGGTGGTCGAGGACGAACTGTCGTTCAAGACCAAACGTATGTTTGTCATGGCCATGCAGGGCGTTCGCCAAGAAGACAACGTCCCTGTCGACCAACGTGCCGTCCAAGCCGACGTCGCTGCCTTGCACAACGCAGCCCGTGGCGCCGGAACCGACGAAATTGCCATCTGCGGCATCCTCGTCCAACGCAGCAGTCCTCACCTTGCTGCTGTCGCACAGGCGTACCAGCACCAGCACAGGCGTCCCCTGTCCAAGATGATTGACTCCGAGTTTTCAGGTCACATGAGGGATGCCTTGAGGTACATTGTCGATGGAGCTGAGCACGACGGTCAAGGGATCACCCGTGATGCTCGTTTGCTCGAGGACAGTATGAAGGGCATGGGAACCAAAGACGAGCGGCTGGTGTATCGTGTTGGACGCCTTCACTGGAACAAGCCGCGATTCGAGGGTCAGATCAAGCCAGCCTATGCACAGCTCTTCCACAAGAAGGGTCTCAAGAACCGTGTCGAGGGTGAGACCAGCGGTGACTACAAGCGCATGCTCTCGGCCATGATTGGGTCGTAACTCTGCGTTCTGGATTGCTTTTGTATTGTACTTCGTATACCCTTGCTGCGTATCATCTTCAATTGTAATCTTGATGACTGCTTTCCATTGTGTGCGTGTGATAGTGAGTAGAGTCGATGGCGATGCTGTGGCAGTTGATCTTTTTTGACCGCTTCTTCCGCCGGAATTTGTTTTTGATCAATGCGCCTCCACAAAAAAAAGAAACTCGACCTTCCTTCCCACCTCATCTCACCGCCACCACCGAAGCTGTTCGCATTCTACTGTTTTGAGCTTTGTACTCAGCCGTGGCCGACGCAGATCATGGTGGTCAACGCAGACTCGTCAAAGTCCAGCGTCAACGAGCGCCTCTCCCGAGCGCGTGAGGAAGATCTTCGCCGATGTCGAAATATCCAAGCCAAACTAGCCCGTGCGCAACACGATGGAGACCAACTTGTCCGCATGCAATCGATACCGGACCATGCATCCTGGCCATCTGCTCGTCGAGCGGGTCTTTTGTTTCTATCAGCTACAGAGCTCGCCAAGAGGGAAAGCGATCAGCGAACGAGAGAGCGACAGTTGAAGCGACAAGTGGCAGGTCCGATCCCACCGCACTCGTGGAGGGACGATTTCGATCGGTTGAGTATCACCAAAGGGGTAGCGTTCGACCGACAGCGGTTGCATGATCTGATTGCGTCGGCGGCAGCGGCGGCTGATGGTGATGATGTGGAAAGTAAGAGTAACGATCGACAAGCGACGAGGAAAGTGGGTGCCGGGTTGCGATTCTGTCTCGAGCAAGGTACTGACGAAAGACTCAGTTTGCGAGACATGACACTGTGCGTCATTGCTGATGCGCTTAATCGGCCATCCTCGTTTAAAGCTGGCAAGAACAAGGACAAAGAGTCGGGGCCAGAAATGAACCGTTCGCAGCTAAGGGAGGTACTCGGGTTCTTGCCAAGGCATATGCACGAGCGTATGTTGGCGCTATGCGGACGATGTGCGGTCACAGATTGGCCGCTGAGCGAGTGGACTGCTCAAGCGCTGGTTGAGGTTGAAAAGTGTATCCCCACCGACCACAGTCCAAGCGAAACCAACAAAGAGGCACAGGACGACTGGGAGAACAGCAGCGACACCAATCCTCACCTGACCACTCTTGTCAAAGACCATTCAACCACGCTCGACCTCGCCTTTTCTCCTCTTTCACCACCGACCATCACCCGCCTCCTCTCGACCCCAGCCTACCTCGCACTCTCACTCACCACCCTCAACCTGGCCGGTTTCCCCACCTCATCCGGTGCACCCCTCGACTCGCCCTCAATGCACACCATCTTTGCTTCCCTGCCCAACCTGCGCGTTCTCAGTCTTGCCGGCTCTTCGCTCTCGCTCTCGCGTGACGCAGGGATGCAGGATTTCCAACGTGCCGCCGTGTTCTTACGAAAACTCAGTCGAAGCTTGACCAAGCTCGAGATGTTGGATTTGAGTTTCTGTGGTTGGGTTTCGGCCGAGGCGGTGTTGGCGGTGGGCTGGGCGACGCCGGGCGCGGTCAGTTGGCCGAGGTTGCGCAAGTTGGTGTTGGTTGGATGCGAGGCGGTGAGTAACCCTCGCGCAAGGGTGGAGGGAGAGGCGGTGTTTGAGGCGGCTGGGAGTTACGCTGCCCATTGGCATGGGATGCATTCTCAGCGCCGCAGCAGTGCAGAAGGGCTGTACGACGCGTACGCAGACACTACACATCAAGGCCCATTCGACCTGTTTTCAGCACCGGCGCAAAGGTCGACTGCAAGAGCGGCATTTGGCGACTATGTGAATGGCGCTGTTCAGCCGGCGATCATCACCCATATGGCCCCGTCTGACGGGAGCGCCAGGGAACGAGGTGGAATACTGATGGAGTATGTGCGCTGTCCGCGTTCATCCGACAAGGTGGAAATGTGGCAGTGGCAGCGAGCTCGGATTCTCGAGGCTGTTCGGGGTCGATCGCAGCCTGGCGCTCGAAAGCGGAGTTGGATTGATGTCTATTTCTAACACAACCTCTCTCGGCGTCCTTTCCTGGACCATTGGCCTATGCAAGCGACACCTTATCCAAATCAAACACCTCGATAAACTCCAAATCGCCAATCTTTGTGCCGGCAAACCTGCTGTACTCCTCAAAGATACTCGTATGACTCCAACCCTGCAACCTCCTCACCAAGCCGACAATACACCCGACCCTATACTTGCCCTTGTTGCAGTGGATCAGAATCGGCCAGTTGGCAGGCGTCAGAATCAACTGGAGCGCTTTGACGACGTCGGCCTCGTCCATCTCTGCCGTCGGTTCCTTGTTGATCGCCAGACGCAGGTGGAACGCCTGGATGTTTTGCGCGGCGGTCCACGAGGTCATGTTGGAGCGATAGTCTTCGGTGCCGAGGTAGAGGACGGATTTGAGGTTGAGACGTCGTAGGAATTCAAAGTTGCGCTCGTTGGGGTGGCCAGATCGGTAGATGCCGCGGGAGACCATGGCGAAGTTGAGCGGGGGGACGATGAGGGTGCTGCTAGAGGCGGCGTCGAGGAGTGGGGGTGAGGGGAGGGTTGGGGGCCGCTCAAGGATGGTGCTATTGCGAATCGAGGAAGGTTGGAGTTCGGAGGGTTTGATGTTGGAGGATGTGGTTGAGGGCTGGCTTTGTGTGGTGATTGGCGGCTGCGGTTGGCTGGTGGATGGCGTAGCAGCAGTATCGGGTTTAGAATGTGGTGCTGCCGACGTCGTTGGTGTCGTATCAGCGACACTGTGCGATTCTTCCGCAATCACTGGCGCTGCTTTGTTTTGTGTCCCAGCTGCGCCATCTGTCGTCTGCTTCGCTTCCAGTATCCCTGCATCTTTGACATCTGCCGCCTTGCTCTCGTTTTCAACACTGTTCTGCGATATGGTCCCCATCTCATTCTTGCTCGTTCTTTCGGTCTGATCACGGTCGTCAGAAAGCCATCGTCCACCACCGCTGCCGCTGCAACACAAAGAAGAAGGAAACGTTTTCGAGTTTCAGTCATACTTTCGCAGCAGCGGGCGGTGGGGAAAAGCGCACACGATCCACTTTCTCTGCTCTTCGACTCTCGATTGCAGCAAGGAAAAGTAGTGTACACAAGGGGGGAAGAACGGAAACACTCACGACGAAGCCTGTGCCTTGGAAGCGGGAGTACCATCTTCGGTGAGACCTTCCCTTTCCAGCTGTTCTCTGCGTTCTCGACGACGTTTCACATCCCAGTTGTGGACGCGGGCGGTGTTGACTTCCATGATGGTAATCTGCTCGCGCAAGAAATCGAGATCCTCTTTGGAAGAAGCGAGGGATTTTTCCGCACCGGCCAGTTTACTGGTGAGCAAAGAGATGGCTTCGTCGAGCGGGTATTCGAGCATCACATTAGCCTGCAAGACGACACAAGATCAAAAGCAAGTGAGTACGTGACTGTGACGTGCAAGATCAAAGAAGAGAGATAGAGAGAGGGAGGAACTTACACCAAGCCACAAGTGCACCGTATCCACTGGATCCAATTTGGCTTTGGCATACAGGGTATCGTTGAGTTCAAAGGTGGTCTCTATCGATTCCGGATCTTGCTTTTTGGACTTGAGAAAGTTAACCATCTGCAGTGTCTTGCGGATGTCCGGGATCTTTTCTTCAAGTCCACGACGCCTTTGTGCGGTATTGAGCTCCATAAACTTGTACTTGGACATGGTCTCTTGGAACTTTTTCAGTGTTGGTTCGACTTCTTCGTCGGGTCCGCCAAGGTATTCCTGCACGTTTGACTGTGTGAAGGGGGAAGAGTAGCGATGGCATTCAGAAAGACAGGACTGGACGGCGCAGCGATAGGCACGGCCAAGACTTACAATGAAAGGAGCATGTGGGATGCCGCGAGAGTTGGTCTCGACCCTAGTCTGGGATGGTCCCGCGATGGCAGACGATGCGGTTGCCATTGTTGTGTTTTTTGCGAGAAAGCCTGCCTCGCTTCCTGGGATGAAGTGCAATCAGTTGTGAATGATGATGACCAAGAAGGAGAGATAGGTCGAGCTGGTGGCTTTGCGTGTTGGTCTCTGCGTTGCTTTGGCTTTGTGTGGAAGGAATACACTCGGGCGATAGAGAATTATCACAGGGTCCAGTCAAGCGTGCAACGGCCAAATCCGAGAAAATAATGCTTGGACAGCTCAGCCATGTCCGTGCATTCCTACCCTCACACCTTCAACACGCTTGCACATGATATCGCCCGTTTGGCTCTTTATCCTATCTCGACCATCAACCACCGTTGTCACCAGCCTGAACTCCACAGCCGTACATTGCATCACCGTTCAGTCAGTAATCGCCCATCTTTAGGCTCACTTCTCACGCATCTGCTGCATCTCGCTACGCACCGGCTGCAGTGGAGATAGACATGGCACCGTCCATCATCGCCCCGGGCGAGATTCCGAAGGCAACACCCGAACAGCTCTCGCCCATCCTCTTACGACTTCTGGAATGTCCCAAGGATCTGCTTCCAGACTTGGCATCTCAATCCGCAGCTGCTATTGCTGATCTGCCAGAAGATGCACGTCCGGAGTCGTACGAGGGCCTGCTCGATGTCGCTCGCTTCTGTGTCGAGGACGACCCGGGCTGGGAGGTGGAGCGTCGCGCCAAGTTCATCGGTGGCCATCCGAGGATTGGTGCACCGCTCAATGCTCCGACTTCGGAGCTCAGTGAAGAGTCCCGCAAGGAACAGATGAAAGGCGGTCAAGTCGATCCTGCCACGCTCGAGAGTAAGTTCAGATCCCTTTGCTGAATATGCGCCTGTCTACCACGTTCACGTTCAGAACGTTTAAACACAATCTTTACCTCGATCTCCTTGACAGGACTCGCGAAACTCAACGCCATCTACGAGGCCAAGTATCCCGGTCTGCGCTTCGTCACCTATGTCGCTGGTCGCTCAAGAGCTGCTGTGGCCGACGAGATCGAAGCATTGCTTGGCGAAAAAGTAGCTTCGCTCAAAGATGTAAACGGCCTTGACAAGAGCGAAGTGCGCGCACCGGATACCGACGAATGGCAGTCAGAACTCGATCGGGCCTCGGATGCTCTATGGGAGATAGCTGTCGATCGTGCCGGCAAGCTCAAGGCCGAAGCCGAAAGCAAAGGAGACAGCAAGACCAAAGAAGACGGTGAGGATTCTACAAAGGCAGCCGGGCCGTCCGAGGCGTCCACGACAACTGCAGCTGCAGCGACCTCAACCAAGGACGGCCAAGCTTTGCAACAGCAAAACACCATCGGCCAGGATGTACCGTTCTTATCACTCGCCTCCTTCCGCATGCTTGTGCTTTCTTCTCCCGTGCTCGAATCTTTCTTCAAATCCGACCTCACCGAATCTTTCTACCTCGAACCCGTCGAACGATCGCAGAGCGGAGGCGCCTACGCGTGGCACACCGCGCCAAGTCTGCCAGGAGCACCCCGGGCCGTTCCGGGAGCCAGCAAGGACAGCAGCTGGGCCACAAGCGAAGCAACCTATAGTCGCGATGTGACTACGGGAGCGAGAGGAAAAGTGGTTGGATTCCTGGGCAACTTGCTCGGAGAGGAGGGGAAAGCCAAGATGAACCAATTGGCGGATCAGGTTGGCCAGAGGCTGCAGACGCATACTGTCACAGGGCCTAGGCCGTCGTTTGGACGCAACTCGACGCTGGATGGGGGCAAGATGGACACGCAGGAGCTGAGGGAGAAGGAGGCCGAGGAGAGGAGGAGAGCGGCAGAAGAGAGAAAGTCTACACTGGGCAATCGGCTTTTCAACGCGTTACGCGCGCCTGCACGTACGCCGTCAACACAAGATCTGAAGGCTCAAGCCGCTTCATCGCAAGCTGCTGAATCATCCGAACGTGGACGAACTATGGAGAAGCAGACATTTGCAGCTTCGAAGGCGGATAAGCGTATCAGCTTGAGAGGAAGCGATCTGTCTACAGCTGGGCCCAAGGCTGCAGCAGAAGCGTTGCGGGCAGCGCAGGAGGCTTTGCTGCAGGAGCGACCTGCGTTTGTGATTGACGAGGTGGGCGAAGACGAAGGTGAAGAGGGTGGAGAGAATGCTGCCGATGTGGAAGAGCTGGGCGATGTAGTGGATGAAGCTCAGAATGGTCAGGAGGCAGAGGGGTTGTTGAGTGGACGAGAAGCTCAGATGGCGAAAGAGTTGAGGTCGGCACCTGCACAGTGAGGCTTATAGAGGATCGCATGATTTGCAAGCCCTGTTTCGCTGACGTGTTGACTGACAGTGTTTGGAGTCATTCGAGGAGCTGATGCTTGAAGAGGCGGCCTTGTCGGCCGTGTTTCGCGGAGGAGCCCTTCCATCATGTCCGCCAAGCAGCTTAGTATGCCGCGTCATAGAGGTCGTTGAACACGACGAGCTGCTGCACACGGCTTCGGTGCTGCACACGGCTATGGAATGGCTGAATGGAGGACTGCCTGATGATCTAAAGTGAGCATTGAAATCTTACCGACCGACCTCACCCAAATGACTTTTGTACGTCGTTGCTGTCAATTCAGGAAGTTCAGATGATGTTTGCAAAAAGTGCGGCAATGTCGGTGATATTAGTGTATTACAAATTCGTGAAAAAGAAGAGCTTTAAGATGCGACGCACAGACCGTCGAGCAAAGAGGAGGATTACAACTCCGAGTTCGCCGTCTTAGGGCTTCCCAAATTTGCTCGTCATCAACGGCCTTAGCATCCACAATCACCTTGTTCCAAGCGCTTTCTTCATCTTCCACCGTCACTGCATGTCGTTCACTCTACGTACTGTATTTCGACACTCTCTGCTACCATCAACACGTAGTTGTCTTTTCGCTCATCGCTTGACACCGGTTCGCCTTTGCTCTCCTCGAACCATTTCATCTTCTACCACCCTCTTCAACACTGAACCCGGTCAGATCTTTCCGAGCATGACGACGATCTTCCCCACCCAACGGCTCCATAACAAGACCGTGCTTGTCACCGGCGCTTCGGGAGGCATCGGCAAAGCCACTGCCCTCCTCTTTGCTCGAGCAGGCTGCAATGTCATCCTCACCGCTCGACGCGCCGATGAGCTCGCCGCTGCGGCGACCGAATGCTCTCTCGCCAACCAACAGGGTCAGACGGGTGCGGGAGGAAACTTTGCCGCCGTCACGCTCGACATGCGAGACCGATCTCAACTCGACGGACTCATCGCCAGCTTGCCCGAGTGGGCAAAGGACGTGGATATCCTGGTCAACAATGCCGGACTTGTCTTGGGCACCGATAAAGTTGGCGATATCTCGCCGGACGAGATCGACGTCATGATCGACACAAACGTCAAAGGACTGATCCATCTCACTCAGATCTTTGTCAAGCAGTTCAAGAAGCGCAACGCGGGCCACGTGATCAACCTGGGCTCCATTGCCGGTCGCGAAGGATACCCCGGTGGGTCTATCTACTGCGCGACCAAGTTTGCCGTCAACGCGTTCACCTCGGCGCTGCTCAAGGAGCTGGTGGATACGCCGATCCGCGTCACCGAGATCCAGCCGGGCATGGTGGAGACGAGCTTCAGCGTGACCCGCTTCCGAGGCGACAAGACGGCGGCGGATAAGGTCTATCAGGGTCTCCAGCCGTTGACCGCCCAAGATGTGGCCGAGGAGATTGTTTGGGCGGCCAACAGGCCAGCTCACGTGAATGTGGCCGAGACGTTGGTCTTCCCCGTGAACCAGGCCAGTCCGTACCATGCGTATCGGGGCGGCAACTGAAACCGGGTCGGCAGGCAGGGCAGAGACCATGATGGGAGTTGATACTGCCTTGTGGCAGAAGAACTGCAATATTAGAACGTCGGAGAAAACAACGGAAAAGACTTGGTAGGGGGGCAAGTGTGAAACCGTTTCAACAATGTTGTGATTGCCAAATGTGCCTGCTATGCTGTATCGTCTTGGAACGACTCGACGTCGTCATCGCGATCCGAGTCGTGAGCGTCTAAATCGTATTCCACGTCCGCTTGCTGCTCTTGGTCTGGCTGGTCGACCACCTCATCCTCTGCTGCATCCATCTCTTGCTGATATTGCATCAACAAGGCCTTTTGCAACTCTTCGTCCTCGGCCTCGCCTGCTTCCTGGTGCTCATACACCTCGTCACACTCTCCCACCGACTGTCTCGACCCGGACCGCGACATTTCGGTCACGAAACTCTGATTGCCACGTTCATCGTCCATCGGCCCATCGGCCCAAGTCCATCCCGCTCTTGGCATCACACCACCATTGCCCCTCAATCCTCTTACCCTGTACGCCTCCACCTCGCCTGCGCCTCTCGACGCTACGCCCGCCAACCACCTGTCCCGTTCCTCATTGACAAAGATCCTCTTGGCCGTCGACCACCCAATGCCATCCGGCTCCACGTGCTCCTCCGGCTCTGCCTCGTCTTCGTCCGCCGACTCGACCCAGCTAAAGTTGGCCGGTGGCAGCGCAAACGAGTACCGCAGACGATCGCGCTGAGCATAGCCCGTCTGGGCATCATCGTGTTCGGCTTCGGCGGCTTCGTCGGCGGACTGGTCCGAATACGTGGAGCGGTGACGACGCCGAGGTGGACGGTCGGTGCGCGAGGTCGATGTGCCCCAGGGTTGATTTGCCTGACCTCGAATTTCGCGCGAGATGGGTCCCAACAGATCCAACGGATCCGACTCCAGCGTTGCCAACCGCTTGGCAAACAAGGTGTCCGGTTCGGGATCTGTTTGCGCCCGTTTCTTCCCGCGCTTCTGGCTGCTTTCTGTTGCTTCCTCTGCATCCTCGCCTTCGCCAGCGTTCATGTGTCGAACCGCCGACGTCTCACCAATGTGGATGGGAAGTAGCTCTTCGAGCGCCAAATCGGACCATACTTCTTTCAAGATCTTGGATGATGCGGGTAGGCCACCCAGTGTCGCAGCTACAGCCTGGCTCGCCGGGCTGGTACCGAAGATGTTGGAGCTTGGGCGGAGGAGGGCTGCGTACGACGTGCTTCCAGGACCATGACGTTGGAATGGCCAGGTTGGAGGTGCGAGTACAGTGCAAGTGTTGACTCGGAAAAGTAAGTTCGGGGAAAGATCGAGCTTCTTTGCTGCTCGTATTGTCTCGAGGTGCGACGGTCCGGCTTCGTCGTCTCTTTTCAACGTTGCTGCTGCTGCTGCTGCGGCGGCAGTGGAGGTGGTGGAGGAATTTTGATCGGTATCCACGTTCCACTCTGTACTTGCTCCTGCCGAGCCTACAACTTTCGACCGAGACGCCTTGTTGATAAAGTTGTTCCAAGCGTTGCTTACGGCACTTCTGCGGCCGAGGCTTGCATGACCAAGGTTGATAAAACCACCCAGTCCGCCACCAAAGTCCAAGCCAGTTGTTGCTGCTGCGTCGCCCAAACCAGCTCCCAATGAAGCGCCGGTACCAGCAGCGTTGCTGTGTATACCACCGACGATGGCACTATCTGCAGCGATCATGCCACCCAGTGGGCCGAAAAGGTTACCGAACGGATACGAGGGATGCTGGTCGGCAGGCAACATGTCTCCGTGCATATCCAACGATGCCGGCACCAGATCCTCGCTCAGCGAGACAAATTCAGATGTAATTTTGGGCCGAGGTACTGCCACCGCCATATCTGCACCGTTGGCTGCGGCCTCGTCTGTTTCCGAGTCGTCGTCATGCGCACCTCCATCCCGGGAAGCAAAGATAGAGGAGAGGAAGGCATGACCCGTTCCCGACGCTCCGTCTAACGCGTTGGCGGAAGCATCGACGAGGTGATTGGATACGAGTGCGTTGAGTTGAGGGTGGTGGTAGAAGGTGGATCCGAGCACAAAGGTGCCCGTTTGTGGGGCGGATGGATTGGCAGCATGCGGATGGGAAGCTGGGTCGTTGGAGTTATGCGGATCGACAGGATCGAGGTAGAGCGGCGGGAAGGTGAGAGTGCTTCCAGAGCGGGTTGTGCCTACGGATCGTTGCAGGTGTGTGGTGGTGGCATTGCCAGTAGGAAGAGGTCCATGTGGCTGATGATGATGATGTGGTGGTAATCTACGTTGCGTGTAAGGCACACGGTTGAAGAAGACGTCGGAAGCCATGGTGGGTCATGTCGTTTGTGTGAGCGAGGCTTCCTCTAAGCCTATGGAAACATCTTTGTATATAGTGTGGTCGATGCTGTTGGAATGTCTAAAGGACGATGATGGTGGTACGAAGCCAAGGGGATCATCCTTTTGAGTTGGCTTTTGCGTTTCCTCCACTGTGACAGATTCGCTTACCGCGGAAATCAGATGAAATTAAATTTAAATTTCACAGCTGAAGAAGAGAAAAACACGCATTTTGGCTGCCCATTTTTCCCGACGCGCTCAGCAGCAAAAACAGCCAAAACAGACGCGTTTCGTTTCAGGCATTTTGGCAGTGTTTGTTGTTCATTTCCTCGTCCAAAAAGTGTTGGTTTCGACTTTGCATCGTCGCCATTACCACCACCACCACCACCATCATCATCATCATCATCGTCACGTTCACTTCCAACGGTCAATATCAATAGCAGTCGCAATGTCATCAATTCAAGAGATTCTCGACCAAGTTGCTGCTTTGCCAACAGCAGCCAAACCCTACATCAACCCCTACGCCGGTCACCGTGCTCTTTCTGAACACGAACAGGAGCTCCTTGGCGAATATGCTCGTCTAGCTGATACCATTCGACGAGTGAGTATTCATACCTCTGATAGCTCAAATTGCTCTCGTACTGATTTGCTAATGTGACTCGTAATAGGTCGCGGCACTGTCAACCATCCTCTCGTCCTCAACGGCGCACGCGGACCTGCTCACTCAACTGCGCGTACTCGAACGCAAAATGGGTCTCGTGCTGACTCTATACAAGGCTTCCGTTTGGGCGACCGTCCAGGAACAGGCAGAGATGGCTGAGGCTGAAGCCATGGCCGCTGCAGGTGCCGACGCTTACAGTATGGACATGCAGATGGGCATGTACGGCGGCGATCCTGCAAACGCGGCGGGCTATTACTACAACGGCAACGGTACGCCGTCCGAGTCGGCCGAGGGTGATGATACCGTGGTTATGCGTCAGCCCGAGTATTACTGAGTGGCTTAGGAAGATGGTTTGATGATATGTATCATGAGGGTATGTCGGACTCTCTACACCGAGGTCTCAGCGTATCCACTCTCCAGCAAGGCGCGGGCTAGGACCGAGAGCCACACATATCTTACGGATTGCGACATCTCGCAATGTTCTCGAGAAACGTCTCTGCGCGCGACGAGCACGTCAACGCTGTTCAGGGCCAGAAAAAGAAT
Organism: Ustilago curta; assembly: GCA_928722295.1. Classification (NCBI taxonomy): domain Eukaryota; kingdom Fungi; phylum Basidiomycota; class Ustilaginomycetes; order Ustilaginales; family Ustilaginaceae; genus Ustilago; species Ustilago curta. The sequence goes on along the minus strand of CAKMXH010000011.1, from coordinate 554,226 downwards.
TGCGCGGAACTGGAGCTGGCAACGGAGCAGCAATCAGCTCCTTATGCGTCACTGCTAGACTACCAAGGCTCGAGCTTCTCGAAGCCTCATGCGATCCTGCTTCATCAGGGCTCTGCATCTCACAGCGTGCCTCGCTCTCTTTAAGAACACTGCGATGCTACATGGACAGAAAGAATGACCATCGCACTGCTCTCCAGACTAGTCATCACAGACCCTGATTGCTCGAACCAATCGAGTGTCTTTCCGCATCGCATCCAACGGATTGTTGCCACTGTCTGGCGTGCGACTACTTGAAGAAAGCCCTGACCTCCTCCAACACCTCCTCCGGAGCCTCTTCAGGGACATAATGTCCACAACCTAGCTTTCTGCCGTCCACCTCGTCACAGCACTTCTTCCACAACTCCATTCCGCCACCGTACATGAGCTGAATCACTCCCTTTTCACCCCAGAGCACTCTTGTCGGGCACCTTACTCTGCGGCCAGCAGCACGGTCGGCACGGTCCAGCTCCAAATCTAGCGCTCCGAACGGTGCCGATGCTCGATAGTCTTCGCACATGGCCACCAGAGACGAAGGGTTGGAGATGTTTGAAAGGTACTGCTGCATTCTCCATTCGTCTGTTGCCGTTGGGTTAGGGGTTGAAGAGGCGGGGGAAGAGCGGGGGAAGCGTGTGATCAGCGCTTCGAGGTACGCTTTCGGGTTTGCTGCAATCAATGCCTCAGCGCTTGGCTGAAGCAGGAAGAACCAGTGCCAATAAGCACTGGCGAACTTGGCATCCGTTTGCTCGTACATGTCTAGCGTTGGAGCGATGTCTAGCAGTATCATTTTTTCGACTTTGCCATCCCAATCGAGCGCCAGACGATGGGCGATTCTTGCACCTCGATCGTGAGCCAAGATGTAAAATCGTTGGTACCCTTGATGCGACATGAGTTCAACCATGTCGCGGGCCATTGCACGTTTCGAGTAGCGAGAATAGCGATCCCCATCGGACTTTGCTTCGGGGGCCGAACTCTGACCGTTGCCGCGATTGTCAGGTACGACAACGTGCCAGCCCTCAGCAGCGAGAGACGGAGCGATGTCCGACCAGATGACGTGAGTTTGCGGATGTCCGTGCAGCAACAGGATGGGTCGAGCCGAGGGTAAAGCGGATACCGAGTGGCGGTAGAATATCGATACGCGTGCGCCTGGGTCGTTGGTAGTAGGGCTAATGTCGGCACTGCCAGAGGTGAACCTTGCTGCGTCGAAGGGATTGATGAAGTGCGACATTGGGAGCGATGACGGTCAGCGATGCAAGAGACTCCAATGCAATATTAGCAACAGCAGACCATCGAACAGGCGTGCATGCACAGTTTGACGGCGCTGAATGGCTCTGCAAGGCAAGGTGATGGACGAGTGATGGGAGTACGAGCGGCGATGGTAAGCGACGACAGTCAGGCTGGGACGCCTTCCGTCCGTGCGCAAAAGGAAAAACGAACAAACCCGGGGTAGAGTGCATAGCCGCCGCAACTCGCTTGCCTCTGGCCATGTCACATGAGATCAACACTGCAGCAGCTCCAAAGTAACAGCTGAGGTGCCATCCAAGCCGTGGCTCGCACTCACGCACTCCTCACCACCACCTCACTGGCACACCACCCACATCACCATCTCCAACAAATACAGACACTCTAGAAAGATTAAGCACGAACCATAGAAAGAAATACAGAAAACCCAGCACCCGTGTATATCAGGCTTTCCAACTCCCCCAACCTCACCTCCGCTCAGACGACGGATAGTACTCTCCCGTCGCAGCAGCGAGCGTACTCATACTCGGCTGGCCTTGACTTGTCGCTGGCTGCGTCGCCCCTGCGCCTGTCGAGTAACCACCACCACCACCACCCTCCTGCTGTTGACTCTGCTGATACAAGTTGCCCTCCGAACTCTGCGCTTGCAACCCTCCGGCGGCAAAGCCATCGTAGCTCCCGGTATGCGCATGACCCTCTCCGGGCCCCGCATACCCACCAGCCCCTGGCGCACTAAACGCCATGCCCTGCTGGCCGCCCATCCATGCATTGCCAGCGTACCCTTGCATGCCCGCTGCGTACACACCTCGGTCGTAGTCAAAGCTCTCGGGCAACCTCGCATCTTTGACCCCGGGCGAAGCACCATAACCACTCGCACTCGCATCCCTGTAATGCCCGCCTGACAGATCCACCGCGCCCAAACCGGCTCCAAAGTCGGAGCCCAATTCACCCAACACCGCGGGTCCACCTTCATAACTGGCGCTGTACTTTCCAATGATCTTGCACAGCGCACTCGCCAACACCTTCCACGGGAACACCTTGACATCCTTTTCAATGTTCCTCGGCTTCGGGTTCGGGAAGCTCATGATCAGCTTGAAGAAGCGCTCGCATTCGCGCTTGTTCTTGCTCACCGTGATGGGTCGGAAGCCTTCGAGGTTTCGTCGGATACGGTTCTTCTCCTCCACTGTGAAACGACTGGCGACCAACGCCTCGAGCAGGTAGATGGTGTCGACCGAGGTGACAAAGCACTCGTTCTTGTCCTCGCGGAAGATGCAGCTGATCACGATGCTGTTGGGCACATACTGTGACGGCAAGATCGGCCGGAACGTCGCATGGATCGTAGTCCCCTCCTGACGCCTCCAGAACTGCACCAGTCGACGTCCACTGCGCCATTCGTCGTGCGACCAACCCACGGCCATATCGTTCAGGTTGCCGTGCAGCTCCAACTTGGCTCGCGGCGCACCTCCGCCGCTGCCACCCGGCGGGCTGTACATGGGATCGCTGGCAGGTGCCATGACAGGAGCGGGCGCGATCGACCCGGGAATCTGCGTAGCACGCATCAGTTGAGGAATGCCACCACCGCCCAATCCAAGCTCATCGCTTGAACCGGATCCACCGTGGTATGTCAACGGCGACTGCAGCTGAGGGTTCGAACCCAGCGATTCACGACGAGCATCGCCCTCGTAGAAGCCAGCGCCCAAGCTAGGAAGCATCACGTTCGACCGCCCCGGAGTCGCTTGACCCGCAACACCCATGCCTCCCCTTCCGGCGCGTCGTCCCACAGTCTGCGCGTTGCGAGCATCCTGGCCCACAGGTCGACCGTACATGTTGGCGGCACCCGTGCCAAGCACAGGGAACGACGCAGGCCTACGTAGCTGCGAGTGCTCGGACGACGTACGGAGGTCCTCCAAAAGATCGGCTGAGCGCTTGAGCGATCTCGGCGAACCACCGTCGACCTTGGTCGATTCGTCACTGCTCGGACCAGGAGTCACCGAAACGCCCAGCCCCACAGGACGCGAAGGCGGACGGTTGATGGCCGTACGAGGGTCATTGTAACCCGTCGAAGCGAATCGGCTTCGCGTAGGCGACGTCTCGAGAGCCAGGGTCGAGGATCGGCCCGACGGTGATCTCTGCGCAGGGACCAAGTTATAGTTGTTGTATTGGTTCGCATTGACGTCGCCAAACGAATAGGCGCCGCTCGCCCCACCGCCACCGCCACCACCAAGGCCCAACTGGCTCACGCCCGAGTTGAGCGACTGATGCCGAGTGTGGCCCGAAAAGTGTTGGGGAGCATAGTGTTGCGACGTGGACGGGTTGAATCCACCGAGCGCCTGGGTCTGAGCCAGCGTACCCGCGCCGCCAAGGTCGTGATGCGTATAGTTGCCGTGCTGCTGCGATCGAGGCGCCTGTTCGTCGTAGGCGTACGTCGAAGTTTCGGGTTTGACGCGTCCGAAGCTAGCCGGAAAGGCGCCGACGTTGGTGTTGTAGCCTGCCGAGCTCGAAGATGGGTCGGGCGACTGGAAGCTGGAACCAGGCAGCGACGATGGGCCAGCAGAGCCAAAGCTGAGCGCAGGGTTGGTGGAAGCAGCGCCAGACATGGTCGTTTCGATGAAGGATGATATAGTGATAGAAGCAGCTGCTCGTCGGCGTTGGTGCTAGTAGCAAAAATAACTCTCTCGAGCGAATGGAGCCCGTGATGATCGAGAGCGTGGTGTGTAAAACGAGCGGGAGCTGTCAAGCTGAGACAAGTATGATGGTAGTAGTTCTAAGACAAGCAAAGGTAGGAAGAGAGATGGAGGGGGGAAAGAGAAACCGAAACCGCAGGAGAGACACGGATAGATAAGACACCGTCAAGGCGGGCAAGTCACCAAGGAGGGCGAATCAGAAACAGCACAAAGTGTCTTGGTAGAAGGAGAGACAGACGTCGTAGCTTTGGAAGAGCGCGAGACAAGGCTGGTTCGTGTTGTGCTGTGGGACCGCGCCTGAAGACGAGAGACAGTGCGTTGCGGAGTGGGGGAGGGAGGCAAAGAGTGTTTGCGCCTGTGTCAGCATGCCAGAGGTCTCTCGGAACGGTGGAATAAGGTGAAACCGAAAGCGGCGAGCTGCTGCCAACGAGAGAGGATGCAGTCCGCTGCAAGAGACCCAAATTGGGGTGACTCCCGGAAGAGGCAACTTACGCCGATCCTAGGATTCGTAGCTCCGCGCCACAGGGAGAGGCACGCAAAATGTGGGATGACGAGGAATACGATCGACGGATTGGGAATGTCCAGAAGGTTGTTGGGATGGAAGGAAAGGTAAGCTGGCGGCAGCCACCACGACGAGGGAGGGGTTGGGCGGTGAAGAACCAAAGCCCAGACGAGCGGAGCAAGAAAGAAAAAAGAGAGAAAGAGGGAGAGACAGAGAGAGAAAGAGAAGCAGGCAAAACGCAGGTCTGCAGGGCGCTTGCAGCTGCGACGGAAGCAAGAGGAATCCGGATCAGGACGACAAGGAGGGGAGGAGGAGGGACGAGCTCGCGCATCCAAAACGTCGAGGCAGCTAGCTGCAGCGATGGCGGCGGTGGTGGAAGCGGCTTGGAGGATGCAGCAAGGGCGATGGATGGTACAGAGGGAAAGGCAGCCACATCCGGACGTGGTGGGTTGGATACCACGATGGAGAGCAAAGCCAAAAAAAGGCAGGGTCAGAGGCGCCGGACCGTTGGGAATCACGACTAGGAATCTAGCTCTCCACGTTCAGACGAGGCGCAGTCATCCATATGCATCACCAGCGCCAGAAGCCAGAGAAGCAGAAGCCAGTCGACTAAAGGACAGTTGACATGCTGAGAAGCAGCAGCAGCAGCAGCAGCAGCAGCAGCAGCAGTTAAGAGGGAAAAAATGGATGGCATGGAAGAAGAGCCAAACAGAGGCAGAGTCTGACGCTTCCATTACAGTACAGCCGCATGCGCGGTCAATTTCTCTTTTGGATTTTTGGTACCGAAAAGAGGCACACGAGCAGCTGCACGACCTAACTTCATGATCAGCCGGCTATGTTACTCGATGCAGTTGATTCTTTTTTATCTTTTCTTTACCTTGTCCCTTGTCCACAAGCCGCAAGCACGCACAATGGACTGACAATTGTTGTTCTCGGGATCTGCATCGGGGCAGGAAAAAAAGACTCTCCAATTTCTCAAAAAAATCGTCAAAATGCGGAACAGATCGGTCGCTTACAGTAGTTTTCCTCTCAAGTTCAGGCTGACGTGCAGGTGCAAAAAAAAATTAAAAAGAAAATGACGGTGAAATGCAGGGTTAGCAAGTGCAATTCTGCCGAGAGATCAAAAAAAAAAATTCAACATGGCTGCACTGTCACTCAGGCACCTAAGTGATTCTCTCGCTCCGCTTTTTTCTGTGCAGCTTGCCGTTCTGCTTCATTCCTCTTTCCCCCAAAAAAGGGAGATTTTCGTTCGACCGCATCGGGTGCTCCGAATTAATAAAAAATTGAGGGCTGACATTTGCCAAAGTCGATCGACCGTCAGGGCTCAGCGTCGAGACCTCTTTGGCTGAGTGACCGCGGATGCGGAAGATGAAAAATTAGACGAGGATTTGCTGATCCTTTTTTGGGCGATCTTTTGCATGTCTGTCTCCACCCCGCCGTTCTTCGAGCATAGCATTTTGCTCTGGTGGAGAGAGGGTGAGAGAGCGAAGGAGAAATTGACCGAGGCGCTTACAGTCACTGCTCAGCGCGGCCAAGACAGGCAAGCTCGTGCTCGCTTGGGATGGTGTGAGACACTCTTGCAGCGTGAAATTCGAGCAGAATGGAAATGCATTCAAGTCAGACTTGCGGTGGGGGGCACAAAAGAGAAAGCCCCTGCAGCCAATGTCGCCTTGAGCAAGAGAATGAGGCGCGGGGCAAGTGGGACGACGCAGCACACACACAGAGATGGTTCTGACCCGACTACTTCCGTACAGCACCATCAAGACAGAGAGGCGGCTAAGTTCTGGGGTTGTGGGAGGCAGCGGTTGACGAGAGCCGACAAGGGGAAACCAGCGCAAGGCTAGAGGCAAGGGATTTCAAGACACTCGGAGCAAAGCAAATACACGCGAGACAAGCCCGCAGGGAAAGATGAGGAGGCCCCTTCTGTGTTGACCAGCTAGCTCATGGACAGAGTTCGGTCGACCTTCTTTAGTTGTTTGACTCTGTCTCAGATACGCGCGCGGTGCATGACTATTCTGTTCAACCAGGTACACCGAGGCTACACAAGACCAGAGGCACTCTACGTAAACCAAAGGTCAAGGAGCAGAAGGACAACCAGCAAATACCGTCTTCAGAGGAAGGCGGCTGAGACTTGGACGCAACGAGTCATGAGATGCAGCCGACTTGATGCACTTTTCCTGGTTGGTAGGGACAAGTGCGCGAGATACAGCAAGCATACAGCGGGCTTGCACCAAACAGTCCATGAATTCGAGAGCGCCTATCTTGCATGCTAACTGTACAGTACGTGCCTTGCGGTGGATGTGGCTTTTTCTTACGGCATTAAATCCTTCAGAAGCCGGCCGAGGGTCAGATAGAGCAGCTCGTGCCACCATGTTTGCCGCCTTTCGGTGGCTTTGCTCGTCGCGAACGCAGACAAAGGGAGGAGGAGGGGGTTTGACAGCCATATGATTTTTCACATCTTCTTGTCCTTGCGAAATGAATCCGAGCACAGGCAAAACCCTCCATCTTCTCTTGGGTTCGGTCACCGGCCAGTAAGGCTTTAGAGCGGCTCAGGATTGAGGTTGGGCTTTCGACCTGCTACGCTAAGCCGGCAATGTGAGACATAAAAAGGTATGCGGTCTCAGACGTGCATAAAGCACAGTAGTCCCACTGCCCCTCTGTCTGCGGGTCCTTTCTTGTCACCTTTTGGCTCAGATTTCTGCAATCGATTTTTCTCGGCTGCGCATTTTCCAAAGGGCTCTTGCAGTCTAGCAGCTTTGGCTTGTCTCTAGTTTTGCTGCTGCGTATTCTGATACAGTAGAGCGAGCAGCGGAAGCAAAAAGTTGACCCATGCTAAAATCTGCAGGAACTCACCTCCGGTAAGCAAGGATGGAAAATCATCTGCAGGTCAAACTTGTAGCATCACGCCAAGCTTCGGGCGAGAACAAGCGTGTAGGTGACTCTGACCATCAAGCCCTAGCTACCATGGCTATGTAAGCAGAGCTGATCTGCCTTTTGTTGAGCAGGACCATCACCGATCGCCTAACACAAAGCCTTCTCGCAGAGCCTGGAAAAGCGGGGTGTTCCAGACTTTTGTCAACTCTGTCGGTGGGCGCGAATCTTGCTCGGCTAGGAAGAGCAGCTTGTTCTGGATTCTCCGCCATAGCAAGTTGGCCCAGCTAGTAGGAAATGACCATCTTTAGCACGTTTTCGCTCAGGTGCAAAAAAGCAATTTAGCATCTTGCTTCATGGCACCAATGACAGCTGGAATCCATGTCTCCCTAGTCAAAATGGTTCCTGCGGCCATGTTCAGCAATGTGACAGCCTCAAATTTCGAGAGCCCGGAGAAACATCTGCAAAAAGCACTAAAAACCAAAACCACCAAGCCCCGCTCACCGAGCGCTGCGCCCTCGCTTCGAGCTTTGGTCTTTTTCAGGAGCAAGTTTCTTCGACGGGCGGCTAAGTTCTTTGCGGCATGAATTCCTATCCGAAGGGTTCCGAACGGAAGTTTTTTTTTTTAGAAAATTGTTCGTCTCGGGTTTGGGATTTCTTGATCGAGAGTTCTGTCAATGTATGAGAGAGAGAGAGAGATTCGGTCCAAACAAAGCATGCTTCCCACCAACCTTGCATTTGGACCCTTCCGCCTAGCGTTGCCAGAGTCGAGAATCCTCCAAGATTCGATGCTAGATGCAATTTTAGCGCCGACATGTGTTCTGACTTGGTTCGTCGTGACATCTCTCTCTGTCAAAAGAAATCGAACCCTTCAGGTCTTCTATGGGTTTTGACGAACGAGCCGCTGCAACCCCTGACTCAATCGAGAGCGCCTTAGCAGACCTTGGACTTTTCGTGGCTGCCAAGATCGTTTGTCTTATGATTCTATCCGAGTCCGCGGCCAGAGGTCGAAACTTTACGCCAGGAATAGGTGGCGCTTCTTCCGGGCAAAAACCGGCTCCGAAGTGCTGATTTGAGTTGTGATCAGTAACCAATCGTCACGGGCTCCTTTCCAAGAAACCGAGGGCGGCGGTCAGAGGGTGGCAGGAGGATAAATGTGTGCGCTTGAGGGATCCCGGTGTTGCAACTGAAACTTGACAACCCTGTGAGACCTGTCAGTTTCACACACTGAGACTCCATCTGCGCTGTCAAAAAACATGGTCTCATATGACAGCTGTAACTGCAGAGTACGAGTCCAGCGGACGTCTCCATTATGCCTGTCAAATGAAGGGCTGTCGTAGAGCGTCACCAACCCGCCACCGACGTTCAGATGACATAGCCTGCAATGAACGCATCTATATACGGGCTTGCATCTAAGCACCTCAAGAAAAACGTGCTAATGGCGCTTTCAAGGTGTCGGATCTCTCACAAAAAAACCATCACGCTACAGATCCGACCTCCTTCACATGCCACACAATCTATCTCGCATCGCTTCCTCGCATCTCTCCAACTGACCGAGACAGCCCTCCGCCTGCTGCAAAGAAATACAAGTAGATCCTTTTCCCATGTGCTTGAACCCCTTCTTGCCTCTGGCGTGTTCGGCTCAAGTTTTTTTTTGTTTGTTTTTCCCACTCCGAAAGACGCATCACCATGCCGTCCACTTTGCTTCAAGCTCAGCGAGACACACTGCCCGAACAAAAATGGTCTCGTCGCCGGTACAAAGTTTCAACAGCAGGCAGCACAGCCTCAAAAAAACAACTGTTCGAACCTATCGAGCGCATCGGATTGCCGGCTGTTGTGGTCGCTTGGAAGGGAAAAAAGGTATCGCGCGGAGCCGCGGCATGGTCAGGCGGTGTGATACACGCATGCGGTAGGAAGATCTCGCTAAAAGGGGTTACGGTCTGCCGGGAGATCGGAGGCCAGCCTGTACAGATCGGCCAAAGTTCGCTTTGCGCCCGAGATAAATAGGTAGATTCGTTGCCATCGGAGCCCGATTTGCTAGGTCCTCATCGCTATCAGTAACATGACCACACCAAGCCGATCCGAAATGCTGCGAATGACATCCGCTGCCCGAAATAGAATGCTTGGAGGCTCAACCAGCAATGAGTGAACAGGGCGAAAGCTGAAAAAGCTTTGAGCTCTCAGTCCCTCTGGCTAGTGCCGAGGCAAAAGATTCACTCGCAAACCGAGGCTCAAAGGGACATGCATAGAAGCTCGTCATCCAAGTCTGGCAGCGCGCACAGCTCTACATCTGCATAACCGAATGGCTGCATTGTGGCTCAAACCTCGACCGCAAACTTGTGTTTCGACGTGCTATCACGATCGTGCAACCAGCTACTTTGACTAGCCAACTGCGATCCGATTGGCGGTCTTGGTTTGAAACTCGTTTGTCTGTTTGATACCCGTCTGACATCGTTTTCGGTCGGCACGTGGCTTGCTCGCACTGGTATACAGACCAGATTTCCGACTTTGTCGTCCTCAAAGATCTCATGAGGGCTCTTCTCTTCGCCATTTGTGACAGCCTGAGGGGAAGGCAACACTTTTCTCCCTTCAACCCAGCAAAGAAGGATGATATACCTATGACATTTCTACAACCCGCACAACACTGCTACAGCCCCTTCCACCTCTACACCGACCGGAAATCCGCCTCCAGATCATGCATAGCTTCGAACCAGCTTCGGAGCGTCACGTTGGTCTCTGACGTCGGATGTTGTCCAAACAGAACCACGTGGTCTACGCCCTGGAGCGTGAACGTCTTGGCCATGTTGGTCGGAGTCTGGGTGATGTTATGGTAGTACTCGCGGATGTAGTTTCCGAACTCGGGCATCGAGATCTTTTGCGGCATAAAGTTGGGCAGAACCGAGTCCTGGGCAAACGATAGCGCTCCGAATCTGCTCTGTGGGTTGGCGAGGGAGAGACCGGGGACAAAGCTGTTGAAATCGCCGGGTCGACAGTGCGGACAATCGCGGCCGCCGGGCTGGGTCAACTTCCAAGTCGGTTTGTCGAGCAGGCCGGGTGTGGCGACGCACGAGTCTCCGATCAAGTGGACACGTGCTTTCGGCCAAGCTTTTCTAGCAGCGACGTAGTTCAATGTAGCTCCGAAGCAACCTGCGCTGCTTCCGCTGAGCCAGACGTCCTGTAGATTTGGCATGGCGTTGGAGGCGAATCGGAGGATGTTGAGGAAGTTCTGATGGCCCTTGTGATGGATCGGAGCTGGTGCACCTTCGTAGGTGACGACGTTGTTGCCGCTGTGGAAGTCGGCGGTGCAGTAAGGGACAAACATGTAGTGTGCGGCGTGCCATGGGTTAGGCCGTTGCGGATTGCGCGAGTGCATGGGGAGCTGACGTTCGAGCGCCAGACGTGTGCGGTTGACAAAGGTGGTGGTGTTGTATCCGTTCAAGTAGACGGCAGTGGGATGTTTGAAGCATAGTTCGGTGTTCCAGCAGCCTCCTCCTCCGGCAAAGTAGACCATTAACTCGGTGGCGTTGGCATGCATGTTGTAGCCAAAACCAACCCGACTGCCGTCTGCGCATACATTGTCGAGTGATTCCGTGTCCCAAATCCAGGTATCGTAGGCGGATGGCACGAGATCGTAGCGCTCCACAGGCGGTTCTGCGAATAGGTGCGCCAAGGACAGGAGGGTTGCTGCAGAGAAAAAGGCGATGACTGCTATCGCAAGACGGCGTGGCACTTTGGATCTGGCGGGACGAGGTTTGAGTGCAAACTCTTCGTCGAGAAGTGAGTCGGCTGCCGTCTCCTCGATGTCTAGACGTTGATATTCGGCGGGCATGTCGGAGGGAGTCGTAGGGAGGTAGCGTCGTTGGTGATGATGGTCGCAACGAAAGATGACCTCAAATGGGAGAGGAGCAAAGTCTCAAAGCTCGAAAGTGCCACACAAAGCCATCGCTAATTGCGTGGCAGCACAGACAGGCTCTGTGTGTGGGGAGCTGGACCGTTGGACAGCTCCCCCGAACAGAGTTATCGTGCTGCTGCTCGACAAGCCAGACGAAAGCTCGGGGGAGTTCAGCACTTTTCTGTAAAGAACAGTAGCAAAGATTCAAACCGCAAGCCAACTCCGCCGTGGCTTCTCAGAACAGAACTCAGACAGCAGAGAGGCTGCAGTAGGCTTGCAGCAAGGTCGCACTACAAGGGCAACCAACTTCCTGGTGCACTATTAGCGACACGGGAATGCCAGATAGAAAGATGCAGATCTGCCTCCGCAACGTACGAGCGGGATGCGAAGTCAGGGTTCACTTGAGATCTGCCCTCGGTGAATCTGTTTTCATGCAGGCGATCCACTTACGATTGACGTTCCGTCTTGCTCTGCTGGGCGTGTGGCGCGAAGAGATTGATCGCCGCAGATGGCTGCTTTGCAGATTGTGTGGGTAGCGGCTCCAGACGACAGCCTGGGACTCGAGCAATTGTGCACTAGAGTGACGGTACTTCGATCTAAAGAGATGCATCGATGCAAGTGGGCTTTGCAGATTCATGCCCCTCCGACGACGATGATTTCGCCTCGCAAAGTGCCCGCGTGACGCTCGGCGAGTGGTGTTTCTCAACCGAGCCATTTGACATTGCCGTCCATTCTTCCAACAGACTTGAGACTCTGGGAGCTGTTATAGAATTCTGCCGTAGGCCTCAACACCCTTGACTGCATTGATCAGAAAGCCTGAGACCTTCAAAGGGACTGATTGTGCATGAAGTGCTCGGTCAAAATTCCCAGTCGGGACAACAGTGATGCAGACTAGAATGGCAAACAAAAGGGCTGCCTCAGGAACCACCGAGAAAACCAGAACTCTGTACATTGTCATTCTTTGCTGGCTAGTATTCTCTTGCTATTGCGTTCTGATCGATGCGTCTGATTGATGCACTGATTTCAAACCCCGCGCTGTGTGCTCGCCGAAGCACCGAACTCAAATCGAATGGAACAGCAGGCGTCCATTGTGTGCAGAGCTGCGTTACCGCTTTCAGAAAGGACGACTGGCAACAAAAAAGCCACGAACATTCGAGTACATGTGTACAGAACAAGACCACGGCAACGCTTCGGTAGCATCTCTGTGTCCTAGCCTCGCATAGAGAGCGTGGTAGCTCTGAAGCTGGATGGCGGATTCAGAGGGACACGCGAGACAAGAGCCACGCGGCGGTAAGGAGCCACGTGGCTTAAGATCCAATGAAGTGTTAGACCGTAATGAGAGCAACTTACTTTTGTAAGATTGCTTATGTGATCAAGTATAAGCTTAGAAGGATTCTTACTTGGCTGCATCTCTCCGAAACGAAAAAGTGTGGATTTTTTTTTTTGAATGCTCTCTCAGTTTGGCTCTGCCGCCTTGTTCCAACCTACACCATCGTCCTCGCACACAGGCGCATCAGCCTCAACATGTCCAAGGGCACAGAATCACCCTCCAAGGACGGAAAGAGGAAGTCCAAATCCTCGGACGCCTCGTCTTCGTCCAAGAAGTCCAAGAAGGCTTCTTCCTCCACCACGACCACCATTGATGCTGCCGCATCTTCGTCCAAGTCGGCAAGAAGCAAGGCTGGTGCAGGCCAAGCTACCCTGAAGGTGAACGGGTCCAAGTCTGGATTCAAGCAGCTTAGCGAGTCCGGCGCTGTCTTTGCCTCCTTTGCCGACTACAATCCAGCACCTTCAACCAAGTTCAGCCTGTACCGCGCCGACGGTCTGCCGGACGAGACGGGTGCATCGCCCAACGACACTGATGAGCGACTGCTGCTTGCAGGCGAAACAGACACGATGGCATACGTCGGCAATAATTTTGAGTTCGGCAGCAGCTCCGAAGCGCGGGGATACACGGGCGAGTACATGGTTGGAGTGTACGACCCTTCGAGCAGCTCGGTGACGCTTCGTGCCGTGCCCACTTTCCAGGTCACGAGGGCCATCAAGGCCAACAGTTCGCTTTCGTCCATCTCTAGCACGCGCGCTTTTGCCAACTACAGCGAAATGACGGCGGCACGTAGAGCGCTCGGCGACGCTTTCGGTAACCGTAAGCAGAAGGCCAATGCTCGAAACCAGGACCGTATGAAGGTCGATACGGCCAACATGGAGGTGATTCTGGACGATTTCACTGGAGGCATTCAGGACAATTTGGCGTCGCTGCCATCGCTCGATCAGGTGCTTGCCTCATCCACTTCTTCTCGACCCATGCCCCCGGCCAATCTGGACGCCAAGCATCCTGCCGAAGCCTATCGCATCTCGGACCTCATCCCCTCGGAGATTTTCACGCTGTTGCCGATTCAAAAGCTCATCGACAGCGTCGACGACCAGCAAGCACTCAAGGAGCTCATTCCGTACTCGAAAGAATTCCCCGCCTGGATCTGGTCGCGATTGGTGGACAACTTGCAACGCAGTTCTCACCTCTCCGGCAGCAGCGGCAGCGGTGGTAGCAAGAAGAAGCACACTACGTTTGACGATGACGATGACGACGACACGGATGCTGCGGCTGCCACCAAAGCCAACGATGACGATGTGATGACGATGCCCGCTCTCGGCGCAACCGAGGACAAGGAGGATGCTAGAAACAAGGTGCGCATCGCCTACTACATGTCTCTGCTGTGGTTCATCCAGAGCCGACCCAAATCGGTATCGCAGCGCAGCAAGCTCATCAGCAGTCTCAAGCTGGACGGCGAAGATGCCAACAAGCGCATCATCAAGGCGATCCTGGCCACGTTTACCGAGACTCCGGCCAACTCGGATCGTGCGGTCATGTCGGCATTCCACCAGACCAAGGTGCTGGCGTACATGTGCGCATTGGCTCTGCATCTGGACAACTTTTCGGTGGACCACGACAAGCTGGCGCGCAACTGCAATATTCCACCTGCGACGTTGAGGGAGCTGTTCAGGACGCTGGGTTGCACGTCGTCGGTGGTAGGCGGCGAGAAGAGGATGGTTTTGAAGACGCCGTTTACGTTGCCTCAGCCGAGGAAGGGCAAGGCTGGAGGACGCAAGTGAGAGTGACTTGGAGACGGTCGCCATGTACATCTTGTTCTTTGCTTTGCACGTCAATTTCACTTTTCTCCCTTTTTTTCCCTGCACGGTCGTGGACTGGCGAGCGTCGAAGTGTGTGTGATTGTCAACGACTGGGTAAAGCGTTGCAGAATGACAGAACTTAGGTCTCCGACTTGAACGAAGCAGCGAAACTCGTCCAAAACGGATGATGCTTCCATTCGGTGCCCATCGCTCTTGCTATCGTGCCGCGTGCGAAACTTGTCGGTCTACCATCCACACCCTCATCCGCACCGTTTGCATTTTCATCTTTCTCCAGATACCATATCCGGTCCACGCCAGCATCGACCAAGTACTCTCTCAGCCTCAAATAGTTCAACCCGACCGCGGCCACGCCATGCGAGTCGTCCGACAAACACAATCTTCCGCCTTTGCTGAGTATCGCCTCCAACACCTCTCTACCCGGATACGACGTGTTCCACGCCTTCCTAAACGCCGCCGCATTGCACTCGAACAGCGCGCCGTACTCGATGGCAAATTTGATATTGCGGTCCACCTTTGCCCAGACGTGAGGCTCGTGAATCTGCAGCGAAGGCGTAAAGAGCCGGAAGAGGTCGAAATGGCCGATGACTTCGGGTTTGAGTCGCTGCAGCACTTCGAGTTGGTCGTCGAGATACTGAAGGACGAGCTGGAGATGGGCGTCTGTGGAGGAGTCGGTGACAAAGGTGGCAAGCGATTGGTCGAAAGTAGCACGATCAAAGTCGATCGGTATTGCGTGGGTGTGGTGGAGCGATCCTACGATATAGTCTACGGTTCCCTGCCCGATCAACTCGGGTGGAGTGCTTTCATCGCTTCCCAGTACACTGGTCAGGTAGTCGAGCGAATCCGGACTCGTAATGTTTTCCGTCTCACACCCGACCAACACGTGGAGTGACTTGGACGCATACTCGGCCTGCAGACGTCTAGCTTCGACGAGGTAAGCTTGAAATGTGGACCGCAGCGTCTCGGGCGTAATGGAGGCTTGGATTTCTTCCGGATACAGCTCGGAGGTGTTTGCACGCGGGACGTGCTCGCTGAGGTGAAAATGGGTAAAACCGAGCGAGTGAGCTCGGTGAAGCACTTGAGAGAGTGAGTCTTTGGCGTGTGAGCAGAATTGGCCGCTGTGAGAGTGGTGTGAGTGCGGCATTGCTGCGAGGGCAGATGGGAGTGATTGAAGAACACAGCTCTGAACAGCTCAAAAAAAAAAGGTGGAGTACTGTAACTTGCGAAAGAAGTCGGATGTCGGAGCAATCGAGTTCACCATTTCCCCCGATGCTGCCATAGTAGATCGGTGATTGATGTGTCTTTGTGAATTTGTTCTTTTGCCGCCGGCGAAGATGGCCATGCTTATCTGATTTGGCCCATTTTTCTCGCGATCTGCGAGGTTGCAAGTAGGAGCACCAAGCTGATCGCCGAGTCAAAAGCCGTCGGAGCCTTGACCCCAATCACTCTTCGCGAATCCACACTTCTGGGCATGGGACCCGACGTTCACATTTGAGAGCCAAATCAAGCCGTCTGTGTCTTTGGGAACACATCTGATAAGAACCCTCTTGACCCTCTTGAACAAAAAGAGGTCGTATGACTTGTTGATCACGCGGATGCCATACCCTTTGCGAGCATGTTGCGACAACGCCCTGTAACCACGACGGTGAATTGAACGGGCAGCGGCACAGACCAAGCCGTAGAGAAAAATGGCATGACAGAGACAGAGAGATCGAGAGAGAGAGAGAATGCCAAACCGTTTTTTTAAAAACCTTCTGGCGCAAGACGAGTCTTGTTCCAGTCCAGGTTGAAACGAGAAGCGAAGCACGCGCTCCGGTTCGTAAATCATTTCAAAGTGGGGGTGGATACAGCAATTTCAAACCAAAAAAAAGAAGCTTTTTGTGTCTTTCGTCGACGGTTTGTTTTGAATCCAAACGAGCCAGCGAGCGAGGGTTTCTTTCGCTTGGCGACTGCGAGAGGGTCGTGGAGAAAACTTTCTCTTCAAGGCAAGGGGGTCCTCTGCTCTCGTGCCTTTTTGACAATGAAATTTCTTCCAAGCTTTTGCCTTTCTTTCAGTGTCCGACAGAGCGCGTCTCTCTCTCTCTCTCTCCCCCTCGCGCCTTGTTCGACGCAGAGTCAACAAAGAAAAAAAAACGACCAGAATCACCAGATTTTGGTGTCTCTCTGCAATTCTGCCCTGACTTGGGACATTGGAAGAGGGCGTGGCGTGGGTTTTTGTTTTTCGGATGCAACGCCGCACCGAAGATCCTTCTGTGCTCGTGCTTCTGCGCAAGAAAAAAGAGCTGCGCAGCGAGATCCGTCATTGCAGCCAAAATATCGTATCTCCGGAGAAGTGGTTCCGATGCAGAGACATCTGGCACCCAACGAGACAGGGCTACTGTTGGTACGGGATTGGAGATGATGTCCACAATGCTTGGTAGAATATGCAACCGCGCACTTCCTTCTTTCTCTCCATCTATGTTCAGGGCGGAGCTTGAAGGTAGGGCAGCAGAGAAGCAAGCGCAGAGAGGAAAAGAGAGATGCCGTTGCACTTTCAACCCCTCGCTCGGCCAAGCAGCGAGAGAGAAAGAGAACAAAAAAATCGTTCAACTTTTGTAACTGTGTGCGGTAAGATCCAAAGTCGTGTGTTGGTGTGCGGAGTGTCTCTTCCTGCCGACTCTAACGGCTCAATCAAAAGGTTGTTTCTTCGGCTTTTTTCGCCGCCACTCTTTCCCTCTCCCTCTCGTTCTCTCACTGCTCCAAACCTTTCTTTGTCAACTCAATAGGTTTGCTTGTGTCGACCTGTAGCATACATACATCTTGCCTTCCTTCTTTACCACACCTTACGACCCCTCCCCCTCCCCCGCCTACCTACCACGAGCATCGCACGTCGCCTTTGCATATCACTCTTCTCACCCAGCGCTCGGCGTTTTATACCTTTGGCTTGATTCTCGTGTTCATACAACACATTCGGTTATTACTCACTCCTCTTGGGTTGCTCCCGTCACACGACATTTAGACGGCTCTTCTTCGCCTCAAAAAAACCTGTAACATTTGGTGGCGTTTCTTCGCCCTGTATATCTTTGCTACACGGGCATTCAGCACCGACCTCTTTCATTTTCTTCATCGTCATCCCACCCATCTTGGGTCTCATTTTGCTGTTTGGCACGTCGATCTCTGCATATCCCACATACAGCCACTCAACCCACACCGCTTCTCTGCAGGTCCCCGTCCACCAAAAGAACCCTCCACAAGTCCCCCGCCCTATTCCAACCAGCCCTCTAGTTCCGCCGCGTGTTCAACATGGATCTCGTGCTCGAACTCGCCGACACGTACGCGCTCGACAAGGTCTGGGCTGCTGCCTTGCCCGCATTGCCACGCAAGATCGCAAGCGATCCTTCCGCGCTGACCTCGCTCGCGACCGCTTCTACCAGCAGCAACTTTTCGAGCTTGCTCGGTTTGCCATCGGATGCAGCATCGTGGGCTGCGTCTGCGAGCACCTCGGCGTTGTCGCCGTCCAACTGGTTTGCCAACATCGTGTTGAAGGATGCGGTCTCTTCCGCGCTGAGCGGCGGCAACGTCGACTGGTCGGCGCTGCAGCATGTGTCGGCGCTGCCTCGGGAAAACATTGTTCGTCAGACGGTTTCGCTCTGCGTGCTCACCTACCTCGGCATCTTGGTGCTCTATTTCACCTTTGCCGGTCTGTCGTACAAATACATTTTCAACAAGGAGATGGAGAAGCATCCTCGATTCATCAAGAACCAGGTTCGTCTCGAGATTCAGTCGTCGATGGATGCCTTTTTGCCCCTCGTGTTTTTGACGGTGCCCTGGTTTGTCTTGGAGGTCCGCGGGCATAGCAAGTTGTACCAAAACATTGACGAGTACGGTTGGGGTTATGCGGCGCTGTCCGTGCCGCTGTTTTTGGTGTTTACCGATTTTCTCATCTACTGGGTGCACCGCATCGAACACCATCCGAGACTGTACAAGCACGTCCACAAGCCTCATCACAAGTGGCTCGTCCCAACCCCGTTTGCCAGCCACGCCTTCCATCCGCTCGATGGATACGCCCAGTCATTACCGTACCACATTTTCCCCTTTGTCTTTCCGCTGCACCGCGTCGTGTCGATCTGCCTCTTTGTCTTTGTCAACCTGTGGTCCATCCTGATCCACGACTCGGACATGATCTGCAACTCGCCACTCGAAAAGATCATCAACGGTCCTTCGCACCATACGTTGCACCACTTGTTCTTTACGTGCAACTACGGCCAGTACTTTACCGTCTGCGACCGCATGGGCGGAAGTTATCGCGCACCGAGGATGGAGGATGACCCCTTGCTGGCCGTGACGGCCAAGGAGGAGAAGGAAAAGGCCAAAGCCAAGGCGGACAAGTTGGACGTCGATATGGAGGACACGTCGGATGCGTCGAGTAGCGGCGATGAGGGGGTGGTGATTAGGAAGGAGAGCCGTAAGAGCAAGTGATCACGCAAGATCTATCGCTTTTGATTTTAGAAGGGAAACCCGTTTAGTTGCCCATACGAACCCGATCTGTACACACACATATACCTGGACGGCCGACATTTTTTTTTTTTCATTCCTCTCCCTCTCCTTCGCCTGCCACCACCTTGACAAATGTACTCTGGAAATGTACATCACCTTTTCTTTTTCTTTGTTTGGCTCTTCGTGCGCACAATTGTATATAGTCAGGGCATACATCTCTTTGTTTTCAGCTCACCGGTTCCCAACGCGTCTAGGCTTTAGAGGCCTTTATTGAACTCTACCTCTCGAATTGGGTTTCCTTGGGCGTCTTGGAGGTTGTGGAATCGAGTCTCGAGTTGGTTTGGGTTGATCTTGGCGACTTGTGGGAAAGTGGCGATGGCGGGGGGTAGGAAGACGAGGAGACTGGTACCGATGAGGGTGAGGTCGATGGCGCGGGTGAGGGGGCCGGAGGCGGGGATGAGACGGGCGCGCTGCAGCGCTTTGAGGGCTAGAGGGGGGAGGATGAGGGTTGGAACTGGTTTGGCAAAGAGTCCATGTCAGTATAACCACGGGGCGAGGTGACAAACGATTCAACGCGTGGGGGAGAAGAGGGGCAGAAACGTACTGTTGGTCAAAACTCTCGAAGCAGCCGTCATACCGACAGCTCGGGTTCCAGCTAGGCTCGAATCGCCAATGTGATGTCGAACGCCTTGATCATCGCGGAAATACACGCCCACGCCATCCTTGATCTCCTTCCATCGCATACAGCTGATATTGACAATCCCCGCACTGGCAACGCTCACAAACGGCACCAAACTCGTCAATACCCCCTTGACCCCGGGACTGACTTTCAACCTGGGAACACCTCGAGACATGCCCACGGCGATGCCAACCGCACTGGTGGTGGCTGCGGCATACGCCAACCCCACCTCGTTCATGTTCATGGGGACGCTCTTGTTGGCATTGGAATAGTTGACCGCCACGTTGAGCGATTGGTTGATCCACTGCCAAAACACGATGCCCGCCAGACTCGGATTGGGCATCAGCATTCCTCCCACCACCAACAGATTGGTCGGTACAAACGCAGCCATTCGGAACGGCAACAGGATCACCTCGCCCGTATCCGGATGCACCGACGAATCGACCAGCTGCTTCGCCTTCCAGTACTTGTCCGCTTCAGCCCGGGTCACCAGGTACGAGCCCGTGGTTCGGTTGGTGGGAAACTTGCTCTCGTACGCCGAGACGAGCTCTTGTGCCGATTTCAGCTCGGCATTCGACGCCAGCAGCGTCAAGGGCGATGTGACGGTAGCAAAGTGCTGCAGACGACCGGTAAAGGTGGACAGGTCGTAACGGTCCTTTGTGATGTCGATGAGGTCGGACGAGTCGGACGACGAGGAGGAGGAGGAGGATTCGGAGGCCGAGTGGATGGTGTAGCGTTGGCGTGCGACCGAGAGGAGCGGCGTGGTTTCCACTGGTGCGCCTGGGCCCGGAGGCGTTGTTGATACCGACATCGAACCTGATCGACGACCGACCGACCGAGTGTTTAGGAGAGAGAGAGAAAAGCGTCACGGTGGTTGATGGTGGGAAGGGTGGAGAGCGGGTGACTCAAAACCGATGTGTGGGTAGAAAAGACGTTTGATGAAACTGCAGTCGATTCCGTCATCGGCCCGTGCGCTCCAAGAAGAAGAAGAAAAGGAGACACCACAAAATCCAGCCGGAAAATAAAGGCGAAAAAAATCCCTTCTCAACTCGGATGCTTTCAGCCGTCAAGCTGTCACAAGGTAAGCCTTGACGCTCGCAGCTCACACAACCACCTCTCTGAACTGGAAACAACGTTACTGGCCCACCCATAAGATTGACTATGCAGACCACAAATGCGTCTCGGAATCCCAAGCCGTACTCGCCACCACGCCTTGCTGAAACAAACTCCAACTGACACCTACCACAAACTCGGTATGCGCATCGTGGATCCTCCTCATCGCATTCGTCCCAACACCCTGAGGACCGTCCACCGCAGCCGCATCGGTATCCCACACCCTCGCCGTCATGTCGTAACTTGCGCTTGCCAGCAGCTGCGGGCTGTGGGGCGAATAGGCGACTTTGCGAATCGCATACTCGTGGCCGAGGATGGCAGCCTGCGGTGCTATTGCGGGTGAAGCGCGCAGATCCCACGTCTTGATCACCCGATCCGTGCTGCCGGTGGCGATGGTCATGGGTCGATACTTGTTCCAATCCAGACACAGCACCTCTCCTCCGACGGGGACCGTTGCGGTCGGTTGCGTGGGAGGCTGCCGCAAGTCAAACAGTCGCAGATGTCCGTCTCCGCACGCCGTCGCCAACAGGTCCGGATTGTGAGGCGAAAATGCACATGCATAAACGCATCCGGTATGCGCCGTGATCGTCATCAAACTCGCCGGCCTTTCGGGACTCCATATCCTCACACTGGCATCCCAACTGGAACTCGCAAACACCTCCTTGTTGATGTTGTTCCAATCGACACAAAACACTTCCCTCTGATGCTCGGCCCAGTTGCGTATCGGATGGTCCTGCAACGCGCAATCCCACAGCTTGATCGATCCATCGCCCGACGCCGTCACGAGCTGATTCTCGTGCGCCTCGCTAAACGCCAGGTCGTAGAGTCCATCTTGGGTGTCAAAGACCTTGTCCACGAGCAGTTCGGGTGAGTTGGGCGACAGACTGACAATGTGTAACCGACCGTTTCCAACCAGTCCGTAGTTGGCCGACGAAGCGACCGCAAGCCGCCGATCGAAGAAGGGTGACCAGGCGATGCTGTAACCTGCGAAGCCGGGGGTGCGGACGCGTGCGAATGGAGGTTGTGGTGGGTACATGGTGGTGGTAGCGACTCGCGTGAGCTTTGCGAAGGGCAGTCCAGCTGCACATAAACAATGACGACCAGAGTTGGGCTCGTTTGTTGTCCACTGACGTCCTGTGCGTGCCAATTTTTAACAAGAACAGTGATGAAAGAAGAGAATAGGAATGGCGAGAGACGAGAGGCGATGATGATGATGATGGTGGTGGTGACAAGAAGAAAGGAGTCGGTTGCCCGTCCACTCCTTGCGCTTTGGCACGGACGCCTGATGCCGAATAGCCGGACATCATATTACAAACCACCAATTCCGTGCTCATTTTTTTCGCAAAAAAATGCCGTTTGGTCGAACTGGGATTCGAACCCAGGATATACTGGAGGTGCTATGTTTGTCTGCCATATCATGGCCAAGATTCCGTAGAGTCATCTTGAAGCCAGCCCCATAACCACTCGGGCATTCGACCTTTGTTAGTGCGGGGATGCTAATGTTGTTTATATATGATTTCTCTGTCAATCCACATTGTGCAATCGGAATCGCTGATGTTGCACGTATGCGAGGCTACTCGAGTATTGGACCTGAATTGGTAGGGAGAGCCAACCTCCGTTTTGACCTGGGCGGGATGAAGGTGCCGACGCTGTGTACTGTGGCAGGAACGCACGGAAAGGACTGGGGGGGGGGGGGATTCCCGCGGAATTGTGCAAGTGCCGTGCGGAATTGCAATGCTGGGTAATCTAGCTGTACTGTTCGTTAGGAGATCTCTCGGAGCCTTGATCAACGACGGTTGGCTGCCAACACACGTTTCTTTGGCCTAAGAGGGAACCCAGGCTCGCTTTCGTTCAAAGACAAAGACGGACAAAAAATGCAATGCAATTATGAACATGGTTCGGAGCGAGCGAGCCGACGAGGGGAAAAGGCCATGACCGTTGAGAGGCGGTTGATTGGCTGCATGAGAGACGCTGCGACCGGAAAAGCCCATGCTGTGTGCGCTGCGAACACATGCGTCGAGCATGCCTGGGGGAAAAGTGCAATGGGGATCTGGTCATCTTCGAGCGTCGAATGCTCGACATACGCCGGTGGGTGACAGTCAGTCGCCGTGTTGTGCGCTACGGCATGTGCGCTTCCATAGGCGTAGTGGAATAGAAGCCGCACAGCAGAACAAAAAGAAGCTGACGCTCGAACCAGAGCGGTCAAAAAAAGAGTGACAAATGAGCGGCGGCTGGCGGGGCTCAGAGACTACTTTTTATGGAAAAGCCCTTTTGTAAGCTGAGCGGGAGCTGCATCCCCCCTCACTGATCGTGATGCTTTGCATTGCACCTTGGCCTTGGGGTGTCTCGGTGCTAGGCCTTGTCTCTTGACCAACACCATATCTGTGACCGTGATCCCAGAGGTTTTTGGTGACGCTGCTCCATTAGATTCCTCCCCTCACAGTGGAATCTCTTGAGCTCTCTCTTTCTGTATCTCTCCCCTAACCAAACCGCACGCAGCTAGGGTCAAGCGCATTCACCCTCCCCCAGGAACCATGAGCTCCGACCTCTTCGCCGTCACCGCTTCCGGCACGCTTATCTCGTCCACCACCTTTTGGACCGCGCTCGCCCTCCTCTTGACCTTCTTGATCTACAATCTGTTCAAAGCTCCCTCCCAGCTCTACCGCTCCAGCACCATCCAACCCTACCGTTCCTCCCTGTTCCCCGGTCTGGGCCCGCTCCAGCTCTACTCCCAACGCAACTTGTTCCTACGATCCGTCTTTGGCGATCCGGAAACATGGTCCACCACTCCACCCAAACAGAACGGCATCCGCGTCAACTCGCGCCACCACATCATGACGGTGACCAACAACCCGACCCAAGATGGCAAGACGTTTTTCAACGATCGTGGACTGCACTTTAACCAGGGTTACGAAATCATGTTTGCAGGTGTACCCGAGTTGCCTTCTTGGATCGCGCCGACGCCCCCTGCCGAGGATGCGGGCTTCGATGGGTTTGTGCAGAACCTCAAGCAGGCGATTGGAGCAAAGAGGTTGCAGGAGACCATCCCGGAAATGATGAGGTGCATCGTCGAGAATCTCAAGACTTACCCGGTCACCGATGGCAAGTTGGACATTCACCAGACGATTTATCCTCTTGTTTTCCAGATCAGCGTTCTACTCATCGGTCTTGCCGAACACGCAAGGGATGTCAAAACGGTCAAGGCGTTGGAGAAGCCGTTCTGGGAGTTTGCCGACAACACCGGGTTCATGGCCACCCACTTTCCGCTGCTGCCATGGCCATCGACGGTCAAGAAGTGGATGGGAGCCATCAAGATGTCGGCTGCGATCCGTTCCACCCTGGAGAAGCGCAAAAAGGAAGGCCGACGGGAAAATGACTACATCCAAGAAATGATCGACCGCGGTTCTTCCGCGCGCTCCATCGAGGATTTCATCATGGGCGGACTCTTTGCAGCCATCATCAACTCGACCGGTATCACCGCCTACTTGCTTGTCTTCCTCTGCGCCCGTCCCGAGCTTCGCGACAGAGTCCGAGCCGAGTTTGACGACACCTTGCGCAAATGCGCCCAAGAACGGGGTGACGACTACGACTCTCTTAGCCTGCAGGAAAAACTCTCGCGCGTACCTCTGGACGTCTGGGAGGGAGATTTCCCCATCTACACTTCCGTGTTTGACGAAACCCTTCGTCTGCTGCTCATCAGCCTCGTCTTCCGTCGTAAAGTAAAATCGTCGTCCAAAGTCACACAGGGCGACACGTACATCAGCAACGACTCGATCCAAGACCGCGAATTCATCGCCTTTTGGCTCGCCTCCGCTCACCGAAACAGTCGCATCTACACCAACCCGCTCAAGTTCGATCCGGACCGCTTTGCCCGTGGCGAAGGCAAGAACGAGGGAGAATTCGTCCCCTGGGGTAGCGGCCGACACATCTGTCTCGGCATGCGGTTTGCAAAGTTGGAAATCCGCGCCGTTCACGCGGCGTTCTTGTTAAACTTCCCAGATACCATTACGACGGATGAACACGGTAACAAGTATGAACAGGACAACGTACCTCTGCCCGACCAGGAAAGCGAACACAGAAGGTACCCGACCAAACCCGTCGCGCTGTCGTACAAGACCAACCTGGTCCGCAGTTGATCTGCAACCGCATAGCAAACGGAATCGTCTCTCAAAGCAATTCTTGAACCTCTCTTTGTCTTTTCCTGCGTCTGTGCACACACCCCCACCCACACCCTACCCCCTGAGCCAAACATCACAAAAACCAATACAAAATTGCATCAAAAACCAAGACCTCGAAATCCTAAAAAAAAACCTTTTTTCCCCGCACCGCCTCACACCTTGAAAAATGGATTATTCTCCCCTCCACTACCCTGCTGACCCGCCGCCGCGCCGCCGCTGGTAGAAGCGTTAAAGTTGATACCCGTCTTCTGTGCGCGCATCTGGTTGTAATGCGCCACATTGGGACCCATGCGCATATCGCCCGTATTGCCAAACGTATCGACGCCATCGCCGAGCGCCAGCAGACGGTTGAGCTCATTGTACTTGCCGTCATCGGTCACCTTGGCGCGGACGGGACGGTTCTGCTGTGGTGCCACTGAGGGCTGCTGGGCTGGCTCGGGCTGCGGCGTCGGTTGCGCCGGCGGAGGCGTAGGTGCCGACGAGAAGAGGTCTCCGACGGGCACGTTGTGCTGCGACGCTTGCTGCTGCTGACCAGACTGGAGCCAGGGGTTGTTGGATCCGAACGACGTCGGCTGCGGTTGGAGCGGCGGCTGCTGCTGCTGCTGCTGCGTCATCATGTTTTGATACTGCACCGCAGCCTGCTGAAGTTCGAGCTGACGCTGATATTCGGCCTGCTGCTGCTGCATGTACTGCTGCTGCATAAGCTCCTGTTGCTGAAGCTGGTTCTGGAGGAAAGGGTTGTATCCGGTGGGTTGCATCTGCATGTAAGGGTTGAACGAGGTGTACTGGGGCTGAACGCCGTAGTTCTGCGAACCGGAAGTGTCGACGAGCGGGTTGCCAAAAAAGTCAACCTGCTGGTTCTGGGTATAAGCGTTGGGACCATCTAGGTTGATCGAGTCGTCGAAAAGGGCGTTCTTGTTGGCCTCCTCGAGCGCCTTGATCCTGTCCTCCTCTTCCTTTTTGGACAGAGCCAGCGCTCGCTGGAGCTCATCCTCGTCCTTGGCTTCGGCACGGATGCGATCCTGCTCCTGCTGCGCCATGCGCTTCGACTCTTCGATGGCGCGTCGAAGCTCGTCATCCTCGTTGTTCTGGGGTCGACGACGGTTCCTCTCCTGCTCTGCCCGCCTGCGTCTCCTCTCGTCATCGTCATCGTCGGGGCCATTGGACATACGGTCGCGCATGTGGGATCGCGATCGACGCTCATCGCGCAGACGTGCTTCATCCTGGAGCAGGTTGGTGATGTCCTTGGCCTTTTGACGGACATTTGCACCTTGGTCCTTGCCGTTCTCATCAATGTATTGGAACTCTTTGAGCGTCTTGACAATGTAGATGTTGTCGCGAAAGTAGATGACGACGTTTTCGGAACCGGCATGCAGCAAGTAGTCGAGGAGAGTGAGCGACTTGAAGACGTGTCTCCAGTTCTTGCCTTTGTCATTGAGACGCTTGTCGAGGATCTCCATCATTTCAATGAACTCGTTTCTGAACAAGCGGCGCGAAACGAGTAGAAGTGGGAAGACAAGTCAGTACTTTGAGCAATGTCGGTTGACACGGCATTTGGAAAGGGCATACGCACTGGTTGTAGGAAAGCTGCGCAAGCTCGTTCATCTGGGTGCCACTGGGGCCCCAAGGGTCGTTGGAGGTAGCATCTCGGACCTTGACCTGGACGTCTGAGTAGCCCTTGATGTAGTTCTTGCCGACACGGACGGCGGACTTGGAGATATTCTGAAGCGACATGATCGATTGCAGTTACAAGCGAGGTTGAGGCAGGCTTGAATGGATGAGGCAGTGAGTGGGGACGGATTGCAGGTCGCCGCTCGATGCTCGATTTGTCTTGGTGTCGGGTCAAGACCGGTGAAATGTCCGAGGCTGAAGCGACCGGATGTAACGGGATGAGATGCGCAAGAAGAGACCGTCGTGGTCGTAGTCGCCGGACGTGGGATTGACTAGGAAGGGGCAATACGACGAGATCCGAAAGCTCGATCCGAGGCGTCAAAGTGGAGCTGCTGCGCAGTCGGCGCTGTGACTTTAGAGAGAAGAACGTTGAGAGCGGCAGAGACGTGCACGCTCGAGGTCCGGTTCTTGGTCGGGTGCGATGGATGGACGGATGGACGAATGGATGAGGATGATAGCGCGAACAAGGTTGGTGGTATAAGGTTGAGATGGAAAGGTCGACGGCAAAGGGGATGAAGAGACAAAGGAGATGATGGCTCGGGGAGAGCAGGCCCGACTGGGAGTAGGCATGTGCGATTTCGGTCTTGTCATCACGCTTTTTTTTGCGTGTGTGTGCGTGTGCAGCGTGCATGCAACTCAGTCGCAGAGTGGCCGCGCTGGCTGTGATTTTTACGATTACGCTCAGTAGGGGAAATGAAGCTGAGATGACGCTCCATTGCCAACGTCCAATTTCCAATAAAAATCTGAGCTGCCAAATTGACTGCCAATGGGGCGGTGCATTTCGCACTGCGCGCTGTGCGTGTCTGCGCAAGCCTCTTTGAAAAATACGGCGCGTGCGCTCTTTTTTAAAGAAAAAAAAGGCCGTGAGCAAAAGAAAACCATCGCTCGTGGTGGCAGACTCGACGCGCTGCGCTTTGAAAGGCGCTTTTCCTCCACAGCCCAACCTCTATAGTCTTTGCAACATCATCTACTCTTGTTGTTCATCTCTGTACCTTTTGATCTGAACCCGCTTTCTCTCTTGGTCACACTGTGGCTTGTGTGTCGAATGGCTCATCAGAGCTAGGTCTGCGCTTGGGCCGCAATGATGAATGTGCAGGAGTTACAAATACTTGCGAGTTGTCTGTATGAGCCAGCTTTTCACCCCCTAGCTCCCGTCGTCATCCGTCGTTCGACGCATACAGTCACTGTCAATCACCCTCTTTGCCCCCACTCTACACCGCGTCTTTCTTCTCGCCAAGATGTTCTTTGCAGACATCGATCCTGCTGCACTCGAAAAGCTCGAGAAGCATCCCGAGCTTCTCGAACCCATTCCGCTCGCTAGCGCCGCCGAGAGAGCCACCTACAACGTCGCCTTGGGCACCGAGGTCTTGTACCCACTGCACCTCTAGGTGAAGAAGGACTTTCTCAAGGCTGCTAGTCGTCCTCTGTCTCCCTCGGCTGATCTGACGTATTCGCTTTTCCAGAATGCCGGCTACACCTGGCGGACTATGACGGGCGGATGGAAGGTACACAAGTCGATCACAGACAAGTATCCTGTCGAATTTCACCGCAGTATTATATTGATCAATGAATCGGGCCGAATCACCAATCAACGATTCCCCAAGGCTCCTCGAGGTATGACCGACAAATGCCCTTCCTTCGAACTGGAAATGCGTCTCCAAGCTCTGGCCTTCCAGTGGTGCCAGTGTACCGGCGGCTTGATTAATGAGGACAAGTCCCTTCGCGACCAGTACCCCCAGTGGTTCGTAGACTACTTGACCAAGTCCAACAAAAATCTCCCTATGGCCCAGATCATAACCTTTGGCTGCTGGAACAACCGCACCATCATCAAGTAGACGCCATCAAACATGGTCTTCTCACGGATCTGCGCCTTGGTTCGCTCAAACTGTCCCACTGCTCCCTGGCTTTCGCCTCGATCGAGCCGTCCATCCTTTCTCGTCATTTCGTCGTTTCTCAAGTTCCACTTTCCTCCTGTTCTCAATCAAATCTTGCTAGTCATCGCTGTCCTCTCGTCTCCTCCCTTTACCACAAGGATTTCGCTCCTTTGTCGTTCCGCCCACAACGCTCCCGATTCAAATCTCATCCATCTGGACTTCAACTCGTATGGACTTTGCTGGTCCGTTTCGCGTGTGATCAAGCTTCATTTGCGCTTTCCCTCCCTGCCTCAGCCCTGTTTAAATGGCCGACAGCAAACACACATCACGACAGCACATAGACAGACAAGCCTCAAACTTCAACGAATACAGCTTGGATTACAACCTCGCCTCACAACCTCGCCCTCGCTCAAAACCGAGGGCCTTGCTTATCCGTCATCTAACGACGCACCGATCCCCTCCCGTATCCATTTTGCAGGGCGTCCAGCTCGGCCTCCAACGCCTTGACCGTGCTGTGGGCCGTTTCGAGATCCTTATTCAACCTGTCTCTTTCGGCGATCAGATGCTGTTCCCACTGTCGGAACCTTGCCTCTTCCAACTTGACCTGCTCGGTGAAGCGCTTCCTCAGCATCTCCTCTTCCTCCTTGAACTTGGGGTTGTCCAACTTCTTCACTTTGGGTTCGCCAAACTTGCGCGTCTCCATCTGAGCCTGACGGTAGTTTTCGTAGTGCAGCTCTTCGGTTGTGTTGATCAGGTCGAGCATGTGCGTGCGGATCAGCAACGAGCGAAGCTTTTTGAAATCACAGTGGTCTTCGTTCTCCACCTCGGCCACACCCCAGAGATACTCTCGACCTTTCACCACTCGTCCGTCGGCGGAGCGCACGTCTTCGGTGCTACCAATGATCGAAAAGGGCATAGCCGACATGAGCAGTTTGGCATGGTCAGCGCTGGCTGCGTCATCGACCTCGACGGGTGGAGAGTAGACGCGGATGTTCTGGGTCGTGATGGCTTCGCGAATGCGCTGCTTGAAGACGGCCAGATCCGTTTGGGTGAGGGTATCGGCTTTGGCGACGACGGGGATCAGGTTGACACGGGTGCCGAGACGCTTCATCGTTTCAATGTCGAGCGGCTTCAAGGTGTGACCGGTAGGACGGATAAAGTAGAGGCAGGCGTGAACGCGCAAGTCGGTCTTGTCGCGACGTTCAGGCTGCTGCTCTTGACGCATGTACAACTCGTGCTGATCATCAATGAAATCCACAATTGGAGTCCAGGAATCGCGGTTGTTGACATAGTCACCGAATCCGGGAGTGTCAATGACGGTCAACTTGACTTTGAACTGTTTCTCTTCGAGTTCAGCCTTGATGATGTCGATCTCGACCGTCTTGTCGAGCTGCTTGGTGTGTCGTCGAGAGTGATCCTTGCCCGTGGCAAGTTCGGTGCTGAAGAGCGTGTTGATGAGCGTGGTCTTGCCTACACCGCTCTCACCGACGACCATGAGGGTGAAATGTCCGCCTGCCTTGGCCACGATCTTGTGACGCTGGTTGGGTAGGTTGGCGATGCCGATGCCGTTGGAAGCCATTGTTGGATCCGACTCTGCGAGAGTGGTGTTGGTGTAGGTTGAGAGTGATGCAAGATTGGGACTGCTTCTACAAGAAGCGCGATCTTGATATACCTGCCACACTTAAAAGTGAGAGACGTCGAGACGAAGCGAGGTGCAAGTCGAGCGCAAGAAACGATGATGGTGAAGCAAAGCGAAAGGAAAAGGAAAAGTAGCAGGGAAGCGGCCCTCTGTGTGGCCTCTGCGCAAAGGTCGATTGATGCCTGCTGGCGCCGCTGCGCTTCCTTCTCTCGCTGGTCACGGCAGAGACTGACACACGCACGCGCACGCACGCACGCACGCACGCACGCAACGCAACGCACTTCGCCTTGCCTCGCCTCACCTCGCCTGCTTTTTTCCTCGTCCGTGCGTGTTTCACTCTGACTTGAAACGCACACACTCACACGCACGCGCTCAATAATCCTGCTTTCAAGATTAAATTTGTTTGTATTCGAACAAGGCTCGAATTTGTATTCTCTATCCTACTGCAACTGCAGGTTGAATACAGATTTCGACAAGGACAGGCTTTTACTCGTCCGCACGCTTTACCTTCGAAAGGCGCTTCCTCGCGACTCGACCGCCATCAATCACACAAGAGACACCCGCACCCAGGGCTACGATGGGATACTTATGTTGATGATGCAATGCTAGAATTGATACAATCGAAGCCGACTCGGACGAGCAGCCGCAGGACTTCTCTTTGAGAGAATAAAGTTATTACAATGATGCTAAGAATGCGATGTGGTAATGTTACAGAATGCAATGCAAGACAGAGAAAGAGTATGCTGGTCCGGTCGACGATGCAGAGAGCGGATATCGACGTGACAAATATCTGAAACAGATCAGATGGAAGAGCAACGACGGTCAGCGCTCTTGCCATTTGAAAACAAACACATCCGTCGATGGGTGATATGAAAGGGCTCAGTTGGTGATGCATGTTCTGAGCAAAGCGATCTCAGCCCCGCCACTGCGTAGGCTCACAGCTCGGTATAGAAAGAGTATGGGAAATACGTTCATCAAAGCCCAGGTCGATCGTGTTTCTTGCGGAGGGCGGCAAGCGAACACTGCGGATCCGTATGGAACCTCGGTGATGGAAAGAATCGGCGAGTTCGAGGCATACTTACGATGATAGTGAAAAGTTGCTTCGAGGAAGCGCCAAGGTCCACAGCGCCAAAGCTTGAGTTGCGAGTTGAGCAGCTACAGATCAGGAATGGCGACAAGGAAGTTCGTCAGCGCATGCCCTCCAAGTGATTGCTAGACTCCAGCAGATGCTTGGCGACAAAAGACATCGCCGATTTCGAAAGCATGGTTCATAGAGAAGATTAGAATACATCGACAGACGGTCGGGGCTGCACGCACCCCTTCAACCCTGCAATCCGAGCTAAGCAATGCAGAGCAACAAAAACAGCACGAAGGCTTCACACCGTATCGCCGACTCAATGTCTTTCGCATACCGCCGAAGCGAGTTAATCGACAGTAAGTGACAGCAGAGACAGCGGCCTAAACGCGTCTAGCGTCCTCGTGTCCACATAGTAGCTCGAAAAGAGGAATCGAAAAGGTGGAGCTCGGAACGAAGGATGCGACCCCATCAAACTTGCCAAAAAGCAAGGACAAGATCGCATGCCTTCGCCAAACCCAAGCTACGACAGACACCCCACCTCCTCAGAGAATGGATGAACTAGTTTTAATCATGAATAAAGCGCCAGGCTTCCCGGTCTGCTTATGCGTGACCAGGGCGTAGACGGAGGTAGACGGAGGTCGCGAAGAGGTTCGATGCGGTACTAACCCTGTGGATTCTTGCGCCAGCGAGTGAGGCATGCCGATGAGGAATAACATTGCGCAAAGGCGACTGTAAAAAGCTAAAGCCTGTGATGAGCAGCAAGGACGGGAATCAGTCAACATGAGCTTGCGAGCTTTTACGTGGACAAAGACGGACAGGAGCGGTAGGCATTGGCGAAGGACGACGCCTGCATCCGTTGACCTTCTCGCTTCCATTGAGCTTAACTGATTGCTTCCAATGGAAATGTCATATAAAAGTTTTGGTATGGTATAAGTTGTCCACAAGAGATTGCGAAGTCTCTATTCGGAAGCAGAACTGAATAGTTAAGTCTAATCCTTCGCGCGGTCGGTTGTACGAATGCAGAATTCACGTCTTTGTCTTTGCCGTGGCCCTTTTCACGCCGGCGTCGTTATAAAGTGGCTGATGCTTACCTCTCGTTCCTGGTAGAACGACGGTGGCGAGAGTCGAAAAAACAGTTACGCAGCCGCGGCAACAGCCTGATTCGAGGCTTCGATCGTGCTTGCTGGTGCCTCGTCGTCGTCGTCCTCGAAGTCGATAGGGTCGAACACGACTCGAATGATCAACGAGCAGCTTGGACACCTTGCCACGTCTTCGGCATCCTTGAGCTGTTGACGGGTAATCTCGAATCGATCACCGCACGGGCATGGGTAGTGGAACAAGTCCTTCTCCTCATCGTAGGACATGTCCTCGAGCTCGATCTCATCGTAGAAGGAGACTGGCATGATGGTGGTATGGTACGTGAGAGGTCGTCACCTCTGCACCGCGGCGGTGCCACTGAAGGTCAGACTGGGTCGAGGCAGACGACGATGAAGGAGACCAGCTCCGAGATTTGGTGTTCTGGAAGCTGGAGAGGGGGGCACCCAGGTGGCGGCAGCGATGTATGCCGGCAATGCGAGTTGAGGATGTTTGTGACCTTTCGCGGTTGACGAAGGGAGGTCGGGTATACTGGATCGATGGGATGGGTTGAACGGGAAGAAGTGAGAGAGGGCTGAGCAGAAAGCAAAGGACATCTTTCTTTCCCTTTGACTGCGGCCACAATTTTTCTGAAGCGAGAAAAAGGAAAAGAAAAAAAAATAGGTCGAGAATCACAGCAAGAACTCTCGTGCGATAACCACAAACAAAAAACTATTTGTTGTCAGATCGTCTTTTCTGGGCCTCCACTTTTGGCTTTCAGCTCGGATTTGACTTGCGGCTGTCACCCTCGCCCAAAAAAGCACAATCCAGCATGCATGACGAAATTTGAGCAAAAGCGCAGCAACGTCTTAGTCCACCTTAACTTATTCTGCCGTCGTTGTCGACATCCGAGCCTTGCCTCTGTTCCACCAGCATCGATTACGAGCCCTCACCGCACACGTACGCGCCCCAATGCGAACATAGTCTGCAGCGTCTTCCTACACACGCACACACACATACACACACAAAACAACGGTAATTGCAGCGCTGGGACGCATTCACGTTCCCTCGGAAGCATCCTCGCAGGCGTGCCACTAGGCATCCGCAATCATGGCTTCCTCGTCCGACGTTCCCACGCTCAAGATTCTACTCATCGGAGCATCGTCTGTCGGTAAATCATCGCTCCTACTTCGATTTACAGACGACGAATTCCTGTCGCCCGAAGAGACCACCGCGACGATTGGCGTCGACTACCGCATCAAGGGGATCGAGGTGGGCGGGAAACGGTTCAAGCTTTCCATCTGGGATACGGCAGGTCAGGAGCGATTTCGAACCTTGACGTCGAGCTACTATCGTGGTGCTCAAGGCGTCATTATTGCATACGATGTTACGCAACGAGACACCTTTGACGCTCTACCCACGTGGTTCAACGAGCTCGAGACTTTTACGACGAGCGACGACGTGGTCAAGATCATTGTGGGCAACAAAGTCGACAAGGAATTTTCGAGGGTGGTGACGACACAGGAAGGTCAAGCTTTTGCAGACAAGATGGGGTGTCTGTTTGTCGAATGTAGTGCCAAGAAGGGAGTTGGCGTCAATGGTGCATTTGACGAGTTGGTGAATAGGATCATCTCGACACCGTCGTTGTGGCAAAAGACGGCACCGGGAGAAAGGAGACCGGGCGATAGGATGCCAGGCGGTGTCCCGGCAGCACATGCAGCCGATAGTAGTAGAGGCAATATCTCATTGACTGATCCGGGTGGTGTGGTCGGGTACGGATTAGGCGTCGCGAGGGATAGCTGTAGTTGTTGAGTACTTTCTACACAGCAGAGATCACTTTCCATAGACACGAAGCGCACACCGAAGAGTTTTCCTCAACGGCATTTCATACCCACCCCTTATCTATCCTCCCACCACATGTAGATAGCCTCATTGCCGAGCATCGCCCTCTCGTATACCTTGCAATCGATTATGAATGACATCCAAACTCTGTCTGCCGTATCTATTTGCCTGCACGCCCACCTGATCTTTGTCAGAGTCGCACCAGACGCTCAACAACAATACAAAAGACGATCTCCAATTAACACGAAATCCTAGATACAAAAAAGGAACGACAAAGTGAGATCCAGGAGACGAAGAGCTTCGAAAAAAAGGAAAAGACGAGTGTGTGTGATTTACTTGTTGCGCTTGAAGCGGCGGAAAAAGCCTTTGCCCGAGCTGCTCTCCTTGCCAGAGATAGCAGGAGGTGGAGCGGTGGGGACACTGATGGGGCTTTGACCGGCAGCAGGTGGAGCGACGGGAACGGGAGGCATGGCGGGCTTGTCTTTGTCTCCGTCGAGAGCGTTGAGGTTGGACGCCGTCAGAGGAGCGGGAGTGGCAGATGAGGCTTGCACCATGGTGGTAGCGGGGACCGAGTCGGAGGATGCAGGAGGGGCAGAAGCTGCAGGAGCAGCACTGGAAAGACTTGGTGCAGAGGGCGGAGGAGGGATCAAGCTTCCACCCGTCACGGAACCAGGTGCAGTCACCGAGTACATTGAGCTTGATGGCGCCGGTGCATTGGCGCTGGCTCCCACAGAGGATCCAGGTGCTTTGACAGTGTACAGAGTCGACGTGATCGAGCCTGGCGCTGTCGGCACATATCCGATAGAAGGTTGAGGTGCAGCAGTTGCGGCAGCAGTGGAAGAAGAAGGAGTGACCACTTCCGAAGCGCGCTTACTGGCTGCACCTCCCTTCTTGGAAGTGGCAGAGGCCTTGGAGCGCACCGAAGCAGCATCACCCGCCCTCTTCTTGGCTTTGGGCTTGGACGTGCCCATAGCTTCACCCCAGCCTCGAGTGGCAGAGCCGAACGCCTTGCGTGCACTCGAGTATCCGTCGTCGTCAACGTCTTCTTCATCGCTGCTGTCCGCCGTGTCACGAACACGGCTGGTCCAACCCGTGGGCTGACGGCCACCAGCGAGATCGATAGGACCAGCCTCTTTGGCCGGCTTGGCAGGAGCAGCTGGGGGCGGTGCGATGCGGCTGCTCAGCTGTGAGCCACGAGCTGCGATGGGATCCTGACCGCCGTGCTCGGTACCACGTGGTGTGGCATACTCGCTGCCAGTCGGAGTGTCAGGTGGCAGCTTGACGTCGGGCGCCATGCGAACGCTCTTGCGGCGGCTGACGGCGCTGTCGGTCTCGCTAGGTGCTTTGGCGGGCACCGCCAAGCTGGCTGCATTGATCGCCTTGGCGGGCACAGCGTTGGCTGCGGGAGTAGACGACAGACTCTGCAAGCTGGGATCCGGCTTTTCGGCTGGGTCTGCCAGAGCCGAAGAGGCTTGAACTTGAGCTGCCTTGTGTGCACCGTTCTGAACTTGTTTGCCGGCAGTGTCATGTGCCAAGACGGGAGAGCCTTCCTCAGAGGAAGTATCGCTCACCTCAGGTGCACCGACGCCGTAAACACGGCTGGGTTCAAGCTTGATCTTGCGGTCTGTGAGACGCGTGACACCCTCTGGTTGCGTCGTGGTTCCGAGTGGTGTCGCAGTGCCCGATTTTTCGACGGATGGAGACTCGCTGTTTTCCTGGATGAATGCTTTGTACGTCTGCATGGCTCCTGGAGTGACCACGCCCTCGTCGGGTGCGCTCTCGGTGGTGACGGCTGAGCCGCGTCGTGCGCCATCGAAGGAGAAGGAGAACGGCTCGGAGCTGGGCATGTCGAGCTTGGGCATCTGTGCCTTGTTCTGCTGTGCAGACGCGGTGGCATCCTTGGGAGCGCTCGAGGCCTCGCCAGAAGCAACAGGGACGTCCAAGCGGCCAGTGCCATCAAAGGCCTTGTCCTCTCCGATGCTCAGCACCGACTGTGGCGCCTGTGGGACCGCCGACTTGGCCGTCTCAGTCGTTGTTGCTGGCTGCGCGGTGTCGGACTGCACAGTTGCGGGCGCTACAGTTGCTGCGGTAGTGGCAGCTGTCGTTGATTCAGGCACAGCTGGCTGCGACGAAGCTGTGGTCTCGGGGAGTGGCGTCGAGGTGACGGGCGCAGGCGCTTTGGGAACAGGCTCCATCTTGGGCTGAGGCAGGGGCTCTGCTCGAATGCTCTGCGTAATGTCATTGCGGAGCGCAGACTTGATCGGAGTAGGCGGAGCATTCGAAGCGGCGGCCGACTTTTTGGTGGGAGAGGTGGCGGCAGCCTTTGCGCTGGCGGTGCTGTTGCTACGGCTCAGAGTCGGAGTTTTGAGTGCCGACTTGAGAGGTGGATTCTTGCTGGCCGAAGACATGATCGAAGCTGGGCGCGAAGCAGTGGTAGTGCCTGCAGCAGGAGCGGGAGGGAGGGGAGCCAGCGAAGGCGGCGTTGCCGTGGCAGATGGCGCAGCTGCGGGCTTTTCCTTGGGTGCAGCCGACTTGGGAACGACACCCGCCATGGCAACAGCCTCATAGGCGGTCATCTGGCTCGCCGGCTTCTTGATCCAGGAATCCGCTCCATATTTGCCTGCGTTGGGGTTGAAGATGTTGCCGCCGACGAGACCTGTGCTGGCAATGCTGGCGCGGTTCTTCTTCTTGGAGCTGGTCGACTTCATGGTGGAGCTGCGTGAGAGACCAGGGCGTGCGTTGCTATCGCCTCCCGCTACCGTGCTGCCGTGCAGAGACGAGAGATCGCCGGAAACAGTGTAGCTAGCTGAAGGGCGCGTAGGTGCTGTGCCAATCTCGCTGCCGGCGGTGGTGCGCTTCTTCTTCTTCTTCTTCTTGGTGGCGGTAGTATTGGAACGGATGCTATCGGCTCCACTGGCCAGCTTGTTTGGAGCGGCCGAGCCAATTCCACCACCTACGACTGAGGCGCGGATGCGCTCGATCTCCCGCTGATCAGCATCGTGAGCCTTATTGCTCTTGGGACCGGGCAAGATGCGTGCGGTGAGCTTCTTGCCGCCGACGTCGCTGTTTGCGCCCGCCTCCCAGCCTGGACGTTGCTGGTTGACATTGCGGAAGACTTCGCGAGTGTCTGGCTCTTCATCAGAGCTGTCGGGCTCGGCACGTCGAAGCGAAGCGAATCGACGTCGCTCGTTTTCGTGTTGGACGTTGGAATCGGTGCGAGTGTTCCAACCGGCGCGCTCGCGCTCCTCGTGTTCGGCGGGCTGGTTGTTGCGAATGTCGGTCTTGAAGAGTCGGCTCACCTTGCCGATGAGCGAATTGCTCGATTTGCGTTGATGGATGTAACCGGCGTCCGAGTCGCCGCTGCGTCGAGACATGGAATAGCGGGGCGGGCTGTAGGTGGCACCAGCGTTGGCAGGGGTGAAGCCCGGGTCGGCGGCGTGGTCCTGGCTATATCCGCGGGCCTGGTTGACGTCAAAGCGAGGCGCAGTGGGGACGGCGGGCATAGGCACCTTGTGAGCGGTGTCGTCGTCCTTGACGGGAGGCGGCGGTGGCGCAGCCGAACCGTTGGCGGCTGCGTCCGGGATGAACGAGTCGCGGGTGTCTGCTGCAATGCCGAGCTGATGGGGAGCGGGAAGACGTGAGCGGGGTTCGATGAAAGCGCGGCGGTAGTCCTCCTCGCTGTCGGTGTCTGAGGGCACGCCCTCTTGCTCCTCGACGTCTTCAAAGTGCGAGGTGTAGCGCTGACCGATTGGCACTTGGGAGCGGTCGTGACCGATGACCTGACTAGCCGACTGAGATGGTGTCACGGAGGCGCCGTCAAAGTGTTGAGGATGGCGATGGTCCTGGCCTGCTGAGGGAGAATGGCGGTTGTGAATCAAGGTGTAAAGATGAGGAGAGCGGAGAGGTAAATGGGTGACAAAGGAAAAAGTTGCCGGAAATCGACGTCCGTGCGGAGAGACGCGGAGGATCAGCGCAAGAAAAAAATGGAAATGCGACAATGCGTCAGCGAATCGCTCTCGAAATGCGGGCGTCCGAATCGAAATCGAAGGAAAGCAACGAGAAAGGCCGAACAAAACAAATTGGTCTGCTCTGTGCTTGTCATACGCTTCGCAGTGAGAATCGATTGCATCGTACGAATCCGCGACAAACTTACCTTGAAGGTCCTTGTGGAATCGACCCTGCTCGTCACGGGTGAGGCTGGCGCCATTGCCGGCTAGGGGAGAGCCGTGGTTGGCGTAGCTGTCATTGTACGCCTGATGAGGCAAGCCAGGCACACCAGATTGTTGTGCGGGATAGTAGCCTTGTTCGATCGCCTGGTTGTCGTAGGCGCCGGTCTCGATACCGCCATCTGCGTACATGCTCTCGTACTGACCACCGCCCGTGGCTTGGAGCAAAGGGCCGTGCGTGTCGAATTCGTCAAGCAAGA
This sequence comes from Ustilago curta, assembly GCA_928722295.1. Taxonomy (NCBI): domain Eukaryota; kingdom Fungi; phylum Basidiomycota; class Ustilaginomycetes; order Ustilaginales; family Ustilaginaceae; genus Ustilago; species Ustilago curta. The sequence goes on along the minus strand of CAKMXH010000011.1, from coordinate 515,802 downwards.
GGATGGCCTCTTTGGCAGCTTCGACGGTTGCAGCGCCTGCGTCGCCCATGGTCTTCATACGCATGGTGAGCGCCTCTTTGAAGGTGCGACGCTTGACTCCTACGAGAGCGGCCTCTTCGCTGGCAAGCACTTGCTCGCACGCGTGGAGTTCGCGCTGGGCGGCGTTGACTTTTTCCATTTTTTCATCTTGGCTGAGACCGGAGTCCTTCTTGGAGACCTTTTTCTTGCTCGCCTTGATGAGACGACCTACGAGGATATCGCGATCGCGCACTACGGACCGGATGCTCTGCTCACGGTCGAGCACATCCTTGAGCGCACTGCGGTAACCTTCGAGAGCTTGGACATGGGTGCGCTGGGCATCGGCTACGGAAGCGAGAATCTCGGAGAGGGTCTGAGCTGCTTTGGAGATGTCGGGAGCTTCGGACGTGCCCCACGCTGCCAAGGCGCTTGCAGCGGCATGTCCAGAGATGGAGGAGGCTGCGAGGTCATCAATGTAACTCTTTTCGCCCTTGATCAAATTTTGAAGCAGGCGAGAGTCAGTAGGGTGTGGCCGCGACAGGTTGGAATGGATCGCTTGTGGAGCCAACGACATGCTGGGCGAGTATCAGCCTGGTGCGAACGTCAATGTTGAGATCGAACAAGCGATAGCTGGGGTTACCGTAGTCTTGATGGTTGGGTATAGAACGATTCGAGCGTGGTCGAGCCAGCTCTAGGAAGAAAAGCAGCGGTGGTGGTATGGGAGTGTGAGTGTGTTTGTGCGTCCGAGTAGCGGCAATGGGGATCGGTGACAATCAAACGATGGTGAAGGAGAAGGTATAGGTGAGAAGTGAAAAAGAGTGGGGGAGCGAGAAGGCGTAAGCACAATGAGTGGATGGAATCCGTAGGTGGATGGAGATGGGCGACGGCGATGAGCGCGATGTCCTGAAGCAATCGAGACTCTGGCTGAGATGAGGGTCAACAGCTGAGCTGCATAGTCAAGGTGAAGCGGGCTAAGAAGGTGGAGGGAAGCGCAAAGGAAATCCAATTTCAGCTGAGGCAAAGTGCCTCAGGACGAGCAGGCAACTCTTTTTTATTTTCCAGCCGGTAATCTAGAATCGGGCTTTGCCGTCTCTTGTGCATGATGTATCGTACAAACGCCTTCAAGCGGAGGACCAGCCGACTGTGAGCAAATAACCCTTGACTGACGCACAGACAGGGCCACTGTCCCCCATCTCAGAGGTTGGCCTTGACGAACAGAACCTCAAGCTGGCACGTTCGACTGTGTGATTTCGACGCCGGACTGGGCTGAAAAGGCAAGCAGAATGACGAAGGAGTGCAGTGATCGTCGGAATGCAACCTCGTCGGCACCAAAGTAGCGAAAAAGAGCTAAAAATAATCACTGCGCTCCTTGCTCTTTTGAAATGCACAGCAGCCGTTGCACAAGAATTCGCCAGAGCTGAGGGGCAACTGCTCTTGGCGCATCCGTCCATATCAGACTTGGCCTCTGTCTGTGTCAGGTTGCGAGCGCTGTTCAACCTGAGACTGAAGCTGTGAGGACGAGGTGTACAGTAGCCTTGGACTCTGTAAAAAAAGGTGAAAGGTGTTAGATTTACATCATCACTTTTCGGATTCAGATGGATCGGCCGATACGAAACTAGCCTGACGCCGATCTGCCACGCCAACCTCGGGTTTGCTATCTCGATGCCATCAGAGTGCGTGTCTGGTTGACCGACGCATCGGTCAAAATGGCCGTTTGTTCCTCTCATTTGTCGGTCGGTCAATCTTGAGCGAGGAAGGTATGTTCCGTAGATCGACCGAGGAGGATGTACTGTCTGATAAGACAGGGTGGAAAAGAGTGACTTCGGAGGGACTTTTGACTCGTTGAGCTGGCAGTCAAAAACCTGGGCTGACCAGCTTGCTGTTCACTAGTTACCCCGCAAACAACCCAAAATGAGAGAGCTCGAGAATCGCCTGGACGGGCTTTGGCAGTGCCCCCCTCAGGCACTCTAAAAGCTCACTGAGAAAATCGTGCGCGCCGATCAAGCACCGAAACGTCGCCGGGACAAGTGCGGAAGTTGCTCGGTCGCGTTGCTCGTGCCTCGCCGCAAAATTCTCTGCCAGATTCGAGATATGTATACTGCACTGTACTCGGTGCAGCTCTGAGATTCAGCTTAGGGCTTGTTTGGCCATCATACGCTTGATCCAGCGCTTGACTACAGCAAGGTACCGAAGCGTCGGTGGGTCCAGTGGATACCAACGCCACAAAGCGTCCAGAGGCGTGGGAGCAACGCAAGGGGGAGAGAGAGGCGTTGAATGTGGTGCGCTGCAAGAGGGTAGACCGCAAGCCGAACGGGAGAAGCTCGGTAGGATGGATTGCAAGTCTCGATTGTGGGGAAGGACGATTTCGACATCGCGTTGTTGCGGCTCCTTGATGGCGTTGCGTGGGAGGTGGTGCAATCCACTCTTCCGATTGCATCTAGCAGGTATACATGTACAGCAGCCTTAGCAGCGCCTCTGCTGTGACTTGTAGCAATGTCGTTAAGTGCATCGCAGGTCGGGTCTCCCGCTTTGGGATACTGTACAATAGGGTACAGATCGCTGCTTTCGTATTGGACATTGGCTGGATACCAAGAAAGAAGCCGGAACTGAGCGATTGACTGATTGACTGGGTGGGTGAGTGACCCTCTCCGGCAAGTCTCCGACAATGCTCCTTTTCTCTTTGACTCGAAGTGTCGGAAGCAGCTCAGCAATCACGGCTTGGTTTTTCCGTTTCTCCGTGTTTTTTTTTTTTTTAATGGCGGCTGCGCTCGGTCTCGCTGCTGGTTCGGTGCGGCGCATTTCACTGCTGAGAGCTGCTCAGAAAGCCCAGCAGCAGCAAAGACGCAGAATCTTGCAGCATCCGACGAGTGTCCACACAAAAAATGTCATTTCATGATTGCCGTTGCTTCTCGCTGCTCTCGCTGCTCTCGCTCCTGCTTGCTGCTGCTGTTGCTGTTGGCGGGCGTTGACTTCCCTCACAGGCAACCACCTCCAACCACTTCCACCCGTCTTCATCTCGAGCAAGCAAGCAAGCAAGCATTCCATCAACCAACCACCAATATTGCTTCCCCTGCCATTGTCTCTTCCTTCATCGCGGGTCCCACCTGGTCTCTGGTCCCGCCACGTTCTCAGCAACCATCTATCTATAGAGTCTTTCCTTCTTTCCACCATCGCATCATCTCCTCCTGCTTTTGCTCGTCCTATCACCACTACCCATCATCAGCGTTGACTCTGAAAAGTTACAGAGTCTACCTGATTGCTTCTCACACTTTCGATCACGTTCCTGCTCAATCTTACCACGCAGTCCCTTCAGCTTCCCCAGCATCGACCGGCATCCGTCCACACTTGTCCGGACACACTTTCAAGCACCTCTCACATCCGAAAGCTCGCCTTTGCTTATCTCCGGCCGCGTAGTCGCTTCCGTATCTCAACCCGGCTCAGTCGCTCATTCTTACACCCGGTCTAATATCTCTTTGCAACCTTGTTTAAGCTCAAGCTTCATTCCAAGCGCGCAGCTCTCGGCAATCTGTCCGTCATTTCCTCTCATCCCCGCTAGCTTGTACTGCGATCTCATCCGGACGTCCTCAAGCTCATCCTTCATTCAAGCTTCTTTTATTGGGGTTCTCGCAGCCTTGTCTTGTTCTCAACTATTCTTTACGCTTTCAATTTACTCCATTAGCCTTTGGAAAGCCGGAACTCAAAATCCCCAGCACCAGAGCATCGACAAAATGTCGCCCGTTCCAACCCAAGACTCGCTGTCTCCCCTCGATGACCGGGACACGGCGCTGATGGCCTCGGCTCACAAGGTGTCTTCGGCCAAGTCCCTTGCTCTGGACGACATGTGTTCGGCTCAGCTTTCGCTGCCCCCGTCGCTTTCGTTCGGCACCGCTCTTCCTGCACCCGAGTCGCAAGCCTCCAGTTTCTCATCCCTTTCGACAACGCCTTCTCCTACTGCTCTACCTACTTCAACACCTGCTTCTCCGGCAATCCCATCGCCACTCGAAGAGCTTCAAGAATCGCATATGCTCAATCACGCCGACAATGAGTCCAGCTGTGTCCTCTTCCACCAGTGGCGGCCCACTTCGCACTTTCTGGGACCGCATGGCTGGATGAACGATCCCTGCGGACCATCGTACGATCCGCGTACCGGTCTGTATCACCTGTGGTACCAGTGGAATCCGACAGCTTCCACTTGGGGAAACATCTGCTGGGGACATGCCTACAGTCGAGATCTCGTGCACTGGACCTGCCGTCCTCAACCTGTCCTCGTCCCTGGCGCCAATCACGATTCGGAAGGAGTGTTTACCGGTTGTGTCTTGCACCGACCTCCTCTGGGCACCGCGCAAGAGGCGGCGCAGAGTACGCAGATGACCGCGCTCTACACGGCCGTCTCCAAACTGCCAATTCACCATACGCTGCCGTACAACTATGGGTCCGAGAAGATCGTGCTGTCGACGTCGGCAGATGGAGGCGAGACGTGGCTGCCCCACGGCGTCGTCGTGGACGGCCCACCGAGCCAGTTGGACGTCATCTCGTGGCGCGATCCGTACATTGCACCGTGGCCGTTGTTGGACGTGTTGCTTGGCCGCGAGGTTGCGGGGCTGTACGCGCTGGTCGCTGGAGGCATTCGCGATACGACCCCGACCATATTTGCGTATTCCATCCACCCCAACGACCTCAGCCAATGGAGCTACATCGGTACGCTCGCCGACGTCGGGCGCAATCGCAAAGCCGAGCCCTACGGCGTCGACTTGGGACAGAACTGGGAGGTGGCAAACTTTTTCACAGTCGCAGACAAGCACTCCACCGCGTCGGCCGAGTACCTGCTGATCAACGCCGAAGGATGTACCGAGCCGGGTCCTGCACGCGCACCCGTGTACATCAGGTTGGATCTGGAAGCGACTCAAATGGACAAGGGCGAGATTCGACTGCAACCCGCTCACGTGGGATTGTTGGACCACGGCTGTCTGTATGCCGCGAGCAGCTTCCACGATGAAAAGCACCACCGGCGGTTGATGTGGGGTTGGATTACCGACGATGATTTGCCCCAAGACTACTACGATGTGCAGGGGTGGGCGGGGTGTATATCGTTGCCGAGGGAGTTGTTTTGGCATCCGAGTTTGAACGAGTTGGGGGTGAGGCCGGCGAGCGAGGTTGAGCTGTTGAGGGCCGGGGCGCGGTTGATTACCATTTCACCGGGAGGAGGAGCCCAAGCGTTCGAGGTGCAGTTGGCCGAATCGGCGCTTGGAGGGGCCAAGGCATTGCACGCTGTTCCAGTGGCAGACGTAGACAGTCGATCGTACGAAGTGCAAATGGACCTCTCGCCGACTCAACCGGGACTCGTCATCGCGCACAGCAAAGATCTGTCGACACGCACGCTCGTCTACATCTCTTGGTCCAACCAGCTCGTCGTCGACCGCACCCATTCAGCAGGCAAGCACACGGTGCTCGACAAACAGCTCAAAGTCAACACGTCGACTCTCCGGGCTCCGCTCGCCTCCACCACCGCTGCAACACACAAGCTTCGGCTGTTTCTCGACAACTCGGTGCTCGAACTCTTTGTCGACGATGTGGTGGCGCTTTCGACGCGCATCTATGCCGATGCGTCGGATGTCGGGTTGGCTATCCTGGCTCCATCGCACGCCGAGGTGGGAGACGTAAAAGTATGGCATGGTCTAGACAGAGCGGTTCTTTAGTTTCACGTGTACGATACTTCGCTTCCAAGTCACGCAGGGTAATACAGTCATGAATGCGGTAAATGTGTTCATTGTTCTGCGGGGGATGGAAGGTTATTTTTTTTACAAACCCTTTTCCGAAAGTGCAAAGGCAAAGGAGCGAATCGCCGTCCAGACGCCTTGCTTTTCGTTGCTCTGATAATCCACATTTGCACCTTGGGCGGTTCTGAACAGCAGCAACAGGGTCGCTGTAGGGCTGACAAAGTAGACCTCGTCACCGTCCTGTTGGTGGAGCGCAGCCACTTCGAGCGGGTACTGTCCACCACGTGGACCCGAGATGGTAAACTTTTTACCCGCCAGTGTGATTTCTCGGGTATTGTTCTTGAGCTCCTGTTCGCCGATACTGGGAGCCGAGGCTTGGGCGAATACGTCAATGAGGGCACGGATCGATTCCGGATCGAACGACTTGGTGAACGACGGTTGGGAACCGTGTACGGCGAGTGCGTCGGTTTGGTCAAAGATGGCGTAGTCGGCGATACCCGAGGCTGGGGGGATTTGGAGTTTGGCAAGTTCGGAAAAGTCGAGGTTGGAGAGGATCGAGGCGCGTTGGGGACCGTTGAGGTCGGAAACCGACGCTTCGGTGCCCGAGCCGGTGTGTGGACCGCGGTTGACAGAGGAGCCGCCTGCCATGGTGAAGTTGGAAAGATGGAGATGGTTGGTTGGAAAGATGGAAATGGTTGGAATTGGTTGTGGATTCGTGTGTGTGTGTGTGTGTGTGTGTGTGTGACACGGAGAGAAGATGACGATCTTCTCAGATCCTCGTTTTCAATGCGTTGGTGGTGATGATGGAACCGGATGCTGCTGACCAGAGATGGGTCCCTATATAGCTGCTGAAGGGGAATGTATCGAAAGTGGAGCAAGCCTCGGTCAACTTTGGGCGCCCGTTTGCCAGCCAACGGCAGAGCTTCGCATTACTCAACACACCACCCACTCGTACACACCTCCAGTGTGATTTTGCCCAGAGTGACGCAACCTCTTCTCTACCCTCTCATCCCTACCAAACCCTTGCCTCTTCGCGCTGCACACCTCTATGAACGCATCGCACACCGGGTCCCAACCCAAAGCCCACGCTCCACATCAGCGTTCTTCCGGACGATCATCTCGGGTGAACTACAGACGTCAAAGTCTCAGTTTTGGCCCGCAGAACAGCGTCGGATCTAAAAGAATCGAAATGCATTGATGAGTGAGAAAGAAGCAAAAGAGGCAGGCGGACGTGCGCGGCGCGTTGCTGCGCAAAGTGACAGTCAACCTGCAGCTGGGTATGGTGTGTCAGCTTTGTGGATCCCTCCACCTTTTGCAAGAATTTTCTTCCAAATTGGCCTTTCGGCTAGAAGGACCAGCAGCAGCAGCGCCGCGTTGCGGAATATTTGCCCAAACTTTTTTTTTTTTTTTTTTTCGCCCTCTCTCCCCTCTTCTTCGCCTGCCTCCCCGTGTCTGTACGGGATTGTGACTTTGTTTTCACACTTGTGCTGGGCTTTTGGTACAGTAGCATCCAAGCGTTAGAAGGCGGGTGTGGTGCGGCGTGGGAATGGCGCATTGTCTGCTGCTTCGGTCAAATTCATTCTTCGCACAATTGGGTTGCAGGCGTTGCACGAAACCAAAATCGAGGCACAAAAATGACACCGCTTTTTCTTCCAATCGGGAGATGAAGCGTTTCGTCGCCATTGTCATCACGGTTCTCTTCTCTCTCTCTCTCACACACACACACTCACTCCCATCCGACGAACTCCCCACAAACAATTTGCGCTCGCAACAGCGAGGCTCACGGATCCGCAGAACAAGCACGGGATATGCTTTGACAGTTTCGCGCAGATGTGTCGCATTGTGACAACGTCCCAGGTTCCGATCCCTGTCTTTTTCGCCGTAACCTGTTCGGCAACTGGAAATGCACGTCAACGCCTTTCCCCCTCTTGGTTGTCTTTTTACCTCTGTGAAAAATCCCTGCGCTCGGATCGCCTTGCTTCCATCTCGATTTAGCTTCAAGATGCCGCCAGGAGGTCTGGACGCCACCCTCATACCTCACGATTGCATTGGAACTCACACCACATAAGCAGGTGCGTAAGAAAGCTCTCTCGTGTTGCATGGTTCGCTCGTGACAACCGAGCCACGCCCAACCGTAAGCCCAACCGTAAGCAAAGGCTACCGCGATCCGTGCGCCGTGCTCTGGAAAGGTGTTATTGACAGGCGCCTATTTAGCGTTTGCGACTTTGAGGCGGATGTCAAAGCGCTGGTCTAAGCCGAGATGGTCTCGGAGCGATGTGGACAAGAAGCCCACTAAGACCAGGACAGAAGCCGACTAGGACGAGCACGAGGTTAATAATTGCGTTCGTTCGGGGGAAGCGGGATGAACAAGCTCCTCGGTACCTGTAGAGTGGTGTACATCGACTGAGGTTGAGAATACGAGAATACGGAACGCGGGTTTTGGGTTGGGACCCTCTTGCTAGTCTGCTCTCATTTGCGGGCTTTCCCGTATGCACATCCGATACTCCTCTCTCAAGGATATAAAAACGGACGATGGTCTCCTCCTGCCATAATCTCGTGCGACCCTCTTCCCTTCCTTCCACCCGCTGTCATCCATCGCACCCGCGCACAGCACAAACAGCCATGGGTACACCCGCCGACCCGTTCGGCCTCTACATCCACGCTACGCCTCCTCCCCATCTCCCCGTCTCGATCGCCACGGCGCTCGGACCCTACCTGATCCTCGTCTGCCTCTTCGCTCTCCTCTGCGGCGCCAACCTCGCACTCTACGGTCTCTACCTCCATCTCTTCGCCTCCCGTTCCGGTGGCGATCCTCTTGTCCTCCATCTGGCCGTCTTTGTATCCGTTGCGTCCAACCTCGTGCTGGCGTTCTGGGGTTCGATACGGTATTACCAGTGCGATCTGATCGAACTCTACTCTACCCCGGGGTTCGATATGAACCGGATCGAGGCGTACGTGCCGTGCTTTCATGTTCTTCAGGGTTTGAGTGTGGCGATTGGGCAGGTGTATTTTGTCGTACGCATTGCAAAGTTGTTCGACCTTCGGACGGTGATGACGCGAATGGTGGTTGGGGTGGCTGGGATTGCGATCGGCGTGCAGTTTGGACTGATCGTCGCCTTTGGATATGCGTTTTACAGCGTACGGTATAAATCGCATCTGCTCGATCCCACCAAACGTCTCTGGGTCAAGGAAATCATCTCGGCATGGACCCTCGTATTTATCTCGCTCGAACTCGCCATGACCATCACCACCATCGTCCGACTCATCCGGCTGCGCAGACAGACGTCGATGGATTCGGCGCGTCGCGTCATCGTCCGTCTCGCCGTCTACTCGGTTCAGGGCCAGGCTCTGCTGACCGTCTACTCGTTGAGCAGTCTGGTGCTCTTCAGTCGCAGCGAGACGGGCTGGTATACTCCCATGTACCTGTTGAGCGGGTGTTGGTATACGTTGGTGTTGCTAGCCAATCTGTGTTACCGAAGCGTGGTAAGGAGGCAGATGCGCGAGGTGTCCGAGTGCGGATCGGGCGAAACAAGACGTGCGATGGCAGCGTTTGATCTAGCTGCGGTCAAGACGTACCGAACCCAAGACGACAACGTCGAGCAGCTCCGCATGAACACCCTGACGCTTCAAGTTGACGATTGGACCGATAGAAACACATGCAGAGCCGACGAGCAGGTACACACAGAGACTGGATCGATGCGGTCCTGGCAAGACGGTGGCGAGTTGACAGTCACCGATACAGTCTGCAGTCGGCTGTCGAGACAACGAAGGTCACACACGACCCCGATTTTGCCGCTGGTCAGGATTTCGTCCAAAAACTCGTTCAGGTCGTTGTCCGATCGGTTTCGAGGTGAGCTTTAGATTTTGTGTCGTTCCTTTGTTTTTGTTGTGGTAATGGATACATTCTTTTTTGGGCTCTGCAATCTCAAGTCACAGTCAATCTCTCCATCTTGACCTTGCACTGTGATGATTCGACACGATGCACAGCGTCGGATGCACAACCACTTAAGCTCGCACAACGCCTTCAAAACAACTCACACGCGGCTTGTGATCACCAAACACCTTCAAATTGGAAATGAACTCAACGCTGCAAATAAGTCTCCCAGGCCGCCTGCTCAATCTGCGCCCTCGGCGCCTCTCTACCCACCCAGCGCTGGAACTGATGGCAGCCCTGTTCCAACAGGATCGTAAGCCCTGGACAGGCTGACCACAGCTTCCTCGCCGGTGCCTTGGTCGTGTTCGTGCCGATCGCCAGTTCCGTCGTCGTGTTGACCTGTTGCACCAGCTGCAGCAGGCTCGTATGATACGGTTTGTAGCTCATGTCGATCACCACTCCTCCGGCTGGATTCTTCAGCAAGGCAGCAGGCAGGTGGATGAGCCCGGAAGCGGAAGCATCGAGCGTCGCACCTTCAGCGGGGATGTTGGAAATCACCACCGAAGGAGATTGCTCGATGGGCAGCTGGGCGACTTCGTCGAGCGAAGCGAGCACTTGCACGTTCCATTCGATGGGAACCTCCTTTGCGAGCTTTTCAGCGTTGGCAAGCGTTCGGTTGAAGAGCAGAATCCGCTTGACACCGAGCCTGTAGAGCGCAAACAGCGCAGCACGGGCCGATCCACCTGCACCAATCACCAACCCAGTCAAGTTGGGATCGGCCAAGTGCACCGTCCTCAAGGAACGCCTTGCCAGCGTCTCAATGGCAATCCAGTCCGTATTGTCACCCACAAGCGCAGTGACAGTGCCCTTTGCATCACGAATCGGGATGATGGTGTTGACAGCACCGATCGCCTTGGCTTCGTCCGTCACCTCATCCAACAGCTTGATGATGTTGAGCTTGTGCGGGATGGTGACGCTCGCACCGCCGAAATCAGGCGATCGCACAAACGCCGCAACGGCATCGTTGACCTCGGTCGACTCCAACAGCTCGTAGTGGTGCGGCAGACCCAACGTGACGAAACCCGTGTTGTGCAGAAGCGGACTCAAACTGTGGCCGATGGGGCTTCCGAACAGCGCGAATCGACGCGGCTCCACCTGGCCGATGAGCGACAGTGCCGTCTGCACCTGTCGGAACGACAGCTGTCCAGGTGCTGCCTTGAAGGGCATCAGCTCGTGCGTGATCGGCGTAAACACAGGGTTGACGATTCTGCTGTACTGTCCTGCAGCACCCATGTTGACAGCCAACAGCGGCTTGGTCGCAGTTGCCGACACCTTGGCACGGAAGCGTTCAAGGCTGTAGTTGTCCTCCATCGTGTTGGCCTTGCCGATGATCTTGGCGATGTCACCGAAACGGCACGCCTTCTCGTAGATCTTGGCTGTGGATTCGCTCTCCCAGTCCAGCCGACCGGACCAGTCGTGCCACGAAGCAATCATCTGGCTGTTGCCCTTGGCCTCGACGACAGCACTCAGCAGAGAGTCGTCCCAACCCAACTCGAGATCGACGTACTCGCAGCCGTGACGAAGTGCAAAGCTGATAAGCTCAAAGTACTCTTGCTGCGCGCCGTCGGGGAACATACCGCCCTGAGAATGCGTGCGGACCGTGAAAACGATGGGCAGCGAAGTGCGGTGACGCAGAGCAGCCAGTTGGTTCTTGACGTACTCGGTTGGAGGAACCTGGGGCTGGGTCACGGGCTGACCTGAGGGGTTGAGCAGATCAGCACGGAACTCGAGAGCATCAGCACCGGTCTCCATGCTCCTGATCAGCTCGAGCTTCGGCACGACGTCAGGGAACGTCAAGCTGAGGAAGTAAGTCTGTCGTCCACCCTTTCGACTATCAACCACAAGGTCGTCGATCTGATTCGTGTCCTGGCCAGCGACGAACTTGAAGAAACGGCCGACTTCAGTCTCGAGACCGAAGCGTTTCTGAATGGTGAACGAAGGATCGGGCACGTTCATCGCACAAGGCTGGACGGCGAGAGATTCTCCCTCGGAGTAGGAAACCAGTTCGGCCGAGGAGCAGGCGCTGAACCAAGGGTGGCGGCGACGGTAGACGTCCATCACCGGCTCGCCGTAGGCGGGACGATCACTGGTGGAGAGGAACTTGACGATGGCGTCCGTGTCTCGGACAATGTAAACGACGGGTCCTTTGCTCTGCGCGTACTCTGCCAAGATGTTCCTGCAAGCTTCGGTTTCGACAACTCCACCGCCAAGCGAGATCAGTGCTCCACTGGGGTGGCGCAGAAGCAATTCCTCCAGGATCTCGAGCTCTTTCTGACGGAAGGCGGACCAGCCGTTCTGCTTGACAAAATCGCCCAGCCCATCCTTGACACCGAGCTTCTCGTTGAAGACGACGTCGGCGTCGATGAAGGTGCGTCCAAGCGCAGCAGCACCAATGGCACCCAAGAAGGTCTTGCCCGAAGCACGCATGCCGATGCAAACGATGGTGGCATCCTTGCTGTACTTGCGTGGAGTCAGGGCTTGACTAGATGTAAGCTGAGACAGCGAGGCCGCCTGTTTGCCGTTGACGCTGGAAGCGCCTGCCTTGTTAAAGTGGGACGGCGAGATGCAGAGACTGGGCGAGCATTCTGGGTCGACACCGTGAGCACGAATACCGAGCTTGCGCTCCAAATCGTCCCACCAGTTGGGCCAAGTCTTTTCGACACATCGCTTCTCTTCCAAGACGGCGCCGGGAGCCAAGCTGGCGAGAACGGAGAAGGCCATTGCCACGCGGTGGTCATCATAGCAGTGAACGCGAACATTGGCACGAAGCTGGCGGTAATCGATGCCGAAGATCTCGAGACCGTCTTCGTGCTCCTTGGTGTCGACGCCGAACTTGGCGAGTTCATCCATCATGGCACGAATTCGGTTGCACTCCTTGACTCGCTGGTTGGCGATACCTGTGATACGGGTCGAGGGTCGAGCGGTGGAAGTGGAGCCGTTGGCCGGAGGCTGAGCAGCGACGGCGAGCAGCACCGAAGCAGTGAGGAAAGCATCCGTCATGGGCTCCATGTCGACCAAGCCGATCTGGCGGAGCTGACCGACGTTGGGACCTTTGACGGTGGTCGATGTGGCGGTCTGGATGACGGTGCAACCCATGGGTTCAAGGACCTCCTTGGCGAAGCGGGCGTCACCCTGAAGCGAGGCCGAGCCAATGTTGGGGACGGTGCAAACGGTTCCAGTGATAGCGGCGATGGCCAGAGGGTAGGTAGCACTGCTGGCGTCGCTCTCAATGTCGTAGATGTCGGGCGAGACGTAGTGACCCTTGGGAATGCGGTAGGTGTTGGAGGGGCGACCGGTGGCAGGGTCGAGGAGACGCTCCACCTTGATGCCAAAGGTGGCCATCATGGCGATGGTCATGTCGATGTAGAGCTGCGAGATAACTTGACCACCGACAAGTTCGAGGACGACCTCTTGAGCAGCGTAAGGAGCGCAGAGAAGGATAGACGACACGTACTGCGACGAGATGGTGGCCGAGAGCTGAATCTTGCCGCCCTTGAAGCCGTGCGTGGTTCCCTTGACGGCAAGGGGCAGGCAGCCTTGACCTTCGAGGTAGTCGATGGCAGTGCCATTGGATCGAAGGGCATCGACGAGAGCACCGATAGGGCGCTCCTTCATACGCTTGTTTCCGGTGATGACGACAGGCTCTTGGTTGCCATCGTTGTGGACCAAGCTGACGACGGTAGCCATGAAGCGAGCAGCGGTACCTGCGTTCTGGAGGTAGATCTGCTTGTTGTTGGCGGGTCGAGCCAGAGCACCGCCATTGCCGTGCACGACGATGGTCTCTCCGCCGTCCTCAAACTCGAAGCGAGCGGCTTGAAGATCATGAAGGCCAGCCATCATGACCTGGGTGTCGTCGGAATGGAGCATGTTGCGGAGACGGCAGGTGTTTCCGGCAAGGGCAGCAAGAACGAGAGCACGGTTGGAGATGGACTTGGAGCCAGGGGTTGAGAGGGTGACCTTGGCGTTGTTGGGCTGTTCGAGGACGGGTGTGACGGTGGCACCGAGGGAGAGGACACGGCGGATGATGTCGTCGCTGACGGTGGAAGCCTTGTCCTCGACAGTGTCACCGATGGAGCTGAGCAAAACAATCTTTTTGTTGCTACCAGAGTTCTTCTTGTCGACCTTCATGATGTCGAGCAGACGGTCGACGGTGACATCGAGTGACTTGGCGAGACGAGTGACGCGCGAGTCGGAGAGCGAGACGGGCAAGTCGTACTCTTTGAGGCAGCGGGTGAGACGACCAATGGCGACCTGGCTGAGACCGTGCATGTAACGAGCAACCTCTGCCTCGAGAATCATACCGATCGAGATGCACTCTCCGTGAAGCATCTCGGGGGTGAGGACGGCCTCGATGGCGTGGCCGATGGTGTGACCAAAGTTGACGAGGTTGCGAAGACCGGTCTCCTTTTCGTCAATGGTGACAATGTAGGCCTTGACACCGACAGAGCCACGAATAACATCGAGCAAGAGCGATTGAGCTTCGGTGCGGGTCTCGAGCGTCCTGCCTTGGTCGAGGGGAGCATCCTTGGCAAAGGGGCCGAGAACGGCGGAACGGATGGCGGGCGCACTAGACTCGAGCTTGGCAAAATCGATCGGGTCCCAGATGGCGGCGGTCTTGACGACTTCAGCCATGCCGTTGCTGAACTCGCGTGCTGGGAGAGTCTTGAGCCAAGCGGCATCGATAAAGACGTAGTTGGGCTGGTGGAAGCTGCCGATGAGGTTCTTGCCGAGCGGGTGGTCGATGGCAGTCTTGCCACCAACGGCCGAGTCGACCATGGCGAGAAGCGTGGTGGGGATCTGGACAAATTTGAGACCGCGCATGAAGGTGGCGGCGACGAAGCCGACGAGGTCGCCGATGACACCACCGCCGACAGCAAGGACGACGGCGTCTCTTGTGACGCGGTGCTCAAACATCCAATCTTCGATGTGGTTTTTGCCTTCTCTGCTCTTGGAAGCCTCGCCGGGTGGGATGACTTTGGTGAGGAGTCTCCAGGTGTGGGTGGAGGAGAGGTCGGCGGCGGCCTTTTCGAACTCGCGACGGAATGCGGTGGTGACGCTGCATCTTGCTTCGAGGTTCTGATCGGTGATGAGGACGTAGGTGGAGGAGGGCAGCAAGGAGAGGAGCGTCTTGGCAATGTGGGGGATGAGATGGTAGCCGAGGTGGATCGGCGTGTCCAAGCATCGAAGAGTGTGAATGGTTGCGCCAGAGAGAGGGTCGGTAGATGGTGGAGCGTGGTAAGAAGGCGTCTTGGTCCTGAGCACAGGCTGCTCCGTTGATGGTGCTGCGGCCATTTTGAGAGACAAGGCAAATGTGGACGCCAAGCAGCGATGAGGACGCTCGGACGAATGTGAGCAGCTAGGTCACCTTTTTGAGCGAAACGGATCGAAGCTTGGGCAGGTCTAGGTCTGGCTTGGACGTTTCGGATGCGGACCGCGGCTCAGTGACAGGTGTCTTTGAGACGACGGCGGAACCGGTAATCGAGATGGTTGTTGTTGAGGTGAAAGGGCCGGGCGAGCTCGGTGGGATTGCAAAGGAGCAGCAGCAGCAAAAGCTTATGAAGATCGGTTGTCGTGGTGAGCTCGACCTCGCAACGCGGTATGTGTAGGTGCGTGCGTGCGTGAGCAGGTCAAGCAGACAATCGATTTGTCAAAACCGAGCGAGTGTGGAAGAGAAGCAACAAGTAGGATGGGGCGAGTGGTGCCGAGGATGGGTGGGAAGGTAAGGGTTGGAAGAGGGCCCAAAGCTCCCAAAACGACGAGCGAAAGCCAAAGAGTCACATGCCAAATCGACACAAAAGCCGGACAAGGCAAACAGAGGCACTTGAGCAGTGTATGATTTGCAGCATGAACCAAAAAAAAAAAAAGAAAAAGAAAAAGAAAAAGAAAAGGCTGGTCCAATTTACGCCGCTCATTCCACCGCTTGCTTCTCTTCTCACTTTGCCCAAGATGGACATATGCCGAGATTTCCGTCGTTGCTTTCCTTCAGATCCGAACCCTGACCTTGTGATACAGCTCACGGATCTCTGCTATACGCTTATTACCATGTCTTGGAGCTAGACGATGTGTTTGCCTGAGATGGTGGTGATCCAAAATCAGGGTAGGCAGCAGCAACAAGAAGAAATGGGGAGAACAAATGACTCGACCCTAATCCACAGTTGCGCCCGTGCAGTAATTGCCATGGCCGCCTTCGTATTTCCAATCAAGAGAAAAGAGACAAAAAAATAATTAAAAAAAAAAAAAGAGTCGCAAGCTTGCAATTCTTCTTACCGCCCGAGAGGTGAGAGAGGGAGAGAGAGAGAGAAAGAGAGAGAGAGAGGGCGCTGCAAGGTTGGCGCTCACAGTCGAGAGTCTTGTTCTCGACTTGCTCAGGCACACAGAAAGGCAGGTAACTTGGATCACAGTATGCAAATGTGATTGCGATGCAGAGGTAGAAACATGACCGTGAAGCTGGAAACAGCGACAGAGCAAGCAAGAATGCACGAATACAAGAGAAAGGAAATGTAATGGAGAGACAGACTCTATTTGCAGAGACTCACTTGTTGGACCTTCCAATCTTTTTGCCCTCGAATCCAGGTCTCGCCTTTCCGAACGAAGGCTTCTTGCCTGTCGGCGTCTTGGACTTGGACAGGGTGGAGGAAGCTCCTTTCTTGTTTCCGTGCTTGCCACCTTTGGCTGCTTTCCTTGCGGCAATGTTGTCTTGGCGCTTCTTCTGACGATCCGCCTGCTTCTGTGTTTCCGCCTGTTGTCGCTCGTTCCACGCCTTGCTGGATTTCTCTCTTTGCTTGTCCTTGCGCTTGAGCGCCTTCTTGAGCAGCTTCTCGTCGTCGCGGATCTTGACACCCGTCGCCGAAGCCAACACCTTGTCCCACTGCTTTTGCTCCTCCAGCTCAGATACTTTGGCAGAGAGTGCATCCGGAGCATCACCCAGCTTTTCGCTCAGCTTGGCCCGTCGCGCCTCTTCCTGTCTCTTACGACTCTCGAGAACT
Source organism: Ustilago curta (assembly GCA_928722295.1). NCBI lineage: Eukaryota > Fungi > Basidiomycota > Ustilaginomycetes > Ustilaginales > Ustilaginaceae > Ustilago > Ustilago curta. The sequence goes on along the minus strand of CAKMXH010000011.1, from coordinate 499,147 downwards.
TGCAGTGCAGCCTTGGGGTCGGATGGCAGTGCCAGTTTGTTCTTCTTGCCGCTCGCCGATGCATCGTGGACCGAAGCACCTGCAGCACCTACGGGCTGAAAGTTGAGAGACGAAAAGTTGAGCGAGCTGCCGTTGACATCAATGTTAGAAACACTGGAGCCAGAAGCGCCGTTTCGCTTGTCGCCGTAGCCAGGCTCAGCGACTAATAGCGCCGGCGCTTTGGTGCCCACGTTCAAGCTCTTGCTCGACTTTTGACCATTGGCAGCATTGTCGACACCGCCACGTTTCGCCTTGATAGCTGCTTTGGCCGCAGCCCTTGCATCCTTCTTCTCCTGCTTCTTACGCTCGCGTGCATCCAGGCGCTGCTTGCGACGCTCCTCGAGCAGCTCGTCTTTCGAACTGATGACGCTGCTGCCGTCTTCCGAGGCGTCGTCCGCAGCGTCTGTTGGGAGGCCACGCTTGCGTTGGAGCCCAGCGATCTTGGCATGTAGCTTTGCTCGAAGTGCATCGATGGAAGCCTTGCGCTCACCCTCGGTCTGAATCGTCTTGACCACTGCACTTGACGAACCTGCAGCAGCAGCAGCAGCAGCAGCAGCGGTAGGAGCTACAGGCTTGGCGTCGAGATCTTCAACGTCAGAGTCTTGCATGTCATCGTCCGTATCACCGGCAGCACCGTTGGCTTTGCCTCTTGGGATCAAGTCATCCTCATCGTCGTCTGCAGAAACCATACCCTCGACGTCGAGGTCCAGATCCGAGTCCGCTTCGGCCGCCTCCCGGGCAGCTTTGGCAGCAGCACGCTCGGCTTGGATGTCTGTGACCGTAGCAAAGTTGTCCGGGTCAAGCCTCTGCTTCTTGGCCTCGCGCAACTTGTCTTTGCGCTCCTTGGCCTCGATTTCCGACTTTGCCTTCTTGCGCTTGTTCTTCATGTATTTCGATGAGACTCCATCTTCGGCGAGATCGTCGGCGTGGTCGCGAGCAAGGTAGAACTGCGGTGGAATCAGGTGCAGCAGGCAGGTGAAAGCGTTGTTGTGTTTCGAGAGTGATTCGATGTATTTGCCCGTGAGTTTGGACGACGATGCATGTGCCGAAGATGACGCTGCGGATGGTGCAGTCGTTGGATCGACACCGTTTGCCGAGGTGGTGGCAGCTGATTGCGACTTGTTCGGCTTTGTGGTTGTCTTGTTGGTGGTGCCGTTTGCCAGCGACGATGAAGATGCTTTGGCCGAGGCTACCTTTGCTGCAGCCATTGTGTCGAAGAGCTCGCAAAGATTGAGCCAGGCGCGGACGTACCCAAAGTGGCGACGGTGGTGAGGTGCCTATATGTCTTGGACAGGTAAAGTGACTTTCGGTACTGTTCGTCGGCCGGAAAGGTGCTTGACACGAGCTGCGGGATGCTCCAGAAGCGAGCGATCGTATGGACTCCTTGTGGTGCAGTTGAAGGGGGGGGGAGCAACGGCAATCCTGAGATGATGGAAGAGTTGTTCAAGAAAGCTGAGAAATCAAAATTTCATATTTTTGCTTTTTGCATGCAAAAGAAGAGGAAGAAAAAAAAAAAGTGAAGCGGAGCCACACTCCAGATCGGCCCGATTCGGTAGCACTGGACCCTGTTTTTCTTTTCTTTTCTGCTTTTTCTTCTTCTCAAGTTGAAAATTTCAAGAAAATCTCCACACACACACGCACTGCCAAGAAACTGAGCCTCTCTTCCAACGACTTTGAATTCAACACTTTCGAAGAGCTCCTTTTCTCTTCTTCTCCTCACCACGGCCACCCACATCCAAGAAGAAAGAACCATGGCCACTCAGATACCCCAAAGATCTGCCAAGAGGCAGCGTCTGCAAGACGAAAAGGCTGCTCGTGAGGCTGCTTTACTCCAAGCTCAAGGACAACTCGGTCCTTCCACAGAGACGCTCGTCATCCAATTCCAATCAGCTCAAGACGGCTCCTTGCTCGGTCCCACGATCAACTTGCCAGCAGCTACAGGTCAGAGGGAACTCCAAGCAATCATCAACCAGCTCAGACGACAACTCAAGCAAGCACAGGGCCCCAAGAAGCGCTCAATAGACGATCCAGATGCAAGCTCGGATGACGATGACGACGACGAAGATTTGCCCTATGCTTTCCACGTTGACTTGCAGCAGCTCAGTGCCAATGCCGGTGTACAGTCTGAAAAAAAAGAGGAGCTGGTCAAGAGCAATGCGCGTCTGCCTATCAACGATTCGCTCACTCAGGATGTGCTCAACGCTCAAGCAGCAAAGAAGCTCGGTCTCAGCCAGGAAGATACCCTAACCGTTGTATTCGAACCACAGGCCGTCTTCAAGGTGCGACCCGTCAGTCGATGCTCTAGCACCATGAGTGGTCATGCTTCTCCCATCCTCTGCAGTACTTTTTCGCCCACAGGTTCGCTTCTTGCGACTGGTGCCGGTGACAAGACGGCTCGTCTGTGGGATCTTGACACCGAAACTCCCATGCATACCCTTGTTGGTCACTCGAACTGGGTCCTCTGCGCAGAGTGGGAAGGCCGTGAACGGAAGCTCGCGACGGGAGGTATGGACGGAGAAGTGTGGATCTGGGAGGCACTTGACCCCTCCTTCACCGGACGCAAGGGCTGGCTCTCGCGCACTGGTCAGCAGGTCGACGACGAGTGGCAGGCCGAGCAAGAGCAGCTCAAACAGCAGCAGCAGGACGGCGACAACAGCGACGCGGAAGCCAAACCTGCCAAGATGGGTGTCAAGCAACGCAGAGCAGCACGCAATGCCGCACCCCAAGGCAAACCTCTGCGCGGACACACAAAGTGGATCACTTCGCTCTCATGGGAGCCTATCCACGTCAATCCCACCAACCCGCGTCTCGCCTCTTCGTCCAAAGACGGCACCGTCCGGGTCTGGAACCCCACTCTGCGCAGGTGTGAATACGTTCTTGGCGGTCACACCGCTTCCGTTAACTGCGTGCGCTGGGGTGGCGAAGGTGCAATCTATACCGCTTCTTCCGACCGTACCGTCAAAGTGTGGTCGGCCGACGGTGGAAAACTCATCCGCAACCTCAACGAACATGCACACTGGGTCAACACCATTGCACTCTCCACCGATTTTTGCCTCCGCACCGGTCCATTCGATCACACTGGTCGAGCCGCTTCTGCCACTTCTACCCCTTCCTACGTCCAACCGTCTGACCAAGACGCAAAAGCATCAGCGCTCGAGCGCTACAACCAAGCCACATCGTCCGGCGCTACACCTGAAACCATCATCACCGGTTCCGACGACCACACTCTCTTCCTCTGGCCACCGCAAATCAACGGCTCAGCTTCCACGCCCAAGAAGCCGGTCGCCCGCCTCACTGGACACCAAAAGACGGTCAATCACGTCGCTTTCTCTCCCGACGGCAAGAAGATTGCCTCTGCGTCTTTTGACAACAGCGTCAAACTGTGGGACGCTCAGACGGGCAGATTCATCGCGACGCTCAGAGGCCATGTAGCTTCCGTCTACCGACTGGCATGGTCGAGCGACTCCAGGCTGCTCGTTTCAGCAAGCAAGGATTCAACGCTCAAACTCTGGGATCCCATCAAAACCTTCAAGATCCGCAAGGATCTGCCAGGACATACCGACGAAGTGTACTGTGTCGACTTTGTCGCCGATAAAGTGGCCAGTGGTGGTAGAGACAAGAATGTCAAGATCTGGCGTCATTGAGGTCGCTTGATTTGAATGCAGACGTACGTTTAACAACCTTGAACCAGCTGTGACTGTGCGTCGATAGAATGTGACTTTAGATTGCAATGCCTAACACAATCCGATGTGTTGAAACATGGCCGGAATCAACCCTGCAGAAAATAAGCCAATGTTGGTGTACACAATCACCTTTGTCAATACATCGGCATCGTAATGCTTGACTTGCTTCTCGACCTCTTTCGGTGTCGACCCTTTGATGTCTGCGGCCAGATTTCTCGCCAACCGCTCGTCAGGGGGCACAAAGTTGGGATGCGCTTTCGACTGCGTCAAGGGGATGGGCAGATCGTGCACCTCTTCGGTATCGTCTTCGCCGCCTGCACTGCCACCGATGGTGAACTCGATCCGTCGTTTCGGTGCTTTGCCCAGCGGATTGGGACTAGGGGTGCGCGACGGCACGGGCGAATGCAACGGCGAACGTCCCAATGGCGACATGGCAGGACTAAACGTACTCGGCCTTCGACTTGAGAGCGGCGAAAGAGTGGGCGACTGGATCGTCTGCTGATTGCCACTCTCGTCGGTCACAATGATCTGCGAGGGCAGATCGATCACGGAAGGTACAGCGCTGAGATCGGCGAGCGGGATCTTGTTGTAATCGCTTGCGGGTGTATAATGTCTCCTTGGCAGACTGAAGCCAACCAGATGATCGACCAACCGAAACGTGGGTGGGAGTATCACCTTGCACGCCGTTTTGACAATCACTCGCAGTAACAAGACGTTGACCAGCCCAATCGTCATGACCAAGCCGCGCTTGATCCACACCTCGGCCGCTCCGGCAACGGGGATGTGTATCAACGGCGTAACCTGTGCAACGGTCACGTTTCCACCAAGATACTTTCCAACGCCCGAAAACCGATGCACCACCGGATCGCTGTGTAACAGCATGCCATACCTCACACCCACCCACCTCGCCAACGCCACGCCCATGGCCACGGACACAAACGCGATGGCATCTTCAAAGCACGGACAATCGTCCACCGGCTGAGGATGAACCGACACCATCAGCAATCCGGCCGGAATGATGGCCACGGGCACCGTCCAGCTATCGATCTTGACAAACTCTTCGATCCGATCGAACAGGGCCCACTGCACGGCCGTAATTGCAGCGCCCAGCGCCGAGCCGGCAATGCAATCGATGATGGAATGCATACCGGCGTAAATTCTTCCGTAGACCACACTGGTGCCGTAAAAGATAAGTCCGGCTTCCCAGAGGTACGAGTCGAAGCACGAAGGTTCGAGCGCAGCTTGGCGTATTCTACGCACCCAGAGATAGATGTAGAGGGCGATACTGACGCTGTTGGTCGAGTGGGTGGAGGGGAAGCCGTATTCAAGGTGATGGGTGCCAACAGTGAGACGGGTGACTGGCGGCGAGTAGGGACGTGGAACGCAAAACAGATCTTTGATGGCAGACGAAAGATAGACGCCAAAGGCAAGGACGTTGATGAGTCCTCGGCCGAAGCGTGGACTACCGAGCCAAAACACCATGGGTAAGAAGACCAAGAAGAAGGAATGCGTGCCCAGCAACGAGGTGTTGACAAAGTACCTGTCGAGCCACGGCCTTCGTACTAGCTTCTGATGTCGCTCGTGCAAGGGCGCCTCGTTCCTCAAGACGGCGACAATATACCGCCTTAGGAAAGCAACGGGCCGAGCAAGATACGCATCGTACACGGCATCATCCTGCAAGCCAATCGACGTGGTAAGCTCGTGCTCGGCTACTGAGTCGTTATCGGTAGACTTGACATACGATGAACCGCGTAACAGACCGATGCGTTCGATCTTTTCGTGCTTCTGGACGTGTCCCCGCTTTTGCTTTTGGGCGGAACCAGAGTCGGGGTTGTCCGTGGAGACGGATAGCGCAGGCCGAAGAGAGCGGGATGCGGAAGAGGAGGACGATGCGGAAGTAGGAGTCGCACCGTTGATCCAGCTTCCAGAGATCTTGCGGTCTTCTTCGACGCTCGAGGACGACGCTTGGCGGACGGCGGGTGTACGACGTTGGTGCAGATTTGCAGAGGCGGGTGTAGACGGCATTGTCGGTGCGTTGGTGGCGATAAAAGTGACAGAGCAATGCAAAGAAAAAGGGCTAAAGCATGTCTGTCGTATACACCTCGTATCGGTGGTGACAGTGCAGAGGGATGGCCGGGTTGCGTGTGGTGGTCAAGCTCAGACGACCTTCGGAACAGCAAAGCAGCACTTGAACTGCAGAAAAAGGGCAGGCGCTTAACAGTATCGGCCCGGCCAAAAGCGAGGCGCGCCTCGTTCCGATGGAGACGGTGCTGTCAGATCGATCGGGGTGGTAGCCGAATCGCGATAGTCTACACGCGGAAGCGGAAGCGGAAGCGGATCTGGCAGGAGCTCTGAAACGCGAATTTCACGCAGGCCGAACTGCAGGAATTGTTGGGTTCGCAGCGGCTCTCGAGCTGTTGTCTGTCTGCATGCACCCAAGATGGCAGGCATGGCTTGCCTCTGCATTCAATGTCGTGTGTATCCAATGGCACACTGTTTGTTTGTCGATATCAGTGGGAAGCAGCATCATCAACAGTTATTTTTGCAAGTTGAAACGACGCCATCGCTTGCTGTGTGTGTTTTAAGCTCTTTCACCAGCGAGCAGAGTGTGCAAGTTGTGTGGAAAATTTTCTTGCAGACGGGCGCTTGCTTGCAGCGAGCTTTACATATTGGAGCGCTTTCTCGAGCAGTCAAAGCAAAGATTTCAGCCAAATAGAATTATTTCATCTTAGTCTCGTTTGGGCTGTGCGTCAGTCAGCTGTCTGGCTGTGTTAGGGTTGGTCTTTTAGGCTCGACTCGCGTTGCGTTGCTGCTTGCAGAAACTGAAACGGCTTCTTTCTTTGCTTTTTGGTTTGGAATCCACGTTCTTTGGACGCCAGCAGCGCCTTGCAGCAGCAGCAGCAGCGGCAGCAGCGGCAGCAGCAGCAGAAGGAGCAGCAAATCCCTCAAGTTACACACAAGCCACGTTGAACGCTTCTTGACTTTCCCCCTGTCTACCATCATCATCCGCCATCCTCGCCACCCCGCCGTCAACATCCAAGCACGCTCGTTGCCCATACGAGCTCGCAATTGTCAGCTCGTTCCTTGTGCGCGCTACCAACTCGCGCCTGCAACTAACGGGTACGCCTTGCTTTGTCCTCATCTCTCCTGGACCGCCTGCTGTGGATAGAGCACCTGCACTTTATCGACACGACAAGGACTGCTCAGCAAGCTTTTGAGCATTTTGATTCGGGTCTTGCAGCACTGCTTCCTAGGCTATCCCGCTTCTCGTCCGGAAACGCACGCACGCATCCCCACCGATTGGCGTCCCTTGTGTGTTTTTTTTTCTTCCCTCCCGCGTGACTTCATATAGTCACCTTGTCGGTCAAGCCAACCGCCCCTCAACGATTCACAAAAATCGTCCAGCAGTCTGCAAAAGCATTCTTTGCTCATCACCCTCACCCATCACCTGGCTGCACCACCCAACTCGTCCAACCGCTGCTTTCTTCTTCATCCACTTGTACAGTACAGAACGTCGAGTACTCCAATATGGCCGCCAAGTCCACCGCCCGCTCCCCGCCTTCCGCGTCGTCTTCCTTGCACACACCCTCGTCCAAGCCATACACATCCAAACCCTCAAAACCAAGGCAATGGTCTGCAACACGCAGAGCTGCCGAAGAGTCGCTTTCGATACAGATCCAGTACACCTTCAACAGCCTCATCGCCCTGCTCGTCATGCACACCCTCTCCTCTCCCTCCTCTCTCTCTCTGGTTCATCTCTCATCCAATCTCCATCTTCCCCATTCCCTACACTCCATCATCCCATCCTGGCTCAGATTGCCATCCCTAGCGCCGTTCGCCTCCGATCTTCCCAACGCCTCTGAAAAGGGAGGCCATCAAGTCTGGTCCCACCTCGCCTCCAATCTCGTCGGCGAAGCAAGCGTCGGTCCCTTCCGCAGCGACGCCCGTGGCTTCGGACACCCGCTCACTGCGCTGCACAACTTTACACGTGCCTGCCTTGGCCTCTCCTATCCCGTTCCCCACCCCAACCTATCGCCCATCGCTAGCTTGAAGCATCAGGCGCATCGGCTCGCCGGCGACCACTCCGCCCACGCATCGGCACCGTGGACCCTTCTAGCAGGCGTCCCAGGCTACCTCTACGAGCGTGGCCGCAATGACGCACTCTTTGTTGCAACTCTTGTGCTCCTCTTTACGCTGGCTCGTGCGCTTCTCATGAAGTTCTTCCTCCTGCCTCTGGGCCAAGCAGCCGTGCCCCATCCAAAGAAGCCACGCAAGGCCGACCGCCAATCACTCCAAGCTCTCGACGAGCGTGCCAAAGCCCTTCGCACCCGTGAAAAGGAGGTCCTGCGGTTCGCAGAGCAGGGTTTCAGCCTCATCTACTACACTTGCTCTTGGAGCTTGGGTCTCTACATTGCCTCTCGAGAGTCATACTGGCCGCTCAACACGGTCGAGTACTGGACCAACTATCCGCAGTTCCGGCTCGAACCGCTCTTCAAGTGGTACTACCTCGCCTCGTGCGCTTTCTACATCCAGCAGCTCTTTGTGCTACACGTCGAGGCACGCCGCTCCGACCACTGGCAGATGTTTTCGCACCACGTCATCACCATCGCCCTCATCGCCAGCTCGTACGTCTGCAGCTACCACCGCGTCGGCAACGCCATCCTCTGCCTCATGGATCCAAGCGACATCGCGCTCAACGTCGCCAAGATGCTCAAGTACGCCGGCTGGCAAACTACGTGCGATATCGCTTTCGGCCTCTTTATGGTCTCGTGGCTCGTCACCCGACACATCCTCTACATGCGTGTCGTGTGGAGCTGCATGTACGACACGCTAAGAACCATGTCGTTCCGACCGACCAACTATCTCACCGGCGACTACTATACGCGCACTGCCTACTTTGTCCTCATCGGTCTGCTCTGTGCTCTCCAGATCATCTTGCTCATGTGGTTTTACATGATCTGCAGAGTGGCCTACCGAGTGGTGACCAAAGCTGGAGCCGTCGACTCAAGGAGTGACGCCGAAAGCAGCTACGAAGACGACGATCTGCAATCCATCAAAGCTGCTCAACAAGCGGCCGAGGACAAGGCGCTTTCGACCGCGACAAAGCCGACATCAGCAGGTAACGGGTCGACCAAGAAGAGGTCGAAACGCAAGTAGGTGATTAGCAATGCATAGATCGTAGCGCGCTTCAATCGTTATACCTTTGCGCACTGCGTGTCGTAATGCGTGTCTGTGCTGCGACTGTGATTGAGAGCGTCATTACTAGAGCTCTTTTCATTTGCCCATGTACCATTCTTGATAGCGGCCGAGCTCCATTGTTCCTGCCAAAGGGATCGTTGCGCAAGCCTGTCATGATGCGCGAAGAGGACCCTGGCGAATCTGCAAGCCCCAAATCCCGAAATCATGTCGGCCAAAGAGGCAACCAAAGCACGCGAGCGCTTTCAAATCCAAACTATTGCATTTACTGTATCTCTCCATCGAGCAAGCAAGTGCTCTCTGCTCGCCACAGCTTCTTGTCTTCCACCACGAAGTTTCATTAGACCGAGATTCATCTCAGCACTTGCTGGGAATACCTTGGAAAGCTTCCTTACACCTCCTATATCCCTTTCCGGCACCTTTACCAAGATCATTTCCCACTGCGATCGCGCAGCTGTTAGGTCAGGGCTCTCTGGGGATTTGCTGCACACATCCATAGCTGGCCGTCGATACCATTCCGCACCACATTCGGCACATCATGGCAAGCTAGTGGCATCCAGACTATCCCAAATTACCCTGACAAGCCCCTTCAAAGACTCAGATCTGCCCGTCATCCAGCCTTGGCCCCAGCAGGATCTAAGAACCAGACATTCCGGAAGACGGCGGCCTCACCCACAATACTCAGCATGCCATCCTCACCCCATCCACATCGCGCACCGGCGCATCAGCTCCAACATCCAGATCACGCTTTGTACTCTCCATCACCTCGATCGACCCCGCTCTATGCATCGGCGGCCCGCTCCTCCCATGTCTACCGCAGCACGTCCAATGCTTCCAGTCCCGAAGCATTCAGTGACCACGATCCCACCAGGAAAACCGTCTCCGACTTTCTCGCGACGCCATCGTCTCGTACAGCTTCCACCTCTCGTCTGCCTCCACAAGCTTACGATGCACCGCAACAGCCGGCACCTCCGCCGTCCAAACGTCGCAAGCCATCGTTCGAGTCTGCCACCATCGCCTCTTCCTCCAACTCGCAAGCACGCACCGCAAAGGCTGCGTCCGCCGCAAGTCCGGACAAGGACGCCAGTGCGGCTGACTCAAAGGGAACCACGAGAGTAGCGAAGGCCTGTCAGCCATGCAGCACCAAGAAGCGCAGATGCGATGGTCGCCAACCCGAGTGCTCCGTCTGCCAAGTGCTGGGTACTCCGTGCACCTACAACCACACCGGTCTCAAGCGTGGCCCGCCCAAAGGATTTCGTTCCGGCCCCAAGGAGTCGGCAAGAGCCAAACTGGTCCGCACGCTGGAAACTACCATCCGTGATCTGGTCAACCATCTGGGCAAAGAGGACGCTGGTGCAGAGATCGTCCGAGTCGCGGGCGAGCGTGAACTGCAGGTTGCGGAGGCACCATCTGGAAACCATGTCGATCGTAGAGATGGCTCAAAGACTCACAAACGCGCACGATCAAGAGGCGACGCTGTCGAGCAGGCGACTTCGAGGATCAAGATTGAACATCTCACGTCGAACGAGCCTTCCAGTCGATACAACACCTCTCGAAACTCTGACGATGCAGACGACGATCGAGCCGCCGAGGCCGAAGAGGATGTGATTGGAGAGACTCGTCAAGGTGACCTCGTCTATCGGGGCTCGAGCTCAGGCATCGGCATCTTGCAACGTCAGCACCGTGCTGAATCGCCGTCGGCGGGAGTGGGCGCCGCAGCTAGCCGGTCGGTCGCATCCAGCTCATCGGCGCCCTTCGCTGCGCGATCTCGCGAGCTTCGTGGTGGCGTCGATGTGGGTGCGGTGCATTCCAAGGCTCCTGTCTTCTTACCTGTTTCGTCACCTCGACCCATCGGGGACAGTGAGACAGTGAGCTCGCAGGATCGCTCTCCTTGTCAAAGCAAATCTGCTCTGAGCAGAGAGGCACCAAATCGCAGCGCCCTGTATCCCGGGTCGAGCCGCGGCGGTCCGAGTGCGGCCAGCCCGCTGTCTACTGAGGACCCGGTAGTCTCGGACCAAGAGAACGACCGGCTTTTTCGATACTACTGGCAGGGATTCCATCCATTTTATCCGATCCTCTACAAGCCCTGGTTCACCGGCTTTTCGCGCAAAGAGCTCCGTAGCATTCTCGATCCGAGCCTGCTGTTTGCGATCTACGCCATCGCGGCTTGCGTGGTGCCCGGCAATGCATCTCACAGCTCGGTGGCGGCACCGAGTGCATCGTTAGCACACAAACTCAACCTGGAGCGCGCACAGCAATTCTGTCAAGCCGCCGAGAGCCATGTGCTCGCCAAAGGCTTGCGTCCCGATATCGCGTCGATCCAGACGTGCTGGCTGCTCAGTCTCTACTCGCATGGTACGGGGGATCTGTCGCGAGCGTGGAACTTTCAGAATCTAGCAAGCTCGATGGCGGTGGATATGGGTCTACATCGATGGCCGATCTACCGCCCAGAGATTGTGCAGGATCGTGTTCAGCGGGAAACGCGCATCCGCATCATTTGGCATTGCTACATTGTCGACAAGCTGCTGTGTGCCGAGATGGGCCGACCGGTTGGATTGAGGGCCAAAGACATTGATGTGCCGCTGCTGTCCGAGACCGAGGAGGACGAGTATGAGCTGTGGTCGGATCAGACCGAGATGCAGTCGGCCGAGCCAGCTGGTGCGAGACCGACGAGCTCTGGGTCTGCATCGTTGCGTCGACTGCATGCACCTTCGTGTCTCAACTGGGGTGTGCACCTGTTCAAGATTGTCGAGCGGATATTGGATGAGGTCCACTCGCTGCGCAGAAAAGCGCTGCTTCGAAGGCAGGGCAAGGAGCAGGTGTTGGCCGATCTGGATCGACAGCTTACCGACTGGAAGGAAAAGTTGCCTCGCCACCTGCATCTGGATGACAGCACCAACGACGGACCGTTTCCGAGCTTCTTTGCACTCAACCTATGGTACTATACTGCACGGCTCTTGCTGCATCGACCGTTTATCCCGCAGGAGGAGGGATTGGCCATGTCCAAGGTGCTCGAAAACGACAGTCATCGACAGAGTACGCTGGCCGCCAATACGATCTGCGACCTGCTCGAGGCGTCTTCGCGCGACATTGTCGACCGGCTCTCGACGGATCTGGGATACTGCCTGTTTACGGCGGCGGTCATGTTTGTGTTTAATGCACGGCTGCCGGATGCGAGGATTGCGTCGGATGCGAGGAGGAGGTATGGGCTGTGTATGCAGTGGTTGAAAAAGCTTTCGGACACATGGCCTGCTGCGTCGGCGCACAGGTTGCTACTGGACGGGTTTGCTGTTGTGGGTGAGGATGCGTCCAAGCAAGGATCGGATGCGCAGAGGCGGCCGAGTGTTGCGGCTCTGCAGGCTGCGAATGGGGCAACTGGCATGGCTGCCGCTTCGAAGGTGTCGAGTTGGATTGCAGAGACGGAGGGTGCGCTGCAGGAGACGTCTGCTGCTGGTGCGTCGCGCGATTCGAATAGCGCGGCTGCTGTCAACGGCGCAGTAGGCGTCAAGTTGCAGGGTCCACAAGACTCGAACATGCAAAACAGGAACGATGATCCCTCATCTTTGCCAGCAAACCACTGGAACGGCACAGACACGATCAACCACGGCCTGCGTACCGTTGGCATGGCCAGCAACCCGAACGATTTCGCACCGGGCATCTTTGACGTCGAGTCGTTTTTCTGGAACGAAAACGCCGCAGCACCTGCGATGATGGGTCTCAACTTTGGCGGTGTGCCGGGCGTGTCTCAGCAGCAACCGACAGGGATGGCAAACGCGCCGATGGGGTATACGGATTTCCACGCTGGGGTTCTCGGCCCTGGTGGAGCGTCTGGATTTGCGATGGGAGGTAGTATGCAGGGTGCTGCAGCGCAGACCATGCCGTACTCGGTGGGTGGGTTTGAGCAGCGGAGTAGCACGGCGATCGACGTGCAGCAGAGCAGCATTCAAGAGGCGCCTCAGGTGGGCGTGGAGCCAGCGACGTCTCAGGAATCGAGTGGGGCGGCAGCAGTGGCGCCGTTGAGTGCTTCGCCGTTTGCGTTTAACCCGGCCAACCAGAGCATTGGTGAGTTTTGGAGCATGTTGGAGCTGCCGCCTGCTTTCTTGCAGCAGTGAAGATGCGTGGTTATTTGGACAGGCAGTTGTGAAAACAAAGGGTGCGTTTGCCAAGCAGCTGCGAAGCGTGTCTGAGGCGGGTACGTGCTGCGTCAAGCCCTGAGTGTTTGAACGACTGGACGTCAGAACTATCAGGTGCTGCTCATAAGCATCTAAAGAGGTTCGAGCGGGAGATTGCTGAGCTTTGGTCCGTTTCAAAGCCGAGGGTGTAGAGCGAAAGATGGTGCTGGTCAAAGCGGACCGGGAACGCCACCTTGTTGAAGCAACTCTGACAACACCAAAGCCGCGCACCTCGCATGCAGCATCTTTGTCACTGTCACCTTTGCCCGTGATGACATTTGTTGTTCTCATGGCCAGCCCAGCTTGACAGCATGACGGCAGGGTCGACAAATTGCATGAAACTCGGACTCCTCTCTCTCTTTTAGCTTCGGCATCGGCATGCGTGTCGAATATCTTTTTTTTTTTTTTTGGTTGACACGACTTGACAGCTCATCCACCCACAGCCAAGTACAGTGAGTGCTTCTTGGCTGCAGGAAATCAAAATAAAAAAAGGCGTGTTTATTTTTGCGCTCGGCGCTTATGCATTTGGTGAAAAAGAAAACGAAAAAGAAACGCCGTTGTGGCTCGGTAAACAAATGCGCGAGGCTGCGCGAGGACCGACCGCATGGTTGTGATTTGCACGCGGTCAGCAAAGAATGCGCATCTCGTCCGTTGTCGATTGACGCGGTCGGTTTGCTCTTGCTTGCAGCGTGATGGCACCTCTTGCGACTGAGACCTGCTCCAGGTAGGAATGGGAAAGAAAAGAAGGAAAGGAGGAAGGAAGGAAGAAAGAGGAGGAAAGGGCAGAAAGCGAGACTGCTCGGCGACTAGACTCACGCGGGTAAGCGAGTGTAGATCCCGCGCTTCTTATTCTGCTTTCATGGCAAACTACACAGGTTTCATGTGTCTGACGATCCGTCTCAGCAAGACTTGGATTGCCCTTCTGTGCTTGCCAAGCTTTTACTCGCCGAGCGCTTCACAGCTGAGGTTGAAGCGCCCGCCCCGAGCCAGATATGCTCTACTGTTGTTGAGTTTCGAAACGTCGATTCTCTCCTCCTCCTCGTCACCATCACATCAGAAAGCGAGCGCGAGGGTTGGTATGCTCCTTTTCTTTTTTTCACCACCAACTTCCCCGCTCGCCGCTCCATCATACCCTCAAGCCATCATGAAGGCTTCAACAACACCCCTCGTAGTAGCGCTCACTACGCTACTTGCGACCCTCTCTACACTCACCACCCTCGCCTCAGCTACACACGCTCCCTTTGGTCACCACCACCTCGTCCAGCGCGATGCCTCCACCTACACCGCCAAACAAAAGGGCACCAACCTGGGTCACCAGGACCACTCGAAACCTGTCGCACCTTCGGGTTCGCGTCTCACCTCGATCGGCGTCGGCACCGCTTCCCACAAGCTTGCCGTCTACTGGACACGCAGTCCGTCCAACACGCGCGCCAAGCAGGCGTTTGTCATGATTCATGGCCGAAATCGAAACGGCGCCGACTACTGGACTACCATGCACAAGGTTCTGAAATCGGCCGTCTCGGACAAGTACGCTGCCGCCGATCCCAACGCCATCGTTGTCGCACCCCAATTTTACTCCAAGAAACTCAACAAGGGTCAGTATAAGAAAAACGAGCTGGCGTGGGACGACATCAACGCCTGGCAAGCCGGCGAAGCCGCCATCCATCCCAACGGTGCCAACGAGTCGAGCTTCGATGCCTTGGATGCCTTTTTTGACGAGTTTTCCAACCGTACACGCTATCCGGCGCTCCAGGAGTTGGTCTTTGTCGGTCACGGTGGCGGAGGCCAACTGATCAACCGCTATGGAATCGTTGCCAAAGACATGTCTTCAGCGTCTCTGCATGTTCGATTCATCGCAGGCGACCCGTCTTCATCCGCCTATTTCACACAGGATCGTCCCACCACAAATACCGCCATTGCATCCAAGGACTCCTGCCCGCTCTGGAACACCTGGCGCTACGGATTCGTCAACTTCACCGGCACTCTCGACGGCCTCAAAACTCCCCGAGAGTATTTTGCCCAGAACGTCGTCCGAGACGTCCGCTACATTGTCGGCTACGACGATACCGCGGGTAACGGCGACCAGTACTGCATGGCTCTGCTCCAAGGTGGAGTCGCACGACGCGATCGAAACCTCGCCTGGTGGAAGTATATCAATACGCTGGCGCGCACCAACGAAGACGTTTCCGGTCTGCCGGGCAACCTGACCAGTGTTCCAGATTGGAGCGATTTGAGCAAGGGCAAGTTGGCACATACCTTGACCGTGATCGAGGGTGCGACGCACAATGCCGATCAGGTGTTTAACAGTCAACAGGGTAGAACCGTCTTGTTTGCCAGCAAGCAGGGCGACGTGGCGAGGGGTTGGAGACCTAAAGGATACAACGTGGCGGGTGTGACGTCGTCGTCGAGTACTGCGAGTGCAAGTGGTGCCAAAGCAACAGGCATGACGAGCAGCCAGCAGTCGACGAGCTCAACCGAGACGTCTGGGACCGTGCGCAGCGTAAGCGTGCATGCGGTCGTGCTGGTGATGGCTGCGTTGGTGTCGGTCTTTGCCGCGATGGTGGTTTAGATTGTCGCTGGTAAGAGGAAGAAAAAAAGCGTACATTATTTCGGGTCATGTTGCGAGCTGGATTCTTGTATACACCCACCTACTCTTTGTCAATTTGCATTCGTGACAACATGGTTTCGGAGTGACACGAAAGGTAGCAAGCTCGAGGTCGCAATTGTCGTGTGGGGGAGAAAGAAGAGATGGATGATGATGGAAAAAAAAAGTACAAAGTCGATCCAGAGAGGCAGGCGACGGCCGGCGACGCCTAGCTTCTAGATGTACATGATCGAAAAGCATGGCAAGAGAACCAAGTGGATAGGTACGAAACAAAGCGGTTCAACAGGCCAAATGTAGCAGGCAAGAATGGCCGAAGACGAAAAGAAAACGATATCTACTCTCGGCGCCAAAGTCCAAGCGCGAGGAGGGGGGGGGGGGTATACACAACCGCTTTTCGACGACGCTTTACTCGCTGTCATCGTCGCAGTCCTCGAGCTCTGCATCCTCCTCGTCATCATCGCCATCGAAATCGCACTCGTCGACCACATCCACGGGACAGCTCTTGATCAGATCGGCCGCCACCTCGGCCACCGCATACGTCGCACTCATCAGATGGCTGCTCAACGAGATCGGAATCACGCTGGCATCTACCACCCTCACGTTGCTCGTTCCATAGACGCGCAGCTCGCTGTCCACCACGCCGCCGTCGTGCTCGTCGAGCATGCTGCACGTCGAACTCGGATGGTACTCGGTGCCGGCGGTGGAGGCGACGTACGCGTCGATCGCCTCGTCGGTCGTTACCGATGCTCCCGGCGTGGATTCAGATGAAGTGACGGTGGACAGCGGAGCGGTGGAGCCGATCTTGCGTGCGAGCTGGACACCGGATCGCATGAGTTCGACGTCGGACGGATGCTGGAGGTAGTTCGGATTGATAATGGGTTTATCAAACGGGTTGTTCGAGGCGATCTCGACCCAACCGCGGGAAAACGGCGCTTGAAGAGCCGTCTCGACCTGGATCGATTGACCATTGCTTATACCCAACAGCATCTCGACGGCCCCCTTGGCACTTCCCGTATACCCATTCCTACTCTGCGGAACCAACAAATCGTCGAGCAACAGCTTGTACTGCTTGGCCCACCCCCTCCGCACCGCAGCAGGAACATTCGTAGCCGACTTGATATAGTCGGCCGAAAACTTTCGCGCACGCTCCAAGAACCGCTCGGTCTCGTTGGAGCCGTACATCTTTTCCAGCGTCACATAGGCGACCGACGAATCGACAAACGAAGCCTGCTTGGCCGTGCTGCTCGCCGCGGGCAAAATCAGACCGTGGGCCGGGGCGTAGGTGACCGAGGTGGACAGGTGGTCTTGCAGGTTCTGTCCGACTCCGGGCAACTCCTTGACCAAGGTGACGTTGTTCTTGCGCAAAAGTTCTTTGCAACCGACGCCGGAGAGTTGGAGGATTTGAGGTGATCCAATGGCGCCTGCGCTCAAGATGACTTCGCGACGCGCAGTGACGTGGACGCGCGGGGCGGTCGAGTTGGCGGCAAACTCAACCCCAAGCGCACGACGATTGCCAGCTTGGTCCGTTTGGTGATCCCAGATGATCCGGGTGACGGTCTGGTTCGGCAGCACCACCAGATTTTTGCGTTTGTTGGCGATCGGATCGAGATACGCACTGCGAGAAAACGATCTCTGCCAATCCTTGGGATTGATGGTGGAAGTGGCAATGAACGCGCCCTGGTTCTCGCCGTCGTAGGGACTGTTGGCGTGAGAGATGCCCACCGCCGCAAGCGTAGGCACCCAGTCGGCCACCGGCTGATAGCTTACGCCCGGATACGTGATTGCTACGGGACCATCGTCGCCCACAAACTCGGTCTGGTTGCGGATACTCGAATCGAGCTGCGTAATCGTATTGGGGCTGAAGTTGGTCGATTTCTTCATCGCCGCCCTGAGGCTGTGCCAGCCCCATGTAGCCTGATCGCCCGACAATCGGCCCCACACCTGGTGCTCGCGCTTGCTCGCAGCGACATAGTACATGCCGTTGATGGCCGACGATCCACCGAGAACCTTACCGCGAGGCCAGCTAGCGGTGCGTGGTTTACCCGAGGCGTCGAGCAGTTTGGACTGGAGAGCGGTGACGTACTGCCAGTCGAGATCCGAGCCGACCGACGACTTGAAGTAGGCGTTGGACGGAACCAGCAGCGCCTCGTCATCGCCGTAACCGGAATTCCCGGCTTCGATCACGGCAACCGTGACATCAGGATCTTCAGACAATCGACCCGCAAGTGCCAACCCCGCCGTACCACCGCCGGCGATGACGTAGTCGAACACGTCGTCGGTGACGCGTGTGTAGGACTTGGCGATGGCGGCGCCGGGTTCGGAGCGCGGATGGATGCGGTTGGTGGAGGGAATGTCGCGGGCAAAGACGTACGGATCGCCGGTGCTGACGTTGCGCGATCGACGGTGGTGTCGCGACCGACCGTGGATGGATGGTTCAAGGGAGGCACTCGATAGGAGCGGCAGTGACACCAAGACGAGGGAAAAAAACGCGGCCTTCATCTTTAGTTTTTTGTTTCTCTTTTGTCGGGAACAAAAGGCTCCAGCCAGTTGCGATGATGATATCGTGTCGAAGGTGAAAAAGAAGGGCTACCGGAGGCTTCGAAAGAGGAGTCGATACGGAATCAAGGGGAGCGGGAGATGGGACCAAGTATGGATGGTATGTAGGACGCTGCAAGCAGAGGCCACACTGTCTGTACCAGTCAGATGGAGGCCCTTGGATGGAGGTCCGAAAGGTAGGTAAATGAGATACGAAATGGAGAGGGAGAGCGTGGCTGTGATGGGAGTGGAGTGAAGGAGGGGGATGGAAACAAAGGGAAGGGGACAGATGGTGGTGAAGGAAGGGAACCAAAGGAAAGTATGTGATGGTGTCAAAGAGCGTAGACGGGTCAGACGAGCGTAACGTTGCTGACCGCTAATGGCTGAAGGTTTAACGCGATTCTTCGATACAGAGAAGGTAGCAAAAACCGAGGGAGGAAGGGGGGGTCCCATTGAGATCTTTCCACGGTCGGGGGTTGAAAAGGGAAAGCAAGACCGGGCTTGGCGGAAAGGACGGCTCCCTTTGATCTTTACAGTTAGACACAGCAACCACCCTTGTGCGCCGCCACTTTGAGCGTTACGCTTTCCAAGGAGAGAGAGAGAGAGAGAGAAAGCGGATTGTATGGAAGCCAAGCCTCTGCATTCCATACCAAATGCGCAGTTGGCAGCGTTCCTGACTATGTTTGCAGTGCGCACTTCTGAAGCAGCACAAGCCGGCAGGATGACAGGATCTGGGCGAGGGATCAAGCCTTGGCGCATATCACACTGTGCAGAGTGCAGCACATCCACACGAACAGAACACATTTTACCCGCAAGCAAACGTTCAGGTACCACAGTGACACGAACAACGGCAAGGGGAGAGGAATGTGGCAAAAACCTTTCTGTCCCTCGTCATTCGACGCTGCCGATGGTGCATGGCTCTCGGCATACGGTGCCAATAAAGTGTCCCGCCGAGCTGGGACTTTTTCTGGCAGAGAGCCGAACTTTGACCGCCAAGGAAAACTCTGCTGCTCAAGTGCCTCGGCAGCTGTCGACTTGTGCATGTCTCAGTGTCGCGTCGTGGTTAGCTGCTTGCGCGTACTGCCAAGGAACAGCAGCTGCGATGCGTTGCGCACGCTGGCAGTTTCGACTCGCGCGCGACGTGTTTCGTACACCAAAAAGGGGGTGTCCCTCTCTCGTCGATCCTGTCAGAGGTAATTGTACGCAGCGATGCGCTTTGGAGGTCCAACTGTTGGGCTCAATCTGGAGCTAAATGATCATCATCGCTAATGGAATTGGCGCAGAACAGCACGCACAAATTCTACCGAGATTTAGGTCCAGCGTGGAAAGCGTTTTCTTGACAACAGATCTGCTTCGCAGCAAGCTTAAAGTGGTTGGAGGGCTGAATAAAGTCGGCCGTGCTAGCTTGTGCATGATGCATCTTTGAGTCGTTGTAGACCAAATCATAGCCATCCTGCGCATAGCGGTATCGCTCGAAAACACTTGATCGCTGCGTTTCGCCGCAACACGGAGCATCGACCGCATGGTCGTCGCCTATGCGACGAAGATCATTCCTGCTACAGTACTCTGCACGACAACCGACGCATCATGGCGCATTTCTGTCGTTGCAAGAAGAAAGCTTGGATCTCGTTTGCCAAGCGTTGCTCTGATCGTCGTCTTGCGTGCGTGCGTGCGTGCGTGCGTGCCGGCGCAATCGCATCTTCGGCCAAGCTCGGAAGATGGGTACAGTGGCCAGAAAGACCCAGCGCCAAGCGTGCCGTCGAGACTCGCAAAAGGCATTCCTTGTTCCTCTCGGATGCAGTCCACGTCGCCAAGAGATCTGCGATGTTTGCCGTCGTTGCCGCGAGCCGAGTCGGCAACCGGCTGCTCCTGGCTTGGTTCATATCGCCCGATTGTGGGCTTGAAGGTCTCCGATATGTTCTACGATCTGACATCGTCAAAAAGAAGTTCCTGCTGGGCTTTTCAGCTGCACGGGTGCACCACGGCTTCATGCAGGGCTCAGCTGTCAACCTCAATTTTTGGACACCTCGGCACCTAAGCATCCCCACCACCACCACCACCCTAAGACGAACAGATCAGAGATCCAATGCATCTCGCATAGACACAACTAGAGAAACCATGCGACACAAGGTCGGCAAGCGCGTTCTGCTCACAGCCGCGTTCTCGCTCCTTCTGACGTGCGTATTCTACCTTGCCCACGACCGCGTCCTCCACAACTCTAGAATCATCGGTTGGCAGGCGTATACCGCCATCGACCTTCGGCCCACGTCCTCGGCAGCACCCAAGCCCGCTTCCACCGTAACTGATGCAGTCAACTCAACTGTCGCGTCCTCTCCAGCGTCAGATGGTCAGCAGTACGACGACATTTTCCCCCTCGACCTCTACGCGCCCACGCTACCCAATCCGGCACCCATCACCGAAATCACCGTCAAAAGCTGCCTATCGCTCACCAAGTGTCAACCCAAGACCACACCGGCAGAAGACGCATTGCTCGGCAAATGGGTACAGGTGGACCGAAGTCTCAGCCCTGTCGGCCAGCTCGGCGCTTCAGCAGGTGGAATGCTAACCAACTTATTCGGCACCATCGAGCAGCGTTACATCTTCTACCGCCGCTCCAGACGTAGAGATGTGCAGAACGTCGTCGAGATCCGACTGGTCCAAGAGGGCGAAACCCCTCCCAAGGGCGACGACGGATGGCATAGGATCAAGCAAGGTCTGCGCTCCAAGGTCGTGCGTCTCATGTCTGGCGACAAGAGTGTACATCTTTACTACCGCACTGTTTCACCGGAGCAACGTGCGCAGCAGAAGCTTGGGTTTTGGAAGCGCGTCGACGAAGGCTCGTCAACAGAGCCAATCACCGAACTCGACTTGACTTATGGCGACAATCCACCTTGGCCCGGCTTTGTTGCTGCTGGAATCGTGTCCGACTCGCACCCATCCATGGCATCTGCACGCGTCACCCTCACCTACCGTCGCAAGCCGCTCCGCAGGCCTCCCACCACCCCTCTGCAGTTCCGACCCGATGGGACTTTCAAAATCCTCCAACTCGCCGATCTGCATTTTTCCGTCTCGCCCGAACCGTGTCGAGACTACGACGCCAAAGATCCACGTTGGGCAGCGCGCGGATGTCTTTCGAAAAACGACACGTTCACCCTCATCGACAACTGGCTCGATACTGAAAAGCCCGACCTGGTGGTGTTGACCGGAGACCAGCTCAACGGCCAGTCTACCTCCTGGGATGTGAGGAGCGTGCTATCGCTCTACACTGCCCCCTTGATCGCCCGCAAGATTCCGTATGCGGTGATTTTGGGCAATCACGATAGCGAAGCCGGCAGCTTGACGAGGGAGCAACAGATGCAGATGATCGCCAACTTGCCGTACTCGTACAGCTCGGTAGGGCCGTCGCTCATCACGGGCTCGGGAAACTACAAGCTCGAGCTCACCTCGCCTACGGACCGTGGTCATGTCGCCACGCTGTGGTTCCTGGATACAGGTACACGAGCGGAAAAGGATCCATGGAAGCCGTGGAGCAAGCCTGGATACGGATACGTGCACAAGGACCAGATCTCGTGGTTCGAACAGACGTACGTCGGGGTGAAGCAAACCCGGTTGCCGTATCGACCGGATGGGGGCAGTGATCTACCACCGCAGGAGTGGAAGAGGGACAATGTGTGGGAGGCAGGCGCAGATGCAGGCAGCACATTCGGTCGGCCTCCAAGTGTGGTTTTCATGCACATTCCGGTGCCGGAGGCGTTCAATCCGGTAGATAAAGGCGAAGTTAGAGTGGGAAACCCGACAAAGGTTCAAGGATTGGTGGTGGGGGATAGACAGGAAACCGCCACTTTCGAAGGCGCTCAATCCCAGCCGGGCATCTTTGACCTGTTTGGCTCTCTCAATGCGCACACCGCAGCGGGGGGGATCAAACTCGTCGTTCACGGCCACATGCATCTCAACTCGGACTGTCGGCGCGTCAACGCCATCTGGATCTGTTTCGGCGGCGGATCGTCGTTGGCCGGCTATGGAAAGCCGAGTGTACAGCGAAGAGCTAGAGTTGTCGTGTTGGAGGAGTGGGCCAGTAGCATTCGGACGTATCATAGGGTTGGATCGGTGAGCAAGCAAGAGGCGGCATTGCGGGTGGATGAGTTTAGCTTTTGAAATGCAATAATGTACTTGAGAAAATGATGGGGTTTGGATTGCAGTGTGTGATGGAGAGTTATGCTGGGAGAGAGAAGAGGTTGGACGTGACCATGGTTGCTGTCTCGCGGTCGAAGCGTCGGCACAACCTTGTACTTCTTCTGACCAACCTTGCCAATGCTTGGACGTGCTTCTCGCTCGCACCCGCTCCGGCTACTGTCAGCAGACACCGCTGAACAGCCACGAGGCAATCTTGCCACACGTTGTCGATCTCGGCTCGTTCGGCTAGATCTACGACGCGCTCGAGCACCTGCACGATGCTCTGGGTCGCCAGGCGTGCTCCGGTGTGCGGGTCGGTGACAAAAGGCGTGACTTGGTCGAGTACCCGCATGGCGCAGGTGGAGAGCGTACGGACAAGCTCCGTCGAGACCGGGGGTAGGCTGGATTGCGGGGTCAAGGTGCATTTGTGGAGTGCCTGGATCGTCGTCAGCGTCAGCGTGAGCGTCGGGCCCAACCACGCCGAGTCGGTGGCTCGGTCGAGTCGGTTCAGATCAATGCTAGCAGTAAGTTGCGCCAAGAGCATCATCCAGTAGCTTCGGAGCGTCGGTATCGACCTTGCTCCTACGGATCCTCCCAGCGTCGATTCTGCTGCACCGTCCACTTTGTATTCAGCAATCGCAACCACCCCTTCCCGCACCGCCTGCTGCCACATCCATGTCAACAACCCTCGGCGCGTCACCAGTTCAATCGCCACATCCGGGTGGCTCACCAACCACGCCGTCGTATCCTCGATCAACGCCCGCATCGACGTCTCCTCCACCACCCTTTCCGAACTCATCGTTCCACCGTTGCCGCTGCCATCGCAGCCATCATACAGCGACGCCAACAGCTCCCACGTGCGTCGGCGCTTGAAGATCTTCCAGTCGCTTCCGCCGCCGGAGCGCGCAACGTCGCGGAGGAAACGCAGCATCCACATGCGTTCCTGCCTGTACCGGTCCGAGGCCGTGTAGAGCAGGTTGTAGAGCAGCGGCACGTCGCTCACGTCTAGTTCGGGGCGTTGCAGCAAAAAGTGCGAGATGACCGGATAGATGAATGAACCGGGGGAAGTGACGGATCGCAGAGCGTGGGCGATGAAGAGGGTCGTTGTGGTGGGAAGGTAGGGCGCGTCCGAGAGAAGGGTGGAGCCGGCTGATGATGAGGCCGAGTCCTGGATTGTGGCAGTCGAATCAAGTGCATCACGGAGCAGGTCGAGCACCATGATCAGGTGCTCTTTTTCCTGGAAGTCCGCCTCCCTCATGGCAAGATAGAGGTTCGAAAGAAGCGTCAGGCTGGCTCGGCGCATATCGGCGCACCGAGACGACAGTCCGCACACCGCAAGCCCAGGCGCGTTAGTAGCAAACACCGCCAGCCACTGCAATCCACTCAGCTTCACATCCGGCGAGGTGACACCAGCCAGAAGCGAAAGGACGAACACTGGATCGTAGCGCTGACCGGCATCCGTATGCTTTCCGTACACCTGTCCCGGCAAAGGAGCGTCATCATCCTCGCCCTCGTACCCGCTACTGGGCGTGTTGCGCAGCGAGAGCGAACGAGGATACTCGGTGCAGGTAGCAAACACGACATTGGCATCGAGCGACTGCAGCGCCTCCAACGTACTCTGTCCACTTCCCGTCGCGCTGGTTGCAGCACCGCTTGACGACGAAGGCAGCGTCCAGCCCTGGACGAGACCCGCGAAGGACTGACCGCAATCCTCCTCAAACTGTCTGAACAAGGCCAAAAGCATTCGATCCGACTTTGCCAAAGTTGCACCGTAGAACGACATGAGCTTGGTCAAGAGCGGTGCACGCAGCAGGTTTTTGCTATCGCGGCTAGCAATTGTATATACCAGCTCCGCCATAAGCTGCCTCAGCTGTTCCGATTTCTCGCGATCCTCTTTGGGGTCAGACACTGCATCGACGGCATCTTCATCTGCATCCTTGTCAGCCTGAAGGGGATGCTGAATGGAGGCAGTACCTCGCATGACCGAGTTGAAATCAGAGTGGGCTGAAACGGCTCCCAGATAGCGCGAGAGATGTGTCGGCCCCAAATCGGAATGTATGCAGAGCAAAAGGACAAGCTGCATCTGGTCGAGTGCTCGTATTCGGTTCTTGACAGCTGCTTGAATGACCGGGTCGACATGCGACTTCTTCAGCTGGACGCTCAAGCGCTCGTCGTCGCAGACGCGCTCGATGAGCCAAGTGAACGCGATGATGGACTGAACAAGATCCTTCGAGTCATTGCTGTCCTCTGCGAATCGCCGCACGAGCCAAAGCAAACCTGCGTCGATGGTCGCCTGCAAGATCTCGGGAAGACGAGGGAAGTCAGGCACCTTTTCAATCAAATCCAGCAGAATCTCGAAAAGCGGACGTCGGAATGCCTTTGATGGTGCTGTTTCGCTGGCGCTCCTGGCAAAAGTGAAGATCTTGTTGCCCACCTCCGCCCGCGTCTGTTCCCAGCCAAATTTCTGTGCACATTGCACGCTGACAACGACAAGGCAATAGGCGTGACTGTGCAGCCCCTCACCAGAAACCGAGTCCCCCAGGATGGCAGAAACTGCATGATTGACAACAGCAGTCAAGTGATCTTGGGTCCATTCCTGTTCAGCCAGTGCTGGCGAATCTTGTTCGAGTAGAGCCGACAAGAGGGTCAGCAGCGTGCTCGGCATGGCCGGAATAAATCGTCTCTGATCCGAATCCTCTCCTGCGCTCAGAATGGACAGCACTGCTTCGGATACAGACGATGCAAGCTTAGGAGACGCGTGGATAGCTGCTACCAGCGCGCCATCCAAGGTTGCTGGAACGGCACTCGACTGAGCAAGCTGGCTAAAGTCCACATCGGCGAAACTTTCAAGGCGCGACGAGTTGGCATGTTGATGAGCGTGCTGCAAGATCGATTGGATGACTCCAAAGAGGAGGAGTTGACGGTTACTTACTGCCTCGTCCTCCTCGCCCTCGTCTTGCTCGCCTTCGTCTCCCTCGCTTTCGTCTTCTCGAGGTCTCAAGACTGCGTTGACAATGTCCCGCAGTCGCAGCACGAGCCTGGTCCAGATCTTTGATGATGGTTCCAGGGAAGCCACCAAGACGGATAGCGTCTCTGCCGCCAGAAGGCTGACGTCTGCTTCGGGCTCGCGGGTCTCGAGCGCAAGCATGCACGAATCGACCACGTCGAGCGCGTCGTCGTCCGGTAGGAAGGGCACCAATTTGCTGAAAGAACGAAAAATGTTGCCGTTGAAGGCTTCATCTTGTTCAATCTGGCCGTATACGGAAGTGACCAGCTGAGAATCTTGCTTGCAAGCTGGATCTAGATATTGGACAACGAGATCGCTGATCTGGATCAGCAACCCTGAAGTGACGTCTCCGTGGTCGCCTGAGTCGAAGGTCGCGACACCATCGACGAAGAGGAAATGCTTGATATCTTCGTCCGCCAGATGACCGGTAGCATCTGCCATCGAGAGGAGCGAGCAGACGTGGGGCAAGAGGTTTGCGTCGCCATCGACGCCTCCTTCACTCTGGGATCGAGCCAGAGCGCTCCAAATAGCCAGACGAGCTTGATCCTTCGTGTTCCACGGCAAGAGGGTTGTCTTTGACTGACCTTCATCTGAATCGGTGGTCGTCACCATAAAGTCGTCGCTGGCCGGAGCAACAATTGTCGCGCTAGGAGGCAGATGAAGAACTGGAACGGCACCGTAAGCCACCTCGTTCTTTCCTTGGAAAGCCGCTGTGACAACATTCTCCGTAGCTGGATCCAGCTCTTCAAGAACCTGCGACACAGAGGCGAATCCACTGCCGTGCAGCGCCAGGGTAGCTTGATACAGATCGAGCACCTGAGCCTGTGTCAATGGTCTGTCAGCGGTTCGCAGACGAGTCTTGAGATCCTGCGGCGTGGAACAGCCTGTATGTGTGGTACGAAAGCAGCGAATGTCAGCGGTCGTTGCTAAAGAAGCACATGCAAGGGAAGCCTCGTGTCGAATGGTCATGACGCCCCCTCATCCATAAGAATGGATGGCGACGACTTCAGAGTTATCGGCAAGTCATCGCTGCGGCAGTCAAGCCGTAGGATGTGACTTTGGTGTAGCGGTTCTGATAATGGGATCTTCTAATCATCCCATTCGACACGAGAGAGCTCAAAGTGACCTTGTCAGATCGAGTGAGTAGCACTGAGATGAAAGACTTACCGAGGAACAAGGCGGATGATGCCGAAGAAGAAGGTCGACTGTTTTTGGATGTCTTCGTGAGAGCAGCTGGAGCTGTGCTGATGCTTCGAATCTTGCTGACGAGGGTGGATGCCAAGAACTTGGAATCTGCGTACTTGGAGTTGCCCTCGATATATTGTGCGATTTGCGCAGCCATGGCTTCGAGGGCGACAGTTTGTCGAGAGTAAGCACAGAGGATAGGAAGAAGGCGGACAAAGAAAGCCAACACTCCGACGACCGTGCCATCTTCAGATGAAAAGATGCCCTTCTCGACGCGAATGGTGAATTGCTCAAAGACTGCCATGAGCCAGGGCGAGCCGAGTAAGTCTGCAGAGACATGTGAGTCCTTTGAAGCAGGGTCGCTTTCATTTGTGCTTGTGTGACTCTGGGTATACTGGCGAGCTGCTTCGATGTAGCGGTAAGGCGTCTTGACGCAACGAAGCAGACACTCATCCAGGAATGCAGCCACGGCCTCCTGTTCGGCAGACAGCTGACGACTGGTGCCGTGAGCGCTGGCATCAGTTGGACTCTGCTCCGAACCTCCAGCAGAACGAGTATCCGATTGTGGCAGACTTGCAAGCCAGGCATCGATTTCTGAAGGACAGTGTTCAAAGATGGAGGAAGAAGCAAGAAGAGAGCGAAGGAGGTCGTCGCATGCCTGCTTGACTTGATCGAGGGGTGTCGAGGCGTAGAGGTTGAGCAGCAGACCGAGATAGGTGAGGCTGCTGCTCGATCCAGTCGGCTTTGCAGTCCAGTCGAAAGATGATGCGCGTGCAGAATGAGATAGGATGCGCAGGGTGTGGACCTGGCAAAGGGCTTCCAAGTGGATCTCGCCGCTATCTTCTTCATCTTCGCCTTCTTCACTGCTGCCAGCAGTCTCGATTTCAGGTGGAAGCGATCCCTGAGACGAGTCCACGGTGCCATCGGCCATCTCAGTGTCCTCGATTGCGGCTGTTGACGAAGAAAACGCTGTTGCAGGCGACTGGATGAAAGCGTTTGTGAGGAGCTTCCCCGCATTGAAGCGAACGTCGAAAGCAGAGCTGGGCACGGCTTGATAATACAGCGAAAGCAGGCGCAGGGCCACTTCGGTGGAGATCATGTTGTGCTTCTCTGAAGAAGCACTGGAGGCATCGCTGTCCGAGTTGGCTCCCACGCTGTTGGCACTCGATCGAGACGTAGCGACCTGGAGGATCTGGATGACGATCGAGATGTCTGGAATGCGTCTGCGCGCCTCCATCTCGAGTGCATCCAAACGACGTCGCCAAGGACCATTCTCGTCTTCATCCAGTTGCGAGATGGCGTCAATGCACACGTTGCGGAAACGAACCATCCGATCGAGGCACCGACACAAGAGTGCGCATGTCGTATAACGGACAAGTTGATCAGTATTGTTGAGACCCTGGCTGAAGAGAGAGCGATGGAAGGGTCCGGGCAGAATGTTGGCGAGGATGCTCGACATGGAAGGCGGCTCGGATGCAAACTGGCGATGGGAAAGCGGAGCTAGAGCGCCAACCGCGGAGTCTTCCGAGGTCTCAAGGTGCTCGACCTTGGCGTTGCGGAAGGAGGGCAGCTCGAGACCAACAACGCGACCAAAAAAGGCCATGTTGCAGAGCCAGCGCGAGCTAGGTCTAGGATCGACGCTGAGACCGGCGCAAGAGCTTTCGAGGTATGGACCGACAAGCTCAGGGCACGCTGTGAGGATGCTGAGTGCGAGTTCTTGCTGTCGCAGGTCCTCGGCTGGGGACAGTTGACGAATGACGCCGGAAAGCACCTTGTTGTAGATGGACCCAGCGCCGCTCTGCTTGCCTTTTTGCGCTGCACTGGCTTCATGCATCAAGCCATTGTCATCCGCGCCATTGAGCAAAGCGTCGCCCCGTGCTTGATTCGTTGATTCAAGGACATCAGCGCTACTGTTGGCTTTGCGTGGATACCAGCCTCGGTCCGGATAGCAGATACCAAAGCCAGGATTGGTGCAAATGCTGAGAAGGAAGTGATGGGCGAGTTCAGCTACGGAAGGATTCTCGACCTGCTGGGTATCGGCATGGATCAAGACGTGCTCTTCTTCGCGCGAGTAGAGTTGAACGACGCAACCGCAAGCCCACTCGTTCCAGAATTCGACCTTCTTGCTGCGTGGGATTTTGGTGTCCTTGACCAGATCATCGTGAAGGTGCAGCAGGACGGTCTGAACCACGTCGGGTGGATCTTGTGGGAGGCCCTTGAGGATGCCGGGGAGGAAGTCTCGACCGAGGTCCAAGAGACGAAGCTTGAGAATGTGCGAGTAGCTCTGCTGGAGGAAGGAGAGGAGGAAAAGAATGTAGAGAGTGCGAATGTCGGGTCGGCGCAGAGAAACATCTTTGGCGGGTTGTGGCTTTTTGGAGGCCTTTGATTTACGATTGGTCCTTCGGCGCATGTTGAAGATGTGAGGAAGCACCTTCATGGACCAATTGAACGAGTCAAAGAGTTTTGCAGCATGGCGACCTTGGGCAAAAGTAGATATCTCGCGAAGCAAGACAAGCGAAGCTAGCGCAGCGACATCGGAACCTTTGGAGGAGTGAGCATCGCGCTGCTTGGAAGAAGCAAACTTGGCACCGCCGAGGTTGGATATGTAGTTGTGCAGCATCGAGAGCCATGGCTGACTAGGCGAGAGGATGCGCTCGATGATCTCAGATCCGAGTGCCTGGGTGGGAAAATGCATAGAAAGAAGCGCCAGAGACTGTGCCAAGCAGAAGATGGGAAGGTGGAGCAAGGTTGGCAGATCCTGACGATCGGCAAGCTCCCAGGTAGAAAATATGGAGGCGGCAGCCGATGTTGACGGACCGGAGTTGGAAGCTTGTGCATCACATAGCTGGCAGTATTCCTTGACGAGCTGGATGCGCTTGTCGCTTGCGGGTATGGTGGACCTTTGTGTGTTTTCGGCAAAGGAAAGTGTTGTCTGGTTGCGAAGTCGGGAGAGCAGAAGGCGAAGTAGGTCGGCTGAAGGCGTTTTCAGAGCTTGGTGAAGCTCAGCACCATTTACAAAGGGGACAAAGGCCTTGTTCTGTTTAGCAGCGGCAGCATCGTCGTCTACTTGGAGAGCTGTTGCGACCTGCTCATCTTGCGACCCAACATCCGAGTCGTAATGCGCCGAAGAGGCAGCGTCTGACGCGGCACGCTTCCGCTTGTCGACCATCGTCGCCCAGTGTAGCTATTCTCCACTTTCAGAGCATGTGCAGTATCGACAAAGTGATGGCTGTGACGAGAGCAGCCACAGATGATGATTGTGCAGGTAAAAAGTGAAGCCCTTTCCGCATTCTCTCTTTCTTCTCAAAAAAAAAAACAAAAAACAAAAAAAAAACAAAAACACAAAACAAAAAAAGAAAAAAGAAAAACGAATATCAAAAGTTCGGGACACGGAATTGGAAGCTCAGCCTCGTGGCGATTTCGCTCAGGGTCTGATGAAATAATGACTGACTCGGCATTTGGTTGGAAGTGCAAGGTACAGGCGCTTTCTATCATCATCATTATCATCATCTTGTTCTTCCAGACAAGGTTCATGATAACCAGTGGACAACCTTCGACGATGTCACCGCCAAGGGTGCTCACCATCGCTGGCTCCGACTCTGGAGGTGGGGCTGGTATTCAGGCCGATCTCAAGACGTTCTTGTCGCTCGGCACGTACGGCCTCTCGGTGCTCACTGCTTTGACAGCGCAGAACACCACCGGCGTATCAGCCATTCACCCATGCCCACCCGAGTTTGTTCTACAGCAGATCGACTCGGTCCTGTCCGACATACAGATTGATGCTGTCAAGATCGGCATGCTCTGCAACCACGACATCGTAGCTGCGCTCGCCACACGCCTACGGGAATGGAAAGCATCAAAGGATGCGCTGGGCGGCGATCGAGTCTCGATCGTATTGGATCCCGTCATGGTGTCAACTTCAGGCTCACTGCTCTTATCAGAAAGCGCTATTGAAACTCTCATCCGCGACTTGCTTCCCCTCTGCACCATCCTTACGCCCAACTTGCCAGAGGCACGACAATTGCTCGAGTACGCTGCCAAATTCACCTCGCATGCATCAGGGCCACGCGAGCTGGAGCTGGCACGAAACAACGAACTGACCCAACTCCCACAAATGATGGCAGCAGCAAAAAGTATCTCCAAGCTAGGGCCACCCGCCGTGCTTGTCAAAGGAGGGCATGCTAGACTGAGCAGATCACAGATCCGAAGGTGGTTGTCAACACTCGATTGCGGGCCACGAGGGGAATTCAAGATTGACGCTCCGGCGACAAGCTCTTCACAATCATCCTCAATGCCAGAGCGATATCTTCAACGCAGTGGCATACGTAGCAACGTTCACCTTTCCGCAGGCGAGAGCTTGGAGGCGGATTTGGAGGAGCTCGCCGGCATTGACGGAGCCATCATCACACAACGAGGCAATGTGACACTCATTCGCACGGATCTGATTCCTTTCAGTCAGGTACTGGATGCAACTCGAACGCAGTCAGCAGACGAGAAAGTGGTTTGCGACGTGCTCTATCTACAGACGCAAGGTGCCGAGGGCTCATATGTGCTGTTTGTCAAGCCACTGATTGATACATCCGCGACGCATGGCACGGGGTGTACACTGTCGTCAGCGTTGGCCGCATCACTCGCCCAAGGCCGTTCATTACTACGATCGACCTCGATTGCGATCAAGTATGTGCAACACGGCATTGCGAATGGCATTCAAGATCTAGGCAAGGGACCTGGCCCACTCGACCATTCGTTTCCCTTCCAGCCGCGTGGTCTCATTACGCCGACATGGCCGTCATCCGAGACCGGCTCTGTACCATTGGCGCTCAACCGTAGCCTCATCTCCAACTCGATTCCAGTGTGGACCGCGTTCGTACAGCATCCCTTCGTGCTAGGCTTGGCCGATGGAAGCTTGCCACGCGATGCATTCGAGTGGTTCATGAAGCAGGACTATCTCTTCCTGCGTCACTATGCACGGATCTGGGCGCAGGCAGCTGCATCGCCCGACAATACCTTCGAGGAGGTCTCGACTCTGGCAGAGATGGCGAGAGCTATGGCGCAAGAAGCAAAGCTCCACCTGCGCATTTGCAACGAAAGCTTCGGCATATCGGCCTACGAGCTCGAGCACGAGACGATGGAAAGCGCCGCCACGCTCGCCTATACGCGCTTCGTGCTGGACACGGCCCGATCGAGCGACGGCCTCGACCTGCTGGTAGCGGTCAGTCCATGCATGGTGGGATACGCTCAAGTTGCACTCTGGCTCACTCAACATCGTCGCGATGCCATTGAAACGGACTACGCCGCGTGGATCGAGGCCTATGCGAGCGACGAGTTTCAAGGTGTGGTGCAGCGGTCAATGCAGCTGGTCGAAGCCAAAGCTGCTCGAGACCCTCCCTCACCACAGAAGCTGAACCAGCTGCAAAGAACCTGGAACGCAGCCTGTCGACTCGAGGCTGGCATGTGGGACGAAGCTGTTGATCCTCGTCTGCGCAGATTAGTGCTCGAGCCCTGATGCAAGTGCTCTCTCCCACCAGCAGGCATTTGCCTGGTCTTCGACAAGCGATAAACGAGATGCGAATAATGCAACGGATTGCTTTGGATTGGCTAATCTTTTTGGCGACGTGGCTGATTTATGCTTTCCCCGGCCTCGCTTGTTTGCAATTCTCATTATCAAACCCCGCACTTCGATGCTCGAGTAAGAACATGAGTGTACAGTACGAAGAGCATCCACGTGGCTATGGGGATGCGGTGTCGGAGGGCCGGCGGTGATGATGAGTGAGCATAGTCACGGACGCCGCGTCATCCGTCCATCCATGGCAAGTCGAAGTCGATGAAGACACTTTCAGGAGCAGTTGTTTTGTCGTTCGTTGCCTGTCAGATCGTTACGCGTTCGTAAACAAGCGCGCGTCGGGGAATTTTTGATCTTTCTGCGGCTGTTGGCGATCCACAGGACAGGGTCGATTGCTTTTTGCAGATTCGATGATGCAATGACACAGACTCAATTTTCCGCCAGCGGCATCGGCTGCGGCGACTTGCGACTGCTTCGCTTTTACGTCACCAGCGAGCCAATCAAGTCGCTCACAAGTCGAACGACGATCCAAGACGCTGGGTTCTTCGGACCAAGCCAGGTTCGGTGAGCATCGTGAGTCGATCCCGTTCAAAGCGAGAAGCAAGCCACAGTTCCATACGTGGACTCAAGTCCAATCCCCGCAGAGTGCATATGTTCCTGTTTGGCAAAGCACGCGAGAAGAACCTGTGATCCGGCCTGAGATGGTTCCTTTCCAAAGGGACATTTGAGGTTGATCAAGGCGATTGATGAGCTTTCAACGGCGGTCTGGCGCGGCGACGGCACGTCAAACTGGGTTTGCCCTACGGTGCTCGCCCGAGCCGCCGCTATGATTGCCAGCTTGGCAGCCAACTAAAATTGAGCCATAGTCGGCGAGTTAGTCTGTCTCGACCGGCACTCTGCATTCTTGGCACAGCCGACGCGATTCAGAGAAGCTTCACCTAAGGCTTCTGTGCAGCTTGCAGTCGGAACAGGGCATCCTTTCGAGGCGAACGAGCTACGAATCAACAGCTTGAATTCGTGATTCTCCGACGGTGCAGCTGATGAGGCTCATCGCGTGCCAAGAGAATGCAGCGAATTGTCCGTCATGCTAACTTAGCGCAATTTGGCATTGGCATGAACAAACCCAAACCGAAACCGCATTCTCCGATCGATGCGAATGTATTGCTTCCCAACGTCATTTTCCGCAAGTCATAGAGTGGAGGATATAGCCATCACCGCCCTCTGCCTCCCAATTCCACCCGGTACCTGCCCGTGGTGGAAAAGATAATGCTACACCGCACTGGTTGGCCGCACACGAGCTGTGCAACTGACACGCACACGAGCTCCGGTCTAGCTCTCAATTCGATTAGCCCATCACCTTTTTTTAGACAGAGTGATGGTTGTACTGTAGCCGGTCACTGTGATGACGCCCACACCCCGTTTTGCATCGTCACAAGGGTTCTGACCTAGGACCCTAGCTCGTCCCCTTTCCCTGAGATCACCTCTGCAATAGCGGACAAGCCAACACCGCTTTAGTGCTTGAATCTTGCCGCAACCAAAAACTTTTTAGTGTGTAGCTCGGTCCCTTAGCACTGAGCCCTGAGGAAGAGCGCATACGTTTGCCTATCCGGGAGGGTCTTTTCCCTCATCTCCGATCGTTTCCCTTTCTCTTCCTTCCACATCCATCACCTATCGCCCTTCTTCGACGCATACCCGCAAGGCGATCCCCTCTATCATGGCGGACGTTCACCGCACAAGCTCCTCCGACGAGGAGACCGCTGCTCACAACACTCCCGCACGCGGCCAGTACAAAGACAAGGATACTGCTTCTTCCACACAAAACACCACCGACAACTCCAACGAGGACCAAGACGTCCCCGCAGACGTCGAAGCTATCCGCGAAAAGAATGACCTACAAAAGACAAACGAAGAAAAGCAACGCGAAGGTGAACACGACCTCGAACCACGCCCAGAGGACGGCAAGATTGTTCTTACCGAGCGCGCAGGCTACCTCGCAACAGGATACTCGTACCCGACCTGGAAAAAATGGGCCATCCTCTGCGTCATTTTTGCCGTCCAGGTCTCGATGAACTTCAACACCTCCGTTTACCCCAACGCAGTCATGGGTGTCGCTGAAAAGTATCACGTCAGTGAACAGGCTGCTAGAGTGGGTCAGATGATCTTCCTCGTTGCTTACGCTTTCGGTTGTGAGTTCTGGGCTCCCTGGTCTGAAGAAATAGGTCGATGGCCGGTGCTCCAGATTTCGCTCTTCCTCGTCAACATTTGGCAAGTCCTCGCTGCCCTTGCCCCCAACTACGGCTCTCTCATCGTCGCCCGTTTCCTGGGCGGTCTCTTCACTGCCGGTGGTTCCGTCACCCTCGGTATGGTTGCCGATCTCTGGGAGCCCGACGAGCAGCAATTTGCGGTCGCCTTTGTCGTACTCTCGTCCGTGGGTGGTACCTCGGTCGGACCTTTCATCGGCGGTTTCATCCAGGCCTATCTCAAGGTCGAGTGGAACTTCTGGGTGCAGCTTATCTTTGGAGGTGTCGTTCAGATCGTCCATTTCATCATTGTTCCCGAGACGAGGTCCACCATCTTGCTGGACCGAGAAGCCAAACGTCGCCGCAAGAATGGCGAGCACAACATTTACGGCCCTAACGAAGTCCGGACCGACCGTTTCAGCATTAAAGAGATTGGTGCCTACTGGCTCCGACCTTTCGAGATGTTTGTTCGCGAGCCGATCGTGCTGTTCCTCTCGCTACTCTCTGGTTTCTCCGACATGCTCATCTTTATCTTCCTGGAATCTTTCCAGCTTGTGTACAAGCAGTGGGGCTTCAGCACGGTCCAAGTCGGCCTTGCCTTTCTTCCTATCAACCTTGGCTATGTTCTGGGTTATCTTATCTTCATCCCACGCTTCATTTGGGAACGGAAAAGGCGCATTCGGGACCCTGACGCGCTCCAACCGGAAGCCAGATTGTGGCTTTTGCTCTTTTTGATACCTCTCGAGGCTCTCGGTCTTTTTGGCTTCGCCTGGACATCGCTAGGACCTCCCCGGGTCCATTGGATTGCTCCGATGATCTTCTCATGTATGATCGCCATCGCCAATTTTGCAGCGTACAACGCAACAATCGACTACATGGTTTCAGCGTATGGACCTTACTCGGCATCGGCAACAGGTGGCAACGCACTCGCAAGAGACTTCCTCGCAGGTATCTCGGCCATGTACGCCAACCCGCTCTACAACCGACTCGGTCTCGAATGGGCCTCGACCTTGCTCGCTTTCCTTGCTATCCTCGTAGCGATCCCCGTCTACGTCTTCTACTGGAAAGGCCCTGCGATCCGAGAGAGGAGTAAGTTCGCCCAGTCGCTCGCCGACGACCGAAAGAAGAACGGCGGCAGGCGTACGGATCAGGACGAAAAGGCTGAGGCGGGTACCATGTATCGTCGTCAGAACAATCAGCAGCAGCAACAGCAGGAATCATAGAGCTGACAAGGCTTTTGCTTGCACTCGTCGCATCGACAAGGTGCGCATATCTTGTACGAAGACTCCCGTAGCATCTCCCTGTCAATGCTCCATTTGTCCACGCTAATCTATCGTCTGTGTGTGTGTGTGTGTGTAGTTGCAGGCATTGGCGGGCAGACCTGACCTGAGTCGCATCGGAAGCGCACTACGGATCCATACAAGGAGATCACACTGATGCTTGACAAGCAAACAGGAAACGAGGACGGCGCATTCTTGGACATCGAACGAAAGAAAAAAAAAAACGCCCAAAAAAAAAAAAAAAAAAAAAAAAAAAAGGTCGCGCAAAACCTTTGTCTCTGTGATCTTTCTGCTCCATCGACCTGAACCGGGTGATGAAGCAAGCTGCGATTGCGAGACGCAAACCTAGAAATAAGCTAGACACGCAAGGCATCGAAGGGGGAATCTATTCCGGCGCTCGGGTTGAGACTGATACCGATGGAGCCTAGACCCAATTGATCGTTGAAGGTAGTACTATCTTGGTAAAGGGGTTTCATGTGCTGGTGTTGCTGCAATGGCGGCAATGCTGTTATGGCCGAAGTCGCGATGGTCGTAGACGGGGAGATCGACGCGGGGTATTCTAGCGAAGCTAACGTAGCCGTGGTGAGGGGAGGCGAGAGCGAGTGGTTGCTAGAGGCACGGGAGGAGGAGCTAGAGTCTGTATGCGCCAAGGTGTCGAGAAAAAACTGGTCACCAATCGAAGCGTCCCCCGAAGTGACCGCCAAACTCGAGGCGCCGTCGACCGCAGCCGGCATCGACACACCCAATGCGGACCAATCTCCATTTTCAAATCCACCCATACCAGCCGCAGACGACGTCGCCTCCCTCCCACCGCCCAGCATCTCCAAACACGACTTCCACACGTCGTCCGTCAACACGTCTACTCCCGCCTCGTGCTGCTGCCTACGCAACGGCGAATGCATCTCGAGCAGCTTTTTCACCTCTACACTTGCATCTACCGCCATGGTGCTGCGATTGCTCAGCTGTTCCAACGCCCAGATGCACTTTTCGACCCGATGCTCTGCACATCGCACCTCGTCCCACCGATCCTGCTCGACGAGCCTGGCAAAGTTCTTGATCTCGGATTTGGCAACGCAGGCAAAGCCGTGGACCGAGATCTCGGGCCACGGATCGCTGTGCAAGATGGTGCTTCCGGTAGCTTCGATAAAGTCGAACGAGGTCCCTTTTTCCGCAGCCGAGG
This sequence comes from Ustilago curta, assembly GCA_928722295.1. NCBI lineage: Eukaryota > Fungi > Basidiomycota > Ustilaginomycetes > Ustilaginales > Ustilaginaceae > Ustilago > Ustilago curta. The sequence goes on along the minus strand of CAKMXH010000011.1, from coordinate 462,289 downwards.
TGGAAAGCGTCGAATGCTGGATAGCGTGGATAAGCGCAGCCGTCTGGTTGCACACCTTGCTGCGCAGCTGGGCAAAGATCTCATCCGTGTCGTTGAAAGGGTCGGTCGACGAACTTCGATCCATCGTCTGTACCAGCTCGACCAGCAAGATCGCCGCCAGATTCCACTTGGTCGCCGTGATCACATGCCACGACTGGATCGACGGCGGCAGCTCGGCATGGTGCGCCACACAGCTGGCGAAGAACGGCGCAAACGTCTCGTCCCAGTGTCGGATCACAGACAGCACGTGGGCAATCTGACGTTCAATCTGCTCGCTCGACGCCTGCCGCCAGTAACTCGACTGCAGCCGACCGACGTGCCGGAAGAGCAGCACTTTGATCGGCGTAGCGTAGGCCAAGGTTCGCTTGGCGTCTTCTTCGCTACACGGCCAACTCTTGACAAACGTGTGACGGTTCTTCTGGCTGTTTGCGGGAATGACTTCGTCCCAGATCTTGCGTAGCGGCTTTTGCATCGCACCACTACCGGACGAGGACATACCGGCAAATGCATTCGTCTCGTTCCGCAGGCTGTTGGCACGATGCGGCGACAAGAGCTGATCGGTAAGATCGGCATCTTCGTCGCCAATCACCGCATCGTGCTTTCGCAACACGGACAGCTCGGTATCCATCATACAGCCAAACCAGTAGAGGTTGTGGTACGTGTTTTCCAACAGCGTCGCTTCGGCCTGCCGGTGAGCCACCTGGTTCGGATCCAAACCGGGCTCTTCCGTAGACCAAAGGTCGATCCCCTTGCGTCTCAGCTGCTGAATCTTGAGACGGAACGCTGTGAGTTTACGCATGGCCGTGGCGAGCATCATGGTGCTTGCTTCTGCCGTGATCTGCCACGACGACGATTCGAGCGCGCTGTTCTCGTCGAGCGAAGGCACGTGCAGCTGCGAGGGCAGTTCGTGTTCTCCCTTGGCCCAAGCTTCGGTGTCGGGCATTTCGCGCGGCTTCTCGGTCCAGGCAAAGAGAATGAGCGCAAACACGATGCGGAACGACCATGCGTCGGCCGCGTCCATCAGCTTATCGCGCGCCTGCTTCCAGAGCGAAAGTCGAATGCGTGCTTCGTCCGGTCGCCAATCCGCACGCGCCGAGCTTGACTGGCTACTACGGTGCCGAGGCCACTGAGCAGCATAGGCAAGCAGTACGGCATGGTACGCCTCCGACACGCGTTTTTCCACATTCCGCGCTGCATTGTCCGTCTTGAAGATGCGTTTCGAAGCATGATCCAGCAGACACACCTTCTTGTTGAGCGCCATTGCCGCCGATGACGAGCTCAGCGAGTCGGCGCACAACAGGTACGGTGTCGTCGCGTCGGTGACCCAGACGCGGAATGCCGACTCGGCAGCGCCTTCGTAGACATTGAGCAGGTCCGAGTTGAGATGCATGCGGTCCACATTGTGCGCAAGTCGAACGTTGGGTGCGCTACCCCAAATGTCGAAGCCGAGAATGTCGAACAGCGACGCACCTGCTTGCGCAGTGGAAGCCGCGAAGATGGCGTCGTCATCGTCGTCAAAGACGAGAGGGGATTGTGCGCGACTCAGCACCAAGGATTGGTTGCTGTTGTAGTGATTATGGGATTCCAAGTCGGCAAAACTGGCAAATGCCGAGTCTTGGGCGGTAGAGTGCTTTCTTCGCTTTGCGTCTCTCTGCTGCGCCTCTTGATCGTCAAGACGCTGAGTATAGTTGCCATTAAGCACCTCGAATGCCGCATTGACACTGCTAATCGCAGACATGTTCGCTTGATCAGGCTGTGCGATTGAACCGCTGTCCTGGTCACTTTGCCTCCTTCTCTTTCCATCGGCACGGCTAGATTGGCCATTCGACATCGGCTCGTCTTCGAACGTTTGCGACGTCGACGCCTGCGCAGGCTCAGATGCTGCATTGACAGCCTCTTGGAGGCTCTCGGCAAACGCAGCGCCCGTCAAACCACCTAGCGGGATGCCGCCAAACGAGTTGATCAGGCTGTTGAACGTGCACACCTGGCCTTTCTTTTTGCAATTGCTGCAGGCAACTTTGCTGGCGAGCGCCTCGGCGATGCTAACGTACTGGGCGGAACAGGCTCGTTTGGCTTGACGGCATCGATCGCAGTTCTTGTACATTTTCTTGCGGGAACGTGTTTGACCTGCAGCAGCAGCAGCAGCAGTAGCTGCTGCGGTGGCGGCGGTGTTGTGTTTGGCAGTGTCGGTCATGATTTCGGTTGGAGCAGTGTCTGTGTGTGGCTGTGTTGATGATTTGAGCTTGGACATGATCGCGGGCGGCTGTCGAGGATGTAAACAAGAGAAGCACAGAGGTGAGCGGGTCGAGGTCGGAAGGTGAGATGCCGTAAGATTCCAGGAAGCAGATGTGTTTGCCAGCCACGTCCACAGGATGGAAGAAGGAAGGCGCGAGTTAGTCGTTCCTCTCTGCAAATAATAAAGCAAGTGGCCGAGCTAGAATTCGGCGGTCGAGGATCTGCGTTTCATGTGCAGCTTGAGCAACACCAATGAATAGGATGGTTGCTCCAAAAGTTTTTGGCCGAACTAGCGGTGCTGGCAGGTTGGCCGGTGTGAAGTTGGGTGGAAGAGAGGGTCTGCAGATTTTGACGGGGTAGAGCCAGGCGTAATCAAAATGGCCGATGTCAGCCTCTGCTACACTTATATACCTTTTGTTTTGTTGGCCGCGCCACCCACAAAAATGCGGGGGAAATCGCTGCAAAAGTGGGCACAGAGACCGGGCGTCGAAAGGGGCTCGCAAGGGCCCAAGCAGAGGAGGTGGGAGAGATTAGATTGGGGATGAGCATGGCGTAGGCCAAAACACTCAGCGGAAGTGCAGTTCCGCTGCTGCCTACCAATTTGAGTTCCATGCTGTTCGGGATCCCACGCAGGGACCTTGAGTGCGGGGCTTAGTTCGATTTTCCTTCTGCGGGGTAAGCTCGCATATCAACACAATGGTCGACTCACTTTCATGGGCTGCACTCCAACGATTCCTCCCGTCTTTGCCGCTCAAGCGTCTGTGCGCACAAAAGAAGCACAGCGTGTCAGACGTCACGGCGGTGTTCTGGTAGTGGCAACCAAAAAGAGGCTTGGATGGCGGAGATTCTTCGGCAAGCATCGACCAGGCTATGTTTTGTTCAAAGACCGCTACGCGTTTTGCTGGCATGCTCGTCGCATGGTCGAGATCTCCAACAGCGATGAAGGCTGATCGCATGACCTTTGCCGACCATCACCATGTTCTCTGTATGCTAGCTCGACGCTGTTCCAGACGTCAAAAAGTCTGGAGCTCAGTGTCGGTGGCCGGGTTTCCAGGCATCTTGTCTCGTTCTCAATTAACTCTTGACCATTGTCAAATAATGCTCAGACGAGGCAATCTTTCCAGATAGTTGGCAGCCAACTGCTCGAACAAAGGCACGAGTTGGTGCGAGGGATGGTGGGTAGAAGGAAGTTCGCTCGGGAACACAGTCCAATGCGAGCCGAGTCTGGGGTCTCGCTTCTGTGGCCTCAACAAGGTCGGATACGTCCCAATACAGTAGGAAAAACAGCACAATGCACAGCAACTTTGTCCGACCATTCCGCCTGGGCTGTTGTCGAAATGCGGGGAATAGTCATTTGAGTTCTGTCCTCCCTACCACAATTTTTCATGCAAGGCGGCAGCCTTCCACCTCTTGACTGCCATTTGAGCCCCACCTCTTCTAGACCATGTATCGTCCCTCATGGCGTTTGGTTGACGGCATTGCTGCGTTCAAACATAGAGCTCTGGAACATATCTGTGAAGACAATCTCGCAAATGACCAGAACAAGTTCTGCTCCGTGGCAGCTTGAAGCCAAGGACGAGAGACGGAGAGGGAGGACACCAAACAAATTTTCTTTTCTTTTCTTTTTTCGCCCAGCTGACCTTGTTGACAAGGCGTGGCTTGGCAGTGTGCCCAACGTCGAAATCACCGGCTGAGAGCGTAGAAATCCCAATCTAAGCGAGCTGACCAGGATTGCGGGAGCTGCCGCAACGAACACTCGCACAGACACTTCCCGATCCGCGATTTCACATGGAGCAATCTCGTCCGATGGGACACACTTTGGCTATCGATGGCCACAAAAAAAAATCAAAAATCGATGGTGTTAGTGCACAATGTGAGGTCAACGGCGCTGCTTCTTCTTGTTGCCGCCGTCGTTGCTGCCTTTCCTCTTGCCACCGTCATTCTTGCCGTTCTTGTTAGGCTTGGCCAACTCTTTCTCGGCCTCTTTGATCCTGTCCAGAACATACGTGAGCACACGCTTTTGATCCAACAAGACCCTTTTTTCTCCCAACCTTACCACCAGAGCGCGCCTCTCGTTGTCTCCAGAGACTTGGCTCTGTTTGGATCCATACAGCTTGGCCTCTTCCTCTTGCACACTCGTGCCGTTCGGATACTGCTTCAATCGCAGGTCGATCGCTTCCATCATAATCTGACTTGCAGAAACGCGCACCGTTTTCGGCCTGTCACCAGCCAATGTGTGCTCTTCTTGCGACTCAACACGGGCACTTGGACCCTTGCCTCTGGATCTGGCCTTTTCGAATGCCTCTCGAGACTGGCACAGTACGCGTGTGAGAGCGATCATTTCCTCCGAGATTCCACCACCCGTAGCAGCAGCTTTGAGCTCTTTCGGTGTAGGTCGTTCCGGTTGCGCTCGGTGGGGCGCTTTCTTGGCCGGGGTAAAGAGGTAGTTGAGGATAAAGACTTCGTCGATACCGAGCGAGGAACATGCCCATTCCAATCGCTCTTCGAGATCTTTCTGCAATTCTTGCGTGCTGGCGGGCAGGAAAGAAGAGACGTGTGTCACGGCGGCTTGGAGGATGAGTTTTGCATCGAGCTCAACGACATCGCTGCCATTGGGTTCGTCGACATGGCCATAGCGACGAAGCAGGTCGCTGTTGGGTGGATCGGCGTATGTATTGAAGATCTGCTCGCCTTGAGCAATCGGTTTCGTGGCGCGCATCTCGAGCACGTGCGATTTGTAGAAGAGGCGAGCGTTGTCGGATTCGAATCTGGCATTGAGCATGTCGGCCATGGGTGTCATGGAGATGTCCATCACATTTTCTTGCTCTTCTTCGTCGTCATCGTCATCGTCATCAACGTCATCCTCGTCGTCATCATTGTCATCACTGTCGTCGTTGACGTCTCCCACGTCTTGTTCGTCCTCTTCTCTATTCTCAACGGCTTCGTGCGCATCGGCTTGCGTTTGGTCTTCTGTCTCACCCTCGTCTTCCAGCACCTCTGCTTCAGACTCATCTTCGTCATTTTGATCGTCATCGTCGCCATCGAGAACGTCCATGTCGACCGTCTTTCCCTCGAGCCCCTTTTTGCGACTCTTGACGTGAAAACTTCGACTCAAGATCCTTGAGCCCATAATGTGATACGTGTCGAGCGAATACCACTTTTGAATGTCGATATCGTACTGCTCTTCTGGCACTCCCTCGAGGAAAACGCCGGGCAGTGATCGAATGAATGGAATCGCCTTGTTGTGGTAGTCGGCTTCAGCCTCGTCTCTTGCGATCTTGTCAGCGATCGAAGTGCCTGAGAGATGCTCCAAGTCGTTCTGCTGCCAGAACATAGGTGTGCTGAATTCGGTGGGCATGATGTCGAAGTAAGGTCCCCAAGTCTGCTCTCCGAACGGTCTTGGTGCATCGCGGTATGCGGAACCCTCGGCATCGGTGGCTTCGAACATGTTAACGCTGGACGAGCAAGGGGCTTGGATGCTTTCCATCGACACGTCTCCATCTTGAGCACCATTCGTCGTCGGCGCAGCAAGCATAGCAGCCCTTCTGCGCTCGTACATCATGGCGAGAATGAGTGGCAACCAGCCCATCTTACTGATCTGCTTCCATGTAAGCGCATCCGAGCTGGAGGCAGTGGGTATGGATGCTTCGGCTTGAGTGCATCTATGAGCGAGCGTCGATGTTGCCAAGTTGACCAACAGGTGTCGGGGGATGAGAAAGATGGTCTCCCCGGCGTTGATGGGTGCCTTGGCGATCATGCCTCTCCCCATACCCGGGATGGGCTGAATGCGGCATCGAGGGTCGAGCGCTCCTCCCGATTGTCGAAACCAGCGAAGGAAGCTGGCTTCGAGTTCTGATGTTGTTTGGCGTTCCGAGTCGACCATTGTTGCGAAAGAGGTGCAGGGGATCCAGGTAGATTGACCAGGATAGGTCGAGAAGATAGTCTTTTTTTGTGCTTCTTCTGAACCCTGCATCATCTGCGGAAACTTTTTTTTTTCTTCTTTTCTTTTCAACGGAAAACCGGAAGTCGGATGCATTGCAGAACAGCGCGTTACGCCTTTGCGCATGTCGATCCGCTGCTGAATGTTGCGTAAGCGGTCGAGCCGCCTTTTCTTCAGACCTTCACATCCATATTCTCCTCACTCTTCTTGGCAGGTCATACCTTTTTTGACCCTCACCATGGCCTTCAAAATCACCATCGAGAAGCGTTCTGCACCAGGTAAGCCCGCTTCCAAGGGCTTCCCTCTAACCGTCTCTCTTTCGTCTGAAAAGGCTACACTGGCTGAGGTCAAGAGACAGATCGCCTCGGCTTCTCGCAAGCTCACCGTCCAACGTCAGCGCATCACCACCGAGGACAAGAAGCCCCTCGTCGATGACGACAAGTCGCTCGCTGACCTCGGCGTCGTCGCTGGTCAGACCCTCTACGTCAAAGATCTGGGACCTCAGATTGGCTGGAAGACCGTGTTCCTCACCGAGTATGCTGGTCCCATCGTGATTCACCCTCTCTTCTACTACTTTGGTCCCAAAATCTGGCACCGCGAGTTTGTCCCCTCCACCATGCAGACGGTCGCAATGTCCCTCGCTGTAGCTCACTATGTCAAGCGCGAACTCGAGACCCTCTTCGTCCACCGTTTCAGCAACGGCACCATGCCTCTCTTCAACATCTTCAAAAACTCGACTCACTACTGGTTCCTCTCCGGCTTCCTCCTCGCCCCCTTTATCTACTCCCCCTGGTTCTCCGCCGCCTCCGTAGCAGGTACCATCCAGGACAACACCACGTTCATCTACTCGACCGCAGCCGTCATGATCCTCGCCGAGCTTAGCAACGCTTACACGCACATCATCTTGAAGAACCTCCGTCCGCCCGGTACCAAAGTGCGAAAGATTCCTCGCGGCTTCGCGTTCGAACTGGTTTCGTGTCCCAACTACTTTTTCGAGTTTGTCGCCTGGGCTGCTTTCACCGTCCTGACGCTCAACCCGGCTAGCGCGCTCTTTGCTGCCGTCAGCACGGGTCAGATGTGGCTTTGGGCCGTCAAGAAGCACAGGAACTACAAGAAGGAGTTTGGCAAGGAGTATCCTAAGCGCAAGGCTATGTTCCCTTTCATTGCCTAAGTACGAGAGATGTGCAATGGCCAATACCTCAGAACACCGCGTCTCGTCCCACATTCAAAGCGTACTGTATTCCAGGTGCGAGGTGTATCATTGACGATTGCGAATCGAGTTGTGCCATACCGTGCTGTGCGACTTTTAAGATGAACATGAAAGTTTTTCGTATGGCCATCAGCAGTATGTGGGCCGAGAAACGCGATGATAATCAAGCAGCTGTTCTGCACTACCATAGACCAGATGCAGCGGCTTCTCCAACTCTGGTAGACTCGTCACCTTCTCCTGCCAACCCCACTTGCTCTTCGGTCTGCTGCTGGAACGCATCGAGTCATCGTCTTCTTGCGTGTGATGCTCGCCATCGTCGTCGTTATTGTCCAGAGAAGATCGTTTTGAGCTTTCCGCTGATCTACTGTCGAGACTGACAGGAGTTGGCAGCAGCACGTCTGCCCTTCTCGCGCACTGCTGCACTGTATCGTCCTCCCCGGCGTTGCTGTCACTGTGAGGCGACAGCACGTGTTCCAAAAACGCTCCCACACGCCTGTAGAGCGTATCCAACCTCGACACCAGACCGCCATATCGCAGTTCGAGCGTCTCCCATCCATGGGGCTTGTACATCGACATCCACATCTCTCGGTGATACCTCCACAGCTTCCTTGCTGCATCCAAGCACCGGGCTGTGCGTCGGTTGAGTTGTTGCAGTTGCGGCCAGTTGCGCGACACGTACGCCTGGTGCAATCGCTGCCTTAGATTTGCCTTGAGCGACAAAGTCTGAGCAAGCAGCCGTGCCAACTCCAATCTCGCATTGAACGGGTGGTCCGCCAGAATGCGCACCGTCTTGGGTCCTTCTGCTCCTCCCCCTACCCGCCCCTTCATCTCTGACAACAGCGAAGCAGCAGCGCCCAACAATCCTCCAGAGCCTTTCACCTTTTGCCTCACCACCAACACATCACGGTTTCGTAACGGCTCTTCCAACATCACGCCTTCTACTCTTTCGCTCAGCATCGCAGCCAAGCCGGCATAATGCTGTTCAGCATCGAAGCCCGAAGCCACCAGCGTCGGCTCGGCGAAACTATGCACGGGATCGTTCCACAGCATCCACTTGCTCGTGTTGGGCGCAAAGTGAATCTTGTCGTCTTCGGCAACGTCCAACCCATCCTTGGTGGTATCGTCGATGGAAGATGCGCGTACAAAGTCGTCCCAATCGCCCCCCACAATGGCATCGAATTTGCTCTTCAACAGCGACACGTCGACTCGATCCGCCGAAAGACGGGTCGAATAGGCATGATCCGCATAATAGCACCAAGCAGGCAACGACGACCACAGATCCACTTCGTTGCCCTCATCTCCCCAGATCGTAAGGAAGACATGCTTGACGCCGGGCGAACTCTTGGCCGCTTGGAGGTTTGCAGAGATGGTTTGGAAGGTAAATGGCAAAGCCGTCCAGAATCGAGACCAGGTCCAAGATCCTGCGGCAAGCCAAGGACTGGCGCCTCGCAAATCCTCGTGATTCTTGATCCGCTTGTCGTAGCTGTTCGCCGAAGTATGGTAATAGTCCCAGTACACCAGATCGACATCCGGCGGTATTCCCTGCTGCTTGACGTCCAGGGGCTGATCGGAATCGTAATAGCCGACCAACGAATTGTTCCTCGCCGAGAGGCAAAACAACATATCCGACCAGATCATCGGTTGCACGCCCAACGACTGACAGATGGCATTCACCTTGGCCAGATGCTCGACAAAAACCTGGCTCCCCGGCTTGTTGTTTTGATGTCCGTAGATCGAATAATACCTGCCATGACCTAAGCCGTGCGTCTCGTCCATCCCCAAATGAATGCGGTTGCTTCGAAAGGGAGCCGTGGCAGCCTGGATCATCTTTTGCAGCATCACATACGTTTCGGGCCACTCTGGCAACAGCACCTCGGCAGTATCTCTCAACGCGAGATACCTGGGCCACTGCAGCATCTGTCCCAAATGGCCCAATGTCTGAATGCATGGAATCACCTCAATGCCAAACAGCGCAGCGTACTCGTCGATCTCGCGGAGCTCGGAGTGGGAATAGCCGCCACGCATGTAGCCGAAGAAGGGTTCGCCTTGGACCTCGTACGTGTCTTCGGTGTAGAGCTGGAGCATGTTGTAGCCCAACAGTGCGAGCGTGCGGAGGAGGTACTTGGTGGAGCGGACGTTGAGCACGCCGTTTCGCGAACAGTCGACCATGGTTCCGATGGTATCGTAATCGGCTGTTTGGACGATGTTGAGCTTGTTATGGGCGATGGAAGGCGAGAGATGGTAGCTGGAAGAGGGTGCGGAGCTGGAAGAGGGTGCGAAGAGGTTGGGATGGAGTGGTGATGGATCGCTGTCGCTAATGCGGAGGGAGAGGCAGTCCTTTGCTACCCCGAGGATGTGTCCAAGCGCTCGATACGCCAGGTGTGGCGCATAGGCGCAATACTCGACCGTGACAATGAAAGGCGTGTCGACCTGCCGAGCGCCTGATGATGGATGGAAAGGCGCAAACGAGTCGGAAGACGTAGAGCACTTGCACGTCAGACGATCCGGATTCGATGGGGATGCATCGCGCTCATCCGCAATGGTCTCGACAAAATGAACATTCCAGATCCAGACCGGGGCAGGCGATGACGCTGTTGAAGATGGGGCACCTCCGCCTGGAAGACCACTGGCTGCGATTGGCGTAGACGTTGAAACAAGGTGAAGCACGTCCGGTCGGATATGATGACGAACGAGTTGCTCAACGCCTTGAACGATGGTCTGCGGCAAGGATGGCCTCGAAATGCAGATCTTGACGCGAGGAAGGTGAGATAGCGGCACAGTATCTGTTTGTACACCAGTGTCCTCCAATTCAGGACCCATCGAAGCGTCTCTGATCGTCTCGGCCATGATATGCCAATCTTGCTTGCTGTTAGCGTCCCTGTGACGATATCGAGAGCTGCGGGGGCTCTGGAGATCAATACAGCGAGATGGTGGCAAGCAGGGGGGCGAAGTTGCTTGCAAAGCAACACAGCAAAGCGAATCTCATCGATTGGAAGGTGGCTTGTGCAGTAAAGTCGGCTTTAGCTGCAAAGCCGCAGCCACGCTGAGTGGAGGCATAAACGCCTTGTTTGACGTCGTTCAAGCCTTGCAGATCGGGACAACTTTGAAAAAGTCACCGAGGAGATGTCGCTGCCAAGAACAAAAAAAGACTCAATTTGTTAGGCCATTCCTGCACACACTGTGGCCATAATGGAGCCGAGAAAAGTGGAGTTTTCATCACCGATTTTGCTGAGGAAAGAGAAGCTTTGATTTAACCTTGGCGAATGACTCCATAATCTTTCCTTTTCCTCAACACTACGTCGAGCTCATCGCGCCACCAGCATATCGATCTTAGCACAGCCAGGACCGGCGAAACGAAGCTGCCATCCAGAGCAAGTCTCGATCACCGACGCTGTGCTCAAAGCTCTCCTTCATCTTTGAATTGGCAAGGACGGCAACGTCTCCAACATGTCGGACCCCGCACAGGCCATTCGCGCCTACATCGTCGGCTCTTTCCAAGAGCTGCCTCCTTCCATCATCGATGACTTGGGCAACGGTTCTGTATCACTTCTTGGCGTCGTCCGCCTTCTCGGAGAGTACCTGACATCCGAAGAAGAAGAAACAAGAACGCGCGCTGTCCAGCTTCTTTCCGACATCACCTGCACCTTGCTTGATCCTTCTTCGGCGACACCACCAACCAAAGAGCCTCTCGCAAGCATATTCACTGTTCAAGCGGTGCGTACACTCTCAGCCTTCTTTACAGACAAAATCGCAGATGGTGTCATCATTTCGGACAACTTTGTTCGTTCGGCAAAGGCGCCAGAAGTGCTTCCAGATACTGCACCCAGAGCCCGCAAGAACGAGGCGGAACAAAAGACGCTGCAGGGCAGTGCCATGCTCGTCAGCTCGCTTAAGGCTCTTACGGTCCTCAGTGCATGCAAGACACCCGCTTCATCAACAACGTCCGCAGAGACCGCTGCATCAGCCCCCACTCAGCCTCCGGTCAAGGGCTTCGGTCAGGAACAGGCACATGCAGTCGCAGACGCCTTGTTCTCCCACGTCATTGTGACCAACCATCCTCAAAGCCTTCGTTTCATCATCTACAGGCTGCTCGATAGCCTCGTAGCACATCACAGAGATGCCCTCAAAGCTTATCCTTCTTCAGCATCGTCCGCTTCCGAAGACAAGCCATCATCTGCGGCCAGCCTAATGAATGTCGACGCTTCGGTTGCTGACGCTCAAGATGAATCGCGTTCTGAAACGTGCCAGGGCAAAGACTTCTTGCAAGGCTACGTCAAGATGGTCCAAGGCGAGAAGGACCCACGTAACCTCATGGTGCTATTTGGTGTCGACAAGGTTCTTCTGACGGAATGGATCATGGATCGCGAAATGACCGAAAAGTTCTTCGACATCACCTTTTGCTACTTCCCCATCACCTTCCGTCCCCCACCTGACGACCCCTACGGAATCACCTCCGACGATCTCAAGGTGGCATTGCGGGCTGCCATCTGCGCATCACCAGCCATGGCTCCTCTTGGATACCCTCTGCTACTCGAGAAGCTCAGCGCTGCCGGTGGACCCGCCAAGCTCGACACCCTTCGCACGCTCATCGCCGCCATGCCCGTGTACGGACGTGCAGCAGCGCTTGCCAACTCCAAGAAGCTCTGGGAGGGACTCAAGATCGAAATCTTTCACGCCACCGACGACGAGACTGGCGATTTGGCCGTCGACACCCTCACCGTTCTGCTGCATGTGCTCTACCACGGCGTCGATCCACCCGAGGGAATTGCACCCAAAATGGTTCACGACTGCTTGGTCGAGCTCGAGGAGCCCGGCAAGTCATTGGCAAAGGCTGCCATCAAGGTCTTGTCGTGCCTTGCTCGCGCCTCTGCCAGCACAGCCTATCTGGCAGTGTACGGATTCATGGATCAGATGATCAAGATGTTTGCCGATCCAGAAGATCTAGCTCAGCGAGCACCCATCTTGGCTGGCATTGGCCAACTGCTCGAATCTCTTGCCAAAGTGTATCGTCATGCAGAGCTGGCAAATGCTGGAGACGACGCCAAAGTTCCCAGTGTGGCACGCGAGATTGGGTCAGGCGAGTTGCTACCTCCTACTGCGGTCCAGCGTTGCTACGCCGGCGACAATCGACCTTTGGATCCTTTCCTGCCCGACTTGCTGAATTGCCTGTCCAACGGCTTGCGGTCCACTTCGTATCGTCGATCTGCCATGCTCGTCTTCTCATCGGTCGTCTCCATCTCGATCCTCAGCAGCAACGGAAACAGCGCTCCAGGCAACGAGAGCTCCGATGTCATTTCGTCCAAGTCCAACAAGCCTCTGTTGGACTTTGACGAGCTGAGCTTCCTCACGCGCGAGGTCGCTTCGTTGCTCACCTCGTCTGTCGGCGACGATGTGCGAGAAGAGGCTCTCTGCGCCATTGAAGTCATCTCCAACGAGCGCACGGCCACCACTGTCGCAGCTGCCAACCCGACAGCCAAGGTGATCGAGCAGGTCGTTTTGCCAGTCTTGCTCGAAAACTTGCCCGATCGGATCGAGCCGCTGGACGACCCAGAGGAGCGAACCGCAGGCAACGCTATGGACGACACTGAGGCCGAACTTGACCTCATCAAGGCCAATATCCGACGCAGTCTTGGTGCGCTTTCGCGACTCTGCGTCGCGTCGTTCCTGTTCGAAGCTGTGGTGGTTAAACTTTTCACCAAGCTCGAGCTGTGCTGTCGACCCAGTGCGCGCCGTGCTAGCGGCACCAACGAGGGCATCATGGGTGTCACTGAGACCAACGAAGAGGGTAAACCTACTTCGGTGGTTCAGGAGCAACTCGAAACGTTGCAAGAGGCCAATGTTGGATATGCCCGTGGCTTGATCTTGACACTGCAGACGATGGTTGACCTGAAACGTCAGAACGGTCATCGCGATCTGGCCAAGTATGCGCAGACGCTGCCTTCGCGTCTGGTGAGCTTGACGCTGTCTGGCCTTGCCACGGCGGCAGAGGGTGATGGGAAGGGGATGAGCATCGCCGCTCATCCGGCTGTGGTGGCGGAGATGGCTGCGCTGCTGGGCACGTTTGTCAAGCTGCTCGATGCCAACCGTCAGCGCGAGCTTTTGACGAGTCTAAACCAGACGTTTATTCGGGGTCAATCGACGTTTGTCGAGAATGGAGCTGCAGAAGGTGTTTCTCTGATCGCATCGGGGTCGCGTTTGCTGCAGACGTTTGCGCCCTTCTCCGCCACTGGTGGAGCGGACGGTGCGTTTGCTTCGGCAAGCAGAAACGCAGTAGCGCTACTCTCGGCCGCCATTGTTGCTTCTGCCCCTTCCGCTGGTGTCGTGCAGCTCTGCGCCACGACCGAAGCAACTTCGAGACACGAAGCGGCGCTAGCCTCGCTCTCCTGCCTGCTCAGCTGGGCGCTCTCTACGCCTCAGAGCCACTCGGCCTCCTGCGCTCTTCAACTCAACTCCGCTTACTGGACGATTGTCGCGCTCACCAACAAGTTTGTCGATGAAACTTGCCAGCCCTTACTCGACCTGCTCGACACGTTTTGGGGCACCCACGTCAAATCGCGCGCGTCGACGCAGCGTCGGGTCGCTCTGCAGATCTGGATGTGGATCGCGCGTGGGTTGGTGGTCAAGTCGTCCAAGTTTTCGGAAGCGATGCTGAATCGGGTGCTGATCGAGATTTTTGATAATGTGGCTGGTGCGATTGTCGGGGAGCGCGATCCGAGTATGCTGGCTCTGGGTGGAGGAGGGGGAGGGGAGAAGAAGAGGGATTGGGCGTTTGCGAAAGCGGCAGCGCGCGATCTGGCAGGTATTGTCGGGGTGGGCGAAGATGGGATTACGACAAAGGAGAATGGGTTTACGGTGCGTTTGTTGTGGAAGCAGAAGCTGTTTTTGTTTTTGCTGCCGAGGCTGTTGGAGAGCTATACCGCCGCTGCTAAGCTGGGACATAGGCATGAACATGTACACACGGCTACGTGCACTCACGACGAGGCTGCGGTCGATGCCAAGACCATCTACCTCGTCGCTCTCGCCGGTCTGTTGCCGTCGCTACCCTCGACCATGCTGGTGGAACGACTCGAGGGACTCTTTCCCCTGCTGATCCAAGCGCTCTCCCTGCCGGATAGCAAAGCGCGCACTGCAGCCGCCAACGCAATCACCGTCGCTAGCGAGGTAGGCAAGAAAATCTCTTCGACCACCTTCGACCCGACTACGCTGCTCGCCACCCATCTCACATCCATCGTCTCTCACCTGCTGGACAACATCACGCCGTCCACCTTCACCCCACCCTCTACTCGCATCGCCGCGCTCCGCACACTCATCAGCCTAGCATCGAAACACACGGAAGAGTCGACCGATACCGGCCTCCAGCATCACCACCTCCACCCGCTGCGAGGTGTCGTGCTCAAACAGCTCGCGATTCAAGGCACGGGCATCGACGATGCAGTGCGTAGTGTACGCGGTGTGGCTGTAGACGCAAGGGACGCCTGGTTTGCCGTTTCGGAAACCTAGGTATATGATATGCAGCCGAAGAATAGTTACATAGTTGGGTATTTCAATTGGAAAAATAATACTCGTCGCCGACTCGGCCTCCTCCTGTACCGTCTGCGTCGTCTTTCGTCTGCGACCCAGTGACGGTGCCAAAGCGGGAAAAGTAGCCTTGGACCAGCGTCTCGTCGTCGTCTGGGTTCAATAGCCTTGGGTCGAGATTTGAATCTTTCGGCTCCTTTGGCTCTTTTGGCTCTTTGGTCTCTTTCGCTTCCGCCGCCACAGCCGCCACCGCAGGCGGAGGAGGCGGAGGCGTCCCACCCCCGAACTTGCCACTCGCAACCGAATGCTCGCCCCACCTGTCGTCTTCGTTGCTCATCTCCGCTTCGCTACTGATCGTCTTGATCCACTCTGAAACTTTGCCCTTGGCTCTCTCCAAGATGGCCGATCCACTGCCCGTCTCCATCTCGTCTTCTCGCTGCTTCTTGGTTCGTCGAGGTTTGGCTGGTTCTGCGTCCGCTTTGTCCGACTTGCTCACCGATCCTTCTTTAGATTCGGCCTTGCGCTTGTTTCGAACCGGCCCGCTGGTGCCCGCTTCGCGGATGCGCCTCAGCCGTTCTCGCTGCAGCTGGGTGTTGCGCGCTCGTAGCAGCACGGCACGCATCTCGGGTGAGAGAGCTTGACGTGTCTTCCAATCGACAATCTCGTGGAGTCGTTTCTTGCAAATAGCTTCCTGATCCTCGGAATCGATGCCGAGCAGCTCGTTGGCCGCCTTGATCTGTTCCAGCATGTCCGGTGTGTATGCTTCTTTGGGCGGTCGACCACGACGCTTAGGACCGTCTGGGGTCAAATATCCACCACTGCCCGCTACTTTGCCCCCGGTGGTACTGTTGCTCGCCAGACTGCGACGGCCACGCTTCTTTGGCGCCGGCGCACCAGCGCCGCTACCGTCCGCAGCAGCACCCTCGGACGTCTGCGATGCACGCGACGATCGTTTGGTGGTAGCAGCGCGATCGTATAGCCGGAAATCACGATCGTTCGGATCGTCCTTCTCCTGATGATACCTCTCCTCTTCGTTATCGGCTTCAAACGAGGACCCTGCTTCGTGATCCGACTCCATCACCGCCTCAGCACCAAGAGGCAGATCATCGTCATGCTTTTCCATGACCTGTTTGGTCGAAGGCTTCTTCGCCGATGCTGACAGTCGACTAGGTCCAGCAGCATATGTGTGCGTGTCAGGCTGAACAGAGTATCGCTGCAAGGGCATTCTGTGGTGTGGCAGAGGTGCTTGCGCCGGTACCGCGGAGACTGGCCTAGCTCTCTGGACGGCTACATTCGGTGTCGCTGATCTCGCCCTTGCCTTGGCCGATCCTCCAAGCAAAAAGTCGAGATCTGCTCGTGTCGGTAGATTTTTCCTTGGCAGAGCTGGAATAGGTGCGACGAATTGCGGTTCCGGTTGGGGTATTGGCACCGGCGTTGCTCTAGCATAAGCAGCATGGGTGTGCAAGGTGGGCTGCGGTTGAGCATAAAAGCTTGTTGCAGGCACAGGCGAAACAGCCAGTGGGAAAGTTTGTGGCGGATGCATGCTCATCGCGAACTGTGGTTGGGGTTGGGGTTGAAGTTGTGGTTGAGGTTGTGGCGGCTGTGGTGGTGAAGCTTTCTGCGCAGCTCGATACGATGCCGAGGCTAGCTGTGGTGCTGGCTGTTGTTGTTGTTGTTGTTGTTGCTGCTGCTTTGAGGTGCTTGCCCAAGGATGAAGTGGTAGCGAAGGATCAATTTCAGGCTGGATGGTGCGCGACTGTCGATAGGTCTTCTTTGAAGGGACTGAGGTAGCGTCCATCATGGCGTTGTTGAATGCCGGCGCCATGGAAATCATGTCAGAAGAGAGACAGGCAAGAGGGTCACATGTAGAGGCAAGTAGTGGAAGGGCTGTGGTGAGGTGTAGTGTGGAGCGGTGCGGGGGCTGATGATGGTGATGGAAGAGGAGAATGATGGACGGCTGTCAAAAGAGACTCGCTCGTTACAGTATTTGGATTTCCTAAAACAGACGCGTTTCGTTTCCAACACCGAAATGTGGAAAAACAAAACAGCACAGCACAGCACAGCACAGCACAGCACAGCACAGCACAGCACAGCACAGCACACCGCAGTGTCGCACCATTCAACTCAGCATTCAGGAAAACGCGACTGGTAAATCACGAATCGCTGATCTAAACAGTCGATCCCAGTTCGATTCGCCCCGATCTTGCTTTCGCCAACTCCTTCGAGACGCAGCAGCATTGACCATCCATCAACTCAACTTCTTACTTGCTTCACTACCCGCCTCACCTAAACTTTAAGAGTATCACACACAATGCGTCCCATCGGATCGTCATCAATAACAAGATCGCAAATGCTGCGCGCACCAACATCCGCGCTCTCTCGCAATCTGCTGGCCCAACCTAGTCGCACCTTGGCCACAACACCGATCCGCACGCTAGCCTCTCAGCCACCGACGCCCTCGCAAGACCTCAACGAAGCACAGCGCTACCTCGCCAGCAAAGCAGCGCGCAAGGCTCAACGTGCAGCAGACCCCACAGCTGCATCTGCACGTCATGCCTCGCTCTACAGCCAACTCTTCCCCGCCCTCCTCCGCATCCTAGCTTACGGCAGCACCGCCTACTTTGGCTTGCACCTGCTGTGGAACGTCTTGGATAGAGACGAACAGACGAAATTGATGACCGCTCAGGCAGAAGGATTGGAAGCCACAGCAAAGAGTCTTGCGGAAAAAGTGGATAAGGCGGAACGACGAGTTGGCAAGGCGGTGGAGTCGACCGCGGATTCATTAGCGCAGAAGGAGACGGGTGCCAAGAAACGTTGGTATTGGCCCTTTTAAGCTTGGGACGTGCTCGACTTTGTACTGTACGCTCACTACACACGAAGGTATCTCGAAACGTCACAGTAAGCGCGCTTGCATTCTGCGGCAGACAGAAGAGGAGATGGCGTTACAACACAAGCTTCAAGGTGCAGATACAGTACACCAAGCTAATGACTATCACGAAGCGACTACCTGCATCCCAACCCAAACGTGCGCCCGTTCTTCTTCTCCACTTCCTGTGGACATTTCCAAATCAGGCAGCCAAGCCAAATGAGAACCAAAGATGATCCTCCCCCTGTCATTCCTCCGATGCTTGGCCAGTGTCTTGAGCGTCTGAGGCCTGACCTCGCCAGTACACTGATCGACACAGACCATCTGACATCGTCTACACTCTCCCAGCACGCCAAACACGTGTTTGCCGCCTAGCACCAACCTACGGAATCTATCTTCGGCAAACTCTGCCCCGCCAGTATTGATGGGGGAAACCAAGAAATTGGCGCGGAAGCTAGCAGCTCGAGCACCTGCCCCGATCCTGTTCGTTCCGTGTCCGTGCGACATGGAAGAGTAGCCCGAGTCCGAGGCCATTTCGTCCATCTTCCAAAGTGAAGGTTGATCTGCGATGTGTGTATCCTCCTGAATCCACTCGCTCACTTTATCTACGCTCGCAGAGTTGATCAGCAAGAACGGCGATTCGTTGCTGAAGATGAGTGGGATCTTGTCGCTGTCCGAGTCGAGTTTGGAATGTCTTTTGATGTCGCTTGCTTGCCTTGCAAGTGTACACGATACACCGAGGAAGTCGGTCAGCATGGATCGCAGCTTTTCGCTACGATGCGCTCGCGGACGCACCTCGACACCGCAGATCTCGGCCTTGCTAATGCCGGGAGCGTCGTCGATATACTGTGACTCGTCGTCCAGGTCCAGTGTCAAGGATTGAGAGCTGCCGGCGATGCAGATCGTCATTGTGCGAGCAGCCAGATCGATCCGTGGTCGGATAAGCGCCATCTTTGGGAAGCGCTTCTGCGACAGAGCCTTGCCGTTGGACAGGTTCATGACGATCCATTCGCGGTCGAACCTGAGTCCGTGTCGCGTCAGGTCCCACTTTTCACCCGCTACAAGATCCTGCCCTGCACACGACTTGACCGGATACACTGTAATGCTGGCCAGCTGAAAGTGCGGTTCTGCTTCCTCCTTCGTGTCGCCGTCTGTGATGGTGTCATACTGCCAATCTGGCGATGGCGACAGGAAGAAGCGCGCGAGAAACCCAACGAGCCGCTCGACATCTTCGTCCGTATTCAGCAGGCACAGACTTGCCCGCAACGATGCCGACGCCTTCGAACTACCTTCCAGGGCCGCATCGCCCGCATCGTCGCATCCAACACCGTCTGCGTATTCCTGCTTGATCTGAGCTGCTGTCGTCCCGAGCTGCGATGTGACAAACCCAGGATTGCAGTGCCGTCCCATACGAAGGTGGATATTGCTGATGCTTGCGAGTCGATCCACCTCTTGCGGCGGCACGACGGTGCCTCTGGCGGTGAGAACGTTGAAATTGACAATCGGGCCAAACTGCGCTCCTGCTTCGCTGTGGTCAGGATAGAGCCGGACGACTGGATTTCCGTTGCCATGTGTCATGCTCTGCATGGCCTGGGTGAGATTGCTACGAAGACCAGCAACATAGCCGCCTCGCATGTCCCATGGCCCGAACGTTTTTCGATAAAAGTCGAGCGCCGTGTTGACAGCAAGAATGCCATGAATGTTGACCGTGCCATCTTCAAGTCTCGCCTCAAAGTCTTTCCTTGGCTTCGTCCATCGCGTTTCTGCGAGAATCGAATCGACCGTCCCGCCACCGAAGTACGTTTTGTGTGTCAACCGGGGAGCTGCAGATGCCTTGACGAGGAGACCTCCAAGACCAGTTGGGTAGCCAAAAATCTTGTAGAACGACCACGCAACCATGTCTGGCGTCTCATCCGCAGAGAGCTCCGACAGATTGAGTCGCTGGGTGGAAGACAGATACGAAGCTGCATCGACCATCACCAGTGCTGTGTCTGTTTTCGAGCGACAGACCCGTTTCATTAGGTCAATGTATCTCTTGCCGGTGGCATTGCACTGCAATGGCAGCACCGTCAAACCTTGCCGACCCACACCGGGTAAGTCCTCTTCGGTGAAGCTCGAGCTGGCGACGCCCGCACGTGCGGCAAGATCCCTGAGTCCAACAACGCTAGTATGACTCTCGCGAAGATACGAGAATCCAGGCTTGCCTGATCTAGAAGCTGAGATCCAGTCAAACGATTCGCCAGCTAGCTGAAGACTAGCCGTAGTGCCCGATGTGAAGACGAGATGCCAATTGTGCGTGTCCTCGATTCCAAAAAGCTCGCGCATGACCCGCACACGAGTAGCAGCAATTTGGTCTGCAGTCGAGATGGCCGAAGGAGACTTGGAATGCGGGTTCGATAGCAGCTTGCCCGTGAGATCTTGTGCCACGGCTGTGACCAGGCCAGACGGGAAGGGAGGTGCGGCGGCCGCGTCGAGGTAGCACGCATCCGCTAATTGCGGGCATTGTTCGTTTCGAATGCGAGCTACGCTTTGGGCCAGTGATCCTTCCGCGGTTGATGATGAGTCAGACAGAAGTGTCACGTTGCGCGACTTGATCGAAACGGTTGATCGACAGGATCGCTGCTTTTGACAGACAGAAAAGCTTTCTGCAGAGGAGACATCTCGACCACGTCTCGACGTTGAGCTGTCTTCTTGATGAGCTACCTGGAAACGCTTTGCAGACTGATGCTGCAGGTGTGCTGATACAGCAAGGTAGATGACGACCAAGACTGCTGCCCGCGAGAAAGGGTCTAGCTCGGATAGCACAGGTGCAATATAAGGCGATGCCAGGCACAGAAAAGCCGCCACCAATGCTTTCTGGGGCATTGCGGACACGATCGTAAAGATGGTGCCGGGAGCTGACATCGTGATTCCACTATCGCCAGTGCTCGAGTCGGTAGGAACGACCGGAGAAGGTTTCAGAGTGATTGCTGGAAAGGATGTGATGGCATGACGGAAGCACGAGTTGTCCCGGTTTCTCTTTGTGTGGACCGGACCAATGATGGAGGAGGTAGAGAACAGCGGCAAGTCTTATCAGAACAGAGAGAGGGAGACAGAAAGCGAAGGGGTCTGACGAGCTGTACGAGGTGCATCTTCAAAACTCAGATTTCGCCACTACCTCGGAGTTGGCCGAGACCGCGTTTCTCCCGTCAAAATCCCGAGCGACCTAACAAATTGTGGGAAAAAATCCCGATGTCTCACAGCCTGTCTCGAGTCAAACAAGTCAGTTGCTCTCAACGGTGTGGCAACACAGTCCTTGAGGGAATGTACGAAAGAACGTTGGCGTGGGTGATCAAGACCTCTATTGTGACGAGCGAGGGAATCGCTCGTTTCTATCAGAGTTGTTCATCTAGCTGAACATCGAAGCCAGAGGATATTCGGCTCTAGCGCGGCCTCGTGTGTTACCCGCTCCTAATCCGTTGTTGACACGCAGCTTCTGTGCCAGCTGGGGATCATCAAACGCAGCTGCGATACCACTTGGATCCGCTGCAGTTGCAATCATCATCCTCACGGCTGCCCTCGCTGCTCTTTCACCTGCTTCTTCCAGCATCATCGCAACCGTGTTGCTCACCGCTCGCGGTAGCAGAGACAGTTGCGGCTGGTCGCCCTTTGCGTTCAGTTCCTGCACCTTCTTCCAGAAAGGTTTGTCTTCGGGGAATCGGACCAGTCTCAAGTCCGTGGCGAGCGCGAGCATACCATCTTCGGTAACTTCGCGGTCGGCCCCCGGTCGGATCTTGGCGGTAGCTTGCTCGATGGTCAGGCCATCCTTGGTCACCATGGATTCGATTTCGGCTTGCAGAGCCAGAGTCATGGCGTAGTAGGCTGAATCCCAGATACCTCCAATCGAGTCGACCAGACCCTTGCCATAAGGGCCGAGCTCGGCCTCAGCCACATCTTTGGCTTCGCTGGCCGAGACACCTGGTGTCTTGATTTCTTCGTCGCTGCCTGATGCATGCTGTCGGGATTCTTCAGCGGCAGAGTGGGCAGCTACAGCCAGACGCGATTCTTCTTCTTCCATGCGCTTCCTGAGCTTTTCAGCTCCAGTCAGAGCTTTTTCAGAAGACGCAGATACCGCGGCGTCTGAACCACCTATAAGAGCCTCTTCCGCCTTGGCGATCAACTCGGACAGAAGTCCACTGTGGTCGCCGTTGCTGCTGCTGCTGCTGCTGCTGCTCGCCGCCGAGGGCGTTGCAGACGGGTGGTTGGGACCGACACGGTCGATCATGACAGTGTTGTTGCCACTGCTCGCATCCACCGACTGGGTCTTCCACTGGCTGGTGAGACTGACGGCCTTGATTCGGCGCACTGCTGACTTTGCCGCCTCTTGCACCGATTTGTCCTCTGCACTCGTTGCTCCAGTGTCCTTGCTTGTATAGGCATTTTGCCCAAGCTCTACAATCTTCTCAGCTTGTGGTGCGGCCTTGTCGTGTTTCACCTGCTCGACTTCGGCATCAGGGTTGCAGCGTGCCCAGGCACTGAGACCCGTCATGACCCTGCCTCCTGCCAAGCTTTCGATAATATCGCGAGAGATACTGCGACCGTCGCAGACCTTTTGGAGGAAGTCGTTGTACATCTCGTCAATGTGCTTGGCAGACTTGGCGCGTTGGGCTTCATCGAGATCGTGTAGGGTCGATTGCGAAGTTGAGCCGGTGAAGAAGGATTGGATGCCAATGTTGAACTTGTCAAAGAAGGTGCGTGTGATGGTCGGACGAAGTGATGCCACACCGATGGAGCCGGTGACGGTGTTCTCGCAAGCCAAAATCGCATCAGCCGCACTGGCGGCATAGTAACCACCTGAAGCAGCAGCATTGCCGAACGATGCCACGACGGGCTTGCCATAATCCTCGCGCACGCGTTTGACAGCATCCCAAATGGACTCGCTGGCTACAACATCACCTCCTCCAGAATCGATTCGCAGCACGATGGATTTGATATCTTCGTGTTCGGCAGCTTCTTTGAGACCCTTGAGTACGGAAGAAGTGGAAAACTCGCCAGGCGCTGAGCTGATGCCGCCAAGGAGGTAGACGACACCGACTTGGACGATCTCGTCGTCCGTGAGCTGCCTTTCGAGATGGCGGTCGTTGACCTTGTTGTAATGATGGAGCGACTTGAACTTGGTCTCCTCATTGCCACCGTGCGCAGGATCGACAAGTCTTTTGATGATGTCTCTTTTGAAGGCGGCACCGTTGATCAAGCCAAGCTCGGTGGCTTCGCGCGTCGAGAAGGGACCCTCCTTCATCCAAGCGTCTACTTTGCCTGACATGACATCAGGATCTTGGTCAGGGTAGCGGTTTACGGCGAGAGCATGTACAAGACCACGATTGAGCTCACCGAGCAACTCGGCTTCATTCTGGATCTGAGGCGCGGGGAGCGAGTCGTCACGGCTGAAGGTCGAAATCATGGACTTGTACTCTCGTCGTGCTTCGGCAAGCACTCTAATACCAAAGTAGTCAAGCACCTTCTTAAAGAAGGGAATCTGAGCGCCGAGACCGGTCAGAGGGACAGAGCCGGCGGGTTGCATCCAAAGCTCGTCGAAAGCAGAGGCAAGCAGGAACGAGCCTTGACTGCTGAAGGTATCGGCCCACGCGATGGACGGTCTCGCGTTTTCGCCATGTTGCTGCTTCTTGGCCAGCTTGAATTCGTGGATGGCCTGCATGAGCTCTTCGATCTGAGCGAGACCGAGCCTGTTTGGAGTGACGGACGAAGGCAGATGGAGACCGCTGAAATCGGCAAAGATGCCCTTAATGCGGTCATCGGCCTGGGCCCACTTGAGCGCACGGATGACTTCAAACATCTCCATGACTCGCGGTGCCTCTTCTCCGGCAGCCGGAGCGTTGATGAGCGCGCTGACCGAAGGTGGGCCGCGAGACTCTACGATAGAGCCATCGTAGATCTTCCAAACGAGGTAGGTGTCGGGGTGGATAAAGTCGCGAAGGTAGGCATCGCGTTTGAGCTTGAGGTATCCGACAGCTGTGTAGGTAGCAAAGAATCCGAACAAGAGCGGACGACGGTAGGACCAGGCTTTGACGGTGGTGCGACCGGTACGTGAGGTGATGACCTTGTTGGCAACAAATGCTATGCGAGGAAACCGTTTCTGGAAGGCGGACTGCGAAGGCTGCCCAGTCGAGCCGGTCGAGGCCGAGCTGCCACTGCTGCCGCTTGGTTTCGACATGCTTGGTGGCCCTTTCGAAAAGTAAAGAGCTGTGATGGTGATGGGCTCGCAACAGCGAAGAAGAGATCCAGGGTCCCGTCGTTTACCTGAGCTTGTCTTGGGTACGGTACGAGCCGACGAGTCGCAACCGACACTACTTTCCACCTCACGCCAAATCGAAGATCTTCCGTGGTTCTGAGCTCAGCCATTGTGGAGCACAAAGGGAATCTCGATTGGATCTCAAAAAGACCCAACCCCGATCGGTGAGAAGGGCAAGAAGGAAAAGAAGAAATTCAAGAAAAGATCATCATCGGAAAAGGCAGCCTAAGGCCGAATTTGGTGAAATCCGAATTTGTTCCTTTTGGGAAGATGGAAAACCTTTCTGCTTTCACCTCCACCTCTACTCAACTTTGGTTCGACGTTTGCACTTGAACGAAGCATCTTTGCCTCTTTCCTTCTCATCCATCCATCCATTCATCCATCAGTCTTGGCAAAGCATCTTTTTCTACAACACTTCAGCCGCTGGACACCATCCGCTATCATGCTGTTCGGTCAGTCTGTGGCGCGCTCCGCCAGCCGCTCGCTTCAGCAAGCTTCTCGATCCCTCGGTCCTGTTTCTCGAGGCGTTGCCACCAAGTCTGCTGCCGGCCCTTCGCATCAATCCGCCTGGTCCTCCTATTCGGCTACAGCTGCTGCCACTCTCGCGGCTGCTGCCTCATTCTATGCAATCCAGTCTCGATCTTCGCCCATCCAGTGCGAGCCGCGTCGAGCGTGGCATGACCGCTTGAAGCCCAAGGAGTCCAAAGGCGATGCTGCCCTTCACAAGGATGCCCACACCCGACACGCCCCTGCGGCCGTCCATGACGAACAGGCCGAACCTGCCGAGGAGACTCCGGCCGCTATTGAGGTAGCGGTCGAAGAATCTGAGGAGCAGGCCGGCCAACAGGCCGCTTACGATCCCGAAACTGGTGAAATCAACTGGGACTGCCCGTGTCTGGGCGGAATGGCACACGGTCCATGCGGTGAGCAGTTCAAGCTCGCTTTCTCATGCTTTGTCTATTCGGAAGCCGAACCCAAGGGCATCGATTGTGTAGACAAGTTCAAGGCCATGCAGGACTGCTTCCGTGAGCACCCGGACGTGTACAAGGACGAGATCGAGGATGACGAGGCGGCCAATGCACAGTTCGAGAAGGAAGAGTCACAAGTCAACAGCAAGAACGAAGCTGCTTCAACAGATGAAAAGAGGGATGAAAAGAAGCAAGACTCTGCATGATGCTCACGCAGAGTCAAAACAAAATAAGCTCTGCTGCACATCGTCACGAATCAGCAGCGCAGAAAGCTTTGTGGCGCTGCGCACACCTCTTCAGGGCCATCTCGGAGTCTGGCAAAAGTGTGCGCAGCGCTTCATTTGCGGGATGGATCTCCTTCCTTTCTTCCCCTCGTTGCTCCCGCACCTTGCTCTTAAAAGCTCACTCGTGAGGTCGAACAGCGCACACACCACTCCCATGTACTTTTATATTGCCCATAAAAGGCCACGCGATCTCGCAATAGAAATGTCCCCATTCCATCCCCTTATTATCCTTTCTAGCACCACTCCCAGGCTGACCTCCTTTCAACTGACTGAGCCTCGTCTGTTAGCTCTACATACGTTATCGCCGAACGAGGCGATCATGCTAAGCTTTCTTAAAAACGTAGCCGGTGTATTCTGTCCTCGAGTCCAGGCTGTCTTGGAGGCGTACGAAGCCTTGGCAAACTTGTTGAGATCCTTCGGCTTCGACCCTTTCGACCTAGTGTCTACTCTACTTGACTCTTGCTTGCGCTTCATCTATAGTAGTCGCAGTCCTTAACGGCGCGGTCCGTCCCGGAATACAGCAACGAAGACGAGCTTGACCTTCAACAACCTCAGCAGCTGCTTCAGGCTCGCTTCAGACGCCCTCCTTTAGTCTTGCCATGTCGTACGACACCGCGCCCGCACTTGAGGATGAGAGCCCTACGCTGGACGTCGAAAAGTCAGACGGAAACAGCAGCACCGACTCTGGTTCTCTAACCCAGCGAGCAGCCATGATTCGTGACGAGCTACTCGGTAACAACTCTCTCGAACACGATTCGGTCCGCGCATCAGTTGCTGCTTCGACCACTAGCGCAGATAGCGCGGAACGCTCGAGCCAACGACACAGTGCTCCAGACGACGACATCTACTTGCAAGACGATTTGGGCAACTCCAGCATCACTCACTCACTCCGACACATCGAAATGGCATTTGAAGAAAAGGTAAGCTGTCATTTCACAAACATCGACGTCATCATAGCGAAAGCTTGAATCGATACTCATCCAGCAACTCATTCGTCTCCTACACACGATGTAGACTCGTGAGCTCGAAAGTCTTCGAAAGGTACGTGCCCGCTACTATGCTTCACAGATACACTAAGATAAGCTGTGCTCATCATACAGTCTTGATCGGAATGACCCGCCACTGGTATTCGCACAGATGCAGCAGGCGAACGGTGAGGAAATGGAACAGCTGCTGGCTCAGATCGAAAATGAAAAGTGAGTTGGCCATCATCTGCCTCTTTACTGTCTCTATTTTGCCCTACGACAAAGTTCTGACCCTATTTTCCTATCCCGCCTATCTTGATAGAAAGGAAAAACAGGCGCTGATCGCAGAGCTTGAAGTGCTCAACACGTTCAACGCCACCTTGAAGGACGAGTTGCACAGCATGAATCGAGTATGCTCCGGCCTTTTTGACACCATCCAAAACATCAAGACTGACATCCAAGCCGCCGAGGCCCTGTCGCTGGCCATCCGCAGCATTTCCGCAACTTGCTCCGCAAACACAAGTGAGAGAGATTCTGTCTCTGTGGTATCTAACCAAACCAACAGCGCATCCTCCATCTCGTCGAGCGATTTCTGTAGCACGCCAACTTCGGCCAACGTGTCTCGAACACCCATCGACCAGTTGATCAAAGAGATTGAAGCCAGGTACGCAGAATGAAGCGTTCAAGGGCGGCGTCTCCCCCCTAATCAAAAGTGCATCTCGTCATCACAGTCCTCTCACCCTAATCCCGCATACTCACTCAACCTTCATTGTCAGTTCGAACGCTTCCATTCCAACTCTATATCGTATGAAGAGTGCAATGTAGCAATGTCGACAGGTGATGATGTTGGAGGTTAAAGCGAATTTGCGGGCTAGAATTTGTGAGACCGAAACCAAACGCTCGGCTCAATAAATTCGAAGCGCGCGCTCGGGCCGTCGCTTCAACACAACCTTTCGCTGTACATTCTCATCCTCATCGACGGACTTGACCATCACCACGTCCCGCTAACACCGTTCCACAGCCACAGCCACAGCCACAGCTACAGCTCCGTCGACCTACGCTGAGACCTCGACCTCGGCAGCACGATTCAAGAACGAACGAGCGCCGTCTCACACTGATCGTGCTCCCTTGCCTTGCACATGCAGCCAAAGTGATTTCGACAGCGCTCCTGTCGCACCGGAGCGCATTCACCAGAGATGAGCTTTGCCATTCCGGCTCACCATCACCTGGCCGGAATGCCATCAAACATGCTTGCCGTCCAATCGAACGGCGCTCAACACAGGAATGGTAGCGCTCTGCCATCACCCACATCGCCATCAGCATCGTCGCACGGTCACGCCGGGCCATCCTCCTCCTCCACCCATGCTGGACTAACAGCCGCGACTCTGCCAAATGCAGCGATACCCAACTCATCCAACCTGGTTGCCGAATTCTTGAAATCACCAGACGATCTCACCAAGATCTCGGCCCTACGCAAAAAACTGCTCAAGGAGCAATCGAGCCTGTCCGCCAAGCTCAAACTAGGCGCAAAAGAACAGCTTGAAGCAACAAGGGATGGCTTGCTCAAGCTACAAGCAACGCGAAAGGATGTCGCAGCCATTAGAGAAGCATTCGCACAGATCGAAGCGCTATATACCAGCGCAGAGGGTGACGAAGGCTCCAGATCGAACCACCCCGACGCCAATCGCTCGTTCCGTCTCATCAGCCAAGTATCTCAGATTCACCGCAACTTTGTTCAGACGACGACAACACTTGAGAAGCTGGATGCGCTGCCAGGTCAGATCGAGGCATTAGCGCAGATGCTGCAACGAGCCCAGGACGACATCATGGGTCCAGCTACGGATCTGTTGCCTCTGCACTTCCACCTTTCGCAGCTGGAAGCTTTCCGCAACGAGACGTTCCAGATCGCACGCACATGTTCTACGGACGTACGCAATACCGTCGCGGAAGTGTTTGCACCGTTGGACGGGCTGGTCAGGGCGTTCGATGACTACATCATGGTTTTGGCAGAACGAACCATGGATTTGGTGCGAGAAGGAAGACCCTCGGTGGTGGTCAAACTCATCAAGATCATCGAGAAGGAGTCGCGCGAGGATGAGCGGGCTGCGGCAATCCGTCTTGCCAAACGCGCCAACCTGGAAGGAGCCGCTCGCTTCCGGTCCGTGGTTGCGAATGCACGCGTGATCAAGCTGTATCGGCCCAAGTTTGTGGAAGCCATCGATCGATCCACGGCCGAGCTGTTTGAAGAGTGCTGGTCGCGCTTCGGTGCCGACGACACGAGTCTCGAATTCCTAGGGCACCTTGATTGGATCTACGACGACATGCGCTTTGTGCAGTCCGAGCTGACGCCGCTCTTCCCTCAAGACTACAACATCCTGCGAACTTTTGTCAAGAGCTACCACAAGCAGCTGGGCGGCATCTTGCGAGAACGCATCCTGGACAAAGACCCAGAAGCCAGTGCACTGCTGGAGCTGTACCAATTCACACAAGAGTATACCAGGACAATGACCAAGGAGATCGGTGCGGACAAGGCATGGTTGGAACCAACATTGCTGGCGGGCAAAGAGCAAGGCATCATCGATGACTACCTTGGTTTGATCACCAAGAAGATTGACGAATGGACGGCCAACCTGATGTCGGACGAGGTGCGCGAATTTGTTGCGCGGCAGAACCCGCCCGACGAAGATAACGAGGGACAGTACGGACTGCAGGGTGCAGCGATCCTGTTCCAGATGGTCAACCAGCAAGTCGACGTGGCAGCCGACTCGGGTCAAGCAAGTGTACTTGCCAAAGTGGTGGATCATGCGGCAAAAGCGATGCATTCTACACAGGCGACGTGGCTGCGCGTGCTGGAGAGCGAGTTCAAGAAGCAGCGGGAAGCCAAGTCGCCGGACGACGTGGTGGGCGGTCTGGTCGAGTACGTGATCGCGCTGGCCAACGATCAGCTCAAATCTGCCGACTATGCTGAAGCGTTGATCGCAAGGCTGGAGCCGATGGTTAGCAAAAAGTATCAGGCGGGGATTCGAGAGGCGGTGGACAATGCGCTGAATGGATTCCTGGACGTATCGAAACGATGTACGCAGGTGTTGGTGGATCTGGTGTTTGCAGATCTGCAGCCGGCGATCAAGGAGCTGTTCACGTTCCCCACATGGTACTCTGAGGGCACCATGACTACGATTGTAGAGACGATGCGCGACTATACGTCGGACTACAGCGAACGACTCAACCCGGATTTGTTCGACGTGTTGTGCGACGACATGATCGACCGGTTCCTCGTGTCGTACATTGGCGCGCTTCGACGCGTGGGCAACGGAAAGCTGCGGATGCCTGCTGCGGGCGAGCAGATGCGCAAGGATCTCGACGATGCCAAAACGCTCTTCCTCGGGTTCAAAAAGCAAGAAGAGGTCAACGAAAAGTTCGAAGTGCTCGAGGCGATCCGAGGCATGCTCACTTCGTCGGCTACGATGGTGTTCCTGCCGTACTGGAGCTTTGCCAAGGCACACGGCGCTCACATGGGATTCCTAGAAGCAATCATGAAGGCTCGAGACGATCTCAAGAGGGACGATGTGAACGCATTGATGGAAAGCGCACGCAGAAAAGTCAAGAGCGAAGGACTCAACGACCTTGTGCCCGAGACAGGTGGTCCTACGGTGATGAGCAGAGTTGCGCAAGCGTATGGATCGGGCTTTGGTGGAGGTCTGCTGGCCAACCTGGGTGGAGAGAGAGCGGCGGGGATGGCGGCGAGTGCAACCCAGGCGTTGGGATTGACCGGTTGGAAGAACAGAGATCGCGATTGAGGTTGTTGTTGCGGCAATGCAAAGTTGTTATTCTTCGAAAAAAGAAAGCTGTCAGTTGATTCATCTGGATTCAAGAGCGACGGAGGAATGGTCACGGTGTTGATTGAATGGCCGGGTGAGTGGCAAGGCATCGGACGGCAATACAGTATCGAGCAGATCGGGTTAGTACAGTTTTGTTTCCGTTTGAATCGCGAGCCTCGGAAGCAGACAATCATCAGTGTGGCAATACTGTCTACAGTATACTGTAATGATCGTCTGCTGATTCGACGCCAAAGGGGGCTCTGGCTGGTCGATGGCTCGAACGCGGGAAAATCCAATTTCAGCGACCTTATTTATATACTTATGTTTTTTAGGTTTTTGCGCCATGCAGCGGAAGAAGGCGAGTGATGCCGAGAGCCTAATCTGTCATGTGGTGCTCCGCAGCGATGGGAGCTTGTGCCGTCTGATGTAGCGGGTTGCGAGTGTGCATTTGAAGCACAGAGTTGAGCTTACTTGCCATTTACTGCAGGCTGAAAAGTAGACAGCGACAATGTCTTTTGGTCTTACTGCAAGTTTGTAAGCGCGTGGGACAGCTTGAGCAGCAGGCATACCTAAAACGACGCTTCAGGGTGCATTCCGACATTCGGCCCAAGGTCGACAGTTTCTTGCTCGCTCCTGCTTTTTGCAAGCACACCATCATCTTCCTCGGTCGACGCTGCACTGGTTTAAAACACACCCCCAATCGACAATCATGCCAACGACGTGCGCCTCTTCGTGCTGACCTCCCTCGACGACCTCCCTCGACAGACGCACACAATCAGCTTGCGGTCACCCGCCATCATGGCAGAGCACCCTCATCCACCAGCCTCTCCTGGTCGAGGTTCAGGAGGCAACCATTCTGACCATGACGACACCAAAGACGACAAACAGAGCAGCGGACTCAAGAAAAAGCGTATTCAACAGGCATGTCGACCCTGTGGAATCAAAAGGGTCAAGTGCGACGGCGCTCATCCTTGCATCACTTGCACTCGATCTGGTGAAATCTGCGAGTATGGGCTGCCTAAGAAAAGAGGCCCGCCGAAAGGATCCACACGTGGTGGCAGCAAAGCGGCAAAGCGCAAGGCTCAAGCGCAAGACTCGGATGCTCGCACCAACGCTCGTGAGGCAGCCGCTGCGGCGCCGATCCAATCCACTCGCGACTATGCTGCTGGCCCATCTGCATCCGTAGATACCAGCGTCCCCCTCTCGCGTCCACTGCCGCCGCCCGTCCCGGAAACAGAGTGGAGTCGCTCCGCTGCGCCTGCACACATCGCCAGCCCAAACTCTTTTGCCTCCGCCTCTTCCTACACCAGATACCCGCCGCACGCTGGTGCATCGCAGCCCATCCCGTATCCACCTGCGATTCCCCCGTATCAGGCCGCCACCCCTTCCGCTGCAATCAGAGCTACCGGTGCCTATCCGTCAGATGCTTACACCGACCCTTTCTCACGATCGGCGCATGCATCGCCCGATTCCAGCTACCGCACAGACAGTCACCGCACAAGCGGCTCCAATCACGACGGCAGCGTCGGCAGCCCCAACCCTGGTGGAGTCACCATTTCGAGTCCCGCTTACTATCCACCTCACTCTTATCCATCCAGATACGACCCCGCTTCAGCATCACATGCATCGTACAGGCACCGAACTGAGCCCTTCTACCGCGGCAGCAGCAGCGGACTCGGTCTCATCCGTCCATCCATCGGTGCTTCTGATCGTAAACTGCCGCCTCTCGACTTTCACGTCTCTAGGCCTGCCATCCGATCTTCACCCTCGTCACCCAGCAACTATCGTCGGCTTTCAAGCACATCAGATACGTACGAATCTGGCCTGTCAGGTCGACCCAGCGCAAGCCGATCTACTACCAAGTTCGGGGCGCCCTACGCGCGTCCTGCTCCCATTACGTCCTCTTCCATCGATGGATCGCGCTACGACGACCGCTCCCTGCACAGCAGCACAGCGGCTGTCGACTCTCAACTGTTAGGCCACAGCGGCTGGTCCGCTGCCTCACAAGCAAATCCGACGCAACAGCCAGATGCCAAGTCCAATGCTGCTCGGGCTGATCGGGCTTCAACAGACAGGCCAGCAAGCTTGCGCCAAACTCATGCTGGTGGGAACAACCAACTGCTCGTAGAAGGAACCCTCTTGCAGCTGCGGCGGGATCGCGATCGCGAACACGAACGCAGCAAAAACGATGAGGCATCTACCTCGTCAGCTACAGGAGGCTTCGACGCTCCACAAGACCCGCCTGAGGACATCAATCTCGAGCCTCTTCTCTGGGTCGAACCAGGCGATGCCAGCAGGCAAGGCATCAACCGTTCTGGCGTCACCCTTCACAGACCAGAGATCCCTCCGCTCATCCAAGAACGACTCTTCACCATCTTCTGGGGTATTGTGCAAACCATTTGGCCCGCACTGTATAAGCCAGCTCTGTCACTCACAGGCTTCAACGTGATCGACCCGGAAAAGTCGCCCATGTTGCACAACGCAGCCTGTGCACTCGCTGCTGTTGCGTGGGACTCGGGTGAATTTGGCGTCTCCGAGGAGGACACCGAAGCGACTCAGTCGGATTGGGTCGAGCGCACCGCCTCGGACCTCAGCTTCAGCCAAGGTCCTGACCTGCTGGGCAATGGCACCAGCCTGCGACGTCTAAGTGCTGCCGACTTGGGAGACATTTTTCTCGCTCGAGCCAAGTACTACCTAGTCAAGACCAACAACGAGCCCAGCCTCGAGACCATCCAGTCTTTGATGTTTATGGCGCTGCGGGAAGGTGGCAATGGCCGAGCCAGCCAGGCCTCGGCGTATATTTCCACTGCTTGTAGGATGTGCATCGATCTCGGCCTCCATCGACAGCGCGACTTTTCATCGGTGCTCGGGCTTCACTTTTCTCACGCCGAAGAGCAAGCGAGACGCAGAATCTTTTGGTGCTTGTACCTCCTCGACAAGACCTCGTCCGCGTCGTTGGGCAGACCCGTCACTCTGCGGTACGTAGAGATTGACTGCCCCTTGCCCAATGTCGATGAGGCCGACGAGCACGAGACGTGGGCCGACTCAACGAACAACAGCTCCCTCATCAAAGACCGGGCACGAAGCATGCTGCTCAAGACTCCTGTAGCCGCCATGACCCATCTGCGCTTTGGGGTCCGACTTGGACACATTTGCGAGCAGATCATTGCTATCTACACGCACGTGCAGCGAAGCGGCGACGACGATGACGGTGGCTTGAGCCCCGCCGATCGGGTTGACAGCGACAGCGACGGTGCAGTACCGGAATGGGAGACCCGCCTCGTCCGACTGCATCGAAAGCTGGAAGAGTGGGAGCGCGACCTTCCTAGCCGTCTGCGCTTCGACAACCCTTCGCACCATCTGCCCAACACGCTTTCGCAGCACCTGTGGTTCCAGGCGTGTAAAGTCATGCTACACCGCCCTTACATCCTCAAGCAGTCGTCTCGTCCCGATCTGCCGGCCTCGCACCGCATCTGCACCGATGCCGTGGGCAGTATCTGCGACATTCTCACCGCCTACGACCACAACTTTGGCATGCGCAAACTGTCGTCTACGTTCACGTACTGCATCTTTACCGCTTCGACCATCGAGATCGCCAACACCACGTCGACCGATGCAGCGACTGCATTGGAAGCCAAGAGGAGGCTGCGAAAATTCATGACATGGCTCTCGCGGATGAGCGGTACGTGGCAGAGCGCCAGCCATCACCTCAAGATCTTGGAGCAGTTGGGACATGGCATCGATGCGGATCTGGACGGAACCGGGTTGCCTAGTCACAGAGAGGCTAGCGTGCCGGGAAGCATGGTGGCGAGCAGGGCGGACAGTCCGTCAGCTGCTGCTGCAGTAGCAGCTTCGACAGGTGCGATGGCGAAGAGCGCGGCGATGGACGTTGGGCCTTCGCCATCATCGTTCGCCAAAGACGCCCAAGGAGTGTCGGTGGATAGCGGCTCGCTTCAGAGCGTTGCAACCGACCAAGAGCAACAGCAACTTGCTTCGGCCGCCAATGCGAGTGGCATGACGCTTCCATATGCGGGTATGCCCGTGACCACCGATGACTTGACAAATTTGTCCGTCCCCGGACCTATCGGCGCGCCCATGTACCCCATGCGTTCGCTAGCGAGCTTCCAAATGGGACCGACGCTCCAAGACGACCTGCACGCTCAATTTCAAGCCCAAGCTCAGGGTCAGAATCCCGGTGCATTCTACGGCTGGCCGACGGCTGCCAACGCCACACGTGTCGATGCTTCCAGCTCAAGTACGAATGCCGCCTCGGTCTACGACGCCTCTAACGCCGGTGCCCTCCATCCTGCTGCTACAGCTCAGCAGTCTATACCCCACAAAATGGCTGCGGACCCAACCGCTACTGCTGCTGCTGCTGCTGCTGCCGCCGCCGCCGCCACTGTCTCAAACAACGCAGCCTCGACGGTCGCCAGCGGAGCAGTCAACCCAACGGCCTACCTCAAGCTGCACGACACCTCGTATTGGGGTGCCATGCCTCTGGCCTCCGAAGACCCGCTCTCTTGGGCCAATTTCACAAGCTCCTACATTGAAGCGCTCAATGGCATGACACAGCCTCTGTCGTCCAGTGTAACCACTCCGCCTAATACCGTTTCGTATCCCGTGACAGCCGCTTCTGCCGGCAACGGTGGGAGATGCGACAATGCGTCGGCCATGCAGCAGCCATAAACTCGGTCTGGTTGGTTGTACAACGGGCTTTTTTGAATTGTACTTGTAACCTTTTTTTTTCGCTACATCGTGAGTTCGGCGTGCTCATTCTTGACCTGCCTTGATACGCTCCAGTTGCTGTTTCCACGATTCGAACAGCTGGATTCTACGCAGCCGCACCGAAAACAAAGAGCCATTTGGGAGTCAGTCAACAGGCTTTTGTTTAAAATCTTTTCTATGGTTGGACGAGACATACCCTTGATGACCCTTTGTAAAGCCGCCTTCTCTTGCGAGCGTATTCTTCTCGGCCTGGAAGAGGCTGATCACCTCATCGAGACCCGCTTCGAGCTTGTTGAGAGCCTCCTGGAGAGCGTATGGATTTTCGATGGCGCTGAAAATCGTGCTCTTGGGACGGTGGGCTTCGATCGGATCCGGATCAGCTGCAGCACCAGAAAAACAGAAGAGATAAGTTGATCAAACTAGAGTGAGTGGTGTTGGAGGGGAACAAACGTACGTTGTCGTACATCCCTCGGAAAGGCACCGGCTGGATTTTCGGTGGACTCTCCCGGACCTCGAAACTCTGTCGTTTGGTGCGGATATTTGCTGTCAAAGAGACGGGAAAGGATGTTAGCTCTGGTGAGATGTGGATGGAGAAAGACAGCAAGGATGAGGTGACGAAAGGGCCCCGGCTAAAAACGTACGCTTCGTTCTGGAACGCCACATTGGGCGTGCCTTTACCGCTCTCTGACATGGTTTGCTGTTTTGCTGTCTTGCTGTTCTTTGTGGTGTGGATGAATGATTCCTGTTTGGGAGCCTATTGAAGACGATGGTGGTGGGGAAGGAGGTAGTGGAGAGCCGATCAGCAAGAGATCAAAGTTGGTGACAAGTTGCCGCAAGCTGGATGACCCAAAATCGAAAATGCAAAATCAAAAGAGCCTTTAGCCTTGATGCTCGGTCAGCTGCTCTTCTGTTGCCTGCCTCTGTGGTGGCAGTTTGGCTGGCCTGAGCTTCGTGCTTTTGATGGCAGCTGCTTGTTGCTGCTTTCGCCATGTGGAGTGCAAGTCAGCTGTCAACGCACGATGACGCGCAAATTCATTTCCTTCTGCAGCTTTTCTCGCCTCTTAGATTCAATTTCTGAAAAAGATCCTGTTAGAGTGAGAATATCAACACGATCGCGGAAATTGGCGGTTGAGTCACGGACCAACCAAAGCAACCCGAAGAAAAAGGGACCCTTTCTCGCCGCAAAAGATTCCATCTCAGCAACCATCGTCACTCGTATCCTTGGAACCCCGGCTTTCTGACTAGCTGCTGGCGGCAACTTGCGCTCAATATGGGTCTGCCAATGTGAGAACTTACTCCCAAAGGATTGATCGCAGGTAAATGCAGATGAACGCGGAAATGCTGATCCTTCCACCTTGTCCTCTCCTCGTTGCGCCCTACTCGTCAGCACCGTTTCCACCTGCTCTCTCAATCAGTGGGCGCTCGACTTTGACGGCAACCGAGACCGCATCCTCGAATCCATCCAACTCGCCAAGTTCGCAGGCTCGCGTCTCCGTGTCGGGCCCGAGCTCGAAATCCCCGGCTATGGCTGTTTCGACCACTTTCTCGAGCCAGACACGGTTCTGCACTCGTGGCAGGTACTAGCAGAGATTCTCTCCAGCAATGCGACGCACGGTATCCTCTGCGATGTAGGAATGCCCGTGCTCCATAGATCCACCCTCTACAATTGTCGACTTCTTCTGCTGGATGGCAAGATCCTTCACATTCGTCCCAAGATGTGGCTCGCTAACGACGGCAACTACCGCGAGATGCGTTACTTTACTCCCTGGACACGTATCGGTCATACCGACTCTTTCACTCTGCCTCGCATCATCGCTACCATCACCGGTCAGGACGAGGTGCCCTTTGGCGATGCTGTGGTGCAAACGAGGGATACGGTGCTGGGCGTCGAGCTGTGCGAAGAGCTTTTTACGCCCAACTCGCCACACATTCGACAAGGTTTGAGCGGTGTAGAGATCTTTACCAACTCTTCGGCATCGCATCACGAGCTTCGAAAGCTCTACAGGAGGGTGGAGCTCATCAAGGAGGCTACCTTGAAGTTGGGCGGTATCTATCTGTACGCCAACCAGCAAGGATGCGATGGAGATCGACTCTACTACGATGGATGTCCACTGATCGCAGTCAACGGCAGCATTGTTGCCCAAGGCTCGCAGTTCTCGCTTGACGATGTTCAGGTCATTTCGGCAACTGTGGATCTGGATGATGTTCGTGCCCATCGCAGTGCAAAGAGTAGAGGTATGCAGGCTGTTAGCGACAACATTGGTGCTGGGTGCCCACGCATCAACGTCGACTTTGAAGTGGGAGAGTCGGAGGAGTATGGCTCCAAGACGCCTGGAACAGCCACTCCCATTCCTGCTCAGAGCGCCGTTGCTGTTGGAAACCAAGGAAACAAGGTCGACAACGCAGAACGACTGTATAAGCGTTACTTTACACCCCTCAGCCAGCCAATCGAGGTGCGCTACCATTTGCCGGAGGAAGAGATTGCGCTCGGCCCCGCCTGCTGGCTCTGGGACTATCTTCGCCGATCGCGAACTCAAGGCTACTTTGTGCCGCTCTCTGGAGGCATTGATTCGTGCGCTACCGCCACCATCGTATTTAGCATGTGCAGGCTCGTACTCGCCGCCCTCAATCCGTCTTCATCCCAAACCCATTCGGTTGCAGGCAAAGCCACATCTTCGCTTACCACCGACACTCGTGCCCAAGTTCTAGCAGACGTCCGTCGAATCTGCAACGAAAAGGAAGCCTCGACATGGATCCCTGCTACGCCGCAAGAGCTGTGCAACCGCATCTTTGTTACTTGCTATATGGGTACCGAGAACTCGTCTGCCGAGACTCGACAGCGCGCCAAAGATCTCGCTGCCGATATTGGAGCCTACCACATCGATCTCAATATGGACATTGTCATCCGAGCCATCATCGCGTTATTCACTACCGTGACGGGTGCAACTCCCCGATTCCGCGTTCACGGCGGTACACCGGCGGAGAACCTTGCGCTGCAAAACATTCAGGCTCGTCTGCGCATGTTGCTTGCTTACATGTTTGCCCAGCTGGTACCTTGGGTTCGCGGCACTTGGGGTGGACTGCTCGTCCTCGGATCCGCCAACGTCGACGAATCGCTGCGCGGCTATCTGACCAAGTACGACTGCAGCTCAGCCGATATCAATCCGATCGGAGGAATCTCCAAGACCGACTTGAAGTCGTTCATCGCCTATGCACGCGACGCCTTTTCGCTCCCCATCCTCCACTCGTTCCTCACCGCCGTTCCCACCGCCGAGCTCGAACCCATCACGGAAACCTACGTCCAGGCCGACGAAGCGGACATGGGAATGACCTACGACGAGCTGTCGGTCTTCGGCCGGTTGCGCAAGAATCTCAAGTGCGGTCCCTACGCCATGTTTAACAAGCTCTTGCAGGAATGGGGACCGAGTATGGGTGCGGACAAGGTGGCGGACAAGGTCAAGCTGTTCTGGTTTGAGTACGCGAGAAACAGGCACAAGATGACGACGCTGACGCCGAGTTATCACGCCGAAGGGTATAGTCCGGACGATAACAGATTTGATTTGAGGCCGTTTTTGTATCCGAGTAGGTTTCCGTTTCAGTTTAGAAAGATTGACGAGTTGGTCAAAAGGTTGTCGGATGGTGGGGTTGAGGGCGGGAAGAAGACGGATTGAAAGCTAGGCAGGTAGGATAACATAGACTTCTTGATACGATTCTAGAATGCATCAGTCTACAGAAGCGTACAGAGTATGATCACGCCACGGTTCGACGAGACTCGGCTGCGTTTGTCTGCTGCTGTTGCGGCGTGGCTTCCTGCTGAGCCTTGATCCTCCACCTCGCCTTTTGCGGAGCCTTGACCTTCAACGTCGCCAGCCAGACCAGGGAACTGATCAGCCACATGACGAGCCAACTCAACTGGCCGCCCAGCACGCCGTTGCTCGTAGCAAACGCAAACAGACTCGTACTGAACGTCGGTCCCACGGTCCTAGTCAGACAGCCAGCCATCTGGCTGACGCTGTTGAGTGTAGCTAAGCTGGAGCGTGTGGGTGCCGAGTTGTTGACGAGCAAGTTGCTACAGACAATCGACATGTTGCTGATGCCCTTGAGCACGATGGCTGCCAACAACGCTGTCATCGGCCATGCTTTAACGCCCGGGTGGAGCGAGGCGAGGAAATGGGCGAGGGGGAACATGAGCCAGAGAAACGGCAAACATGCGGTGACGCGCGTGTAGACTCGTCGAGGTCCACCTAATCGCCTTTCGAGGGTGGGAAAGAGCAGAAGCTGGATGAAAATGGTAAAAGCGCCATTGACGGCCAGGACGGTACCGATGTCGGACGACGACAGGCTCAACCCGCCGTGTTCTATCGCCGTATAGCAGAAGAGGGGCAGCAGAGCAGCATGACAGGCGTTTAAAAAGTTTAACCCCAACTGCGTCGCCAAGATGCTACGGATCGCAGCCGTCGACAGCAACGACCTCACAGTCGGGGGTTTCTGCTCCCCGTCCACTACCGTCACCTCTTGCCGCTGCTGCTGCGGTTGACCTTGAACCTTGCTCGGCAAGGTCTCGTTCAAAAACGCACTTCCAAACACGATCGCACACAGATTGAAGCAACTGGCCACCCCACAGGGCAACCAGAACGGATGTCGCTCCCAAAATCCTCCCTCTCCAACGCCTACCAGCCAACCACCCAGCCCATTCCCCACAATCGACCCCACCGCAAAACACAGTGGAATCAGGCTAAACGCTCTCGCCTGATTCGTCTCGTCCGTTATCTCGGCCAACACGCTCTTCAAGATCGCAATATTGCCATTCATCAATCCGGCTATCGACCTGGCCAACACCATCTGTGGGAAAGTTTTCGCAAATCCAAAAGCGTTGACCGACAAAAACGAACCCAACAACCCAATGAGCAGCACAGGCTTTCGTCCTATGCGATCGGACAGCCGCGCCCACCAGAAGATGGTGGCAAACTGCGCAAAGGCAAAAGCCGATTCGACGATGCCTGCATAGTAGCCGAGACGGGAGGAGGGGATGGATGCGGGCAGGTTGGCGCGAAGCATCGCGTTGACAAAGGGAAAGATGACGGTGAACGAGATGGGTTCGGTCATGCGCATGAGGCAGAGAACGAAGAGTTGTTTGCGCGGCAGTGGCGTGGATTTGACCAAGGATGGTGGTGGTGGTGGTTCAGCGTCATTGTTGGACGGGGTTTCGGGTGGAGAGCGTTGCGTCGAGAGCAAAGGCGTGGTTTCGTGTATGCGCGACATGGTGTGTTACGGGGCCAGGGGCGCAAGGTGTTTTTTTAAGTGTGTGTGGGGTAAGAGCATGCTTATTCTGTCCGATTGCTGTTTTGATGCAGAGCCGCAAGTGGATGGTGATGGACCCGTTGCACGTCAAACGGGGATGGTGGTGTTGAGAAGCGTGGGTTTGTCGCAAACTCGAAAGTAAGAGCGGGAGAACAAACTGTTGAAAAAACGACACACGCCGGCGAAATGAGCGGCATCTTGCAGCCGGACCGGACCGCATGGCATCTGCTGCTTACAGTACAGTAGATAGCCGAACGTTGATGCATCATCAAAGGGTTCCTCTTGCGCCTCCACACCAACACCATCCTCGTCCCACCATTGTCCGACATTTTCACACAGCATGGTCAACACACGCTCCTCTACGTTGTCCCGCTCATCACCTTCCAAAGCAGCCGCCACGAGCACAAGCAACACCAGCAAATCCAAACCAAAAGCCAAGCCAGTTGCATCCACCTCGAAATTCCCCTACAACCTCCCTTACTCCTCCCTCGACCTCCGCACCCACCCACACCTCTACCGCACCGGCATCGGCGAGCAAGGCGTCCTTCTCGTCGAACCGTACAAATCCGAACTTCTACCTCATTGGAAATTCAAATCCCCCTCCTACGCTTCCGCATCCGCTGCCAAACTCTACTCGATCTTCATCTCGTACCTATCCGAAGGTGACTTTGTCGGGGCAGATCTAGCACGCAAATTCATACAGATGGGCTACACCAGAGCGAGGAGGTATGCGAATCACAAGGGCGGTAAAAAGTACATGCACGATGGTAGGGGAAACAGAAAGGAGATCGCAAGGTTGGAGGTGAAAGATCAGGATGCAGACAAGGTTGAGGCTGCGAGGATCTTCAAGGCGGTATTGGATGGAGAGGTTTGGACAAACGAGGAGTATGTAAGGTTGCGAGAGAAGCATGTAGAGTGGGCCAGGGGGAGAGAAATGTTGACGGAAGAGTGTGAGGATGTCAAGAGGGCGTTGAGGGAGGGAGAAGGGAAGGAGAGGGTCGTTAGAAAGTGGTGAGGAGGAGAGCGACGCCAAAAAAAAACTCAGTGGTTGTCCAGTGCCAAAGGTGTAACATGTATCATTTCTTTGGTCGCGTAAAGCATGAGCGCGTGTGACAGACTGCACCCGAGAGTCGAGCTTGTCAGTTTCTGCGAAGCAAAGCACAGATCACATCCCAGAATCATCTCAGTCCGACCCTTTGATTGCGGTTTGTTCACAAATCCCTGTCACTAGCGCCTTGAGCTGTGCCTCTATAGACAAACCACACCAAAGATAAACGACCAAGGAACCATGACAGACACGACAGCCCCTACGCCTCTGGCAGCAGACAAGACTACCTTGTCGACTACCGAAGCAAAGGCTACACAAGATCCGGCATCGAAAACAAGTTCAGCTGGCATAGGAGAACAGGACGACGAGCAAGCGCCTCGAGACGAGGACAAGGACGAGGACAAAGACGAGGACGAAGCAACGTCGAATGCCGAGGACGAAGACGACGAGCAGGATGTTGAGGCACCAGATGCTGCTTCGTCCGACGAAGCGTCCGCGCGCGGGAACGTCGGCCTTTCGTACCTGCTTGAAGATGTAAAGTTCTGCTGCCAATACCTTGTTCGGTCCTGTTTCGACCATCATCCGCCTTTCTTACACTGACCCATATTGCTCCCCCTTACCATAATCTGTTCCCCTCTTCCCCCCCTTTAACTCTCTCGAAACAGCACGACGAGGACGAATCAGACGACGATGACTTCCACGAGTCGCAGGACGAAGATGACGAAGATGATGATCCAGGTGAAAAAAAACCCCCTTTTCTACTCTGCACTATCAGCACTGAGGAATTTCACTGACACTGATCGTCTTGTTTGTATGGAACAGAAATCCAAGAATCCGACGAGGAAGACAGCACGCCCGCTTCGTCGAGTACCAAGCGCAAACGTGCTCCTGCTGCTGCGGCCAACGGCGCGAGTAAGCGGTCAAAGTGACAACACCACGGTCTCTTTTTGGTCTTCGACATTGCTTTCGTTTATCCTCTCGTTTTTGTCTCATATCGCACTGTGATTGTCAACGGCCTCACGACAGATATCGACGGAATATATGCTCTCTATGCTAGCAGCGAAAAGAGGGGGGTATACAAAAAAAAAAGTCCGTTCACTTGCCAAGGATGGCATCTGCCGCCTTCTCGGCTACGCCGTACAACGTGGCACTCAGATGCGCCGACACCTGGACTGGCAGCACACTCGCATCCACCACC
This sequence comes from Ustilago curta, assembly GCA_928722295.1. Classification (NCBI taxonomy): domain Eukaryota; kingdom Fungi; phylum Basidiomycota; class Ustilaginomycetes; order Ustilaginales; family Ustilaginaceae; genus Ustilago; species Ustilago curta. The sequence continues at coordinate 419,885 of CAKMXH010000011.1, read as the reverse complement.
CTCACGTTTTGCGTTCCGTACACCTTGAAGTCACCATCCACCACGCCGCCTTGGTCCCTTACTCCCATAGCCGCCGTACCGAGCTGGTGGCTGACCGCGGCGAACCCACCGCCGGTGTAGCCGAGGATCCAGTCTCTCCACCGGCTGTATCGTCCATGGTTCGGACCGTCGGGGATCAGGTTGAACCCGGGCGTGGTTTCGCCACTGTACGTGAGCGACTTGAGCGCGTTGTGCTGCAGCACGCGTCGACCGGCTCGCAACGACGCCACCTGCATATCCATATCGATCGGCAAGCCGTAGTAGTTGGGATCGATGCGCGCCGCGTCGTAAGGATTGAGCGAGGTAGCCCGGATCGAACCGCGGGAGAAGGGAAGCAGAGTCCAAATGTCGATGCCGTACGAGTTGGTGGGGAAGCCGGTGTCGAAGAAAAATTCTACGACGGGAACCTTTGAGTCAAAGATGAGCGACACGGCCGACTTCCACTGCGTCAACACGCTGGCTTTACTTGCAATGTGACCCTGGGAGAGCAAAGTGGATGCCCAGCTGTCGAGGTGCGAGGTGATGTACTCGCGTACGTCGCTCGAGTTGCTAAAGATCTGGTCGACGTTGGGCATGCCAATCGCGTTAGATGGACCGGAACCCGAGTAGTCGACGTTGGCGCGCGAACCGATGGTCGTCATGGTCTGATCCTGGAGGTTCTTGCCTACGCCGTCAAGGATGACTTTGGCATCGACTCCAATCTGGTCGAGATCCTGTTTGGCACCGATACCGGATCGCTGCAGCAAGGTCGGGGTGTTGAGAGCGCCTGCTGCCAGAATGACTTCCTTGTTGGCAGCTAGAGAGATTGGCATTCCGTCACGACCTTGCTGTACGACTACACCCGAGCTGAGAGCGTTGGCGTCTTTGGAATTCGACCAGAGCAGGTTCTTGACCATGGTGCCGGTCAGGACGGTCAGATTCTTCCTCTTCTCTACAGGTGTATAGTAGGCGGAAGCCGAAGACGTACGTCTGCCGTTGACTCCGATCGAGTTCGGCGTGTAGGCCACCGAGTTGGCATGCCCGGCACACTGATCGTCGACGTGCTCTACGCCCAGCGTTTCGCCGATAGCCTGGATGAAGGCGGACTGCTGTCGACCCGTAAACATGCGCCTCCATTCTTGTGTTGCACCTCCACTGCTACGCTTCGAATTTTGATTTTGCGTGAAAGCGATCTCAAGTGGTCCGTTGGTTCCATGGACACTGGGATCGTAGCGTGCGCCCAGATTCTGCTGTTGCGTGTTGGGTGGGATGAAACGCTCGCTCTTCTTCATGTACCCAAGCAAGCCGTCCCAGTTCCAACCACCATGCGCCGAGTTGAACATCATCGGACCCAATGCATCGTACTGTGCGCGAGAAGCGCGATTCCACGCAGCTCCATTGATACTCGTACTGCCGCCCAACGTACGTCCTCCCTTGGGCGCCTTTGTTCTGCCGCCGATCTGGGGCACCGTTGTAAACGTGTACGTCAGCGAAGTGCCAAACGCCTTGCCGTAGTTGTCGACGTCGTAGACGTTGGGATCATTGCGGTCGTCATTGCCAGCTTCGATCACGAGCACGGTGGTGGACGAGTCGGCAGAGAGCCGGTTGGCTACGGTGAGACCGGCCAAGCCGGCGCCGACGACGATGTAGTCGAACGAGGCGTGTGAGAGGGTGCTTGCGTCGGTTACGATTGCTGCTGCGGCGAGGTGTGGGGAGAGGCAGAGGACGAGAGTGCCGACTAGGGCGGCGAAGGGTCTGGTTAGGTGCATGGTGACTTGCACTCGATGGGCGTAGATGAAGCGAGAAGGTGGATCAAGGGGGAGGCTCTTGACGATGCTGTGGAAAGGATCGCTCTCTCAAAGGGACCTTCCAGCTTGTTGAAGAGCATGGGCGTTTATATACAATCCACTAGCTTCCTTCTTACTCCATCACGGGAGACCCTTAGGAGGAGGTCGGGATGCCAACTCCGCTTCATTTACCCAATGTAGGAACACTTTGGCGGGCACCATTCAATCCCGCTGCTGCAGCCCTCCCACCGTCTCCACCTCTCGTACAATGGCAGTTCCACCTCCCACCACGGTCCACCACCACGTCGCCATCACGTCGCCATCACGGCGGGGCTCTTCAGTTGTTGCCTTGTGATAGTTCATGACCATACCTTAGCGTGGGCGTTATAGCGGACTTCCTTGTGCAAGCAGTGAGCGGTCGAGCTCTCTCGCCCACGTTTCTGATGGATTTGTTTGTCGACTGCATCTCGTCTTTCCTGAGAGCGAGGTAAAACCTAGCTGCCAAGCGATCTTTCTTTGCACCCTCCTGCAACTTCGGAGTTCCTCGTCACTTGCCCACGATAACTACATTTGTTGTCCGACCCCCGTCCTACCCAAACAATGATGAAGCGGTGCATAAAACTCGCAAAACAAAACGTGGGAAAGGGCGTACAGACTCGACCGCCATTTTCTTGCTAGGGCCTGTGTAATAAGAAGAAAATTCAAATTTCCGCGGTTTTCTTTTTTCTTGCGCCCGTTTTGCTCGCTTAGACGACGCCCAACTTTTTTTTTTTTCAGCTCCTTCGTTTTCCAAAAGATTCAAGCTTACAGAAGCTTTGCCGTCAACTTTGCCTGATGAGGACTTTTCGGATTTTATTTGGCGGATAAAAAGCAGATTTGCTTCACTTCTTTGCCATCCGAACCCGCCGTCCGGACTTCCAACGACCTGAATCCAAAGCGAGACGAAACGACTCATGCCGAAACCGACCCAAACCTGCCCAACTTCGGTGAGAAAAATTGGCCGAGATTGCCGAGAGAGACAAAATGGCTGTGCTTGGTTGGGTCTCAAATTTCGATCCCTCCTCGTACGGCGAATAGCCAACGCTTCGCTATGACAAATGTCAAGCCCGTTATATAATATATAAGCTGTGGAATCCTTGCAACGCGTCCCAGTTAGTACAATGGTTAGTATAGGGCACTCTCAGAGCGGCGATGTACGCATTGCCAGTTCCACTGTGAACTGCTCAGATCAGGGTTCGATTCCCTGGCCGGGAAACCTTTTTTTTCACACCCCTCAGAAAAAAGTCTCGCCGACGCTTCAAACTATGAGCGATCTTGTTCATACTCACCCCGCACATCAACCCGAAGAGTGGGATGTTGCGCGCGCAAAAAGCAGCCATGAGACGGTGATAGAAGTACATTCTTGTTTTGAGGTTTGCTTGTGCCAGCCCAAGACGATTGGACGAGAGACGGTACAGTACGTTCTGAAAAGCGGAGACTGTTGCACGACGACTGCTAAGGGAGAGCAAGCATGACTAGTATGTGTACGATCAGACCGTACGACGCCGCAATCAGTCCCAGCCGGATGCAGCATACGGATTAGTCCCCGCCTGCGACGCGTACCCATTCATCTCGCCACCGCCTGCCCCATTCGCATCCATGCCACCTGCCCCGTTCATGCCTGCGCCATAGTCCATCATGCCGTTCTCGCCTCCCATCGCCGCATTGCCACCTGGTTGCTCGTCCATCATGCTCAACTCCTGCACGATCTGCGCCACTCGGTACTCCAACAGTCCCAATCCCGTCTCTACAATCTCGGCCGGGTGCATGCTACCACTCGCCTCGACGTCAAAGTAAAACTTGTTTGCCTTTTTGTTGTAGTCGAACGGTGCGCCTTCCTGCGGTGGCTCTTCAAACTCGGCATTGGGACCTTCGGGCCATTCCTGCTTGGCGTCAAACTCGTACCAGTACGTAGTGTGGCGGAGCGCGTTGTGCGGATCGTACTCGAAGCCTACCGCTGAACAGGGCGACCATTTGGCGTGCTCCTTGGCAAACCCTTTACGTGCAATGCAGCGAAGATCGAGCTCTTGCCCCTTGGACATCTTGACGAGCATGATGGGCGGCGTCGAGCCATCGTGACCTACGGGACGGCCAAAATCGGGATGTTTGGGCGCCGCCGGTTCCGCCATCGCATCGTCATCGTAGACCGTGGCGTTTTCAATGCTGTCCGAACGTATCAAGTCGCGAGAGGTAACTTCGAGGTGGCCGCGTGTTGTGCATCGTGCTCGTAGTGTCAGCTCGACAGAGCATCGATCGCAGCCGTCTTCGCACGCGCAGTCCTAGAGTCACAGAGACCGGCAACAGCATGAACAAGCGTGTCGCATGAATGTAGAGCCAGACGAGTCAGCTATTTACTCTTCATTTACCGCAACACGTCAGCGATAGAGCGCAAAAGAAAACAAGAACCTACCCTATGGTCCACCAGCGCCTTGGCGCAATCCATGCTGAGCAGCGGAATCATACCCAGTCTATGCGCCAGGAACTCATCCGGTAGCACGGTCGTGTTGTTCCTCACCTCCACCATGTCGATCGCCACCGTTGGGATATCGGCGATCATGATGCGCCTCAACGAGTTGGCAAACGACAGATCCACATTCTCGAGGATAAAGTTGGCATGATCACGGTTGAGTTGTCGCACCGTGATCTTTGGCCGTGACGATGTCGCGTCGTATCTGCCGTTCATCTTGTGCTATAGATTTGGAGCTGCGGACGATGTTCTGCCAAACGCGCCTGAGTGCGGGGCGAGATGGTGAGATGCTGGGATGCTGCGCAGACGGTCGCTGGTTCCAACTCGGCCGTTTCGTAAGCCCTTTTGGCAGAGTCGATCTGGGTATGATGGTGCACTGTCGCTCCGCAGATTTACTTCATACGTCGAGATCGGCCCGAGATGACGAGGATGGGTCGAGATGCGTCAAGAACAGTGGTAGAGAGACAAAGGTCGAGAAGATGGATTCATGTCGAAAGCCTGTAATGTGAGATATTCCAGATTTCTGCAGCTCGTCCGTCTTTGCGACCCTTGGCGGGGTGGATCACGTGACGCTGCGCAGACATGCAGCAACTTAACAATGTACAAAATGTCGGTGTGTCGCCGTCGGCCTTCGTCCTCATCCTCTTCTCTTCTCCAAGACAAACTCTACTTGTTCATACTCGAACAGAACATCAGGCAGACGTGCAACATGTAAGGATTGCATTACGGATCAAAACCCGTGACTAGTCCAAATCTTAAAGTCGCCATTCTTTCCGCCTCGATTACCCGCTGTTTCGTTCCTCTGCTGCTGTAGTTGTTGTTGCTGCTGCTGCTGCTCACGCTGTTGCTGTTGCTGTTGTTGTTGTTGCTGAAGCGGACGGCGCGAGAACGAATTGTATAGTGGAATGTCCATAGACCGCTCCTGCTGAGACTCTGCACTGCGCTCGTACGCCAGCACCTTCTCCTTCAGCTGCTTACGCTCCATCTCTTCTTTGAGCTGCTTGTTTCGAGTGTTGATCGCAATTGACGCTGTCGATGGCACATCTACTTCGTGCGTCACCTGCTTTGAACCTTTCTTGGAGAGCAGCGAGAATTTCATGTGCATGCTGCCGTCTTGAACCGGGTCGCTCGGCTTTCGCTTGATAGGAAGGCCTATCTCGGATAGGCCGGACGCATTGCCGTGATGGTTGTGGCTGTAACTGCCTGTGTTGCCAGAGGGAAGGGCGGTGCGAGAGAAGAGCTGAGAGCGTGAAGTGCTCGAGCTTGCGTTGTTGGCTGACGCAGATGCAGCGCCAGATGAGCCAAGCTCTGCCATCATCTTGGCCAGCTCGCGATCGAATTCGTCATCGGCTTCTTTGCGGATGGCTAGCTCTTCGTCTTGTTGGTGTCGACTCAGTTCGTCTTCTTCATCAGACGGTGTCCCAGAATCAGAGTCGTCGGACGCCGAAGCGTCAGACTCGCTTGCCAGGCCTGATGAAGACGATGAACCGCTAGAAGAGCCTGCCGATGCTGAGGAAGTGGCCACCGCGGACGAATCTTCGCTGCTAGAAACCTCTTCTACTCCACGTCTCGCCTTGCGTCCGCCATCCTGACCGCCGTTTTGGGCAGTGCCGCCATCCTCGTCCGAGCTGTGCTCCTCACTCTCCTCCCCTGCCCCTGTCTGTGCAGCCTTGAGACTGTTGGCCGCCATGAGCTCTTCCAGTGCAGCAGCTGCTTCTGGGAACGACTTTTTGAACTGCATTTCGGGCCGCAACACTTCCAGCGTCTCCGCAAGCATAAAGTCCACGTCCATCGGCAGAGGCTGCTGCTTGCAGAGAACGTAGACGTTGAAAAACACCAAAAAGTCGTCAAGCTTCTTGCGCAACGATCCGCGATCAAAGCAAGCACCGCACGTATCGAGCAGCGTGCAGACCAACCGAATCCTGAAGTAGTCGTCGGGAGCATCGAGCGGCGCAACCTGGCCCGGCCACGGACGGCCGTTGGGGTGGCCAAATGTGGCGAGCGACCAGAGCTGTTCGAACACGATGCCGCTGTTGATGAGACGATAGTTGTACAGCTCACCGAGGTAGCAGACGGTGGCTACACGGCGCTGATTGTGCTTGAAGATGTTCTCTTCCATGCCGATGCGAATACTTTCGAGCGCTTGATCGATGACCTCGACCGCAAATGCGGGATGGAATCTCTCGAGTTCGTACACCAAGATTGCAAGCAGATGAATGTTGGAGTAGCGGATACGCCAAGCGCGAGTAAAGGCATCTTTGAGCCAGCCGTACACTGCCGTATCATTCCAGGGCAATTTGCGCAGCTGGACAACCACGGTATCGATCGTTTTTTTCTGCAAGACGTGGTAAAGGAGATGACGGATGTAGAGCTCGATGGGCTGGCGCGCCTTCTGCTCGATTGCTTTGCGTTTCGGTGGGTTGCACTGGTAATACGCATTATTGAGGAGAAGGAGCTGCCGCGAGTCCAAGTTGGCAGCGGCGCGTTTGCGACGGAGCATTTCTAGCATGCTTCTCATGCGTGCCGACGTCTCCTCTGTTCGCAAGAGATACCTTCCGCATCCCTCGAGTAGCGAGGCGAGCACATCAATGTTGGGACCCGAAAAGTCCTCGAGGCACGTTTTGAGACAGTGAAAGATGGCATGGGTAGGTGTCACCTTGAACTTGGTGAGTTCCGAGATGAAGCGGGCGTTCTTGGCTCGCGTCTCGGTGAGATCGATGTTTTTCTTGCGTTGCAGATAGCGAAACTCGTCCTCGAGCAAGGCGGTGAGACCCGTGCCAACATCGGGCATGTAGCGAGTGAGGATTGCGGCAAGGCGAGAGTAGTATGGTGCCAAGTCGATTCGGTTGCGTGGAAGGGAAGCTAGGTGTTTGACTAGCTTGCGCCGAGCTGGCTTAGTGGCAATGAACGCAAAGTCGACAGCAGCACTGTCGATCATGCTTCGATTCGTCATGTCAGGCAGCTTAGCCATGAGAGTGGCTAATTGTGCTGCTGGTCCAGCGTTCATGGCTTCGTCTGGCAGGTCGCTGTCGAGCCGAGGCGAACTGGCTGCTGGTGTAGACGCTTCTGTTGCGTCGAGACGCTCTCCGTTTTCGTATGCGGCATCGGCTTTCTCTGCGCTACTGCCTGCGTCCAGCAAGATGCCGGTGGTCTGTGCCAGTATAGATTGAGGGATGATATCGCCAAGGTCCAAGATATCTTGATAGAACTTCTGCGAGTCTTGATCCTCCCAGGGACTCTGATCCGCAGCAAATTCTTCGTCGGCACGCTCGAATGCTGACTTGGAGTCAAGGTTGACACCAAGACCTACAGCGTTACTGCTTGACGCGGAAGACTCGAGCTCAGGCATGGGAGCGCCAAGCAAATCGGACAGGATGGTGCCCCAATCGCGAACGCGCTCGAAGCTCTTTGTTATGCGTTCGTAATTCTGCTGGCGATCTTCGAAGATCTCTCCGGAGCGAATGTAAGCCTCGTGGTTCCTACGATCTTGGTCCTGCAGACGCTGGTGTTCCTTGACAATGCGACGGGCGAGCGTCTGGAAGTAGGTCTCGAAAAGCTTGCGAAACTTGGACTGCCACTCTGACGAGACAAGGGGGGCGTTGGAGGTGTCGAGCTGCTCGATGTGGTCGACATTGACGGCATCGGCAAGAGTCAAGGAAGGATCGACTCTTTCTGATAACGCCGAGTCGGCATGTTGCTTGACTGGAGGTGCGAGGAGAGACTGACCAAGACCCTTGAGGATGACGATGAGGAGCGGGACATTGGAGTGCTCCTTGTCTGTAGCCAGCAAATTTCTGAGTAAAGCAAAAAGCCATGCTGTTCCAGTATTGTCGGAAGAGACGCCAATGGCTTCGACAAGAGCCAACTCTGCGGTGACGCGCAGCAAAGGCTTTTGGCGTGCGATTCTGGCAGCTTCGTCCCTTTCCTTTTGCTCTGTCGCCGTGTTCTGATATTGGGTCTTGCTTGGCGGAGCCAGAGCTTGCTCGAGCGCAATGGTTAGTGGCGAGCTGAAAGCTTCACCGCCGAAGCGGACGTGAAAACTCGAAAGGATCTCTATTGCTGCAAAGCAGTCTTTGGCGGTGACACATTTGGCGAGGCCGTCAGGGACGGCTTGGATAAGCTCCTGTAGATACTTTTCAAGATTGAGCTGAGGCAAGTCTTTGAGCAGATGCTCTCGCGCTTCGTGTCCGATGCCTTGTTTGACCCTTTTGACGAATGCAGAGTTCTTCTTCAGGTTGGAGTCGAGCGTCTTGGAGGGAGTGGACGGTCCAGCCTTCCAAGTTTGTTGATTGGCAGCACGAAGCTGGCGCCGCTTCTTTTCGCGCTCCGTGTATAGTGCTTGAGCTTGGGACTCATCTTTGGCGGTTGGCGGCGCTGTGGGTGTTGTTGCGGACGACGCCTTGGAAACGGCCGTTGCCATAGCTGAGCTCAGCTTGGGTGTGAACAGAATCTATGATGACAGAAACTATGACCTTGGCATGAGCAGTAATAAGAGTCCAGACAAATGCTCGGGCGTATATCTGGGTCGCCAGACAGTGTAGGTGTTGCCGCTGCCTTTCTGAACTGGCGATATAGTATACAGTGTTGTAGCGCTGGATGGTGGGTTAAGGCGGAAAGAGGGGCCTGAGCGAAAGCCCAGGATGTGTCAAAGCTGCAATCTTCTGCCCACGGCGCAGCAACGCTTGTCTCCCGAAAGCCGAACTCAGGGTCCAACTTTCGGTTTTGACTCTGCTTTGTTGCTATGTTGCGGTCTTACATCAACCAACTTTTTTCTCTTGCTCGTGCGGCCACATCGCGCCATGTGGCGCGTCGCAGCAATTGGCTGTGCGTATGCGTGACGCCAGACGTGTGTCATCCTGGATTCGCAAACCTCGGTCGGATTTTTTGAGCTTTTAACCGGGCGAGCCTTCGAAGAAATGACGAGAATTCCTGGCTCAAAGAGATACCGGTAAGAAAAGTGTGGCGACCGGTTGCAACTTTGCCTCGACATTGCCGATCCTGAGCATCGACACCGAACCTGGCTATTCGTCCGAGGTTCCACTGGCTACGCCAAGACATGCATTGCACGTCAATTGCGAGTTCAGACCAGAGCTTGTCTATCTCCGGGCGTGCGGTGAAGAGCAAAGACAGAGCATGTCTCGTGGTCAGCGGTCCGTGGTCCGTGGTCCGTGGAGCTGGTTCTGCGTCAAGAACTAAGTATAGCCGAAGTGCATGTGGACTTTTTGCTTTGCTCCTCTTCAGACGTATATAGTCTCAGTCATCTCTTCGTGTCGCTCCTTTCCATCCATCCAACACCCCCATCCCTCTCATCGCCCCCCAAGAAATGTCGTTCAACATTCCCTCTCAACAGACACAGATCGTGCTTCGCGAGCGTCCCACCGCCGCCATCAAGGACACGCTGGGCGCTTCCGACTCGACTTTCGAGAAACGCATCGTCCCCGTCGCGTCGGAGAATGAGCTCAACGATGGCGAAGTGCTCGTGCGTGTCGAGTACGTCTCGCTCGACCCTGCCATGCGTGGCTGGTTGCGCGATGCGCGATCCTACTTGCCTCCCGTTCAGATCGGCGAGGTGATGCGTGCTGGTGGTGTCGGTGTCATTGTCGCCTCCAAGTTCCCCGGCCTTGCCAAGGGCGACCAAGTCAGCGGTACTCTTGGCTGGCAGCAGTATGCCCGTCTTCCTGGCAAAAGCGTCGAGAAGCGTCAAATCCGCGAAGGTGGTTCGCTGCTCGACTACCTCGGACCTCTCGGCTCTTCGGGTCAAACCGCCTACTGGGGTATCCTGGACGTCGCTGCCATCAAGCAAGGTGATGTCGTCGTCGTCACTGGTGCTGCTGGTTCTGTAGGAACCATCGCTGTGCAAATCGCAAAACTCAAGGGCTGCAAGGTCATTGCCGTCGCGGGTGCCGACGACAAGTGCGAATGGCTCAAGTCTTCGCTCGGCGCCGACGAGGCTCTCAACTACAAGCACCCCGACTTCAAAAAGACATATCGCGAGCTCGTCACAAAAAAGTACGGCTACATCGACGCCATCTTCGAAAACGTCGGTGGAGAGATCCTCGATATGTCGTTGCTTTGCATGAAGCCTCACGCTCGCATTGCGCTTTGCGGCGCCATCTCCGACTACAACAACCCCAAGCCCGAGGGTCTCAAGAACTACCAGACCATCATTGCCATGCGTATCAAGCTGCAGGGTTTCATCGTCTTCGACTACGCCAAACGATATGCCGAGGCGGAGGACAACATGACCCAGTGGATGAAGGAGGGCAAGCTCGCTCGCAAGTTCCACGTCGTCGGTGAAGAGCTGGACGCTAAAGCGAGGGAGCAGGGTCACAGCTTGGAGCACTGCCCCAAGGCGCTCAACGACCTGTTTGCCGGCAAGAACGTCGGAAAAATGGTCGTCAAGGTTGGCCCCTGATCGACGAACGAATTTGCACACATACTACCGAATTTCAATGTACTTCTAGCATTCTCTCATTCTTTTCTCATGGATCGAATCGCAATCGTAATCACGTTGGACTCGAATTCAGTCTCAGCTCTGCACAACCTCGCACTGTCACAAACACCGCATTCGACAAGTAGAACATCCGCTGTAGTCATTATGAACCAAACCAAAAAGAGTGACAAATGAAGCCAAGCACCAACATAAATCACAAGGAAAGAAAAAAACCTGGCAGAAATAGCGACACCAAAAAAGAAGCTTACGAAAAAGACATTAAACACCACCTATATCGACAACACTACTCGCCACTCCCCGCACTCGACACGGGACTCAAGATGGTCGACTTGGTCTTTCTCGGCGACCTCATCTGATCCCACCCTCTGCTACCACTGCTACCTCCTAGATTCGCCATACTCCTCTTACCCTTCAACGGACTACCTCCACCGCTCGTACCCATCAAGTTCGCCCGACTCGAATTCTTCCTCACCTTCTTGGTCGGACTTCCCGGCACCGCCGTCCCACTATTCGACCCGGGACTCTCACCATCGTCGTCGGACCCCATCATTGCCGTTATCCCCGTCACATTGCTCGCCGTCCTCGTACGCACCGAACTGGCATCGTCGTCAAAGTCATCGTCTTCACCCGACGAAGCTCCAAATCCCCTTAGAGGCACCTTGTAACTTCCACTCGGCGCCACCGCGGAACAGATCTCATCGGCGTCGTCCATGCCATAGTTGACAAACGAGAGCTGAGAAAAGCCTACACTACCCGAGCCCGATGCCAACGCCGAAGGTGTAGGAGACTTCGACTTGCCCGGTGAGCTATTGGAGCGCGACGACGTGACGCTTTGATGCGAAATGGTGCGCGCACGTGTTGGCGATGCCGACGTGGTGAGCTCCAACGTGAACCCACCCTGAGTTCCAATGGTGCTGCTCTTGCCCTTCACAACACCACTACCCGAAGCAGACGAGCTCGAACTCGACGTCGAACCAGCACTACTTCCACCGACAGCCCCACCAAATGACGACCCCGTATTGATCCTCCTATTCGACGCAATCTTTCGCAGCCCCGGAGCCATCGGCTTGCCCGGCAACGGCGGCAACCCAGCACCCACACCACCCAGCGGACTCCTCAGATGAGGCGTTGACTTCATCTTGGCCGGCGACCTGGGCGGGCTCAACGGAGCAGAAAGAGTACTGGGAACCTTTCTCGTCGTCACCTGCCCCGTCGAACTTCCCCCTTGTCTGCTGGGCGCCATCTGCTGCTGCTGCTGCATCTTCGCCTGATTCTGCATCTGGAGGAACTGCATCTGCTGCTGTTGAAGCTGTCGCATCCTCGTCTGCTGCATCGCCAGATGCTCTCTCGACGCATCCGCAGGCGCTGATCGTGGCGTACTAGCCGCCTGCGGCATCAACGTCATCTCCGAACCGCTAGCCATCAATTTGGACGGCTCCAACGTCGTCATCACCATCTGCTGTGGCTGCTGCTGCTGCTGCTGCTGCTGCTGTGCCTGCGCCTGACCAAACGGATTCTGCAGCTGCATCGGATTCGCAGCAATCTGCGAAGCCAACGAGGGACTCGACTCCGACATCCTCAATCCGAGGTGACTCGCCCGTCTCGGCGCCAGAAGCATCTGATCCCCCTGTCCACCCGCCATCCCGCTCGCCGTCAAGCTCAGCCCATATACACTGTTGCTGCGATCGCCTACGCTTCCACCACTGATACTATTGTGTCGCGGAGGCGGATACACCGAGGTATAGCCAGACATGTCTTGCGAGCCAACATTGCTCGGGCCGGCAAACAGCGTCGTGTCGTTCTGGTGGAGGAACTGCGGCGTGAAAACCGCCTGCTGTTGCTGCTGATGCGACTGCTGTGCCAGGTGGAGATTGGAGAACTGGTTCTGGATCGAAGGCGCAAAGCTCGCCGAGTCTGCCGAGAGCGGCATACCGGGCACTCTGGGATCAAAGCTGTTTGTCACTTGCATGCCGGCATAGCCTTGCATGGGATGGTAGGCTGCGTTCGCCATGCTGCTTGGACCAGGCTGCAGAGGGTGCTGCGGAGTAATCGGCGTGGGAAGGCCTGTCGAGCCTACGCTGAGCTTTCGGGGAGAGTTGCCTTCCATGCCGTACATGAGCGCTGCTTGAACCGCTTTCGCCGCTCGCTCGCTCGCTTCTTGGCCGGCAAACTGCTGCGAAGGTGTGACAAAGTCCTGGTAGACACCCAGCCGGGCTGCCTGTTGAGCAACGTGGATCTGATGAAGTTGCACAAGCCTTCGCCGTTGCTCTTCTGTCATCGTTTCCGGGTCGATGTTCGATTCCGTTGGGTTGTTGACGGTCACCGTACGTCCCGGAGCGACCTCGATGGTTTGGTCACCGACAGTCGGAGCTGCCTCTGTCCCAGGCACAGCGACAGGCGAAGGTGCATGGAGCTCACGCTGCACAGCACGTCGCTGGAACAGCGCCGACGATTGAGCGACACTCGAGTTGCCTGCCAACTCGTTCAACACAGGTAGACCATCTTTGCCCAGCGTAGTCTCAACGCCTGGCGCATCGGCATTCTGACCTGGACTGCTCACTCCACTCGATGGCAGACCAAGATCAACTCCCAGAGCATTCGACTCTGGGATGCGATCCTGCGGGAATCCGGCATCGATAAGGTAGTCGTTGATCAGATGTTGCGTTCCAGCAGCTTCCAACACCGGATCATCTCGTTGCAGGAGAGGCGCCGAAATGCAAGATCGCAGAGTTCGTGAAGGTGCACCGAGCAGACCTGCGCCATCGCTGCCAGTTGGTGACGCGGTCGGATTGAGTGTCTCGAAGCCGACTGGGTTCGAAGCTCCTGGCGAAACATAGGAACCGGACTGCTCAATGCTGACAGAGAAGCTGGGAATATTGGCACTTCGACGAGATGCCTTGGTGGTGATGGTCTGTGTCTGGCCGTACCAGATGCCTTCGGGAGAGTCGACATCGGAGTCGATCAGTCCACCGACGACTTCGGGGCCGTTGTTCCAACCAGGGAGATTGATGGTGGTGCCCGTGTACGGGCTGCTAGAGCTGGAGCCGCTTTCGTTGAAGAAATCGTCGATGTGAAGTGTTTCTGTGAACGTGGTCTTGAGGTCTGTTGTCGCGTCGGACAAGTATCGACATTGTCTTGGGTTAGCGAAGGATACATGTTGGTCAGTGAAAGTTCACAACTTACCAATCGAGTGCTCAGCCAGACTGGATAAATAGTCGTCGGCATTGTTGAGTCCCATCGTCTTGGGCTCCGTTGTGTTCGGCCACGTCAACACGGGCGGAGAGACGATATCAAATCCATCCGTCAGGCTGGCAAAGCTGTCCTGACGATGAAGGCTGTCATGGGGATTGTAGCTTGTCGGGCCCTTGGGGGTGTTGTCGTGTGATGATCCGTTGAGCCAGTCGGAAACGCTGTCGGAAGTAACGAGGTTGTTGTGCGAATTGTGCCGGCTACCAAGTGACTTTCCGGTGGCCGCGACGAGGCTGGTCGCCATGGTGGATTGTGGCCGAGCAGGGCAAGCCGGCAGGCTCCCTTCAGTTGTTGATGCTAATGTGATGGGTGTGCTGGCTGTGTGCACTCGATGAGTCGAGAGAGAGGAGGTGTGCGTCTATAGAGGTGCTCGATGGCACAAATCGCTCTGGTGCTCCTAATTCCAGCTCGTTTGACAGAAAGGCTGTATTCGTGTCTCTGCCGAGTGAAAGTTGGAAATGTGGGTGTATCTTGTAGAACGGCTGGACAGAGTGACGGATGCTTTGCTGACGATGGTGTTATATGTAGTATGAGTGCAGGAGGTGGAGTAGGGATGGTAGTAGTAGTAGTAGTAGTAGTCGTGGTGGTGGTGTTGATGATGATGATGATGTGATGTTGAGAGAGGGCACGAAGTGGAAAAGGAAAGTTTCGATAAGATCCGCCGTGTCGCAAGGGATGGCTGACCTGTCGGGCTGTCAAATCCAGCTCGAGTGAAACAACACCCAAACGCTAAGGGGAAAGCGTGGCACAGAAACTCCCAGCAAGTTGCTTAGCAGAGAAGCAAGTGAGACAGGGCAAGTCAGAGAAGCTCTAGCCTGGGCGGCCCAGGGGAGAAAAGCAGTTGGGCGGGAATGTTGCTGTTTGCAAGGAAGCGGGAGCGAGGGAGAGAAAAAGGGAGAAGTTACAGCCCAATGACGCCTGCTCGGTTTCTGCGATGGCTGGCTGGCTGGCTGAGTCCAGAGTAGGACGATGCTCGAATCCAGGTCTGACTTAGCGCAATCCTTTGCCTTGGAGCTTGACAAACAGTTGTTGGACGGCTTCTGGGCCAAGCAAGTCACCCAGTGCTATGCAGTACAGGATAAAGTTGCGATGCAGCGTGGAAAACAATAGCCTAGTGAAGACCACCGTCGGAGCGGAAGCTGTATCGATCTGTGGCAGAACTCGAGCTGGGAGCCCACCTCGGGTGAGGGGCAGATGTCAGTCGCTGTGTGTTGTTTACATGGCAAGCGTGGGGAAGTTTTGTCAGGAGCAAAGAGGCAGAAGCTGCTGTGCGGCTCGCAAGGGTCGGACTTGGGATGATGGGCCCGGATCTGCATTGCAGCTAGAGTTGATTGGGTGCAGCAAGCGACAGTTGATCTCTCCAACAACACTGCTCAGGTGAAGGGTGAAAGAGATCGACAGTCTGTCAACCCGAGCAATTGGTCAAAACAGCTCGCTAATTTAGCGATGACACATGTTTCTTTTTCCTTTTTTCTTTGAAAAAATTAAAATAAAAATTCTGGCCTCGACTACAGAGCTGTGCGCACAAACTTCAGTCGGAGATTCGGTCATTGAATTAAAAAGTCACTCAATCACCACCTCAGACATGACCACACTTGATGCCCAACATTGTGAATCGATCCAGTAGCAACGGCAAGGAGCTCTATTGCCATATGAAGGAAGCGTGAATCGTTGTTGATCCACTTAGAAAGAGTACTGGTCTCACTAATGATTACACTGTGCCAAGCTACGAAAGTGAGCGGCTAAGCATGCCGTGATACAGAGCGGAGAAATCAACGACTGTTGCTGTTTTGCAGCTGTTCCATGGATCTGCAACCAGATAGCCGCCACCACCGTGATGCGCGGGAAAGCTTTCATGCATCCACGCCGCTCAGACAGCCATATCGTTTCACGAACTCGTTGGCTATTGAAGCCCGAGACCCTGTAGTGTGGGTTTCGCTTGCTCTTCCTTGCGAGCCGTGTTTCCCCTTTGCTTTCCATCCTCATGATGTTGAAGCTTCGACAGAGCCTCAAGGAACAGAGTCTCGAGTCGCAATGCTCCCCGAACCCACATTCAATATGTGCGGCTTTTGCCCATCTAGGAAAGCTGAATCTTGATGGCGTCTTATTCAGCTTATCACCTGACTACCGGCTTTTGACAGGATGTTTTTCCATACCGAGACCGCTCATGCTATAACTCGCTTGCAAACGTTCAAGTAATGTGAACCAGGATCTATCATGTCTGATACCAGTTTGAGGTTAACGCAAGGCTTTATCCGACAAATTAAAGAGCTACCTTAACCAGAAACTCGATGTGAGCGAAGCCTACACCTTGTGATCGGCGCCTGTCTCGGCTGGACTAGGTTCCATTTTTTTGGGTTCGATTCGCGACGCCTTAGACTGCTAAACATCGAGGCAGCTCGACCAATGAGACAAGACTAGAATTGTGTCAGGCGCGGGAAACACGCTTGTCAGGAAAGCACAGGACTCGACGCAGGAACTCGGAATGCACATGACGCGGCTAAGTCTCGTTAAGACAGTGGTCAGAGCTTGTTCAAGTGAGCAAGCAGCATTGTGGCTGGGCTTTTTGCCCCCATTGTCGCCGACATTTCGACAATGAGCGTATTAGCTTGGACTCTTCAACTCGCAGCCCTTGCGTGGTGGAGAATGCCCGCGCCCCAACCCCGTTCCGAGCTCAGATGTGTGGGAGAGTCTCGACATGGTTGAAAGTCACAACGTTGCACAGCACACGGAACCAAGCCCAAGCAGTTGCGCAGAGTCAAGGCACGATCTACCCTCACAGCCGCTCTGCAGGGCATCGGTTACGCTATGTAACTTATAAATAAAGGCGAGCCAAGCCCAATGTGTCTCTGACGTGGGTAAAAAGAGAAGAAGAGTCACACCATTGGATGAGGTGCATCAAAACTAGTTTTGGCAGACCTAAATTCTACAATTCGAGCCTGTATGCAGCTCGGAGTGCAAACTGTGTTTTTTTTTTGTATTTCGAAGTCAAGTTTTGAAATGGTTCCCTTGTTTGACAGCTGCACCAAAAGTGGAATTCCGGAAAGTGTCAACATGGATCTGCGGCGGATCAATGCCATGTACAGTATGCCGCTTTCTTGTTCTGGTGCTCTCCTTGGACTCTCTCGGTCTTTCGATCTGTGACTGTGACTGCGCTGTCACCTCGGTGCTTCGTATGGGTCGCTTCCGGAAACCCAGCCGACTACTCCGCTTCTCCTTGCTCTTTTTACGACGGCTTCTAATCGCCACATCAAGCTCCTGTGGCTCAGATACAGTAGCTTTGGAAGGTCCAGACGCAACGCCACGTTTGGCTTTTCCCCGGCACAAACCTTGTTCCATCGCCGAGACTTTCGTTTGCAGAATGGGCTTTTGCTGTCGAATAATCCCTTTCTTGGGACTCTCAGATATCTCTGCAGTTGACGGTTTCTCGCTTCGAGAAGCGCCTTCCTGTTTCGGTTCCACGCGGCAAGACTGGTTCAACAATGATACGGTCGACACTTCGTGCTCGATCGGGCAAGAGCCCAGCCGCTCATCGAAAAAAGTCTGCAAACGCTTTCTTGACTACTGGTGACGAAGCTAAGGCGGAGTTGTCGGTCATTCCTGTTATTCGGTGTTGTAAACTTCCGATGGTCGTGGACTTGTTCTTGCAAGCTTCGCCGGTCGCTCTCTTCCCAGGACCAAGGTTGATAATCAGACCAGGCGCCATAAGAAGATGGGGCGATGCTGTGCTGAGACCATGGAACGGAGTTGATGAGGTCATGTTGCGTAAAGAAAGCAAAGGACGATAAGACGTCTTTCGAACGAGCGAGCCCCTGTCTGAGAAAGATCGAAACTTTTGGAGATGATGATTTGGCCGCGGTCTGAATCGATCGGGCGGGTGTATCTCGATTCAGCTCGATTTTCTGAATCCAAAAAATGTGAGGTCGTGATAAATGTTTGAGAAATAATTGGCGAAGATGCGGCTGGTCGGCTCCGAAGGGTACGTGCCAAATTCGAGATATTGTGATCAAGACAGCTTCACCCTTTTACCACTTTGTTCGACGCCTTCTTCCATCTGATCGTGGCGACGACGACATTTCACAAAAGACATCCCTGCATCAACGCTGAATCGGCCGCCGTCTGTCATATACACCCAGTCTCTCGAATTCAGTCTGTTCGGATCGTCTCGGCAGAAACAAACCCAACGTCAAAAAATGGCTTCCCTCTTCTCGCCCTTCCGCAACACATACCGATACCTCGTACGTCTTGATCCCTGCACAACCACCTGATTCACCGTCAAATCCCAAGGCTTCCCGCACAGATCTCACAGAGATTTCCATTGCACCCAAAGCTCGATATCGCTCCTCGATACTAACACACTTGTCTTTTTACCATCACACCAAACCCCTACCACGACCGCGCGGTTGGGAACAGCAATATGCAGCACACGAGCATCCGGTCGTCTTTTTCTCGATTCTCATCGGCTCGGTGGGACCGGTAGCGGTTGTGACCGTTCCACCGATTCGTAAAGCGTATGGCTGGAAACCTGCGGAAAAGGTTCCCACTTCGTATCCTCGTAAGTTTTGGTTTCAGAAAGCGATGGATTGCAAAGGTTCACATGCTGATCTACTAACTGGTTTAATTTGCGTATAGTTCCGGCTCGTGCACGACAGGAGATCTCCGCCTACGATGACGACGAGTAGACCTACATGCACACAAGATAGCAGCAATTGCAAGCGTTTGTTCAGAGTTTTCGGTGGCAGTGGCGATGAATGGCTGTGAATGCAGAGCACTGGGTGTACAATTTGTCTTAGTAGATATCAACAAGGGGGGTTGGTTACGCCGGAGTGGAAAAGGAAGAAGAAGAGAGCACAGACGCGCAAGCAGAGGACTCGCTCGGAAGAACACTCTGCCTTTGATCCTGAAGATAGGAGATGCAATCGGCTCTGAAGTTGTATCCGCAAGCACCTGGCCTCTCGAATGGCAAAGCTCTCATCAGTGCCGAGCGATGAGGACGTTGAACAAGGCGCCTCTGCTTCCCTTCAGCACGTGTCTCGAGAAACGGTGGGTACGCTCTGCAAGAAAGCGTGCAGACGTACAGCTCGGACAAGACAGAACGCATCCTCTTGACACATCAAAAAGCTGAGCGCACTCGCTTGAGATTCATGCAAGAACAAAAAGAACCACGAGCAACTATGCTCAATATCACAAGTCGTCACTCCTCACCAACCTCCTATCCCACGGCCCCAAGTCGCTCTTTCTGCAACCCTGGTCGCACACACACTCTCCACCCAACTCCTTGGGCCAATCCTTCTTATCCACGTACTCCCAGATCCTCTCGGCGTAATCTGCACCGGCAATATCGATCTTGTCCACCGTCGCTACGGGCAACCACCCCTTGACCCAACTCCAAATCGTACTAAACATGTACGGCGCATTGATGATCTGGACCCTGCCCGAAAGCTCGGGGAAGTTGTTGTCCAGGATATACAGCAATTGCTGCAGCTGTCCTTTCATGGACCAGAAGGTACTCAGGCCGAGACCGGCCAGGTTGATGACCATCATGTTGTCGTCCACCCATCTGCCGCTGGACACGGCACATGCCTCGTACCGATGTCGCACCGCCAGCTCGAGGGTGACTGCGAAGTTTTGGATAACTCGCTCGGGAGTGGTGGCGCGAAAGACGGCGGTAGTGTCCATGTTGCCCAAGTCTTGGATGAAAATAGGACGTCCTAGACGGTCCGTCTTGTGGAAGTACATACACCACCCGTGTGCTGCGACAGCATCGCGTTCGTCGAAAGTGAAGTCGCGAACGAGTCGGTCCAGTTGGATCTCCTTTTTCCACGCCTCGGCTTTGAGGTACATTGCTCGTGCGGCTTCGACGTTGAAGGCACGGGCTCGGAGAAAGCGTAGCAGCTGTGTTTCCTGATAGGACGGAGGTTCCGATTCGGGGTTTTCGAGTGCTCCATCGTGTTTGAGGGCTGATCTGAGGTCGTGGAGAGCTTGCATCTGGGCTTTCGTCAGGTTGCCTGGATGACCGGGGAGAGGTTTCTAGTTGAGCACATCAAAGAGCACCAAGATGTCAGTCTGCTTGCGCCTTGCCTACGAAGAAAACAAAGCATAATGAAACTTACAGCATTGGGACTCTTCAACACACGCTGCAGTGGTGAATCTTCGCAGCCATCGGAATGGAACGTGTACGCCGAACTGAACACGTCTTGCGCCTCCTTAGGCTCGCCGAGTGACGTTGTTGATGCGGATGCCTGCTGGTTGAGTGTGCTTGTCGTGTCAACCGCTGCACCCTTTTGCAGATCTAACTTTTCGATGCGCTCCGCCATTTCCTCTGGTGGGGTGTCCGAGAGTGGGGTTGTCGCGGGCGGCGTGGGACCTGCAGATAGCATACCAGATGCAGCTTTGCCTGACGAGCGTGTGAAGGAGGCGAACCGTTTGCGTAGAGAGAGAGGGGTGGTGGTGCCGTTGGTGGGCGTGGATTGCTTGTCAGGGGTTAGTGCAGCACCGCTTCGGCTGGCTGAACAAGTTGCATTGCGATTGAAAGGTGGCGTGACAGGTTCCGATGACTCGGAGGAGGTCGAGGATTCCATCGAGGGAGGCATCAATCCTGCTTGATAGGGTTACCAAATTGCGCCAAGAGTCGCGAGTAGCCTTGACTCGATATTTGCAGTCACTTAGAGTGATGTACTTTGGCAATGGGATGGTCGAGATGACTGCCTTCTTGGTGCGCTTCGGCCAGCCTGGAAAAGATGATTGCTGCGGGGCCAGCACGGGAGTTGCTTCTTGCCAGCTATCGACCTGGATCAAGCAAGTGGAGGCTCAGAAGCAGGGAGTGCCGAAATCACTGATTGCTAGGCTTTCCAAGAGCTGCTGGTTGCCTGTCCCGCCGTTACCTCTTTAGACAGCGATGTTGGATGATTGTGGTGTCGGAAAGCAGCAGAGTGTTGTTTGCTCACTCATACAAACCTTGTCAAGAAGAGAGGGGGACCGAGCGGGATTGCTCACGCGACCCACTCTGAGTGAGTGCAGCTGCAATGGTCTGTACTGTAATCACGCTGACCTTCTTTCTCCCTCTTCTGGACTTTTCGGCGCGCTGATTCCCGACGCCGAAGGGACGCCGAAAATTGTCATTCGTCGTGACTGTTGCGCACTCGAATTGACTCGATCTGCAACCGTTTTCTTTCAAGTCTTGAACCTCCACAAGATCCTTTGTCACCGACTCGTCTGACAGCATCCGAGCCAATCTGCTCATGCCCTTCCGCTCGACCATCGTATCAGATCACAGCATCGCAAGCCTAGCATATGTGTCAGGGGCAAACCAAACCATAAATCATATTTCTTCTAAACAAACTGGGTACACATATAACAATAAAACATGAGAAACATCAGCAAGAGTCGCGATTGCCAACCATCGTTCGTTCACCGTCGTTCCTTTAGACAGTCTCGATTCTGCTAAAGGACGACCAGCCGAACGTAATCAGCAAACGACTCGTTCCTGGATTTCTGACCATCGACGGAATCACAGCTCAAGCACGGTGGTGAAGCACCATGGCAAGCAAAGCCATGCGCAGGTACAGACCGTACTTGACCTGTCGCCACCAAGCAGCGCGCGGGTCGTACTCGAGGTCGTCGGCCAACTCGTTGTTCTTGGGCAGTGGGTGCAAAACGATCGTGCTCGACTTGCACTTGGCCAAGGTAGCATTGTCGACGACATAAGTGTCCTTGACCGCCTCGTACGAAGCCAAGTCGGGGAAGCGCTCCTTCTGCACGCGCGTGACGTACAGAACATCGGTGCGCGCCAGAATGTCGTCGGTGAGCACCGTCGACTCGTACTGCTTGATACCCTTGCGAGCAACAGCCTGCTTGACGTCCTCAGGCATCTTGAGCGACTCGGGGCTGACGTAGTTGACCGTGACACCGTACAGGCAAAGCAGCTGCACAAGGCTGTGCACAGTTCGGCCGTACTTGAGGTCACCCACCATGGTGATGGTCAGACCGGCGACGGTACCCATCTCTTCTCGGATGGCAAATGTGTCGAGCAGAGCCTGCGTAGGGTGCTCGATCGACGACTCGCCTCCCGAGATGACCGGAACAGGCGAGTGCTTAGCAGCCAGGTGGACGCTGCCAGCAGTGGGGTGGCGCATCACCACAGCGTCGGCGTAGCAGCCCAGCGTGCGGATCGTGTCCGGGATCGACTCGCCCTTCTGCACCGACGACTTTTCAGGCTGAACCTTGACCACCTGACCGCCGAGACGCAGCATGGCAGCCTCGAACGAGCACGAGGTTCGTGTCGACTCCTCGTAGAACAGAGTAGCCAGAACACGTCCGCGCAGAAGGTCGACAGAGCCCTGTCGCTCCACCATGACGCGCATCTCAGTGGCGACAGAGAACAGAGCGTGAAGATCATCACGAGTGAAGCTCTTGACCGAGAGGATGTGACGTCGTGCAAAGGTAGGATGGTACAGAACCGAACCGATCGACGGAGTGGGCGCAACAGTCAGAGCTGTCGACTCGTTGGCAAAGGCGGCCATCAAGCTGCCGGTGCGAGGCTGAGTTGGCTCGGTCGAACCCAGCACGGGCGACTTGAGACCAAGCGAGAGAGGAGGAGGCGAAGTGGGAGCATCCTGAGCCGAAACCACCCCAGAGCCGCTAGCGGCACCAGCAGTGGCAGCAGAGAACGAAACTCGTCGGCCAGTCGACTTGGCCTGCTTGGCGACAGTGGCGACGCTTCTAACGTTGCTGCCGAGCGAAGAGTCTGAGAGCACCTCACCATCGACAAACACGGTCTTGCCCTTGAGCGTGACGCGGTTGATCGATCCCACAGTAGCGCGCGATTCGAGAGGCGACCAGTAGTCGCGTCGGGCAAAGGCGGTGGGCCGGTCAATCTCGATCTCAACCTGTGTGTTGGGCTGCGCCTGGACGCCAAAGATCTCCTTAGGCTTGGTGTACAGCCTGAGAAGAATGTCGTCCAGCGTCAGGCGGTGCTCGTTGACAGCATCGAGGAGCAACAAGAGTGTCTCCTCGATACCAGCCTGAGGAGCCGGCGACTCGCCAATCTCCTTAGCGAGCTGGTAAGGAGTGCTACCAATCGAGAACATGTCGATGTCGTCCAAGTTGTCCCACAGCGCCTTCTGGTCATCCGTCGAGGGCAGGCAAGTTGCCTGAGGGTACATCTCGGTGGTGAAGAAGAGCGCGTACACGGTGACGTCGCAGGTCACCTGCAGACCCTTGGCTTTGCTGAGGGCGATGAGCTGGATGTCATCGCGCGACAGCACATTGGTCACGTGGATCGAGCGGTTGTTCAAGCTGGCCAGCAAGAGAACCGAGGCGAGGTCGGTGCCACGGGCATCGGTGACAATGGGTCGATCCGCAGGCCACGAGGCAAAGTGCGAAGCGATGGTAGCAGCTTTACTGACATTGGAGCCAAGACCGTTGAACGAAATGAGCAGCGAGCGCGCCTTGTCGGCAAGCTGGTCGACCGACTCGTGGTTGTCAGCCGAGGCCGAGACACCGAGCGAGACGTCACAGTGGGCGCCGTCAGCGATCTTGCTCTCTGCAGTGGCGAGTGAGGCAGCATCAACGACACTCGAAGAAACACCAACCGGCATGACCTGCACCGTGGTGAATCCACCAGCGAGCGAGGCACGAGTGATAGCAGCCAGCTCATCGGCGCTCACCTTGCCGTCAGCAATGCTGGGCACAAAAGCGTTGACGTTGATGAGACCGGGCAGGGTGAAGGCCGTGTGGCTCGTCTTGAAGTCGACAGGCGAAATGTCGAAGCTCGAGCCGGCCTTGCGGTGACGAGCAAGAGCCTCGACAAACAGCTTGGCGTTCTTGACGTTGGTGATCAAGGGGATGGATCGGTCGATCGCCAATCGACGAGCACGGTAGCCCATCGAGGTGAACGACACCGGGCGTCGGTATTTGTTCTTGCTGGGCAGCGAGATGAAGAGCGACGAGAGACCCTGAGTCAAGTGCGTGAGCAGCGAGTACGAGGCCTTGGCTGTGTCTTCGAACTTGGACTCGTCATCCTCGGGAAGCGCCTCGAGGTGGATAACCGGGATGCCTTGCTCCGAGTAGAAGTCGGCCGAGCCCGACGAACCGTACAGGGTGAAGCCGAGCTGGTGGAGGGTGCGAACGGCGGGCAGCAACTCCTGCTTCTCGCTGTACGAGCCAATGCTGAGCAGCACGTTCTTGGTGGGGAGGCGGATGCCGGAAGCGATCATGGCCTTGAGGTAAGCCTCGTACTTGTTGCGACCGAAACAGGCCACCTCACCGGTCGAGGCCATCTCGACACCAAGAATGGGGTCGGCACCGGCGAGACGGCTGAAACTGAACTGAGGCACCTTGACACCGACGTAGTCGCGAGGCAGGTCAACAGCAGGGTAGGCCTCGACGGGAAGGTCGAGCATCAACTCGGTAGCCATCTGAATGGCGTCGACACCAGTGACCTTGCTGACGAAGGGGAACGATCGCGAAGCACGCACGTTGCACTCGATCACCTTGATCTCGTTGTTCTTGGCGATGAATTGGATGTTAAAAGGACCGGTGATATGGAGCGAAGCAGCAATCTTGGCAGTGGCCACCTCGATGCGGCGAACGGTCTCGGGGTCAAGATCCTGAGGAGGCAGGATGAGAGTGGCGTCACCCGAGTGCACACCAGCGTTCTCGACGTGCTCCGAGATGTAGTGCATCATCATCTTGCCGTCCTTGGCGACAGCGTCCATCTCGATCTCCTTGGCGCCTTCGAGGTACTTGGTGATCACGACAGGGTGCTCGCGGTTGATGGCGGCGGCCTGCGACAAGTAGCTGTTGAGGTCCTCTGGAGAGTAGACGACGTTCATGGCGGCACCACTGAGAACGTAAGAGGGACGAACAAGAACCGGGTAGCCGAAGCGAGCGCAGGCCGACTGGGCCTCCTCGAAGCTGGTGAGCTCCTTCCACATAGGCTGGTCGACGCCGATCTTGTCAAGCATGCGCGAGAACTTGTATCGGTTCTCGGCCATGTCGATCATCTCGGGCGAAGTGCCAAGCACCTTGACACCCTGTCGGAAAAGCGGGAGCGCAATGTTGTTGGGCGTCTGGCCACCCATCGACATGATGACACCGGCCGACTGTTCCAAATCGTAGATGTCGAGCACGGTCTCCAGCGAGATGTTCTCGAAGTAGAGACGGTCAGCCTCGTCGTAGTCGGTCGAGACGGTCTCAGGGTTGTAGTTGACCATGATCGTCTTGAACCCGCGCTGACGGAGGGTTCGGATGGCACGAACGGCACACCAATCGAATTCGACCGACGAACCGATACGGTAGACACCGGAACCAAGCACCATGACACCCTGATCGCTGAAGTCGATGTCGTGCTCAACGGCGTTGTAGGTGGTGTAGAGGTAGTTGGTGTAGGCGGGGAACTCGGCGGCGACGGTGTCGATCTGCTTGACAAAGGGCATGATGGCGTGCTCCTGACGCATCTTGCGGACGGCAAGCTCGGTTGAGTTGAGCGCCTTGGCAAGCTGCTTGTCCGAGAAACCGAGCTGCTTGGCCTGGCGGAGCATAGCAGGCTGGAAGCTGGCGGCGTTGTAGGTGGAGAAGACCTTGGTGGCGTTCATGATGCGCATGAGCTTGCTGAGGAACCATCGGTCGATGTTGCTCATCTGGTGGATCTTGTCGACCGAGTAGCCCTTGGCCATAGCGTTGGCGAT
This sequence comes from Ustilago curta, assembly GCA_928722295.1. Classification (NCBI taxonomy): domain Eukaryota; kingdom Fungi; phylum Basidiomycota; class Ustilaginomycetes; order Ustilaginales; family Ustilaginaceae; genus Ustilago; species Ustilago curta. The sequence continues at coordinate 394,181 of CAKMXH010000011.1, read as the reverse complement.
GGCAAACATGCGCTTGTCGGTGGGGTTGGTGAGCTCCTCGTCGATCTCGTCGTCGGGGACGATGTCGTTTTGGCTGAAACCGTCGTGTGCGTAGTCGATGGATCGGATGGCCTTCTGGATTGACTCCTCAAAGGTTCGACCGATGCTCATGACTTCACCGACACTCTTCATCGAGGATCCGAGCTTGCTGCTGACGCGGACAAACTTGCGCAGATCCCAACGAGGGAACTTGGTGACGACGTAGTCGAGCGAGGGCTCGAAGCAGGCGCTGGTCTCGCGCGTCACGCTGTTGCGGATCTCGTTGAGGGGGATGTTAAGACCAAGCTTGGCGGCGATGAATGCGAGAGGGTAACCGGTAGCCTTGGAAGCTAGCGCCGAGGATCGCGAGAGACGGGCGTTGACCTCGATAATGCAGTACTCGCGCTTGTGAGGGTTGAGAGCGTACTGGATGTTGCACTCTCCTACGACACCGAGGTGGCGGATCACGTTGACAGCCGTGGTTCGAAGCATGTTGTAGTCGTCGTCGCTGAGCGTCTGCGAGGGAGCAATCACGATCGAGTCTCCGGTGTGGACACCGAGCGGGTCGAAGTTTTCCATGTTGCAGACGGTGATACAGTTGTTGCGGCAGTCACGAACAACCTCGTACTCGACCTCCTTCCAGCCCTTCATCGACTTTTCGACCAGAACCTGAGGGGAGTTGGCAAAGGCAGCCGAGCAAAGCTTGCGGAGCTCATCGACATTGTTGGCGAAGCCGGAGCCGAGACCACCGAGGGCGAAGGCGGCACGCACAATGACTGGGAAGCCGATGTTCTTGGCAGCAGCGAGAGCCTCGTCCCAGTTGTTGGCGGCGGCCGAAGGCGCGCACCTCTCACCTATCTCCTCCATGGCCTTGGCGAAGAGGTCGCGGTCCTCAGTGGTGATGATGGTCTCGATGGGAGTACCGAGGACCCTGACACCCATCTTGGGCAGCTCGTCCTTGATCTTGATACCGACGTTGAGCGCAGTCTGACCACCGAAAGTGCAGTAAATGCCGTCGGGACGCTCGTGCTCGATGACCTTGAGCACAAACTCGGGGGTGACGGGAAGGAAGTAGACCTTGTCGGCCAAGCCAGACGAGGTCTGGATGGTGGCGATGTTGGGGTTGATGAGCACGGTGTAGATGCCCTCTTCCTTGAGCGCCTTGATGGCCTGCGAACCGGAATAGTCGAACTCGCCGGCCTGACCGATGCTGAGACCACCGGAACCGAGCACGAGCACCTTGCGCACGTGGACGCGGGGAGCGGCAGCCGCATTGTCTGCGAGGAGACCACCGGTGAAGCCAACAGGGGGCAGGATGGTGGCAGGGGTGGCACCGGGCGCGGCCTTGACGGCAGCACAGTCAACAACGCTGCGGATGAAGACGTCGAAGAGGAACTCGGTGTCGCGAGGACCAGGAGTGCTCTCGGGGTGGAACTGAACACTGAAGAAGGGGCCTTCAGTGCAGTAGATACCCTCGTTGGTGTCATCGTTGGCGTTGGCGAAGAGGGGCTTCCAACCAGCGGGGAGGGTGTCAGCGTTGACAGCGTAACCGTGGTTCTGGGAAGTGATGTAGCAGCGACCGCTGATCTGGTCGGTACAGGGGATGTTGTGGCCACGGTTACCGAACTTGAGCTTCTCGGTCTGGGCACCGGCAGCGAGGGCAAGCAGCTGGTGGCCGAGACAGATACCAAAGATGGGGATCATGTTGGCACCCTTGAGCTTGAGAAGCTCGGCGATGCGGGCAATGGTGGGACCACACGAGACGGGGTCACCGGGACCGTTGGAGATGAAGAGACCATCGAAAGCCTCGGTCTCGGCGAGGAAGTCGTAGTCCCAAGGGACGACCTTGAGCTCGACACCGCGCGAGGTGAAGCAACGGATCTGGTTGTACTTCATACCGACATCGAGAGCAAGGATGCGGATGGGACGGCCTGAAGGGTGGAGGAGAGGAGCCTCAAACTTGCCGAGCGACTCGCCCGAAGCCGTGTTGGCGGGAGTGTAGAGCTGAGGCTTTTTGCACGAGACGCGAGCCACAAGGTTCTGGGTGTTGGGGTCGGCGAAAGGGAGGTCGACAACCGCCTTGCGCCAGTCACCGGCAGCAGCAGCTTGGGCGATGGAAGCGCCGGTTTGGGCGACGAGCATCTTGCCGAGCATGCTACCCTGGTTACGGATCTTCTTGGTCAGGGCACGGGTGTCGATTCCGTAGATGGCGGGGACGCCGCTCTCCTTGAGCCAGTCCGAGAGGCCGGTCTGGGCGAGGTAGTGGCTGAACTCGTGGCTGTAGTACGACACGACGAGACCGGCCACGTGAATGCGGCTCGACTCGAAGGGAGAGGCGAGGAGCTTCTGGATGCTCTGGGCAGCCTCCTCTCGGCTGGGCACACCGTAGTTCCCGGCGAGAGGAAAAGTGAGGACGAGGATCTGACCCTCGTACGAAGGGTCGGTGATAGACTCGACGTAGCCGACCATACCTGTAGATGGCGGTGACGTTGCATGGTGAGAGTGGGGTGATGATGGGAGGGTATGCAATGCGTCAGATGGGTTGTGAAGCTGCGATTGTCAGCTCGAAAGGGAAGGAGAGACTTACCGGTCTGGAAGACGCATTCACCAGAGATGGACTTGCCTTCGGCACCGAAGCTGATACCTCGGTAAGCGGTGCCGTCGGCGAGTTCGAGAACCATCTCGGGGCTGTCCTCTTGACCAAGAGGAGGGCTAGTGGCGGGAGGATAAACGGCAGCCTGGCCATTGATGGCCGAGGTGATCTGGCCTGCTCCCAGCGAAGGGGTGGCCATGTTGAAAAAAAGTCTAAAGAGAGGGGGAGAAGTGAGAGAAAGCGACGTTTAGGGTTTTTATCGGAAAAAGAAACGATTCCCGTGTCCGCAACAGGAAGGTCGAAAAACTAGAAGAAAAGAAGGTGATGAACCTCGAACAGCAATGAAACTGAACAGAGAGAGGCTACTTTTGGGGGGAAGCAGATCTCGAGAAAGAACTGCAGGAGAAAGGGAGGATGGTGGGGCAAGATAGTTCCGTCTAAGGAAAGTCCCCCGGGTTGAGAGACTTTGAGTTAGAAGGTTGTACCTCGGGATCGACTCTTTTGACAAGACGACGTGGCTTTGAAGTTGGACGATGAACACAATCAAGGAAGGAGAAGATGTCAAGTGGGGTTGTCAGAAGCGACGGTGCGATTTGGATTGGCAGATCAGATCGAGTTTCTTGAACCTCGTTCGACCTCCTTCCTGTCTTGCGTTGTGTGTTGTGCTCGCTAAGAGAGGAAGGAAGGAGGAGAGGAGGAGGAAGAAGGAGGAAGAAAGGAAGAAAGATGATGGCAGCCCCATCCAACCGACTAAGCTTTCGTCTCGAGCACGAAAAAAAAGAAGAAAAAAATTGACCTTTGAGCGACTCTCCGCGTTTCTTCCCAGCTTGTGAGAATTTGGTCCAATCACGTCGAGCGCTGCTGACTGTCACAGACAGAGAGAAAGACCCAAGAGCAAGCGTGAGAATGCTGATCCTCAATGCCCATCGAATTCTGCACGGCCCATTCAAACTTTCCTTCTCAGCCCAGAAGCGAGCCGAAGAAAAACGACGCTCGGCAAGGGAACTTTTTTTTTTGGATTTCATTTCTGTCAGAGAGCGGCAGCATTCGTGCTCTTCTTCGCTCTGAAAAAAAAAATTTTTGTTGCACTCAAACCAGATCCGACAGAGCGCTCGTGCATCTCCTCTCTCTCTCTCTCTTTTCTCACCGAGCTCTAAACGCGACGAGCACTTTCGGACGGAAAAAAAAATCGGTTTCGTGTCGGTTCGGCCTATGGTTGCACAGCTGGCACATGCAAATGCCGAGCTTGCATGGCTCCCACATGAGTCATTCACGGATCGAACAATCGGGCAGCTACTGTCAAGTACTTGCTTCGATCTCGTCTTCTTGCATACTGTACAGTACAGTGGATGATGGAACGACACCATCTTGGTCCTGGGGTATAAAGTATCTAAAAGTACAGTTGATGCCGTTGCTGAGCGCCCAGAAAGGCAGGTTGTAGGAGTTTTACTGCCGTCGACGCTTGTTCTTGAGCTTGGCCAAACACTCGGAGCAGTACCACTTCTGAGGCAATGGCTTGGTGACACCGACGCATCCAATATGGAACCATTCCTTGCAGTCTGGATCGTTCTCCGCATTGTCGCATCCAATCATCTCTCCGAACGACACGCGCTGGCAGAAGCAGTACGGCGTGTCGTCCTTCTCCTCGCCCTCGTCTCCCTCACCGGGCTCACCCTCAAACCCTTCCAGGCCAACCAGTCCTCCCAGCTCGGTACTTTGGGACAGGCTGGATCGACCAGGTCCACTGGCAGACAGCGATCCTCCGCGTGTCTTGCGAGAGGCGCCTCCTCCTCGCATCGGCCCACCAAGCCCCCGCTCCGGCGGCGCTGGCGAACCAGAGTCAACAGGGGTCGTGCGTCCACCCGCTCTCGCCCGAGCAGCTGCGCTCATCGGTGTGCCAGGAGTCAACGTGCCCACCGCTGGTGACAGCAAGCTGCCCTTGCGCTTGACACCGGACAATGGCGAGTCCATCTCCACCGCAGGACTCTTGAGACCTGCCAACGCTGCTGGTAGTGCCGAGAGCGACGGCAGTTGCGGTGTACCAATCGATGCCGTCGACGAGTAGTTGCTCAGAACAGCTGGACTGATCTTGTTCATCTCGTCCTTGAGATGCTTGTGATGCTTGTGAATCAACCGCCAGAGCCGCACACTCAGCGCTTCCTTCTGTGAGCTCCATTCGTCTGCACGTCCGTAGTCGGTTCGGATCTTGTCGGCTAGCTTCTCCGCCTTGACTCGATCTGCTTCCGACAGGTTGCCTGCTGGGTTGGACAGGCCGCTGCCTCCTTTCTGCAAGATCTCTCTGAGCTGCGATTCCCTCGCAGAGATCTTGGGAAGCAGATCTTGGATCTTGGCGTCCTTGTGCTCGATCTCCTTGATCATGTGGCTGACTTCGTGAGGCAGATTGTCCAGATCTATATATTCGAGGCGTAGCGATCGGGTTAGGGGTTAGGTGGAGAGCAGTGTGGATGATGAGCTTTCGTGGCCGGTACTGTGATGTGTCTCTGTTTTGCAAACTTACTCGAGATGAACTCGGTCGCGATGGCAGCGATCTCTGCTGGATCTTCGATGTGCATCATGATGATCAGGCGTGATATGCAACAAGAATCTTGTGGTGGGCTTCGGGTCGCAGTACGATCGACGTCGCTTGTCGCGACTGTTACTGCACAGTGTTTTGGCGGTGATGTTTGTTCGCAATGATGTGACAAGGCGATAACTTGCTATCTACTCGGCGTGTGTGGTGGGCCTCGATGGTGCTTTTGGTGCTTGAAAGTACCTGCCTGCTCCGAACGGATATTTTCAATTGCCGTCGTCCAGATGGAGTCGTCTGTACCTCGTGGTGGGACTTGGAACTTCAAGATGGTGATGGTAAGGGTCCAGGTTGCAAGCGGGACATCGGCTGCGCATTTGGCTCAACTGGCCCCCATCGCGCCGACTTCCGAGATTCGAGTCCAAGATTTTTGGATTTCTTCTTCGTGTTCCTCCACAACCTTTTCTGTGCGGAGAGAACAAAGCTCAACAGCATACTGGACATACAGTACACAGTCTTCAACACAGCAGTCTGTCGTCATTCTCCTCAAACACCACACCTACTGCAGAGCTACCGCCTGAGTAAACGACTGGAAGATGGCCGACACCTTGGAAGAGAACTATCTCATAGATGACAATGATGCCGCGTCAGTGATTGGCTCCGACGACGGAGCCGTCAGCATCCAAGACGAACCCGACTACTCGAACGAAGCGGCCGAGGATCAGCCATCCGCCTCTAAGCAGTCCGCACAAGCGATCAAAGATGAAGCAGCCCGAAAAGAGGACAGAAAGCGCAAACGCAAGGAGAAGGAGAAAGCTCGCAAGCAAAAGGTAAGTCTAGCCAAGGCGACAGCAGAGACCTCACTCTGATCTGCAGCAATTCTCACAACACACATTGATGAGAGCGGCCCCATCTGACTTCTTCGAGCCCTTCTTCTCTCCCTCGCCCCCATCACCTGCAGAGAGCAGCATTATCCGCCGAGTTCGCGCAAGGGGTGGGCTCGGTAGCTACACAGCCTCCCGAAATGCAAGCCGACTACCTCGCAACCAAACAGAGCGCCTCGTTCGCCAAGCTCAGCGATATCGAGTTGGAAGAGTTGCGCTTGAAAGAATCCATGCTACTCGATACCACCGGCTTTGATCAGCCTCGCACTCTCGACACTTTGGCAGACTTTGTGCGCTCGTGCATGCCTTCCACAGCCAAGAGCGTCAATGATGCCACCAATCCTAGCGTCAGCCAATCAGGTTGTCCTGCACTCATCATGCTCACGGGAAATGCACAGCGTGCTGCCGACCTCGCTCGCAGCTTGCGTGTTCTCGGTCCCAAGCTTCCGGACTCGGTAGAAGCTTCCAACAATGACGACGATACATCTTCAAAGCGCCGCAAAGTCGCAAACGGCGCTTCCACAGCGGGAAAGAGGGATGGCAAGATAGATGCAGGGAAGAAGGATGTCAAGGAGAGCAACAAGGCTTTGCTGGGTGGCTTCTCTGTTGCAAAGCTGTTTGCACGCCACTTTAAGCTCAAAGAACACGAGGCGTGGCTTCGCGAACACACGACACCGCTGGCAGCTGGTACACCGCAGCGCGTTGCAGCATTGATTGCTTCGGGCAGTCTGCGGCTTGACTCACTCCAGGCTCTTATGATTGATCAGACCTGGGTCGATGCCAAGCAGCGCAGCGTATTTGACACCTTTGAGACGCGAGACGAGTTGATCAAGCTGCTGGCACTCGATGCGGTGATGGCAGCATTGAAGAGAAACAACGCACCGGCCAAACTGGTTCTCTTCTGAGATTGCCGAGGAGCCATCTTTCTTTGTTTGTCCATCATGGTTGCTGCCGATCCTCGGTACAGTACAGTAGCATACATTCACATCATGTGTCCGGACGCTGTTGCGTGCATTCATTTTTGTTCTTTTGCCGTCTCTCGCAATTTCATTGTTCTCGCTGAAAAGGGACACTTGAGGATGTGTGTCGATCATGCTGCCGACGCGAGCGACTGGATCCACAGCAGAAGCTTGCTTCAGGTCCTTTTTCTTGTGCGTCACACTGCTGCGCAGCGAGCTCGTGCCTCTTTCAAGCTGTTTTGCTTCTCCACCCTGTCCGCTCTTCGTTATGTATTCAAAGACTGAAGCTCTTCCTGTGACCGATGCCGAGGAGCCGATGTTGGGTCGAGACTTTGGGTTCTGCGATGCGCGTCTTCCACAATTGCGCCACGGCATTTGTGTGACAATAGAAAAGCGAAGGCAATTGGCCAGCTTACAACTTGCAAATCGCTGCGCTTTTTTTCAGTCACGTCGCCGTGTCGACAGCAGATCCGCCTAACGACTTGTGCTTCAGGATCTTTCGCTTCTTCTCTTCCTCTGACCTACTGTTCCCACACGCAAGTCACATGGACAGCTTTTTCGACATCTCTTTACTCAAAGGCACGGCGCTCGCACACAGAGCACCCTCTCGCTCTTTTGGAGTTGAGGATCAGCGCTCACGACGTCACTCGAGCTCGCGTTGCAATACAAGACCTCGTCACACCTTCGAGTCAGCTTGGCTGAGAAGACGAGACAACATGGCTAGAGTCACAAGCACAAGCACACGCTCAGCTCAAGCAGAAGTCCCGTTGCAACGTCCATCGGCCTGCTGCACAGCGCATATAGCCAGCCATCTTCGAGCATTGGCCTGCTCTTTTCTGGCTTCCTCTCTCCGCCTCGCTCGCCGAAACCAGAGTCGTGATCCTCTGCTCAGCCCTACACTGTTCCTCAGAACGACGAGCAGGTAAGGAGCTCCAGCTGGTGGAAGACTTTGCACAGTCGAGCGATTCGACTCCGCGAACAAAAGCAGCCAGCCACTCCAAGCGCCGTCCGACTGTAGGCAGTGAGCCAACCACACCAGGAACGTTGCGGTGCAATTCCGTCCTCGAGCCACTCTACATGGCTGATGTGCAGCTTACAGACACCTTCGAAGCGAATGGCGCCAGTATTGCATGGCCTGCCAGGTGTCACCCTCGTGCGTGGAAGACTGGGCTCTGCAGATGGCAAGATGAGACGCACGGATGCCCCATTCTCACCTTTTCGGACTCTGCCTTGCTCGCCAGTGTACCGCTGCAACCTGCCTGCCTTTTGCCCCTTGTTGATTCATCGTTTGAAGTTCTTGAAGAAGTTGCAGCTCAGTGCAATTTTCTCCTCCCCTCGTTCTCCAGTTCATTCCATCGTTTTAAAAAGAGCCGTCCTTATACGATCCTTCTTTTTCCCTCCAGTAGTTCGCAAAGTCGATCCTAGTCTCCTCACAGCCGGCTTCACGTGCTACCTTCAGCGAGGCTTCTGAACACCAAAGTCAAGGTCAACAGCAGAACGCAGGCAGATCACATTCCCAGCACTTGCGCTGCGCTTCTTTTCTCTGCTTCAACGGACAGCGATTTTCTCACGCCAAGAGCCAATCCTAGTCCATCTTCGTTTTCGTCCTCGCCTCCAATTCGTCTGGTCGAAAACATATTTTTGATGACGTATCAGGACGATCCCAGCATTCAAGAAAGCACGCGATGGCGACAAGCGATCAAGGGGGTGCATTGCCACCCTGGCCCTTCGCATCCCTCGGAGCACGTCTATGTCGACCCAAAGAGCGCTCTTGGTCAACCTACAAGTGATGCTTTTGGATCTACCGTGCTTGTCAGCTCTAACCGGATGGCATATTCCGCCTACGATCAGCCTCCCCAAGACTGTGAATTGACTCACGCTGCGAATAGCGATCTGACTGCGCTAGGCTTTTCCTCTTGCGATGAGGATGCCGAAGGCGAGGTTGACAATTCCTTTTGGGCGACTCATCCTGGCGACACTAGTGCAGGCACGGCAGACACCACCGTGGATGTCGACGAGCCCCCGGTTCCCCTGCTGGGTAGAGACGGCAGGTGGAAAGGCGGGACGCCTCCATCCAAGACTGCTCCTCATCAGGACGTGCAACAGCAGCGTCAGCATCACGATCACGCTCCTAGAAAAGATCATTCGCTGTATCATTCAAATAGACACGAAGAGCCGCCGTCTGTGTACCACACTCGGCCCCCCCAGGTCACCCGCCTCAAGCGAGCCGCAGTCGAAGACTCGGGCACCCGAGCCGACGATCACCGTGGCTCTACGAAAAGAAGGAGAGAAACCCAAGAAGACGTTGCTCCTCAAGAAAACATCACATCCAGTAGCTCAGCAAGCGCGGTCAAGCGCACCAGCAAGAGACATTCTAAGCAAGCAAAGTCCAGCAAGAAGGGAACAAGCAAGCAAAGCAGCAAAGCCTCTGGCTCGGACGATCGTCGACACGCCAGCAGCGAAATTGGTAGCGTCTCTTCATCGAAAACCGTTTCGTCTCCCACTTCATCTTTGAGCAGGTACAAGCTCAGAAGCAAGGACAGTGTGCCCGTCCTCAGTCTCGCTGCGCTTCTGACGCCGTCGCCTCAGAGGACGCCTTCTACGTCCAGCGCAGCGGTCCACGATACCACCATCTGGAAACACGAGGGGGATGGAGGACAGACTGGACGAAGTGGTAGGGATCTTCTTCGCGACATAGATGAAGCTCAGGTAGAACACACTGCAGAGTATAGAGAGCAGGGTAATCCGTATGAAGCGCACGAACATGTAAGCGGCCAGTACGAGTTGGAAGAAGGAGAGACCTCCGAGTTCAACCCCGAGTTGCAGGGAGGAGGCGCCATCAAAGACGAGCCCGAAGAAGCTTTCGAGCTGGAGTCACGCCGAGAGCGCGGTAGGCGAATCCTTCCGCGCAACTGGGAAGTTCATCTTGATTTCCCTTCCTTGTATCAGCGTTACTCAGTGCCTTCGTCGGTCAGCCCAGAAGTGCTCGAGATGCTTCTTAGGCGGGTGAATTATGCCAAGTAAGTATACGTCGCTACCTGAAAACCTGATCTCAGAAGGGTGATTTTGTTAACTTCCTAGCTTGTATTCTCAGTGTCGATCAACATTTTCGCGATATCGTCGATCGCGCTCAACGGAGTCACGGAGCTTTCAACAGGCCGCGCTCTATTCTGGATCTCTACACGCCACGATTCGTCAAAGGTGTTGGTGCTCAGAAGGTGGGCATGTGTCCTGTGTGGTAAGTTGCTCGTCGAGGGGACAGCGCAAGATCGAAGAGAAGGCACTGATTGGGACTTTGTCTGCTCTACAGCTACGAAGATGGAAAAGTCAAGTTTCTCAAGACCAAGTTTTCGGGTAAGTTGCCCGGATCGCCATTCAAACTTGATCCTACTATCACAGGATGTGTTAACCGCTACCATCGCCTCCTCTTATAACAGCCTACAATTACCACCTTCAAAACTTCCACGGCATCTCGGCCGTCACCGGCCTTCCCTTTACACCCCCGACCAGCTTCCGCGTCAAGAAACGCACCAGCGTCAAACCCAAGGAACGAGTCAGCATCATCCAAGGCCACTGTCACTGCTGCAACAAGTTTATCGACATGCAAGGTCCCAAGGAGACCGAAATCAAGGTTCCGGAGATTTACTGGTGGAAACACGCCCAGGCGTGTCATAAGAAGGCCAAGGTGCCGGAGGGTGTAGGTGGATTCTTTGTCGAGGACAGCTGGTTCGAGAGGGTGTGTGCGGTGCTGGAGCTGATTGATGGGTTGCAGGGTGAGATCAGGAAGCTGTTGGGTGGCGAGAAGTAGAAGGTAGGGGTGGAGGAGGGTGAACAGCGTCGGGTGTGTGGGATGAAGTGGATAGAGGGTAGGTTGTAGAGTTTTCGAGTTTCACTTTTTCGGTTTGTACGTTCGTCGTGGTTTGTTGCGAATCGATCGTTGTCTCGCAGAATTGTTGCGTGGACGGGTATGATGAACCGCTGCGGTGCACTGCGAAAAAGTGATGCGTGGTGATATTCCGATGGCTCGGGATTGCTTTACGCCACCTCATCTGCCTGACATCCAAGGCGCGCGCCTCACCATCTCCAGTACCCCTCTCGGCCCCAACCTCGCATACTCGTGGTACCAACCCTCCATCCTGCCCCTCAAGCTCGCGAACCCGACCAACCCAATCACCACCAGGATATACAAGGTAATAATCGACTGGTCTTTATAGCTGTCTCTTTCGAAGCACTTTGCCCATACATCGCCCTCGAGCCCCGTGCCCGTGTCGTGGTCGGTATGCTCTAGCTTGGCGCCTTTGCATATGTCGAGTGCTTGGTCGAGGCAGAACTGGCGCGTGCAGGTGAGACACGGCTTAGCACGGTCGGTGGGCGAGTAGAGGGGTACGAGGGTCGAGTTGGTCTGGAAGCAGGTGCATTTGCAGAGGTGGCGCGTTTGGACGAGCGAGTTGCGTGCGTGCAGAGCGGTCGTGGGAGGGTCGAGGGATGGCATCACAGAGGCGGTGACCGGGGCAATCGATGTGCAGATAAACGTGAGGAGGGTAAGGAAGAGGAGAGCGGTACTGGAGAGGATGGTGGTGGTGCGTGCTGTGCGTGAGCGAGACCGCGGGGACCGCGAGGAACGACGAGACGAGGTGGAAGGGGTGGAGACGATGGTTAGCGACTCGTCATTGTCGTCGTCGTCGTCGACATCACCAGCGGGTGCAGTAGTATTGGTGGAAGTAGCAGCGCCGGATCGCTGTCGAGCGAGCATCTCAGCAAACGCTTGACCGAGCTCATTGGACATTTCTCCTTCGGTGGTGGATCTGCTGTCGCCAGATTGCGAAGATGTCTGAGGTGCAGACGACCAAGATGACTGCTCGCGTGCGCGAGAGAGCTCGTCGACGAATCCGCTGATCAACGACTGTCTCTGTGACGCATTGGCGTCCTGCTGGCTGACATTTGGTGAACTGGATGTAGCAGCGGCGGGCTCGGGCGTCGCACGGACAGTACTTTGGGCAGCAGCGTCCGACCTTTGTGCCGTAGTGACCGTGGGGGCTGCGGTGAACAAAGTGCTCTGCGAGTTTACCCTCTGGGCATTGGCAGACAAAAGCGAGCTAATAATGGCTTGTGGGAGACCTTGAAGTTGTGGTTGAAGCACTTGCAAAATGCTGCCGACCGCGTTGTTGACGAGTGCCGCCATAGGATCTGGCGTAGTTGGCTGAGTTGGGCGGGAAGATGCGTCTCGGGCAGGCACACTTTGTCTTGCTTGCGCAGGCTGGGATCCAGACGCTTGCATACTTCCTCGATCTTGACTGTACGAACGGATGGCAGGTGAGGCTTCAATGGCTCGTGCGGACCCGCTTGTTGCCGTCGAAACGGCGGCAGTTGGCTGCGCGGCAGGGGCGTTGACAATGATGTGGATGTGAACGGGCTCTATCGGAAAATCAGGCCCGTCATGGTGGTAATGCAAAGGAGGAGTGGCAGCACGATCTCCGAAAAACGCCTTGATCCAATCGATCCAATCCCAGTCAGTCTCAATAAGAACACGTTTGCCATTGAGATTGACGGTGAGTGCTCGAATCTTGTCGACAGTGACGCCCCATCGCGAAGCAATTTGAGATCGATACGGGACATCGGCTTGTCCGTTGTCAAAAGACGGTCCAAGCCAGGGAGAGGTTTCTCGCTTCTTCTCCAATCTGTGAAAGAGAGTGATATGTTTGACCGTTTCGGCGTTGTTGGCTTGGAGCAAGGGTATAAGATCGGGACGAGCTGAAGTTGGCAGATGGACAAACGCCGGAAATTTGATGATGCCTTCCTTTACAAAGGCAGTCATGCGCTGCTCGGACCGGGACATCTTGGCGCTCTGAAAGCTGGCGAGCAAGTGGTGGTGCTGGTGGTGGTGGGGAAGGGATATGCAGTTCAGGGTCTTTGTGAACTGCGCATGCAGCGGTAGCAGAACACTCTAACACCTTGACGCTCCATTTTTCTCGAATCGGGCTTGGCCTGTGCGAGAAAGTTCTGATAGGGATTTGCACGCGTTAGTAGTTTTGGCGCAGCACAGCGCACAAGGCAACTACTACTCACTGTAATTAAGTGACCTGCAAAACGCACGCAGCAACGGATCGTCATTCAACACAGCACCGGAGTCGCGCAGTCAGTAAGTTAGTTAGTCCAATCTAGGCATTTGGCAGTGTGGTTGCAGCAGCGCCTTTTTCCATCGCTTGTCATCCAGCATCATCCTACCCGCATCACTCTCACCTCTCACCCACCACGTCCCTTGCGCAACATCTCAAAGTATACCTCGTTTCACGATGGACCAGTGGAAGAAATTCACCAGCAATGTTGGACCTCAGTTCCAAAACATTGGCAAGACGTTTGGCAACCTTAACCAGCAAGCTCGTGAACGATTCGGTGCCGTCGATCAGGAGGACATCACCGAGCTGCCCCAGGAGTACAAGGACTTGGAACGACGTGTAGACGCGCTCAAGAATGCCCACACTGGTCTGATCAAGGTCGCCAAGGTGTACGAGACTGAGAGCTATGATTACCCTGTAAGTCGCTGACGCATGGGATCGCATTCGTACATACATGTGGAAGTATTGATGTCTGACTCTCTTGATTGATCGTCTGCGCAAAAAAAAATACATTTACACAGAACCAGCTTCAGGAGAGCATCACCCAGCTCTCGGCAAGCGTAGGTCACAGCGTCACCTCGTGGGCTGCCAGCGCAACTCGCGGCACCAACCTGCCCAAGGTGAACCCCACCGCGCGTCCCGAAAAGGTCAACAAGACGCTGCACCATGCGCTTTCGCGTGCTGCCGCCACCGGTGCGCTCCAGCTCGGTGCCGATCCTTCCAACCTCTCTGGTCTGCCCAAGCTCGACACGGCACAGGCACCGGGCACTGAAGCACCCGTCAAGGACGAATCCAAGCTCGGCGAGGCGCTCCAGAAGTTTGCCATTGCACAGGACAGGCTCGGCAATGCTCGTTTGACACAGGACGACCAGATCACCCAAGGCTTCAATGTTCCCTTTAACTCGTTTGGCGCTCAGATCCAACTCGCCATGAAGGCACGTCAGAGCGTCACCGACGCCCGTCTGCATCTCGACAGCTGGAAGCAGTCGCTCAAATCGGCCGAGAACGCCGGCGCTTCGGCCAAGCTCGAACAGTACAGGAACGAGGTGGAGCAAGCCGAAGACAAGCTGGTGGCTGCTACCGAGGAGGCGATCAGTCTGATGAAGCAGGTGCTCGAGAATCCGGAGCCGATCAAGAGTCTGAGTGCCTTTGTCAAGGCTCAGGCCGAGTACCATGCGGCTGCTGCCGAGCTGCTCTCGAGCGTCCAACAGGAGTTGGCGCAGTTGGCAACGAGTGTAGAGAGCGATTATCGTCTCTCTCGCGGTTAGATTCGTACGTCCTGTATAGTTGTTCACCAGGCTTCTCACACCCCTATGTGTATACTGTATGAGACAAACGAAAAAAAACATGCATCTCTCATTTCCATGATCAAGCAGGAATCTGCAATCCAGCCTCGCGCCACGCTTCCTCGACCACGCTGCGCAACCGCGTAAAGGCGGTATCGACCTGATCGAGGGGCACTTGGCTGAACGACGTTCGGACGTAGGCGCTTGTCTTGTTTTTAGTCGTGGGGGGTTTGAATGCTATACCGGGTAAGGCCAAGACACCTGCGGCTTTAGCTTTGTTCGAAATGAGGTCGAACGAGTCGCCCTTGTCGCCACCGTGGGGGGAGGGGGGGAGGATGAGACGGATCCACAAAAACATGCCTGCGGTGGGGCGGGTCCAATCGGCGATCGCAGGCGAGGCTTTCAAAATCGACGTTGCCGACGCCTCGAAACGGTGCAGACGGTCTTGGTAGAAACGGGCGACGTTGTCGGCGTGACGTAAGAATCCGTTGATCCCCCACTTTTTGAGTAGAGCGTAAGCGATAGCCTGCGATACTCCGCTAGTCTGTAGATTCCGCGAGCTGGTATCCAGATCTATGGCGTCCAGTACCTCTTTGGGACCCGTAACGAAGCCTAATCGCAAGCCGGCGCTCAAAATCTTGCTGAAACTGTCGAACCTCACCACTCTACCCACTTGGCCCAACTCGGCTTCCAGGTGCAAGTAGCTCTTGCCCCTCTCCCTCTTGACCGCGTCGGCGTCAGGCGTGAGGTTTTCAAAGCTGAGAAAGTAGTACGGATCGTCTTCCAGGAGCAGGATGTTGTACTTGGTGACGATGGAAAGGATGGCTCGTTTGCGAGATTCCGACGCCGTAGTACCGGACGGATTGGCGCCGGTCGGAGTGGTATAGATAAACTTTGGAAACGGCGCATCTCTCGTTTCCGCTGCAGTCGACCAGTTGGACAGGAGGTGATCCAGCGCCTTTGGTTCCAACCCTTGTTCATCCGTTTCTGCTTCAAACAACCTCGCTTTGTGAGCAACCAGACTCGGCAAGATGCCTGAATACGCGGGACTCTCCAACACCGCCGAATCGCCTTGATCGATCAATGCCTCAAACGTCTTGGTGAGCAGATCCTGAGAGCCGTTTCCGAAGCTACACCTCCAGCTCTCCGCTTTGGCCCGCGAATGAATGGTCGACTGAAACTCTTGAATCCAATCGACGAACTGGGGTAGACCGCTGGTCGCAGAGTACTGAAGCGCAATGTCCAGATCGGGACCTTGGATGGAAACGGTTTCGCTTTTGCCGTCAGGGTGAATGGAGGGTTTGAGTTCGAGTGAGATCTTTTGAAAAGGAAACGTGTCCGCATTGGGTTTACCGGATAGCAGACTAACCATGCCAGGGATGAGTTCGGCGGGGAACAGCGATCGAATGGCCGAGGGCATGCGATTGCGTGCGGATGACGACAGAAGCGCTGTGTAGTCGAGTGGTGGTGACATTGTGGCAGGATATGGTGGTCGGAGACAGGGTTGGTGGTAAAAGAAGATCGTGGTGGTAGCGAGAGAAAGCGGAGAAGGCCAGGCCGCACTGACCAAGCCCAAACAGGCCAAGTTGTGTTGCCGGACTAGATACCGACGTCGTTTGCGGACCCCCGCAGATTGGGCTTACCCCGGATTCTGAGTTTCTCTTTGGGGGTTCCACTGACTGCAACGACGGGCTTTGTCCCACGTCTACACGGGGAGCCTATGTTGGTAGCAACTGGCCTGGACGATATTGTACCCAGCGATGCTACGGTGACGATTTCGAATCGGCCAAGGATGGCACACTTGGGTTAGATTGCCCAGCAGCCAAATCCGACACTAATCTCGATTCTTACACATTCAGACAGCTTCTTGTCACGATTCAACCTTGCTCGACACTCTATCCATCAGCAACAAAGGTGTGCAATGGCATTGCTTCGTCCTGACATCAACAAAGCGCTTTGCTGGTGCTTACAACACCCAACGTCCAAACATACGATCAAACAGACTCATGATCGTCCACTTCCTGTTCTCCGCCTCGGGGAAAACCACCGAGCGTTCCGAATAAAACACCTGATCATCCACCTCATCGCCCTTCCTAGGCAGACAGTGCATAAACTTCCAATCCGGTTTGGCTCCTCCCTGTTTCGCCATTTCTTCCGTCACCTGGAAGCCAGCGAAATCACGCAGACGCTGTTCCTTTTGAGCTTCATCACCCATACTGATCCATGTGTCGGTGACGATGATGTCTGCATCTTTGACCGCTTCTGCTGGATTGTTGGTCCAGTTTACCTGTCCTAGGCTGACGGCAGAGGTGCCGGATTTGGAAAGCGCAGACAGACCATCCTGCATTGTTCCCCATACCAGCTCGTCGCGCTGGTAGGCGTCGCCTTTGGGTGTTGCAACCGAGAGGTTAATTCCCAGACGTGGGTAGGCGACGAGCATGTCGTTGAGGATGTTGTTGCTGTCTCCTACCCATGCGACTTTGAGGCCAGCAAGCGAAGTGAGGTCGGTAGGCGAAGATGCAGGAGCGTAGATCTCGAGCAGGGTCTGCAAATCGGCCAGGATCTGAGTCGGATGGTATCGTGCCGAGAGTGCATTGATCACCGGCACAGTCGAATGCTTCGAAAGCAGTTCGACTTCATCATGGCCTCCCACGCGAGCCATGATACCGTCGACCATCGAGCTCACCACTTTAGCCGTGTCATACAGGCTCTCATTGACACCCAGCTGAATGTCGGATGGTGCCAAGAACAGCCCTGTGCCACCGAGCGAGGCGACACTGGTCTCGGAAGCAACTCGAGTTCGAGTACTGCGTTTGCTGAACATGATAGCGATCGACTTGTTCTTCAAGCTTTGCACGATGGGCGATTCTCCAGCTGACAGCTGTTTGCGCGAGGACTCGGGGAGAGCGAGAGATGTAGCTCGAAAGGCATTCTTGAACTCGATGGCCGATTCGAGAACCGAGCCGATTTGGGCGGGGGAGAGGTCGGCGAGCGTCAAGAGATGAGGTGGGGCACGCTGGGCGGCGGTGGCCGATGAGCTCGAGGCGAAGCGACGCACTGCAGGCGAGGTGGTGCTGCGAAGAAGCGCGGATGCCGCTTGTCGTCCAGTCATGGTGAAGAAGCGAGACTGTATATGGTTGGTGGAAAGGAATGATGCGAAGGAGGAACTTCGAGACTTGAAAAGAAGTTGGCCCCAGCACAGAAATCGCAATCTGAGCCCTCTTATTTTTTGCCCTTCGAGTCACGCTGCCAATCGCAAGATAAACAAGCCTCTGACTCTGACTCTAAGTTACCGAGCTTCCGTATCGAATCAGCCTTTGAGCTTTCGTTCCCTCCTGACCCAGCTCAGTCACCGTCGACATACAGTTTCGCAATCTAGCTTACACCGTCATCGACCTCGATCTCATCTCAGCTGTTGAACGAGACTACATCAAACAAAAGCATATGAACGGAGTAGTAGTATTAGACAGACGAAGTGTATAAGATCTGTACATGTAAAAAAAGAGGCAGACTCAATCCACCAGTAAGACCTGATCTGGAAATAGTGGGAATGGCGCAGTATCCTCCTCTGAAGAGGGAGGGCGCGAGAATCCAGCTAAAGTGGATCCAATTATTAACGGCGAGTCTAAGGGGAAAGAACTGCAAATGCGAGTACGGTGCAAAAACGAGACTAGAACCATGGATGGGGGGAAAGCAAACGACTAGGTGATCCAAGGGGGCGATCAGCCTAGAAGCGCGTAAGGGTAGCAATCGATGGTGGAAGAGGTTTTCGAACCGCTGGGGAAAGCGGGCTGGACGGAGCCGGTCCGACGAGGGTCGAACTAACAAAATATAAACACAGTGCAAAACGAGAACGGGTATCAATACAGACGAACAACGAACAACATGGACAAAGGCCAGCGAGAGAAGGACTTCAACGTCGCGACCAGCCAGCCTGACTAGGTATGTTTACAGGCCAGCTGATGGAGGCGTCGTCGTCGTCGCGATCGCGGTCGGTGACGATGCCTGCTGTTGTTGTTGTTGCTGCTGCTGCTGCTGCAAAGCCTGCGTCAACCCGGAAGGTGGTGTGGAGACTACGGGAGTCTGACGCTCACTTTCCTCCTTGCGGGCGGCGGCGGCGGCAGAAGCAGCGGCAGCAGCGGCAGCCGTAGCAGCTGCGCTCTTGGCAGCCTGAGCCTGGATCTGTTCCTGAGCCAGCTGCGCAGCTTGAGCAGCAGCA
This sequence comes from Ustilago curta, assembly GCA_928722295.1. Lineage (NCBI taxonomy): Eukaryota > Fungi > Basidiomycota > Ustilaginomycetes > Ustilaginales > Ustilaginaceae > Ustilago > Ustilago curta. The sequence continues at coordinate 375,579 of CAKMXH010000011.1, read as the reverse complement.
GCGATCTCCTCCTGGCTGAGCGTGCTGGTGCTCACAGGAGCACGGCCGGTCGCATCCACCTTGGCGCTAGCACCGCCGCCGGACTGAAGAAGCTGCAGACCCAGCAGGCCATGCGAGCCAGAGTGGAGGTAGTGGTATCGCAAGCCGTTGAGGTTCTTGTAGCGCTTACCACAGGCACCCACCTGGCAGATGTACAGACGGTCACCCAATGGGATGGGAGCCGGAGTGGCAGGGCTGACCGGGTCGGGCGACGAGGTGGCGCTGATGGTGGGGGACGAAGGTGAGCCCAAGGTAGGGGTGACCGCACCTTCCTCAATCTTGATTCCGTCAGCCGACTCGGGTTGTGGCGAGCCAGTGGTGGAGTTGGTGGTGATGTGGATGGTGGGTGGCTGGGCAGCGGCCTGAGCGGTGATAGGCAGGTTGTTCTGGTTGCAGGCTCCGTGGAGACGGTGATACTTGAGACCGTTCATCTGCTTGTAAGCCTTGTCGCAGCCGGGCGCGGGGCACTTGTAAGGCTTGTCAATGTTGGCGGCACCGGCGCGAAGGGCGTTCTCGAGCGCGATGGTGGAAGCGCTGGTGACGGCGCTGGTCTTCTCACGCTTTGCTGGGGGCTGCGAAGAGGAAGCCGTGCCCGAGGCGGGGAAGAAGAGGTTGGGAGGAGCACACGAGGGAAGGTGGTGCTCGTCGGCATTGCTCGATCGGATCGAGAGCGCCGAGAAGGCGGCAGGGTTGAGACCATTGCTAAAGTAGCCGTCGTTCTCCGAGTCAAGGGAAGGTGTGCCCGGGATGGAGCTGCCAGGTGTGGAGAAGGGCGAGTTGGGTGCGTAAATGTTGGGCGTACCCGGAGCCCTGCGACCCACGCCGCCGTCGATGAGAGCCCTCCTCAATGACTGGTGGATGGCGCCGTTGGGATTAGACGAGGAAGCGCTGTACTGACCAAAGGAACGCTTTTTGCCCTTAGCGAGCGACGGCGAGCGCATGACTGTTGTGTCAAAGGCTGAAGCCTTGTCAGTGTCATCGAGGCCCGTTGGGGTTGTGACGTCCGAGTCGCCGATGGTGGTGGCCGAGGTGGCGCCGGGAGTGGTAGCAGCAGTGGCAGTGGCTGCGGCCGATGAGGTGGAGCTGGCATTGGAGGTACGAGGGCTGGGAGGTTGCGATGTCGAGGCGTTTGAGGAGCCCGAAGACTCGACCTCGTCATCGGCAATCATGGCAGGCATCTCGTCGTCCTCGAAACGGACGTGGCACTCCTCGTAGTGCTGAAGGAGGTCGTGGAGGTCGTCGAGCTTCTGACCACAGCATGTGAAGTTGCGGCAGAATGTGGATTCGAGCCTGACAGACGAAGGGGCGACGGTGACATCCGACTCGGTGGAAGTGCCAAATCGTGAGATGGAGTAGTCCATGATTCTGATGACGCGCGACAAAGCGAGGAGATGCAAGGAAAAACAAGGTTAGATTCGAATTGCAGAGCCTCGAGGGCGTAGGATGAGCTGCCGTCGACGAGCGGAGCCGAAGCAGAATTGTACTTACTCTGAGACATCTTTTCCGAACGAAACAGCCATGGGCTCCTTGTAGCTTGCGCTGCCGACAAAGCTAGAAGAAGCCCGTGGTGTGAGACCTCCAGGACGTTGGAAGGCGAAGGAATCCATGCGGCCGGGGGCCTGTGCAATCGGAATTGGTGCTTGCATCATGGGTGACGTGTATGTAGGATGAAGAGGAGGTAGGGTGACGAGGTGAACGCTGTCGGAGGCGTAGGTGATATGCTCCAAGAGACAGAGTGAGGTGTTGTGTCGAAGATGAGAAGGAAGCTATTGCTCTGTGATGCAGGGTTAAGCAGTAGCGCAGCAAGGGTCACGATCGAGGGACGGTGGTCGACGAAGTCCGGATGTGAGCGTCGGAGGCTAGGTGAAAGTGGCGAATTGAGCGTTGTTTTGCGGAGGTGATTGAAGTGAGGCAGATGTAAGGAAGGAGATGATGAGATGTAGGTATATGTGAGGTGGACAAGATGTGATTATAGATGATGAGCGAGATGGAGGCGAGGATGCTCCAGAGGGATGGATAATATGGGCTGAGGAGGTATGTGCTTCCTATACGGGAGCTTTTGTTCTTGGGTCTCGGCAGTTGAGCTGTGGTGCTTGGACCGCTGGGTGATTGGTGGCGAGGTGGTGCGCTGGAGATGCAATGCAAGGTGGAAGCGCAGAAGAGCTTTGTTTGTCTTTTTGGGTGGGTGGGTGCGTTACGCAGCAGCGAATGATGAGGGAGAGGTTAGGATTGGATGGCAAAGGACAAGGGAAGAATGGTAAGGGCAAGAGTGAGAATGCGAGCGAGAGCGAGAGCCAGAGCGAGAGCGAGAGCGAGATGAAGGGGAATGCCGTGTGGGTTTTGGAAGTGCAGGTGTGGTGAGGTGATGTGTGCCGTGTGGGATTGCCAGCCTAAGGGAACAAGTGAGACTGACGGTTCTTTGCTTGAGAAGAACTGGAAGGCGGGCCAACGAGAGAAAGAGAGAGGCGCAGCGCCAGCAGTAATGGCAGAACAATTCTAGAGAGTACGGTTTAGATGCCGGGCCTGGGTGCAGCAAGGAGAGGAAGAAAAGCAATTTCCAGAGCCCAAATTGAGTTTCGGGCGAACCGCGAGCGAGGCCAGGCCAGTCGCAGCAGACGACAGGTGACGAGAGGCGGGTCCCGGCAGAATTAATGTGCTCAGCAGTTGTGACGGTCTCGGCTGAAAGCGACAGTGACCGACAACAGCCAAATGCTGAAAGCTGGTTCAGGGACAGGAGCGCGTGTGAGCTGCGCAGTCAGGGAACAAGCGAAGAAGAGAACAATGGCAAATGCTGTTGACTAAGGCTGAATCGACGGAAAGGCACTTGAACAGAGGAAATTGACCCAGGCGAGACAATGGCAACGAGCAGAGAACAAGAAGAAATGGTGCTGCTGCTGCTGCTGCTGCTGCTGCTGCTGCTGCTGCGACAGAAGAATGGGCCCAAGAACCGACCAAACTGGGTCGACGAGGCAAGCGCGCGCGACGCTGAAAAACCAACGAGGTTGCAACGGCGCAGTTGGGCCGAATTGCCTCGAAGCGGAGTTAGGCTGCAGTGGCAAGGTGACAGGGCTTTCGGCTGTTGAAATTTTTCGAGATTTTGGAAGAACTGAGGTCCTCGTGTGAATCGCATCAAAAAACAGAACGAAATTACACGCACATTGTCAGAGGTGGAAATTTTGAGAATTTCTGTTTCTGGTTCATGCGATGACAGAGCCAGAGCCGCGGACTCAGCATCACACCCACACACTGGCAAGCGAGGCAAAGCGGGTTTGGTTTCGTCACCAGCACAAGCACCCTTCGCTTTTCTTGGTTGGCAGACGGCTCATCTTGTCACCTGCGCGGCTGGGGTTGCTTTGCATTGTGTTTGCACCCTCATTTTTGTCTCGCCGCCGACGAAACAATGTATGTCATTTCGAATGACCACAATTGCGAGAGGGGAAGCCCCCATTGTTCTTTTCGCATCCGTTACAGCAGAATGGATCAAACGTCCACTTTGCCCAGCAAGAAGAGTGCGACACACACACTCTCGTCTGACTGTTCTTGGGCCTTGGTAATGCAGCCGGTTGGCCGATGCTTTAGTTGCGCAGATCCCGGCGACGCCACTAACGCAAATGCGCACATCCGAAGACCGCTTGGCACAATGCAGCTTCTTCTTCGCACTCTCCTTAGGCAACTGAGCAAAAACAAGTCTGAGCTCATACCACGTTGAGCTATGATGCCAAAGCAACTCTTGGATACAGCAAGATCGCAGGCAGCTTCGCAAGTCCATCATTCGAGCTTGGGGAATGCTGCAAAGTTCAGCTTGGAGAAAGGGCCGATGTGATTCATTTCGGTGTTTTAATAATTTAAAGAAAAAAAAAACCACTTAGGCCGAGGCACACGACCAAGCGTGTCATACGGCTGTTTCACCTGGAAGAGTTGCTTTTTCAACCTCATGGCAAACTTGCAGAGAGCAAATGAAATTTAGAGCCTCGCTAAGCGCAGCAGCGTGGCAACAAAATTGCAGACAGCATTTTGCACTGTAAGGATGGCCGGCGAGCAGCAGAAGCAGCAGCAGCAGCACGCTTTTTCTTTTCCGACAACTTCTGGCAGCAACGGCAACCGCACCCGCGACCGCAACGCCCCAGCCAGTAAAGTTTCTGCTTTTTGTCAAATCCATTCCGGTCCACAAAGAACCGTGCGCATTAGTGCTATACGGTACGCAGACATAGGAGAGCATCCTCTAGATGTGGTGGATGTAGATGTCGACAGAGACAATGCCAAACAAAGTTGAGTCGGGTTAGTGCTGTTTCATTTGTCAAGCTTACGGCCGTGGTGGGGAATACGCCTCAATGGTGACCAACCTCCTCAAAAGAAAGCCTTGATGCCGTGTGTGAGGCGCACAATTGTCGCTCTAAAAGCGTCAGTGCCGACGTTTGTTGTGGATGAACGAGAAGGGCGACACCCCATCACCAGTCTCGTGCTGTCGACAAAATATGGCCGCAAATGGTTAGACGCTGATCACCAGCACGGTAGATCAGTTGAAGTTGTTTTGTTCATCTTTGCCAGTTCAATTTCCCACAAATTGGTCTTACCACATTGACCTATGCTTGGTGGGGCCAGAGCCGATTCATTGCTTGTTCGTCTCATGAGTTCAAGACCTGCCTGAGGGTTTTTGTTATGTGTTTTTTTTTCTTTTCTTATTTTTTTGGTATCTCTTTGGTTCAAAGTCCGATCTCGATTCGCTGCAGGGTTTGACCAAAGTTTGAGAAGTCATGCACAGGCTGCAGCAATTTGCGTGCAGCACCCAACGGCCAGTGCGGAGCATTTCTTCGTCCCCTTGTCGGAAAACTTGGTCTGTTCCACTGTACCAGATACAGAACACTGGTCAAGTGCCCATTCAACGTTGAGGCCATCCACAGTCTCCTCTCTTACGCCATCCCGACCGATCCCTACTTACATGACTTGGACCCCATTGCGGCCTAACTGCGGACCTTGAACTCTCGAGGGCTATTGTATCAATTTTCATGCCGAGTAAGACCATTCCAACTTAGGACGATATGGATTCAGCCGAGAGCTGATGACGAGGTCATAGCGTCCACTCCACGCCTAGTTTGGAGCAACGCTTCTCCAGGCGAGTGAGAATGCGCGATCGTGTCGAGCCAAGTCGAGTACAAAGCTTGACCAGGGAGCGGCCTACCTCGCCATGGAGCCGAGAGGGTCAGCCTGGCCGAAAGAGAATTGTCCAGAGCAGCGTGATTCTCGCTCGGGTGAAAACATCGAGTACATTCGCCAAGCGAGGTGACACACAGCCAAAGTGTGGGACAAGTCATGCCTACTCGGGAATTTACGTTGGCAGTCACTCGTCAAATCAAGCAAACAGTCTTTGACCAACGGTTCAACTTCGTCGCCGAACAAGCTCCGCATTTCCTACGAGCTCGGCCATTCAGGTGGGCGCTTCAGTACCAGGCAAGTTGTCGGGGTCTCGCATAATGAACCGGTTCTACGCAAACCATGCTCGCGTCACACTGGAACCGCACGCCATCTCTCGCCACAGACGACATTACCAGGATGGCAAAACCTCGAAAAGCGCATGACGGCTGTCTCTACTCGTCTAAGGCAAGTCTGGGGAAAGCCTGCGACTCTGTGGTGGTTTGTGGGTCTGGTGACAAGGCGCCACGGCACAAGAAGGTGGCAGAGCTACAAATGAGGCTTCATGCCGGCGTTGGCCAACAATCCCTCGTGGTGGTGGTGGTGGCGCGCTCCTACAGGTCGGTCAAGTATACACCGAGGCTCGAATCGCCTAATTCCCATTCCATTCAGTTTCATCTGGTTTCATGCTTCGAACCTTGCTTGGGTGAACCCGACTAGGCTAGTGGCAGAGACTTCTCCTTTGTGGGTGGCGATGACCATCCGCCACTTTTTGTGCGCTCTCTCGTCCCAAGTAGGCTAGTAATGGCACCAGCGAGCCAGTCTAGGAGTCGGTGTGAGACACGCTCGAGACCGCTCATCCCTCTGAGAGGGCAAACTTCGAGCCTAACCTCTTCCGTCAAAGCTGGTTCCTGGTGCTGCCGATCCCATTTCACTCTATGAATCTCAATGCATCCTGCAAGGTGTAAATTCCAAGCCCTACTCTATTTGCAAGCAACGCAGGACGCCAGCTTTAGCGAGCTATTCTGCCTCACCTCTACACAGCCTGCATCCGGTTTCGGTCCTTGCCACTTTGGTAGTGAAGCGGGGCAAACACCCTCACATTGAGTCTCTTAGCTCGAGAAAGGCACACAGTGCTTTTGTTCGCCTGCATGGCCAGCACCCGAGGGTCCAAAAGTCTAAATGCCAGAGTCAACCTGCAGCCATCATGTTTGCACACAGAAGACGACTTGGCTTTTCGCTGCCACTGCAAGTCGGGCTGTCGCTTGCCGTGTTAAGAAAAAGTTGACCGGTGTAGGCTAAGCAAGCGAAGGCGGTTGCATCTTTCATGCCGAAGTGTTGTCGCTGTCCCGTCGAAAAGAACTAAGCTGGCGCAGAGGGTCTCATCATGCTTTGCCCTTCTAGATCGAGCAGCAAAAGCTTTCGACTTGATAGAGCTGTCTCAACCGAGATCTGTAGGGAACACAATGTCGGTCGGATACGGTCCGCGGCGACTGCGCGCGTTGTGGTCAAGCTGAAATTCGCTGTTTCGGCACAGCCAATTCCACCTGCCGCGGCCGTGCAAGCACGACGACCAAGCTGAAGGTTCGGCACTTTTGCCAATGGATCCGACGCAAACGGCAGACGGGGGACGCGCTGCTTCCGCTTTGGCCCGAACAGTAAACTTGCGAAACGGCCGAGAGATGAGCATACCACATCGGCACTCAGCTGCCAACACCGAGCTCGGGAATGACCGCTTGTCGAGGACCACGAAACAAACAGTCACAAGAAGCCTGACAGGTTTCATGCTCGTTCAATAAATTATGCCGACGACGGCGTGCTCTCATCCTCAGGGTTGCGGGTAGTGGGTCAAGTTCCGCAAAGCCTTTTGGGACACAGCTGGTCCCTTGACGTCCACTGGGTCCAGGCTTTTTGCCTGTATCGCCCGGGACTCACATCCAAACCCAGCCAAGGCCGGTGGTTGCGGGAACCCTTGGCCGTGGCGTACAATTCGAACCAGGCGCACGCCATGAAGCGATAGTTGATTGGACCGAACCCTTCCGCTTGTCACAATCCATGTCACTCTCACACCGGCGGGGAAGGATTGTCATAAAGTCAGCCCGCCACCCCGAAGCAAAGTCCCCATGTTGACCGTATGACCCTTGTACAGGTCGTGCGCACTTTAGTTCCTGACCAGCGACCTGCGTGGTTTTTTGGAACTGCGACATTTCGAGTCTGCAGATCACACGGTCGTGGTCCTTCTTCGGACGCGATAGAAGGGACACTTGCGGACTTTCGGTAGAGGACCCTCAACTGCGAAACTTTTGCAGTTGTTTTGTTTTGAATTGATTCGACTCGAGGCGGGGCTTGGCAGCTCTGCACATACAGGTACGACCTGCATGGTGGTGCCCGACCACATTCGGTGAGGAACTGACGTGGCGCCTTTGTTTGATTGCTGTGCACAAAGGACAATGGCCGAGCTGCTTGGCCTGCGGCTCGGAAACGAGCGACAATGCTTTGGGATTGGATTTTGGCCAGTCTGTTCTGCAGAGCGTAAATAAACAACGACAAAGCTGGTCATGGGTGTGCCGACGACGACTTGTCGAAAGAGTACATAACGATGTCTAGGACGAGGTTGCGATCGACTTGGCGAGCAAGCCAGCTCTAGGAGGCACATCAACCCAGTCAGAGCCGGCCATGGTCTCAGACCGACGCTTCGCAACCCACGCTGGCATCGCCTCAACCTCGATACGATGTCGGCTTGTTCCGCTCCTAACACGACCTCTCTATTCTCTCGGCGCACGGCTGTCCGAGTCGTCAATGGGTCAAGAGATAAATTAGAACCATGCCTGTTTCAAACTCAGCCCACTTGTCCTCCTGTTCCTGGGCGAACTTGCCACGAGGCAGTGTTCCATCTGCTCATCTGTCAAGGGATCGCCATGATATCGGAACGTCAAAGAGAGCTGCTGGAGAGCGAACGTCGAAAGCTCCCTGAAATGAGGACTGATGCCGGTCTATTCGCCGCCTTTTTTTCGGCATGATCTCACCGTGTCCGTGCGAACAAGGGGTCCCGCGACCGCAGTTCGACCGCCTTGGTCGTCTGTTACGACAACAAGAGGTTCTTGGGTATGCTTGGCGAAAACACACATCGGCGCCATTCGCATTGCGCGGCAATAGCTCCACCGTGATTGGTTGTTCCCAAAACGCGTTGTTGGTCGATGCAAAACGGCCAAATTGCTTCCGCGGCAGATGGTTGGCAAATTTATGCATGCTCTGTTTTACGAAGCGGAACCAGTTTCCCGCCAAGCTCAATCCCTCTTGGGTGCCAATCAAAAGAGCATGGCTGAGATCTGCCGTGCATGCCGATTAGCATGGCTTGGGGATCTCGCGTGAGTCGGTCGTTTTGCACTTGTAAAAGCAAACCCGCTCCGGCTATGAAGCCGACTTGGCGCCGTTGTACAAGCATAGCAGACCCTCAAAGTCGGTCAGTGGTGGTTCGTGCTCGTGCTGTGATTGGATCGGGCGTTGGTGTCCGACCGAACCATGTCGCTCCTGGAAAAGTGTGAGACCTGGATTGTTTTTGCATCTTGGCGAAGCGACGATGTTGGATCTGTGCTCCACCGTGTGCAACTCGCGGCGGTTACACCGAAGCAGGGTCATACCTTACACGCACAGCTTTTGGTCTTTGCGCGGACAGACGTCGTTTGCGGTACAGCGTTTTTCAGAACTCTCGAAACGACCACCTTTTTCAACCTACGAGAGAAACCACAGCCCGGAGATCCCACCCGTGTAGCCAGCTGTAAGAACATTCTTCCATGACGTTTGCGCACACGTCGCTCGAAGCACGCATCGATGCTAAAGCGCGAACCGAACAAGCCTTTACCGGGTTTGCCCAACGCATACACCCGCGAGCCGCACCACCGCCCTGCGTCTGTCGTCGTAGCAAACTTCGACCAATAAAACTTTGTCTGCGAAATGTCTCGGAGAGTTTTACATCTCTCTGCCACGCGATGCTCTAAGCGAGGACAACGCTGCTTTTTCTTGGATACTGTACTTGCCGAGGTTTCGAGCATTTCATCACTCTACAGCTGCTCCCCTTTTGGGTCGTTCGGTCCGCCATCACACGATGTCGCTTACCCAGTCTTTCTCGAGAGCGCGGAAAAGGTGAAATGGCGTTGCATGGCGATGAAAGCTTCGGCACGGTTGAGCTGCTGGAGCTGGTTTCCTGTCCCATCCGGAGTTGCTTTGTTTGGATGATCGCGCCTTGGTAAGCGAGACGAGGCCTGTATCGATAATCTACGTCAGAACAACCCTCGTGCCCCTAAGCTGATGCCACTGACAAAGTGTGTTTGAAACAAAGCCGACCGATCGATCGTCCTACCCGAAGAGTGAATCCGTCGTCATCAACAGCAGCAAATCACTCGGCTAGACTAGAGGAGTTTAGAGGCCGGTGAAGGAGGCCGTCTGTGCCAAGTTTTTGGTCTTGAGTCGCCGTAGCTCCAAACCTAACTAGCCCCAACCGTGAGCAGCAAGGGTATACCACTCCACAGTCGCTGATCAATCTCACTGGTTCCCCAAAGTGCAGAATGAACTCACCTCTGATCTCTCGAGATGAGAATCGTGTCCATCACCGTCGCGATGACAATTACTTCAATATCAGTCATGTGTAGTATATATACGCAGCCCCCGACTCTCCTTACACAACCAAAATCCAAAGGTTCCGAATTAGTTTAGTGGCTATGACGGCGCCTTGTCATCTTCTCCGCGCAGATACGGCGCAGACCCGGGTTCAATTCCCGGATTCGGAGAATATCTCGCACCTTTTTTTTTTCCTCTGCAATCTCAACCCACTTTGGCTGCCTTGTTTTTTTCAGTGTTTTTTGATCCTATGGGCTCACGCTTGACTTTTGCTAGAGAGAGAGGGCCAATGCTAACGAGAGGCCAAACCAAGTAGCACATGGAACAAGTGACACGATGAGCAAAACGACGGACAAGATCCAAAAACGTCTGATCATATCCAAAAGACCCTATGAACTAGCAGAGACAACAGCTTGAACGACTCTTGAACGCCCGCCTTTACTCTTTGACCGCATCGCCATCCATCACCACCGCCGTCGACGTCGGTGTCTGCTGACCGCTCTTCACCTGCTCCACCGCAGCAGCGTCGTTCTTGTCCACAACGACGGACGAATCCGACTCGGTGTCGCTACCGGCATCCAAGGCGCCGGATCGCGAGCTGGACGAGACGCTGCTGGTGCCCGAGTCTTCGGATGCTGCTGAGAGTGGGTCTGGTTTCTTGGTCACGGCCGGCTCTGTCGGTGGAGCACTGGTCGCAGGTCCCGACGACTCTTTTCTAGCCGTCGACGGCGTCCCACTCGCCGACCCAACCTTGGACGGCACGGGACTCTGTCTTACCCGCTTGCTCTCCTTGGCATCGCTCCACTCCATCTCGTCACTCGTATCCTCTCCCAACGGATGGTGCGCTTCATCCCACCCTTCCACCTCGGCATCGTTGATCCGGATACAGTAAGGCTCCTCCTCCAATTCCCGCCGATGCTCCTTCAACCACTCCTCGTCAAACAACTGCCTTGGCAAATTCTTGCCATATAGTTTGATCGGAATCGGCAGATCCACCGGATCATCCCTTCTCCACCTCGCCATCTGCTTGCTCTTGCTCACGATATCCGCCTTGTGATACGCCCGCGTCAGATGCTTGTTCCTCCACTTGGGCGTCACAGCTTCCCAGCCTTTGGCTATCCTCAGCTTCCTCAACCTTTGGCGTTTCCATTCGCTCTTTGTCAGCCCGTGCAGATCCTCGTCACTCGCCGCATCGTCCGAGTACGCTCCGGGGATCAAGAGCTGTTTGGGGATAGCATGCCTCAACCTCGATGCTCCAATCTCTCTGTTCCGACATTTGGTTTTCGCCCGCTCGACTCCACGATACTTTTCGTGCTTTTCCTTGTCCTCTTTCTCCGCTTGTAAACCTGTCCGGAGAGACATCCGGAAGCCAGACCGCGCTGAGTCCATCAAGTCCTTGGCGACATCTTCCAAGTGATCCCGATCAATCGTTCCGGGAACAATGGCATACGCTTCGGGTTTCGCTTCGACCTTTTTCGATCCTTCGGTGACGATGGCGTCGATCAGCGACTGATTGGTACGGTAGAAATCGCGACTGGTGAAATCGACGTGGAAGATGTGCGTCGTGATCGGCGGTTGCGCCACCGTGCCTGGAGGTAGAGAGGCAAGGATCTGCTTCTCTTCTTCCGTCAGATACGGATTGGGCACCCATTCGGCGACCTTGTACGTGTTGCGAAGTTTGCGAAATTCGTCAGTGCCAAGCCAGCGGTACAGATGTTCGCGCAGATCCCGTAGTAGCTTGCGATTGCGGTATCGTTTGTCTCCTTCCTGTCGCAGTCCCACTCCGAGCGTGGGGATGCGTTTCGACGTGTCTGAAGGCCCTGCCACGTTCGGATTGTTCGGGTTGGACGACACATTGCGGTCAAGATGGCTGACCGAAGCCGGCGCCTTGGCGGATGCGCTGCTCGCGCGTGCACCGGAACCATCTTGAGCCTCAGGCGTCTGGGAGGATGGCTTTGAGGGACTCGCCTCTGCATGTGAAGCGCCGACAGTCTTGGATCGACCCTGCTTTCTTCTCTTGCGCGCAGGCTCTGAGAAGGGGTCACTGTGCTCCACCTCTGGGCTCTCATCCCGAACATCCGGCGAGCGCCGTGACTGGCCAGAAGGCTTATTCGAGCCATCTTGCTTACGGCCGCCATCAGTTGGAGCATCGAGCATCTGCTGCGCCACGGATCCCAGACCCAAAGCTTCGAGCATTGTCGGTGTGACACCTAGCGAAGTCAAGGCAGCGAGGGCGGCAGCGTTCGTCAGCGGTACACCATGAGCAAGCTGTGTTGCAGCCTGATGGTTGTTGAGGCGGTTGCCGTCCATGTCGGGCATGCCTGGACGAGATTGTTGCTGGTGTGGCTGCTGCTGCTGCTGCGGCACTCCTTGATTGAGCAAAGCTTCAAGGCCTTGCATCGAGTTGTGGAATGCTGGATTGGCGTTCGCGTTAGCAAGCGACTGGAACAGCGACAAAGCGCCTGTGCGGTTGGAGGTATCTGTTGTCTGAGAGAGATACTGAGCGAGCAGGGCAGACATCAAAGGCGCATTATGCGCATTTGCACCTGGTTGACCATTCACCCGTCCGCCAACGTCGTTCGAATAGGCACCACTGAAGCCAGGTGCGCCACCAGGAGAATCGGTGCCGCCTTGGCCATTCATGTTGAACATACCGTTCGCATGTGGGTTCTGCTGGAAGCCAAGACCAAGGTCGAAGGGTATTCCAGCCGTGTTTGGCTGCTGCTGCTGCTGCTGTTGCTGCTGCATACCAGAACCGGCCATCCCAAAGCTGTTCAAAGCGGCAAATAGATCGTTGCCAGCGCCAGCGCCTTGCCCAGGCAGGCTTGCGCCCGTAGTGTTGAACAGACCAGCCACGTTGTTGTAAGCTGGCGAGTTTGATAGCGCTCGAAGCTTGGACACTCCTTGATCGAGTTCCGAAACGAGAGCCTGAGAAGCGCGCTCGATAATCGACACGACGTTGCGGATATCGCCTCGATCGGATGGAGTTGCTTGCTTGGCGTCTCGCAGCGATTGGGAAAAGGTCGAGACCGAGGAGCGAGCATGATCCAGAATGGAAGCATGTTCTTGCAGGAGCGAAGGCTGAGGGTCACCGAGCGCAGCAGCATTCGCACCGAGCAACTGTGCCAGGTTTGGTTGCGGTTGCGGTTGCGGTTGTGAGTTGGTTGGATGCTGTTGCGGATTCAAATGGACATTGCCATGCTGAGGACGTAAGGATGATCCTTGCTGGCTCGACTGACCGGCTGCTGGTTGATTGCGTTGTCGCTGATGTGATTGTCTTTGTTGCTGCGGTTGCTGATGTGGTTGGGACGACTGACGCTGCTGCTGCTGTGAGCGCGAACGCGACTGTGAACCGTCAGACAGCTGCGCTTGTTGTGACTGTGAATTATGAGGCTGCTGTGGGAGCAGGTTCTGAGGTGCAGGTTGAAGCTGATTCTGGACGTGTGCTAGTAACGAGGCAGAGGCGCCGGGTTGAGAGGAAGCAAGATGACCAAAAGGACTGTGGATTTGCTGCTGATGTTGGTGCGTCTGGAGCAGCTGAGGAGGTAGAAGGTTGAGTGCAGAGGTGAGCGGGTCTGTCGTCATGGAGGAGTGAGGCAAGCCATTTGGAAAGAGCCCTCCTTGATGCCCTGTTGAATCGAGACTTGCTGGTGGCTGTCCCAAGTTCATCGGGATATGCTGCGTTTGTTGCTGCATATTGGGCCAGGCACCTCACAAGCACGTCCGTATCGTGACCGTGATGGCGGTCGAGCCTGCTTCAATAATTCGAAAGTGTCCGTTCGCCAACGGTGGCGCACTTTGGTTGCGTTGATCGGGATGCAATACGTGCTCGCGAAGTGAAGACGTTGTTGCTGCAGTGGAGGTGCTGCTACCAGACGAGCGTCGCTTCTCCGGCTTCCGCACGGTGTGCTAGCCTGTTGGAGGACCCGCAGCCTGCAGACGCGAGCGGCATATGATGGTGTTTGGAGCGAGAAAGAGAGAAAGAGATAGCGGACAACCGCCTTTGTTTTTTTCTCTGAGATTTCCCGGCATGCGGGGGCCAATTGACGATTTCGGCGGTTTGCCTTTAAAGCGGCACTCTGTGCCTGATTGTTTAGCCACGGCTCAATCTCGGACGAACGTACAAAACCATCCTCTGAGTCACTACGCCTTGTCTGCTCATTACCGTTCACGCCAAATGGCCATGGCAATCAACGCAATTACAGTCTCTTCATCATGCTGGCCTTTCAGCATTGTCAGTTTGATGCAATTTCTATACTGTATCTTCATTGTGCGCGTGTCTCCGATGTATCCCTTGAAGCGTGGTTTGCAGTGGTTTTTCCACTAGCAAGATCTAAGATAGAAGCTCCCACGACCCTTCACTGATCCCTTCGACCCTCTGTCTGAAATCCCACAGCCGGTCCTTGAGTTTCGCCCACATGGCCTGGTTACCTCGTGTGATGGTGAGGCGAAAGTTGCGTCCCAATGCTGCCTGGCGCTGGGCGTCTGCGCCTGAATCAATGCTCGCTTTGAGCATTGCGTTGAAGCCAATCTGTGTTTCGCTCTCCGGACATCTTGTAATGGCGTTCGTCTTACGAGCAGGACCCTCGAGACATCTCCTGGTCAGCATCTGCTCTGTATTCGGCACCGCAGCCAGAGGCCTGCCTTGCAGCTCGTCGATCAACACCCTACGTAGGACTTCGTCGTGCAGGATGCTGGCCAGCGCATCGCATAGGTTAAGTGTAGGTATGTAATTGCTCCTTGCACCACCGTCGTCGTACGTCGACGTTGCATAACAAGTTTCCTCCGCTCTGCCACTCGCAGTCGCATCACTTTGTCGCTTTGACCGAGGGAACGGCGGCGTCATCATGCAGAGCGACGAAAAGGTAGTCGATATCCTCAGCCTTCGTATCGGAGAGTCTCGTAGACTCGCAAGAAGGCGTAGAATCTTGGGCGTATGTCCCGGAGTGGAAATGTGAACGTCGAGTTCCTGCACACGATGCCAGATGAGCATGCGCGAGAACACTTTGGGATCTTCGTGCTCGAGCAGAGGTAGGCTCATCATGATGCTGAGATGGGTTGGTTGACAGCCCTGTTGACGTCGTGCGATACGTCTGGTTGGGGTGAGGTGCGCCTTGTGGCGGATCGTGACGGCACGTGTTCCCTGAAGCCGGATCTCTGCTTTGAGCCAACCAGGCATATCGTCGAGCTCCTCCTTGCTGAACAGGTCGTCTGCATGCTTCGCTTCGGGCGCTGTCAGATCCTCGTCGTTGAGATCGCCTTGAGCTTCCGCTGCATCTGCCTCCACGTCGGCTTCACCATCGGGCATCTCTCCCCAGACCTGCACGGGCTGGGATGCGCCGAATCGATAGCCTTCCCTCACTTGCCCTGGATCGCGAAGCAGCGCCATCGACTCTGCACGCCACAGCGACAGATGCGTCAGCGACGGTCCGCAGTAATGAAGCAGTCGCAGCAATTCGTGATCCCATCCTGCCGAAAATGAAGTTAGAGCCGACACGTCGTCAAGAGAGCAGAATAGGGCTCGTGTGAAACCTGCAAACTGGTACGCGGGCTGGGCCTTGACCGACCTCGAATACCACTTGCGAAACTCGCGAACGTGGCGAGGCAAGATTACCACCGAGTACAGCGCCTCCAAAGCCCAAAACCGCATCAACCGGCTGACGCAGCTGAGGCGTGTCAGCGTGACATGAGCTACAGGGTCACCCATCAGCACACCAGGCTGGAGATGGCGAACGACCCTTTCGAGTACCTCGGGAGGTAACGAAGGCTGCGGTAGAAACGCCGAAGCATCTGCTGCTTCGCCGAGCTGAGCTAGTAGCTGACCGGCTGGTTCGTGGATGCTGATGCCTGCCAGTTGCTCCTCGAGTGTCTTGCCGCCGTTGCTACCGGACGCAGAAGCTTGGTCAGCCACCGCTGTCGGCGGCATGGTTGCGATCCTGAGCCCACGACTCGTCTGCTTGCAGAACGCGGGCGAGTTCAGGATCCGTTTCGGTTCAGATCATCATGGTCCGATGTACTCGATAGCTGCGACGTCTGCGATGTTTGGGTGGAAGCTGAATTTGGCGGATTCGAGATGGTAGAACAAAGCAGGAGGTTGGTGAAGGACAAAGTCGCACCCAGCCAGCACTTCCAACATCAAAAACCTCCACAAAATCGCTTTTACCGCCGTGCTGAAGCATCAAAATTCTATGGCCCACGTCACATCGAAGCCAATGCATACTTGCTGGAACGAGCGACAAGCGTTGCTCGACACACACTCTCTACAGACGCTGAGCAAACTGCACGCAATCACAGCCGGTGGCTTTGGATCATGTCAGGACCATGCTGTCATTTTTTGGGTGGGGGTGGTGGGGGAAAGTAGAAGAGTGTAGGTCGTATATGAGGCAATGAAAGTGTGACGACAGGACACACTTGACGTGGCGGTTGAAGACTACGCTCGCCCGTCGCAAAACAGATTCGTTTGGCGTAATGTGCATGGTGAGAGTGTGGTCCGATTAAGGACCGATATGAAATACAAGATGCAGAATGTGAGGTGGAAGGGGAATGGGGAAAGGGGTAGAGCCAACGCTTCTTAGACGACGGTACCGGCGTTGGAGGCAATTCGTGGCCAGATGTCGGCGCACTCCTTGGCAACGGGACCAGTGATGGCGGAACCCTTCATCTCACCCTTGGGGTTGACAATGACACCGGCGTTGTCCTCGAAGTAGAGGAAGACACCGTCACGACGCCTCCAGGGCTTGCGCTGGCGGACGACGACAGCGGGCATGACTGTGAGAAGAAGGGAAAAAAGGTGAGCAAAGAGGTCAGTCGATGTTCGCTTTGCCTGTTGCAATCCTTTGCAAGGTTGCGGTACGGATGACGAAGGATGTAGCGCTGGTCGTGGACATCATCATCATCATCATCGCCGTCATCGTCATCTTTGGCGTCGAAGTTCCCGGTCCTATTTGCGCCCCGTATCCTAATGCTTCTCGCACGTGGGCCATTGTCTGAGCGAGCGTATTGCGCGCAGTCCACTATACCTCCGCTTTGTCCTGCCATGGTCCATGCTGTACGAATCCCAGTACCGAAGAGCTCTCTGTAATCATATGTTGCTGTACGCATCTCGTTCCTTCCTCCTCTTCTTTTAACCGAGGCTTGCACGTGATGTCTCCTTGCCGTCCTCGCAAATGATCTTCCAGTATCGCAAAAGTGACCAATCGCCTCGGATCTGCTACACCTCTTCTCCAGGTTCCTGATGCTGATGCTGACGACAATGAACCACGACACTGCTGGTGCAATCCCTGCTCCCGATGTCGATCGATTTGTGAGACTTACCCTTCTTACGCAGCTCGGGCTTACCCTTCTTGACGGAAGCGACAACCATGTCACCGGCGGCAGCGGCGGGGAGACGGTTAAGACGAGCACCGATGCCGTGGACGGCGATGACGAAAAGGTTCTTGGCGCCAGAGTTGTCGGCGCAGTTCATGACGGCACCAACTGGCAGGGCCAGGGTCATTCGGAACTTGGTACCAACGGCGGCCTTGGACATCTTGATTCACTGCGAAGGACGAAATGGGGCGAAGGTGGAAGGTATTTAGCGAGAGCTGTTCGATGTGGGAATTGGTTAAAAGGGAGGGCAGGGTGCAGGCTGTCGTGAGGTGCCGATGGATAATGCTGGACGATGTGAATGTCGTCGTGACTGGGCAGTATGAGGGTGGTGCAGATGGATGCGGAAAGATGGAGGAGTTCGAGTGATTCAAATGTGTTTGTTGACTTAGTGCGGTGTCCCAGCTCGAGGCGACAGGTTGGACAAACCGCTCCTCCCTGCGATTCGAGGTTTGCAGATGGCAGTAGGAACTCGTAACTCTCCTGGCAATAACGCAGCGAGACGAGGTGATCCGAAGCAATCCTAAGTTGGGTGCTGAATGTGAAGAATCGCAAGATGTGACTGTAACCAGTTGTTGGTCGAAAAGTGAAGTAGGGATTTGGATGAAGTCGTCGAGATGCTTGGTTGTATCATATGCTGAAGCATTGTGGAGTCGTGGACTGTTGATTTGGTGTTGCATTACCACGGCGTGGAGAGGATCGACAGCATGACCCTGCCGTTCTTTTGTCGAACAGAAACTTACCTTGATGGGGTTGGTGGATGGTGATGGTGAGGAACAGGTACGATTGGTATCTCGAATCGTAACCACGCAACGACGACGACGGCAGCGGAGGCGGCGGCGACACACTCTTCTGGCTGTCTGCGCTCAGCTCTCGAACTTTGCCAAGATTGTTTGCTCTTCACTTTGGCTGACGCGAAACCGATGCCTTCCACTCGAACTGTCTGTGGACCGGTTTTGTTTCTCTCACTGGTTATCCGAACTTGTACGCACTTTGGACATGAAATTACATATCAACGAGAACGAGGCTAAGCTGCCAAGAGAGCCAACCTATAGGACTCATTGCGTACACGAAGCGTCGATAATTTCTACTCGAGTCGCGACGGAGCCACACACCAAATTTGAACTTCGGCCGATGTTTTGCTTTGGATCACGTGCCTTAAAATGGTTATAAAATTGGTGTTGGTTATCGGGATGTCGGTCACGTCGATCAAACATATGTCAGAAAAACGCGCCGGGTGCTTGAAGACCTCGCCGTAACATGTTGGACCAGGCAGAAAATCGGATTGCCCTTTGACGTCGCCTCTGACAGCCTTTGCCATCGCTGTCAATGGTCTCTGCTTCTTAGCGACAATATATCACATCTGAACACGGCCAAGCAGGAGAGTACAATGCCGAGGCAAGACTGTCAAAGCAGCGGATCCTGGCCCTATACACAAGCTCGGGTCGCACCACATCGCTCAGATACAGTAGCGAAGGTGGGACGTGCTTGACGATGACGGTCAACAAAGAAAACCGAAAGTGGAGGGATGTCACTGGCAAAGTGCCCTTCTTGCTCTCGAAACCAATGCCTCTCCGAGATCTGCACTGCTGGCTGACTCGCCTTTCGCGCTCCCCACAACTTTTTTTGGTCCCTGCATGAAACCCGCACAACGCTGCATGACAGCTCTTATCGCCATTCCTCCTTGCTCCATCTCCCTTTCTACTCCAAATATCTTTGTTCAGTCGACGGAACCATGCTAGAAACGCTACCGCTCGAAGTGCAAGCCTACATCCTCCACTTTCTTCCCGCCCGCACACTCATTCGAACCCTCGCTCTCACCAACCACCACTTTCATGACCTCGTCGAGGCACACGTACAGCGATACTGTCTGCGATATCTCGGCCTGGGATGCCATTCCGCCGATCCCGACTGCGCAGCAGTGCTCGAGTTCGAAGCGCAACGGCCCATCGACACTGTCACTGCCAAACATGTGTTGAGCTTTTCGCACTTTGCCCCGGTCTCGAGGTGCGCGTATGGTGCCAAGTTGGCGCCAATCTCGAGTGCTGCCGTGTTCGAGTTTGCGCAGGGGTCGAGTAGCAGGGTTGCCACCGATTCGGAGAGGCTGCGTGGCGCGGGGAGGAGTGGAAGAGGGAGGGGGAGCAGTGTAAGTGTGGGGCCGGAGAGGGTGAGGAGTGCAAGGGAAGCGGGGCAGTATGTATCGACTCCGTTTCAGCCGTTCTTGCCCGGGTTGCACCAAGACGATCAGCGAAGAGCGGCGGGTGAGGTGGTCGTTTCGAGCTCGTTGGATTTGGAAGAGCGAAGGTCGCGGATGTCGCGTAATGCGTCGGCGAGCTCGAGAAGCACTTCGAGAGCCAGAGCGATTGCCCACGAGATCGCGAGTGCTCCCTTCCCCTTCCTCAGGCAGAATTTGGAAGCTGCGAATCGACACCTTATGCACCCTTCGACTTCCAACAGCGACACCGCAGATCGAGGGAGTTATACAGCACAGAGTCTGGAACAACCGCTGGACGCATACGACTGGGCGGGACCACCTGGTACCCACGCCGCTCCCTCTCGCCTCCCTCGACGTGCGGCCGACAAACCCGCCTGCTACGCGTTTCAACTCGACCCGCTCGATTCGTTTGAAAGCCTTATACTTACTCTGACCGCGCGGCGGTCTGTCCCGGACACCCGCGCCACCATCGCTGCGATGCTGCGCGGCGAAGAAGCAGTCGAACATCGGTTGCGGTATTCCAAAACCCTTGCCGAAGGCCTTGACCGGGTGTTTCGAGACTGGTTCAAACCGCATCCCCACAGAGGAGTTGATCCGGACAGCCAACTACTCGAATTCGACAATGCCTCGTGTACGCTCACCATCCAACCGCACGCATCGCCGTTGGCGCAGTCGACACACCCCGCACTCTCCACCTCATCGCACCACTACCTTTCGCGTCCACCCCTGTCCACCCAATACGCCAACCTGGCCAGCGACGAACGCGTCGAATTGACTTTTCACTGCCAGCACATCACCATCAATGCCGCCCGTCTCCTAGCCACTTTGGAACGGCTCGAGCACGACGTACTGGCAAACCAAGCGACATGTAGGGTGGCCTTCGCAACAAGCGTACCCAAGATCGTAGCGGGCACAGCAGCGATGAGGGTCATCCCAGCGGGAGCGGCAGTGGCGAATGCGGCGGTGGGGTACTTCATGGTTTCTCAACCGTCGAGGAGTGCTGCTTGAATTTGCAACGCAAGTCTGCCACTGCAACACAAACTCAAACGATGGACCAATGACATGAATCCTGATGCCGCTGTGTATATATAATTGTCAATGGTGATGACTACTTACCCTCCGCCTCAACCTCCAACTGGGCCAACTGAGCAGTCAGATCTTCCATCTGCTTCTTCAACACCAGATAGCTCGACAACTGCGCCTCGACCTGCTTTTCCAACTTGGCCCTGTCTTCGGCCTCGCTCGCATTCTTGACTCCCTCCTTGAGCTGCTTGAGCTGTTCGCCCTCGGCCGCCACTTTGGTCTCGAGCTCGATCAGTTGCGGAGTCTTGTTCTTGACCTGGGGCTTCGCAGCTTCGGCCTGCTTCTTTGCTGCCTTGGCCAGCTTCATGGCTTGCTTTTTGCTCATCTGGGGCTTCTCTTCTTCCTTTTTGCCGTCAGCAGAGCCGCCAAACTGGACACGCCAAACATCCTCTTGCTTGGGGTCGATCTGCTTGAACAGATGCGCGGCTTTGCCGATCTTGTGACCGGGGAGAAGGTCGATGCAGAACTTGCCGTCGTCAGGAATAGCACGAGGAGGGGCATCGAGCTGCTTGAGGATGGCATCGGAGGTCTCGGGCATGAATGGGTGGATGAGCGACGACAGGAGCCAGATGAGGTTGAGAGCAACGATCATGACTTCGTCACAGCGGGCACGAGACTCGGTGAAGAGCGTGTTGTCAAAGTGCGACTCGACCAAGAACAGATTTCCGCGCGCAGAGAGCGCCATCATGTGCTGCAAGCCAGATCGGATCTTGACCGCCTCCATGGCTGAAATGTACTGGCCGAGGATGTGGTTGACATCGCGAGCGAAGCGCGAGATGACGCTCGACGACGCATCATCAGCAATTTCGGCCGCAGCCTTGACCGGGCCCTCTTTGTAGCTGTGCAGCTCCGAGTTGGCGGGGATGGCTGGGATGACATAGTCGTACTTCTTCATGAAAGTGAGTACACGGTTGCAGAAGTTGCCCAAGTTGGCCAGCAGCTCCGAGTTGTTGCGAGCGATGAAATCACGCCACGCAAACTGGCTGTCTGCCGTCTCTGGACGGTTCGCCAGCAAGTAGTATCGCCAGACCGAAGCCGACAAGCCGAGATCGCGAGCCTTGTCACCAAAGACACCAATATTTCTCGACTTGGAGAACTTGCCGCCTTCGTACTGGAGGTATTCGGTGGTGTTGATGTGGTGCAACAGCGTGTAAGGGTCCTTGCTTCCGATGAGGCACGAGGGGAAGATGACGGTGTGGAAACGGACATTGTCCTTGCCCATGAACTGGTACAGCTTGACGTTGTCCGGGTTCTTCCACCACTTTTCCCATTCGTCCGTGTAGTTGGCGGTGATGCTTGGGTATCCGATGGGAGCATCAAACCACACGTAAAGCACCTTGTTCTCCATGCCCTTGATGGGCACAGGCACACCCCATTTGAGATCGCGCGTCAGACTGAAGGGCTTGAGACCCTCCTTGAACCAGCTCTCGGTGATGAGCTTGCCGTTGGAGCTCCAGCCACCCTTCTGAGCCTGCTCCTTGGCCCACTTTTCGGTCAAGGGCTGCAACTCGTCGATTCGAATAAACATGTGCCTCGAGTCCTTCTGGATGGGCGGCGAAGAGCAGAGCTTGCAGCGAGGCTTGACGAGCTCGACAGCATCGTAGAGTTGACCACACTTGTCGCACTGATCTCCACGTGCATCATCGTATCCACAGCGAGGGCATTCTCCCTCTACGTATCGGTCGGCAAGGAAGCGGACGCACTTTTCGCAAAAGAGTTGAGTCATGGTGCGTTCCTCGAGGTAGCCGTTGTCGTGCAACTTGAGGAAGATGTCCTGTGCGATCTCGGTCTGCTTGGGTGTGGTGGTGCGGCCAAAGTGGTCAAAGCCGATTTGGAACCATTCGTAGACCTGGGCGTGGAGCGCATGATACTTGTCGCAGAGCTGCTGTGGTGTGACTCCATCCTCGAGCGCCTTGGTCTCGGTAGCAGTTCCATATTCGTCGGTACCACAGATGTAGAGGGTGTTGCGATTTCTAGAACGAGAGTACCGAGCGTAGACGTCGGCACTCAATGTGGAGCCGATGATGTTGCCGAGATGCGGGACGTTGTTGACATAGGGAAGTGCAGAGGTAACTAGGATGTTGGGTTCGCCATCTTTTGGGAGGATCTTTTGATTCTTGTGAGCGGTCTCTGTGGTGACTTTCATGAGGACGGAAGGCGAGTCGTTGTGAGCCCGTGTGCTGGACACGGGCAATGCGACGGGGAAAGGGGACGCCATGATGTCGTGCGCAAGCTGCTTGAGCGTCGAGAGCAGGGGTGAGAGAATAGTTGATCGGTACGTAAGCAGAGACGAGTCTATGGTATGATGCGAGGCTCGGACTACGTTCTGCCCTTTGTTGATGGAGACGTGTGAGAACGCTGTTGTAGAGGGAGGTGGTAGTCAATAAGCAACGTCGGAAGCAAAGGCATTCTGAGCAACTTTACTGTATCTTTTGCTGCGCTCAGTCCTTCTAGAAAAATGACATTTTTTGGCGCCTAAATTTTCTCGGCTCTTGTGACTCTTAAGAATGACTCTTAAGAATTTGGCGAGCGTGCATACAGTAAAGGCACGAGTCACCTTGCGCAGCTGCAACAGTCAATCGTGCTACAGCTACAGCTTCAGCCTCGGCTTTCAGCTTTGACTGCCAATCGTATTGCAATCTGATTCCTGCCGAATCGATGGGGGCTGTGTTTGGCTTTATGAATGGAGCAAGCTGAAAAGCGCTTCAGGAATCAAGGCGGAAAATCAACCACCGCACACTCGTTATGCACAGACAAGAGCTGATTTCTGTCTAGTAGTACTGTATGCTTTTGTTGCTGTCAGATGAACAGGGAACGATCTGAGTGCTGGCTGGTCGAGGGTGCGGGGTTTGAATGGTGGGAGAGTAGATGCGAGGTGTAGATCGACTAGCTAAAGACCCTTTCCGAGAGCTAGCTAGATGTCGGTGGTGTTACAGTTATTTACAAGCAGCAAAGCGTCAGGCGGGCGTTGACAATGACAAGCCGTTGGTCGAGACAAGCTGGGCCGAGGCTGCTGCGAAATGCAAGTTTGTGCAATGAATTCGCCAAAGCTTTCATGGTGTCTTGTTGGGCTGATCCGCCTTGCCTTCGAATGCAGATGCTTCGTTTGTTCCTGCCTCGGCCTTCTTGCCTGCATCCAGTAGGCCCCACTCGGCTTCAATACGCTCACGAGCTCGCACTACCTTGCTCTGAATGTAGAACGAGCCAGCTCCGCCACCCTTCTGACCCTTGGGAGCCGGAGGCGCGTTGGTGGCAAAGAGGTGATCGTAATTCTTGACCATGGCCTCGCGCACCTGGTCGAGTATTGATTTGCCCTCGCCACCTGCTGGCGCTGTTGCTGCTGAGCCTGCGAGCCCAGCTGCTGACACGTCTTGCTTCAAGTTGAGGATGAGCTTGGCCTCGTCGAGCGTCATTCGGTGTGTTCTTGTGAGCTGGTCCGATGGCGATGCTGCTGATCCGGATCCTACACCTGCAGCGCCGGCTGCGGAAGCCTCGACTCTACCTGCTCGAGCATTCCTTCCTGCTTGCCGCCCGGCTTCTAACAATGCCTTGCCGACGATCTGAGTTCCGACAAAGAGGATCTGTGCCAGGGTTTTAGGAAGGGACTGCGGCCGAAGAATGCAATAGGGTAGGATGAGAAAGTCAGTTATCTCTACATTCTCAGTCAGAAGCATGGCAGATTGACAAGCTTACCATATTGATGCTAGCGATCCTTGTTCTGAGACCGAGGATTTGTGATTCTACCGGACACTGAACCAGCTGCTCTTGGGGTGGAGGTCGATTCAGGCGACAGAGAGTGAAAGCGATCTGGCGAGGCTGCCGTGGAGTGTGAAACTGTAGGAGCTGATGATCAGGATCAAGTGCTTGATGCGCAAGAATGTGCTGCTAGGGTCGGTGTAATGAGTGGCGCTGAGCAAACGAGGATAATGATGGTGATCATAATGCAAGCAACACAAATTGCCAATCAGGAAGCGTCGTTGAAAAGGGTCTCTCGCTCAGCATTCCGCAAATTTATGGAATTTCTCGGAACCTCTTTTTCTTCTGCCCGGCTGCCACAGTGAGCTTGGCTGCATTACCCATACTGCCATCCATTACAGCGGAAGGTACCTGAAAGCATCAGACATTCACAAATCTCGTCACACAAGCTTTCAGATGGACATGATCGCAATCTCGGCTCAGGGTCGACAAGGAGGGCAGCGACGACATGCACGATGTTGACTAGAATACAAAAGAGGTTGAGAGGGCACAGGTCACGGCATTACAGTGATTCATTCCTTGTTGGCCGAATTGAGCTGTGTGAGGCCAATCTCGACAATGGCAGGAAGCTTGTCTGCGATGGCCTTGGTTCCAGCCGGGAAGGGCAGCTTGTCGACACCGGATGCAAGGTAAATCGAGTCGGGCTCCTTGCCTGACAGCGCCTCACCCGTCGGCAATCGGCCTTTCCTAAACATCTTCTGAGCCTTCCAGCTAGGGCGACGGGCGTCTTGCAACGTTACGCTGCCGCCTTTGGGTCCTGGTACATTGCCCTTGACGTAGATGAGATCCTTCTCTGCGTCGACACGAACAACAAGCAGGTTGTGGATGGTGCCATGCTTATTGCCGCCCATGCGACCTGCCATCTTTGTGCCTGGCCAGACACGACCTGGATCCTGGTTGGCACCGGTGGAGCCGTGACTTCGGTGCGAGATGGAAACGCCGTGCGACGCTCGCAGACCATGGAAGCCGTGTCGCTTCATGACACCCTGGAAACCGTGACCTCGCGTGATGGCACGCACGTCGACCGACTGACCAGGTACAAAGTGCACTGCCGACAGTTGAGTGCCGAGAGGTACGAGAGCATCCGAAGTAACGGGGAATTCGCGAATGATCTTTTTGCCCTGTGTGATGCCGGCATTCTTGAGATGACCCTGGATCTGCTTTGTGACATGGCTGGGCGACTTGGTGTCCACGGCAGCGACCTGGATGGCGGTGTATGTTGACTCGGTAGCATTGGGACCAAAGCCAATGTGTGCCGAGACCTGATTTGTGTGGACTTGGAGCACAGTTGCTGGAATCCTCTCGCCGTTGGGGAGGAAGAAGGAAGTCATACCGCGCTTAACAGCAATGAGACCAACACGCTGCGAAGTTGGTTTCCACTTGGGCGCTCCTGATGCTTCTGGTGCGGCATCTGTGGCTGCAGGAGTGTGGGTAGGGGCTGCTTGCGCAATACGTGCTGATGTGTGGAAGGAGGATCGAGAGCAAGATGGGAGAGAGCTCGAGGTTGGAACCAGTCGAGTTGGGATCGTCGCAACGGCAGAGGCCGGAGCCACTCTTGAAGGATGCAGGGTCAAGCTGGCGAGTCGGTGTTGGAGCAGACGGCTGCCTGCTTTTGAAGTCGAGACACAGGCTCGCATGGCGACGAGACAGGGACCCTTGTCGAGGTGATGCAGCGAGCAGAAGGGATGATGGACGGTGTCGTAGGTGTTGAGATCAAAGGCTGTTAGGCAAGAGCAAGCCTTTGATCCTTGACCAGACGGAGCCAGCCTTTTTCTTCCAGGCTGAGCTTTTGTTAGATGACATAAGCGCTAGTCAGTGCAAACTGTCTCCAATTTTCTGGGATAGTGACATCTTTCAACGATCTCACAGTTTGCGAAAAAATTGCGCTGAAGCGAGCATGCCGACGTCATCGTCTTGCCCAGCTTCAATCGAAAAAGGAGAGCTGATCGGGAAAAGAAATGCGCAAACTTGAGGCCGAGATGCGGTAACGACTGGTCCAGCTTGGCATGACGAGACACAGTCGGTCGTGTTGAACAGTACAGTACAGTAGATCTCGTTACTGTACGACCCTGTAGCGACGTGTTGGAAATGCGACTCGTGACCACGCATGTTTGCAAGGCTGCCGAACATCCGTGACCCTATTTGGGATAGGAGGTGAGACATCTGTTGTACACGGTCGAGCTCAACGAACAGGCTGACTGAGAGAGCAGTGACGACACGTTCTGTGTTTTGCTGTACGTGTGTGTGTGTGTGCCGTGCTGAAGCCCTTTTGAATCGAGCGAGGCTTACTGTTACCCCAACAATAGAAGGCGCCCCTGGGTGTTTTAGTGGCCGCTCCCGAACCCACAAAACGTGTTTTTGCTCTTTGTCGGCGTCGATCCTCGCCTCGCTTTTACGCTTTATTTTTTCCTTCTCCGACCACCTGATTATAGCTTGAAACAGATGCATCATCGTCAAAACATTGATGGACTAGACTCTTGCATGGAGCTGCCCTTTCAAAGTGCCCATGCTGTTTGGACGTGGGTGAGGACAAGGCTGCCAAAATCAGACCAGCGTTGATTTTTCACAGACGGCTGAGTGAAGTGTTTGTGTGTATTCAGAAAAAGCTCTAAATGGCTCAACATCACTCACCAAACCGCACAGCCGAGCGGCGCGATTAGCGGCTCGAAATTCGCAGTTTCAAGTGGAAACAACACACACTCTCTGCAAAGGTAAAGCGTGAATAATTGCGCTTCAGCTCTCCTCGCTGCTCCACTTTTCCAACGTGGCAAAAACAGCTTTCGCAGCTTTCGCAGCTTCCGACAACTCTGGACGGCAACCTTGGATGTCTTTGCGCTCTTGACCTCCTTTTCACCACTTTCTCTCTGTCCATAACATCTTGCTCTTCCTACACATCACAACGACTCGCTCAGCCAAGCTTGCTCTCTCTCGTTATCCTTTGAAAAGCAGCTGCTGCTTCAATCACCTCTTTCTCCCTCACCGCTCCATGTTGTAAAGTCTCGTCCAGACGCAATCTAGCAACAGGAGCGGATCGCGCCATCAACGATCCTAGATCAAGCCTCATCCAGACGTCACCGGTACACACAGCATGCTGCTAAGCAACGCAGCAATCATGGATTCCACCATGCGGTCGTTGCTGCGCGAGCGACTCCAGACATCCATCGACGGCGTCGTCCATGGCGCAGAATGCTCCCACAGCGTCGCTAGCACCAACTCGCTTCTACGCTCCAGAGCTGGCGTCCTGGCCTTGATCTGCTGGCTGGCAGCTTACTCGTGCACATCGCCCGCCTCGCCTAACCGTCCTCCGAGCACGAAATCTCACAAACGCTCGTCCTCGCCCAGTGCCACGCACACATCTCGTCACATCCTCGGTCTCGCTGCCAGTTCAGCTCGCACCGAATCGCTCTCCAGGGTGCCTCGCAAAACAGCTGTGCTCCGAAGTGTACACACCTCTGCCCGCCCTCGCACGACTCATCATTTGCCCGTCTCTTCGTTACAGCAAAGCGCATCCGTCGGTCCAACATTGCGCAACGATGCTCAGTCCACCGCAGCAAGGGCATCGCTCAGCTCTTTGACGCATCCACAGCCGCGGCCTAACACCTGGCTCGATCGTCTATCCAACACATTGGCATCGCTTCTAAGAGCCTCTGAACAGCAGTCCGAGCATCGATCCTCTCCATCCGATGCGCCACCGTCCAGCCGACACGCTCGCACGCGAGGGGCGGGACGGATTCACAACGTTATGCAGGATCCGCACACCTACGACCACATTGTCTTGCCAAGACACCCTATCGTGCTGTGCCACGGCCTCTACGGCTTTGACGTGCGTGGTCCCTTCCTCGGATTGGAGATCCACTATTGGGCCAAGACGCTCGACATCTTGCGCAAAAAGATGGGTGTAGACGTGCTCGTCCACGGCGTTCCCCCAACTGGCTCGATTCAGGAGCGTGCCGAGTCGCTACACGAGTTTCTGATCAGCGACGAGGCGGACGTCCGTGGCAAGAAGCTCAACTTTGTGGCTCACAGCATGGGTGGTCTCGACGTGCGGCATTTGCTCACCCACATCCGACCCAAGCCGGAAGAATATGTCCCCGTCAGCCTCACCACCATCAGCACACCGCATCGTGGCAGCCCCTTTATGGACTGGTGCAACGCCAACATCGGGATTGGCAATGATTATATTGAGCAAGCGATCCAAGAGGCGCGAGCAGAGCGTGCCCACACCGCCGAACGCGATACGCATGGACCTTCCCGCACACCAAAGGTGCCGTATTCGCTCAAGTCGCCGCTCTTTACGCGGCCTAAGCCACTGGAAGGTTCAAGCAGCTTGCCCAAGAACAACGTTCGAAGCGGCAAGGCAGAGGAGCTCAGACGCCATGCTTCAACATCCGAAAACGAGTCTGCCGCCGAAGCGCTGTTCTCTGCTGCTTCCTCCGTCGTCGACTCGTTGAGTCCGTCGCAAAATGACGGTAAGGCTTCCAAAGCTAATGCAGCGGAAAAGATCAAAGAAGCCGTCAAGCAAGGCAAGAAGGACGACGGCACGCTGCCGTTCGGACTGTCGTCCTTCATCGGTTCTCTGTCGACCCTCACGGGATCCTTCAGCTCCTACATGTTGTCGCTGCTCGATACGCCGGCGTACGCCATGCTGTCGACCAAATACATGAACGAAGTCTTCAACCCCAGGACTCCCAATGTAGAAGGCGTCAAGTACTATAGCGTCGCCTCGCGCACTCCTAGCCTGGCCATCTGGCACCCGCTCTGGCTGCCTAAACTCATCCTTGACGCCGCTGCCGAATCTCGCACTGCGGGGGGAGAGATCGACGGCAGTGCAGACGCGCTCGGCGGCGCGGACCAAGGCAACGATGGGCTAGTCAGCGTCGAAAGTGCCAAATGGGGAGAATTTCTGGGGGTGATGGAGGGATGCGACCATTGGGATTTGAGAGGCGGTGGTGCACCGAGGTGGAAACAGAACATCAATCCGAGTACGGGCCGGCCGTATCCGACCAAAACGCACAAGATGAAGCGGGCAGCCGATAGCGGCTCGAGTTGGACCGACATTAATCGGCTGTTGTTTTCCAAGTCCAACGATCCACAGCAGGCGGTGGATGCCGAGCCAGAGGGATGGAACGGGGTTCGCTTGAGGGATCCAGATGTAGATGAGGTCGAGTCCACGGCGAATGCGGCGGCGGCGGCGGAGGAGGAGGAGGAGGAGCGTGGGGCGGCCTTGTCGTCGTTCCATCCGCAGCATCAGGACGATACGCTGGTGCAAGAGATTGCCAGTTGGATCTCGGATCGGTTACCCTCGGGAAATGCCGAGAGGCGGGCGATGGCGCAGCAGCGCGATCGATTGATAGAGCAGACCGGGTTGACGCTGTACAATCCTCAGAGGCAGGTCGAGGCGGGGTTGTCGGGCACCACCACAGGAGCGTCGGGGACGTTCATGACGCAGGCTGTGTCGTTTTCGACCAGTCCATCCGCCTCAGCGTCAGCAGCGACGGCAGCGACGGCGAAGACACCGGCCGTCGGTCCACAAGCACAGTCGGGCAATGGCGAGTCCAAGTCGAAACCAAAGAATTTCTCCGATCTCGAACGTTTTTGGATCGCTCTCTGTCGACTTTTGCATAATGAGGGTCATTGATTGCGCTTTCGTCTACTTTTGATACAAGGACAATGGTTCGATACGTTGTTGATGTTTTGTTTACTAGATACACTTTGGATGTTTTTACTCGTGGGACAATCTAGAAGCTCACTGGGGCTTTCATCTTTTGACTGTGCGAGATTGGTCAAGGTGTTGGAAAGGTCGTTTGTTTTTTTTTTTAATCTCAGGACGATCTAGAAGCTGACCCAGTTGTCTTTTCATTGTGGGAGATTGGTGAAGAGAAAGGCAAGTGGGTGTAAACCTGTATGCAATTTCTCTAGGTTGTTGGCGTCTCACCTGGAGTCTATAACCTCACGCAGTCTTTTTGAGTTTTCATGGTGCGAGATTGGCGAAGAAAAAGCAGGTCGTGGTGCCAGATTGGCCAAGAAAAGGCACGTATTGCTGCGAGGTTGGCGAGGTTGTGCGTAAGCTGTTGGTTTTGACAATCGTCTTGACCTCACCTCGATAACTGTCTTTGTGTTTGGAGGCCAAGCATCGTCCATTTAGATCCTCTGAAACGGTCAGGTGGCAACCAACCATGCAACCACTTGACCTTGTCGGCTCGGTCGCGTGCAACAGACGTCGAGCTGTCAGACAGCGAACCCGACGAATCGAGCGATTCCCTCGTGGTTCGGCTTCGGCTCTGACCCGCCCCGTTGCGTGCGACACCGGTTACGATTCGACCAGACCAGACACTCACAGACACTCGCATAAGAGGCTCTCACAAAGCTGTCGAGAATCCCATCTCGCATCTCCTGCCCTCCATCTCGGCATTTACACCCTCATCGGTCATGGTAAAAAACCACAAAACTATAATTCAACCAGTCGCGAACTTCAATACAGCCTCAATCTCAGGGACAAAATCAAAGGAGCAGAGTGGTCTCGGCGACAATACCAGTGACAAGGTAAGGGTCGCAGTTGGAAGCGGGACGACGGTCCTCGAGGTAGCCGTAGCCTTGCGCGGCAACGTGACGGGGGATACGGATCGAAGCACCGCGGTTGGCAACACCCGACGAGAAGTCGCCAATGTGGCCCGTCTCGTGCTTGCCCGTCAGACGCTTGTCGTTGTCGGCACCGTACACGGCAATGTGCTCATTGTGACGCTTGGCGAGCTTCTCAATGGCAGCCTCGATGGCCTTCATGCCACCTTCCTTGCGCATCGACTTGGTCGAGTAGTTGGTATGGCAACCAGCACCGTTCCAGTCACCGGGCACGGCCTTGGGGTGGAACGAGACCTTGACGCCCCACTCCTCGGCCACTCGGATGAGCAGGTAACGGGCGAGGGTGAGGTGGTCGCCCATCTCGATGCCGGCGCAGGGGCCAACCTGGAACTCCCACTGGGAAGGCATGACCTCGGCGTTGATACCAGAGATGTTGACACCGGCGTAGAGGCAGGCGCGGTAGTGGGCCTCGACAAGGTCACGGGCGTAGACCTTTCCGGCACCGGCACCGCAGTAGTAAGGACCCTGGGGGCCGGGGAAACCACCCTTGGGCCAGCCGTACGGGCGGTCATCAATGTCAAAGAGCGAGTACTCCTGCTCGAGACCGAACCAGGGCTCCTCGTCGGCGACCTGAGTCATGATCTTGTTGCACTGGTATCGGTAGTTGGACTTGTTGGGGGTGCCGTCGTTGTTGTAGCACTCGGCGAGCACAATGACGTTGTCACCACGACGGAAGGGGTCGGGGTAGTAGGCGGCGGGGCGAAGGTAGACGTCCGAGTTTCCACCGGGGGCCTGGTTGGTGGAGGAGCCGTCAAAGTTCCACTCCTTCAGGTCCTTGAGCGACTTGACGGGGCCATCGAGGGTGGTGGTCTTACCACGAATCTCGCCTGTGCACAGGAATCCGCGAAAAAGAGAAGGAAGCGTCAGTCTATCTTGCCCCTGTTTTGCTGTCCCTGCGAATCAGCGGCTCGACGCTAGCATAGCGCTGGCATTGGCCGGCGGAAAGCCGAAACCGGGCAGACAAACTTACCATCGCCGTCAATCCAGATGTACTCGGCCTGGACCTTTCCGCGCTGGTCAAGCTCAAAGTAAGGGTTGACGAGACCTGTTTTCGATAAAGGGTGGAGCGGACGAGGTAGCGAACGTGATGAAGCAATAGTCAGTAAGGGTCCGGTCTAACGCAGCAGGTGCTCATGCAGTGTCTTGGGGCGATTGGAAAGGGATATAGGTCAAAGACGCCACAAGGGCAGACGTCTCTGGCTTGCCTGGCTACCACTGCAGCTGCTAGAAGCAAATACAAACGTGTCTGCCATCAGTCAACTCAGCAGCAGCTTCTTCAGGCAGAGTTGCTCGCCATCATCGCTGCAAGGACGAGCAGTCTGCAAAGAAAGCGCGAGCCACCCGCCGATCTGACTCCAACCAGGCTGCACAGAATGCATGCCGTCATGCCACTGACTGGCTGCAAGCCGTAGCAGCTGTGTTGGATCGGCATCGCCAACCCTAGGCTGCAAAACGCTGGGTATCTTGAAGGGGGAAAGAAAGGATGAAGAGGGGTACGTACCAGGGTTCTTAGAGAAGGGAACAGCCATGGTGAATGATGAAGGGCCTTTCGACAAAAGAGTCTATAGGAGATTGAGAACCGCAAGGGTTAGGATGTGGGTAATGGTAGCAGGAGAGGAGGAAGGGTTCGATGCTCAGAAGCAGTCAATATTAGAGAGAGAGAGAGAGAGAGAGAGAGAGAGAAGTTGGACGAGCGAGGCCGATGAGCGATGATTGTGACGCTGTTTCCTCTGCTTTGCTTGGCCTGTCTGCTGATAACGCACTCGTGAGGAAAAGTGCGAGGGAGATTGACAGACAGCAGTTTCGCCCGTTCGCCGGACCGTTGCAGCGATGGGCGGGCCATCCTATCAAACCTGTGATTATTTGGAGGCCGGTGAGACTGTTGCAACTTTTGCGTCGGTTTGTTGAAAGAGTTGCGGTGGAATCAACAATTTCAACCGAGAGCCGTCGAGTCGAACATCCAGGCACAATGTGGTTCAAGTTGGGCGTGTGGTCTTGGCTGTCTCGAGCGGCATGAAAGCACAGCTGCAACAATCGGGCGAACCTCGTTAGCTTTTTACGGCTTGAATTTTTATTTGTTCAGGGAGAATTCGCCTCCTAACCAAAAAAAAAAACCCTTGCCCCACGCCGCAAAAACTGATGAGCCGCTACAGTACACGGCTGCTCATTTTGCTTTTGCGTCGGGTTAGACTTCCCAAGCTCGTGTGAGAAGGGCCAGGGTTGAGCTCGAATTTTAGCTATCACACTGCCCCACCGTGCCAACTTCTTTCAACTGTGATTTCTTTTGAACCTTGTCTAGGGTTCCCCGTCGTCCTAGATCGCTTAGGCCGACGCCAATGTCACCCACATATGATCCTGATGCTTGGTGGGAGGGGAAGCTTTGGACCAGCTCTGCGACTCTCTTTCAGCTGTCTGCAGGCTTGTGCTGGATCGAATCCCCACGCTTCTCTCTCACGCTTTCAGGCTGACGCCGGTTTAGCTCGCTCAAACCTCCTGAGTGACGCAGTACAAGAGCTGCCCTTCGCAAATCACAGCAATCGAGTGCATCGACGAGCAACAATGTTCCTTGCGTCGAGCTCGAGTCTGACAGAGAATGACATCGGTTGCCTTGGCAAAGACGATATCTGCGGGTCAATGATAATCAAGCCAAGGTAAGAAGACCGGAGCCAAGGGCTTTCTCCCCAAATCAGTGTTCATCGGCGGCGGCAATTCGGTCTGCAAGCAGCAGAGAGGGAGATGCGGGACCCGCGATTTGCTTCGTTGACGAGTTCTGACCTTGAACCGGGACCCCCCACTCGAAGAGAGGTTCTGCGGGGCTTTCCTCATTTTTCTCCCCAATCAGACGCTCCTGATTCGAATCTTGGAAATCCAGCGCTCACTCTCCGCTCAAAAGCTGTACCGGCGATCTCCATACCATTCAACTGATGGCCAAGACAGCCAGCCCATTCGTACATTCAATCAGCGGACCACACCATGTCAATGGCCAGCTCTCGAAAAGAAGGACGAATCGCTTCTCACCAGACTTTGACTTACCGACGCTCCTTTTCGAAGAGCAAGAACAATCATCGGCAAACTTCTGAGCGCCTTTGCCGACTGCTGAAAACCGTCGTTTTCTTCTAGCTCAGATCAAGGCCCGCGCTGGATGATTGCCGACCTTTTTTTGCTCTACAGTACCTTGTGAATAGAGCTCGAACCCGTTTTGGAACAAGTGCTTCTTCGCAAAGACCCTCGTTTTCTTTCAAGCCGGTTCAGCCCCATCTCACTTTGAGAACCCCTTGCTTGGAGTCTCTGAACACATGTCTCTAACCTTCCCAGACCAACCCTTCGCTCACTATCATCCATCTTAGGAACACAACCTCATCTTTCCATGAGCTGCAACAGAGAGCTTCGAGCGATGTGTCAAGGGTCCGGATAGCGCGCATCAAGGAAAGCAAACCTGCATCGTCGTGCTCTGCAGACAGCATCCAGAGGGGGACAAAAGCGCGACACCTGATTGGTCGCTTGTTTGCATCTTATCTTGTTCTCGTTGGCTTTTGCAACACCGCAGCGTGGAAACTCACAGTGACCCGCCTCGCCTTGCAATTTGATTCGTTCCCGCTTCGAGTCACACCTAAACCTGACGCAAGGCGTGCCAGACAAAGTTGGAAGGTGGTCTGACCGTTTTCAAGAAGAAAGAGACAACAGAGAGAGAGAGAGATTAGATCCTTCGGTCGAGTTTCCTATCCGTCCCGATGGCTGGCCTTCGGATTTTTCTCTTCTAACGCAGCTACCGATCTCACATGCTGGAAAAGTTACAGAAAACGTTCAGTGTGAGATTCCCCCTCACCGAACAAATCTGTTCACGACCTCGTGCCGGCCGTAAAAGTGTGCCAAGTTGGATTAGAAACGTGCATCCTCGGAACCGGACGGTTTCGCGCAACAATTTCCGTCCACTCTCTCTGTCCACGAGAAGGACCTTGCAACAACCAACGCTTCTTGTCATCATCATTTTTTTACCCACAACACACCTTCCTAGTCGTCTCGATCTATCCGTCACAATGCGCCCAACTCCGATCACGTACCGCAACAAGCCTTCGTTCCAGCCTCATGTTGGTCGATTGTAAGTAGAAACTGCCCCTCAACGACAGGATGGTAGTTGCCAAGCTGCATGGATGAACGGATACGAGGGAGCATGTGCTTGGGCGATCTGGACGGGAAGCAAGGTCGAACCGAGGATCTAGGCGGGTAGTGCTGGGAAATGAGGGATGTATAGGCTCGGTGAACTCCCAAGCGATAAATTTCAACCTTCAAGCTTGGAGCAGGAAGCCAAAGTCGAGATGTGCCGGTTTGGGACACCTCTACGACTTCGATCTGCTGCTGCCTCCATTCTAGCACGGCAAGACCGACGCCTCGAACACCCTCTCTCCTGCTCCCATCCAACAACCTTGCTACCATCAGCCGTTCAAATAACATTGATCATCCAAACCCTACATGCTGACCTTTTGAACCCCTCCCGCCCATTCTCTCGCTTCCCTTTGCCCCTCCCTCTGCCTGCCAACGCGACCTCCGCTTTCTTCTGCCCATCTCGGCCCACTTTCTCCTCCCTTCTTGCACATCCACGTCCCGCTTCGACTCAACCAGCACCCCAAGCGCAGCTTTCAAATGGGCGCCAACCCTCGCGCTCTGGGGTGGTGCCGGTGCCGGTGCCGTGATGCTTTTCATGTCGAGCGTTCCCATTTTCAAAAAGGACGTCTTGATCAAGCTTCCCGTTGTAAGTTTTTTTCACCCTCCCAACGTTAAACAGACAGGAGATGCGAGTGGGTTATGCTGACACTTGAGGTTTCGGATGATCAGATCGCTCCTTACTTTGAGGACAAGACTCATCCTGCGGACAACGCTTTCTAAAAGCAATGGTTGGCCTGGTATGCAATTTACAGATAACGTTTGAAAAACATTGAACTTTGCTTGCATTGCAGAATGGGCCCGTTGGGCTTGGGTTGTGGGTTCAGTCGTTGTTCAGTCTGTTTTCCAGCAAGAGCACGGTCAGAGTTTTGCAAACACACAACATACGCATCGGCGATGGGCCGTTCGAGACGAGAGCGGGGGCCAGTATGTATTCGGAAGATGTTCACATCCATGAAAATTCCGGAACCTCCAAAAAGCTCTGCAACCACGTCCAGTCGACCGGCGTCGATGTTCCCGTTGCACCTGTAGGAGTCACAGCTCCGCCTCCCGCTGCTCCCGCTGGATGCGGAGGTAGGCCGAAGCCGAACTCTCCCGCTGCTACTGTTCCTGTCGCCGCTGAGGATGCTGTCGATGTCGGTGGGTGAGCCGTATACGTCGCTCCAATCGCGGTGTGAGCCGACGGATGATACGCTTGCCCTCGAGCCTGACTTCCATGGGGCCACTGCGGAGAATTCGGAATCGACCCGGCTCCTCCAGCGGGCGCGAAATGACCAAACATGCCCGAGCTGACAAAGCTTCCCGCTGAAAAGTGGCTTGCAGACTGGGACGATGGTGGTGTGGAACCGGCAACGCGCGACAGGTGGTGCGAGGGTGCGTAGTATCCCGCAGCTCCACCAAAGACTTTGGTGGAAGCGTTGGGCGACGTTTCCGAACCCTCGACCTCGGCGGCCTCGCTGGAGTGGAGCGTCGGGTTGGCTTCCGAGTGCAAATTGAGCAGCGTTTCGGCGGCGGAAGTGTCCATATTGCTACTAGCCTGAGGTCGAAGTGCTGATCCCGCTGCTGCACCGCTACGGTGGGTTGAAGACCGCGATGTTGGACCGGCGCTACTCGCCCGCGTCGCACTTGCCTCAGCGAGCTGCGTGATACCTCTCGGTCTCGCACTCGGCTCCTCTTCCTCTCCAGCGTCCAACAAGCTTCTCGATCGCTTATTCCCGGCCACCACCGACCCGCTCAACAGCGACCTTCCCTGTCTCGTTCCTCCCTCCCCACCGTCCCCCTCAATAACGTTCAACAGCGAGTCAAAGTACTGCGCACACAGCCCGACATGGTCATCCTCCCGAACCTGAGCCAGTCGGAACGATTCTCGCGTATCCCGCATCAACTCGAGACACTTGCGCTCGTACTCTTTACGTCTTCGAATTCGCGTCTTGACCTTGGCGTATTCGTAACCCAGCCGTTCGGAGGCGGCTGCTGTGGACGCAAAGTTGGGCGGCAGAGAAGGCAACGGGAGTGAGATCAGGTAGGTGGCGAGCAACGCAGCGTGTGGCGCGAGCACCATGATCATGTCCTGTGCGTGACGTAGGATCGAAGCAGGCATCTGCATCGTATGTACGAGGAGGTTGAGGGCCGAATCGAGGCACGTGTAGTAGATCTGTTCGGCGCGGTCGTCCATCGCGGAAAGCGCCGAGGAGGAGAACGCGGATGCACCGGTGGATTTCCCGGTAGGTTTGGCTTTGTTGATGTCCCTCAACGACGCACGGAAGGCAATGCTCGATATCTGCATGACCAGACTGCTGCGCATCACGCTCAACAGGTGCATTCGTGCATCGAGGGGTAGGTGGCTTGCAAAATCGGTGTTCTTCGCCTCCGAATTCTCTTGGTCCTCCTTGCCAGCATCGCGCCGGAACCGCTGATCTATCTTTCGCGCCTGCAGCTCCCATCGACTAGTCCATCCTTCCAATTCATCCATAAAGCTCTGGAGCAGCAAAAAGCACTCGCTCCCGCCGTACAGCGTATCTTTCTCCTGAGCCTGCGCACGCTCCATGATCGACTTGTACTTTGTCTGAAGTAGCACCGAGTCGATGTCCGCGCAGAGTAGAATATCGTCTTCGGTGGCCAGCGCGTCGTCTGCCCAGGCCAGGAGATTGCGTAAGAGGCTCGGTCCGCGGTCGAAGTTGGGTCGGGGTGCAAAGTGAAGTAAGTGCGTATGCTCTTGAATAAAGTGGAAGAGGAATTGACGTTGTTGATTCCGTCGTTGTCGCTGTTGAAAGAGACTCGATGTTGTAGCGTCGTCAACAGCTTTTGCACCGTTTTTGGATCTCGCTGCAGAAGAAGGCAGCAACGAGAGCAGTTCCGTCGGGATATCACTCATGATCTTTGCTGCATAGCTGCAGTAGAGTATCGTGAAATGGTCATCCGCCTCCTTCCACACGGAGCTCAAGTACATCGCTACACCCGTCTCCATCCTGCGATCCCCCATCGCAAACGCTGTGACCGCCAAACTGCGTACATGACAGCCCAACTGAGCAGAGATGCCCGCCGTCACCCTGTCGTCGTCGAAGCGCGGCCTTTCGAAGCTTGCGCTATAAAAAGGCTCGTCTCCATCAGCCAACTCGATATACCTCGAGGCCAAGTAAAGAATCGTCGAGTAGAGGAACGACGACGAAGCTCGCACCGCATCGTGCGAGACAAAGCAAGGGTCGAAGTTCATCCCCCACGGGTTGAGATGTTCAAAGTAGTAAGCGTACAGCCGACGAGCTGCAGCCATAGAAAGGATTCCGCAGTCGACGGGATCTTTGGGTCCGAATAGGTCGAGTGTAGCGGGCAACCTTGGGTATCGTGCGCTGACGGCGGAAGCTGCTTCTTCAGCAGCGGTGGTGGCTCCTGCCCGCTTGTCGACGGGTCGGAGAAGATTGCGAAATGTTGAGGCAAAGTGCTGTGAGGGAGCGGATGGCTTGGTGGTCGCCTGAGTAGAGCTGGATGTGGGATCTGAAGCGTGTGTAGACGCTGGGTCTTCCGCTTTGACCTTGTCTCTATCGTCTCGATCTTTGCCGTCTGCAACAGCTGAAGGCGAAGTCGCCCTCTTGTTGCCAGTGGAACCAAGTTTGCTACTGCCAGACTTTGTCGCAGCTTGCAGATTGTCATGAGCCACCTCGCCTTTGCTGACAAAGGTATACGTCGAACCGCGTTGTGGGATCTTCTGAGCGAGCATCTCCCAGATCCTTCGGCGGGCGCTCGTATCGAGCTCGTGCAGATTGTTGGCAGCTCTGTGCGCTCGTGCTTTGCTGTTTGAACGACTTCCGCCGGGTCTTGTAGCAGCTTCTCTACTCTTACGATCTGACGAGCCGCCAACGGCACTGACATCGTGATCCGCTGTCGACGGGTTACCATCAGCACCCTCCGCAGCATGTACGTCATCGTCGTCCCTAGTCACCGTCCCTGAATCCGCCTTGGCCGTCGCATCCTCGTTGGCCGAATCGCTTTCGTGATCGGTCCCCATCTCGTCATCCGACGCACCAAACCTCGACGAGCCAATCCCAGCATCAAGATCATCCGCATCGATACTCGCCAGCTTGCTGACTGGCTTTCTGCCCCTATGGTGCCTTACGAACCTGCAGTCGAAGGAAAACTTGGCACACCGATCGCAGATATCCTGACTATCCGTCACATGGCACTTTGTCTTTGCCAGCCGACACTCGAGACAGGCTCGACTGCTACGCCGTTTCTCCGCCTTGTCGTTGTTCATGTTCTTGCGTCGTGACGGTGTGGAAGTGGTCGATGAGGAAGAGCAGAGGGCTTTATTGCTGAGCTTGGTCGCTTTGGTCGGTGAAGCATTTGCAGATCGAGCAGCAGTGCGTGTATTCTGATCGTACAAATGGGTTCCGTAGTCGGATCGGGTGGAAGCTGTACCCGTCGAAGAAGGTTCGCCGAAAGAGGTAGACGATGTCGAAGATGTCGGCGCAGCACGCCTCGACGCTGGACCGGCAGTGATGGAAGACGAGGAAGCCATCATGGCGAACTTCCGGTTGTTCTCTATCCAGAAGCCTGGAGTCCTTGTGGAGAGGGAAGAAATGTAGAAGAACGGCTGTGAGGCTGGCGACTAGACCGGCAAGGAGATGGGTTTTCTGGTCCCCACCTTTCTCCTTCCAAAACCTTGTTTTGTACCCGAAAGTCGCGCTGCAGCTCCGCCCACATGCAATGTCGCAGCTATGTGTGCATCTGGATCTGCCAGATAAAGCCAAGATGCAACATGGATGCGTCTAGCGTTGATGTTTATACAGGGTGTCGTGGATGCTTGAAGGGCGACGACGATGCTGAACGGGATTAAGACCGGAAACGATGATTTCTTCTCCACGTTGCTTTTTTTCCCTCTTTTTTCAGAAAAAGAAAATGGCTGAGCTCTCTCTCTGTACTGTACTGTACTGTACTGTACTGTACTGTAGTACTGCATTCCTCGACTCAAACTCGCTCTGTCCGAGCTGGTTAGCCGGTCAGCGACGACCAAAGCAAAGCAACTGTTCACAATGTCACTCTCACTCTCACAAGAATGTCAAAGGCTCGTGGATGCTCTCTGCTCTACTTTGCACAAACACAGCCGAATGAAAAGGGTAACAGATGCTTCCAAAAATGCAAAACGAGTACAAAAAACCGAGACATGGACGAAGAACGATTCGGATGCACAATCACAATCGACTCGAGCTGTCATTCGCACAGCACGCACAGTTCTGCGGATGAGAAGCTTTCATCGATCCCGACCCCGCTTTCGATGGGGCAGACAAGCTGATCCCATGCCTTGGCTGAGACACATCAGCAGTCTTTTTGCTAGAACAGCATCCTCCTTTCGCCGCGTCGCCACTGCTCGCCGGAGCAGCAGCTTTCGGCTTCATCTCCAAGCTCGGCTTGCCAGCATTGCTGCCAAACGCACTCTTGGAAAACGGATCGTTGAGAGCGGGCAGATCCTGGGCAGGGTTGAAGTCGAAAAAGTTGGAAGGCTTCAACCAGACGTTGAGGTGCTCGACGGGCATCACGGGGAACTGCTCGGCGTGCGGGATATGCGTGATACCGTAAACGGCGTGAACCGTAATCTCTTCGTCGTCGACCTTGTTCTTTTCGGCTGCCCAGTGACCGAGCGAGTCGGGTGCAGTGCCGCGCTGCTGGGGCACGTACTTGCCCGCAGGCCACAGCTGCTCCTCGTTGAACTTGGTGACCCACAACGCGTGCTTGGTGAACTCGGCACGCTGCGCGACCATCGAGTCGTTCTGCAATGCCAAAGGCTCCCAGTCACGCGTGTGGATCTTGTAGCCAACGGGCAAACCAGCAGCGTAGTGCTGCTTGCTGGTATTGTAGATCGCCCACGTACGGTGACGAGACCAGTCCCAATCGTAACCACCCGAAACATCAATCGGCGTCTTGACCGTAACAAATCCGTTACCGAGGTAGTTGCGATCCGAACCCATCGGTGCCGGCGTTGGTTCGACATCGGTCTGAATCACCGTATTCTCGCACCCGTCGACCATGGGATCGATCTTGAGCGCAAACAAATGCTGGTGGTAGTGTGCGTTGACCCTAGGAGCCACCTCAACACCGTACGGATTGGGCTCGTCGCTGTCCTTGACGTACAGGTTCAAGATGCCCGACAGCTTGGTTTCTAGCTGAATACTGCCATCCGTGTGGAACATGTAGGCAAAGATGTACTCGTAGTTGGCGATGGTGCAGATCATCTGCACCACCAGCTTCCTACCGCGAGCCGAACGAACCTTTCCGCCCGGTCGATAGTCGGTGTGCTTCCATGCAATGCCTGCGTCCTCCTCGTGGATGCAGATCGCATTCTCCACCACGGTAGGAGTACCGTCGTGAGCAGCATAGTGACCGTCCAAGTAGTGAATGGTGCCGAGGCAATCGCATCCGAGCTTGAGACTGTTGGCGAGCGTGCCCATGCCGTACTCGCCAACGTCAAAGGCAAACTTGCGTGGGTGCGGGTGCTCAGTCGAAGCGTAAGGCACCACCATCTCGGCGACCGACATGCGGTAAACAATGGGACGGACGTTGCCCTGGTCGTTGTAGCTAATCGTCGACATGACAAGGCCATCACGTGGGTGGAAGCCGATGTGCATCTTCCACTTTTGCCATTCAAGCTCGTTTCCGTTGAGCTTGAAGCTCACGCCCTCGGGCTGAACGACGTGCAGAGGTTTGAGGTCGGTTCGGAGAGGAGGCATCTTGGGGTCCTGCACCATGAGCTCGGGGAGGTAGTCGAAAGACTCCATGGGAGGAGCGATACGCTTGCGACCGGCGTAGGCGAGCGCCTCGTCCCTGTCCATTGTGACAGGACCGGGCTTGGAGGTGCCATTTGGAGTTGAGAGCTTGCCAGTGACAGGGTCTCGGTGACCAGGAAAGTCGATGGCGATGACCTTGCCAGCATTCGAGTCGATGACAGGGTAAAAGTCCATCGGGTGAGCATAGAGGTTCTCGTGCTCGCTCTTTCGGGCGTACACAAGGCATTGTTGGACACGCAGGCTCTTGTCAAAGCGGTCATCGTATCCGATCGACCAGCCATCGGCATAGAGGTTTTCAGGCTCGATGCCAACCTCGCGCGCGATAGCAACGATGCGAGGGTCGTTGCGAAGAATCAACTCGGCATCGTTGACCTCTTCGGGAGTCAGACCAGGCTGCACACCGACGTCGAGCTTCTTGATGCTCTCGACTCTACCGAGTGCGTGCGCGGTCGAGGGGGCGTACTTGCCATCGCGACCGGGCAGAGGCAGGTCACTGGCGATGCTCACCTTGACCTCGTAAGTCTCGCCGGTGACGGCATCGATGAGCTGCACCTCTGCGCGACGGTTGAGCAGCTGAAGCGCCTTGCCGTCATCGAGATCGGTGCCACGAGGAAGAGGAAGGCCGAGAGCATAGAGCACAGCAGCCTTGACGGGGGGAATAAGCAGCGAGCTGCAGAACTTGATGGCTTTGACCGAGGTGCGAGCAGCAAAGTGACTTCGCACAATGAGCGAGACAGCAGAGATCTCCTGAGGGGTGAGAGGATCCAGAGGATGGTGATCGAGCTGCAGCTTGCCAACGCGAAGAGCGCCCGAGGGATTGAAAGAATCAGACTGGGAGGAAGACATCATGGCGAATGCGCGCAAAATGTCATACAGAGTCTACTGATAAGAAAAAGGGCTATCTGGTAGCGCTGTGGAAAAAGAAGCTAGAGTGCTTGACCCTAGGAATGCTTCTGAGGGAAATTGGCCTGAGTGGCAGCTTGACACGTGCTTGTGCTTGATGTCAGGTAACACGAGTGGATTGGGTTGAGGGGAAGAAGGGGGAGAAGAAGAGACAGTCGAGGGTTGAGGGTGAGGGTGAGGGATTATATGGACTGGGTATCGCCCAGCCTGGAATGTAGCTGAGCTAGCTAGACCACGTTGCGTCTCAGCTCGCGACTGTGAGCGGATACAGCCCAAGGGTTATGTGACGGCGGGAGCCAATTTGGCTCAGGCTACGGTAGCGGCAAGGCCACGACGATAAAAGAGAAAAGCGGTACTTTGTGGCTTGGCTATTGTGGAGCTAGACGAGGAAGTCACAGGGTGTGGTAGGAAGCTGAGCACAGATAAGCCGTGGAGGGCAAGGTAGCTTAACGAGGGTGGGGACAATTGCGTACTGCCCTTGCAACTAACGAGAGAGGGGACACATGATCTCGATTGGTGTCAATGCCAAGGAAATCTCGGAGCGTGTCGCGGTGGCACTGGCATCTGCAAAGAGCGCCTAGGAACTTATGAACCCAGGGCGAAGCCGCTCCAGCAAACAATGCTGAGCACGGCTCTGTCAAAACAAGGCAGACCGGCAAGTTAGCCGGCTCGATTTTGGAAGCCCAGATGAGCGGAATTGGCGCTATGAAGCGACTCTGAGTCAATTGAGCTCGTTGATTGAAGTCTCGCCGTGGGCAGCAGAGGCACATGATAAGCTCCTGTCCACTCGCACGCAGCCGAGGTTCCCGCAAAAGGCGGCACACCAGCGAAGGGGCGACTTTACCCGAGGAAGCTCGTTAAGCAAACGGTTCTTAACGAGATGGACGCCCGCAAGGTCGTATGGTTGCTCAGGTAAAGCGCCTGCTCGTGCAAGGACCACGTCAAACAGTGCTGTCACGTAGCACAGAGATAAGCCGCTCTCATTTCTTTTTACTGTAAAATTAGGTTTTGCTTTGTTTCCCGCCTGTGGGGCAACAAGTTCGACGCAACAGGTTCGACGTTCGTCTTGTTACAATGGCGGCAGAGAGAGTGGGTTGTCTGGAAATTCGAGCGAGACGCTGATGAAGTCCGACTGTTGACCGCGGGGTGAGGTACAGAATGGTTCCGTTCGAGGATGCAGAACAAAGTCGTGAATGTGTTCTTGGACTGAGCTGAAAGTGGCCGTGGCACTGTTGCGCCCACCTTGTGATCCGTGCAGCCGTCTCT
Organism: Ustilago curta; assembly: GCA_928722295.1. Lineage (NCBI taxonomy): Eukaryota > Fungi > Basidiomycota > Ustilaginomycetes > Ustilaginales > Ustilaginaceae > Ustilago > Ustilago curta. The sequence goes on along the minus strand of CAKMXH010000011.1, from coordinate 331,629 downwards.
CGTCCTCGGTCACATCAGCTCTTACAAAAGCACGACGTTCGTCCATACCTTCCACCATCTCCTTTCCAAACCAAAGCACTCGCAACGTCGCCAACATGAACGCATCACAAGCTACATCAAGCCGCGCCGCCCCGGAGCCGGTCACCATCTCGACGCCGACAGGTCACAAATGGCAAGTTCCCTCGGGCATCTTCATCAACAACGCCTTCCACGCCTCGGCTTCCGGCAAGATTTTTGACTCGATCAACCCAGCCACGGGCGAACCGCTGTGCAAGCTTGCCCTCGGCGGCGCAGCAGACATCGAAGCTGCGGTCAAAGCAGCACGAACCGCCTTCAACACGGTGTGGGGTAAAAAATCCACCCCGACACAACGCTCACGACTGCTGCTCAACTTTGCCGATCTGATCGACAAGCACCTCGACGAGCTCGCCGAGCTCGAAAGCATGGACAACGGTAAGCCTGTATGGATGGCCAGTAGCTTTGATGTCCCCGATTCCGCCGGTTGTTTGCGATACTATGGAGGTCTGGCGGACAAGATTGAAGGCAAGACGATCGAGCAGACCGAAGGCGAAAAGATTGCCTATACGCGCATCGAGCCGCTCGGCATCTGTGGACAGATCATCCCCTGGAACTATCCAATTCAGATGGCCGCTTGGAAGTTGGGTCCCGCACTGGCGGCTGGCAATTGTGTTATTCTCAAACCAGCCGAACAGACGCCTCTCACTGCACTCAAGCTAGCCGAGCTCTCGGTGGAAGCAGGTTTTCCACCGGGTGTCATCTCGGTCGTCAACGGATACGGCGCCGAAGTCGGCGAGGCCATCTCGCGACACATGGACATCCAGAAGGTCGCCTTCACCGGATCCACCGCCACGGGTAAGCGCATCATGAAAGCTGCGGCCGAGAGCAACATGAAGAAAGTCACGCTTGAATTGGGCGGTAAATCACCCGTCGTGGTGTTTGAAAGTGCCGACATCGAACAGGCGGTGCGATGGGTCTGCTTGGGAATCCTGTTCAACCAAGGCCAGGACTGCACCGCTGGATCGCGGCTGTTTGTGCAGGACAAGATCTACGATCGCTTCATGCAGCAGCTGGTAGCGGCGTTCAAGGCTCACAAGGTGGGTGATCCGTTCCACGAGCTTACGTTCCAAGGACCTCAGGTGAGCAAGCAGCAACAGCAAAAGATTCTGGACATGATTGAATCGGGCAAACGTCAAGGAGCCAAGCTCGAAGTTGGTGGTTCGGCATGGAAGAGTTCCGACGCTAAATTTAGCAAAGGCTTCTTCGTCGAACCCACCATCTTTTCTGGCTGTCGCAAAGGGATGCGTATTGTCGACGAGGAGATCTTTGGTCCTGTTCTTGCAGTGGCCAAGTTTGGCTCGGAACAAGAGGCGATTCAGCTGGCCAACGAGACAGAGTACGGGTTGGGAGCCGGCGTGTTCTCCGAAAATGCCAGTCAGATCCAGAGGATGGTCGCTGCGATCGATGCCGGCACCGTGTGGGTCAACAACTATGTGGCGTTGAGCAACTCGGTTCCATTTGGCGGTATGAAGGCGAGCGGGTTTGGTAGGGAGTTGGGCGTGGATGCGATCAAGGCGTACTGCGACGTCAAGGCGATCCACTGGAACTATGGCGAGAAACTCGATTGGCCTCTGCCCAAGCTGTGAAGATCGCGAAGACCGTCACTCTTTGTTCACTACTCCCCCACACGTTAATGCGCCGTTTGGAGAACCATCCTAATAAACAGTTCGCCCCACCGACAGATTGAGTGCCATTTCATCCAGCGCCGAATGTGGGCTGTGTGACTTGTTCCCCGACCCCCCACCGTTCGGCGTGCAGAACGTGAAGCTGTCAAACAACGAAAGCCCACCGCCCAGCAACTGCAGCGTCTTGGAACCGCTTCGGTCGTATGACCTTCTCAACTCTCACCGTCTCCACCCGTTGCTCGTTTAGCAAAAACATTATTTTGTCAAACGAAGAAAAGGAGTCGTGTGCGGCTATCGCGCCTAGCGCGGGCAACAATGTATTTCGTTGCTGCCAAGCTCGCTCTAGGTGAGCTATAGTGCCACGCAACGCCACCGTATCTCGCTTGACGTTTTTTTTTTTTGTTGCAGGTCACTCCCGAAGTGAATTGCAAAGGGGGGTTTCTTTTTTGAAATCTCGTTAAGCTTTTCCAACCAAAAACTGTGACTGTATCAACGAGTGATTTTGGCCTTGGTCAATTCGGCAGTGAGGAAGGTTGAAAAGAAATCGCTCAAGCTTGTTCCCTCGTGAGTGCTTCGACCGTGGAATGGCGGAAATAACCGTGCTCGCCAAGTTTTACAGCGTCAGAGTGTGTGCACAGTTCAGACTGGAATGTAGTTGGCCAAGAGTCCATCTGTTGCCTCGAGAATTCGACAAGCTGGTTGCCAACGAGCTTTGAATCCAGGCTTTTTCGTTCGAATGGGGTCAGCGATAAGCCCATACCCACACAAATTGCTTTTGTTCAGGCACGCTTTGGACACGGATTTTCCCTTTACTGTACAGTACTGTACTGTAGCGGCGAATCAAAAACGAAACCGCCACCCGCTCCAGCAGAGTGAGTCGATTTCGCTTTTTGTCTTTCTTATCTCTGTCTCTTTGCCATGTGTGGGTTTGCTTTTGGGCCGCGGCTGATATCTTTCCTTTGACCCGTCTTTTACCCCGCATCGTTTTCTCGCTCGCTGTCGTCCAATGGTATTGCTCGTCTGGAATTCGACCGGAGTTGAAACGAGAGATAAGCAGAAGAAAGCGCTGCAACGCTCTCTCTGTCTCGCTCATCCAACCCCCCCCCCCCCCCATCCCACGCGAGATCGGTTGAACCTTTTTTTAGGGTGCAACACCTGACCTTGCCAGTCCGTTGCGCTGTTATCCTTGTGGGTCTCTGTATCCGAAGCGCACGGCATTACTGCAGGTAGAAGGCCAAGCTCCGACGCATATTCTTACAGGAAATGCCGCTGGTTCATGGCCGAAAAGGGTTTCCGAAGTGGTGACTTATCTATCGACCTGAGGGAGGCTTGCCGAACTGGATTCGCCTGGGCTCTATCACTTGACCTCGTTAAGCGGCTCACGAGGCTTATCCGGCAAAGGACAGGAACCTGTGGTTTGACTGCCTGCTGGTGTCCACATGTCCTTGACTTGAAAGGCAACGGTCCTCTTATCGCTCGTCTGTCCTGCTGTCCCGGTAGGCCTTCCTACAATCACCACACTTACCGGTAGTTGCCTCGTTAGACTGCATCCCGTGTGCGTCCTCAGCGTTCGTTGTCGTGCTCCTTATATCAACGCCGCTGCGACCACGAGCGCTTCCCCTCTCTTGTGCAAGGTACCGATCCATTTTGTCTCTATATCCACATAACGTCCACGCGCAACATCACCCGTCATCAACAACACCCAACAGTTCACCACCCGTCCTACCTGGATCCTTTCGTACCCCCTCGCCTCTTCTCCTTTTAGTGAATGAACGCAACACCGCAGACGTCGACGTTTGCCTGGATTTTGTTGGCAGACCATCCTTCGCACCGGTGTCTGCCGTTTAAAGGTTCTTGAATCTTGATCCCTCCATCTCGAAGTCTTCTCTCTTTGTTCGCCGATTATGGTCAACGAAACCGACCCTTCCGGGTCTTCCTACTCGAACGACGTCAAGGGCTCGTCGTCCGACATCATCCATCCTCATGTCGACCCGCTCAACGCTGTCGTTCCCGGCGCTGCCCAAGACCCCGCCCCCGCCGGTCGCGGCAAAGGCAAGATGCACCTCTCCAAGGACTTTATCGAACAGGCCGACGCCGAGCTGCTTGCCACTTTGGGATACAAGCAAGAGTTTAAACGAGAATTCTCTTCACTCGAAGTGTTCGGCATCGCCTTCTCCATCATGGGCGTTGCGCCTTCCATCGCTTCCACCTTGACCTACTCTTTACCCAGCGGTGGACCAGTCAGCATGGTCTGGGGCTGGGCGGTCGGATGCTTCTTCATCGCCTTTACCGGTCTAGCCTTGGGAGATCTGGCTTCGTCCATGCCCACCTCGGGAGGGCTCTACTATTGGACGTATGCACTGTCGAGCGTCAAGTATCGCCGCTTCCTCTGCTGGACCGTCGGATACGCAAACACGCTCTCGACCACCTCGGCGGTGGCGAGTATCGACTGGAGTGTCGCCATCATGGTTCTGGCTGCCGTGTCGGTGGGCACGGATGGAAGGTATGTGCCTACGAGCGCACAGACGTACGGCGTGTATTTGGGTGTCCTGCTGCTGCATGCGTTGCTGACGTCGATCGGTACGCGTGCCTTGGCGCGGTGTCAGACCATCGCTACGGTCCTCTGTGCCGGTTTGGCCGTAGCCATCTGTATCGTGTTGGGGACAGCTACGCCGAGCGAGTACCGAAACACCGCATCGTACGCCTTTGGTGGCTGGTACAACGAAACCGGCTGGAGCAGTGTCGGCGCTTTCATGCTAGCGTTTATGACGCCCGCTTGGACCGTAGCCTCGTACGACTCGTGCGTGCACATCTCGGAGGAGGCGTCCAACGCGGCCAAGGCGGTGCCCATGGGCATTTTTTTCAGCATCGTCTCGAGCGCGTTTTTGGGATTGGGCATTATGATTGCGCTGACGTTCAATATGGGTACCGATCTGGATCCCATCATCAACTCGGACTACGGTCAACCCATGGCAACCATTCTGCTCAACGCCTGCGGCAAGAAAGGGTTCATGGTGATCTGGGTGTTTATGATCATTGTCAACTTTATGATGGGTGCCAGTATGAACCTGGCTTCTTCGCGTCAGATCTTTGCCTTTAGCCGTGACGGTGCTCTGCCGTTCAGCAACTGGGTCTACCGCATCAACAGTTACACGCTCACCCCGGTCAACAGCGCCTGGTGGTCTTCGGCCGTCTCGGCCATCTTCTGCCTGCTGGGCTTGGTCAACAGCGTCGCAGTCGGCGCCGTCTTCTCGCTTTCGGTCATTGGCGCTTCCATCGCCTACACCGTCCCCATCGTAGCCCGTCTCCTTGCACCCGACTCGCGCTTCAAACCGGGCGTCTGGTATCTCGGCCACTTCTGGTCCAAACTCGTCGCCTGGATCGCCGCCCTCTGGCTTGTGTTTATCAGCATCATCGTCTGCCTGCCCAGCTACATCCCCGTGACAGCAGCCAACGACATGAACTACGCATGCGTGGTGACGGCGGCTACGTTTATCTTCAGCTCGCTGTGGTACTACTTCCCCCGGTACGGCGGCGTGCATTGGTTCGAAGGTCCCAAGAGCAACATCGATGATGACGAGGTGGCGGCACATGAAGTGGCGCACCAGTTGGAGAGGGAGGAGGAGGATAAAAAGGCAAAGACACAGCAGGAGAGGTTGAACCAGACGGTCGAGGTGCAGGATTTCCAGGAGTGAGGATTAGCGGGGTTGTATGTATGAATATATACCTGATGATTCGGACTGATATGATCGTACAAAAGCGTCGTTGTGATACATGTGTACTTTACCCAGAGTTGAGCTACTGCTGCCCGGCTTGCTTCACCAGCACGCCCCCGGCCCGCCACACGTTGGGCCTGAGCCTCGCCGCCAACCTCTTGTCTTCGAACAGCACCGACCTCTCAAACGCCAACATGATATCCGCATGCGCCAACAGATCAAAGCACTCGTCCGTATTCAAATACCCTTGCTTCGCTTCCTCCCTCAACCTCTGCACATCGACTGCTGATGCCGCCTCCAACTGCGGATCGGGCCGGATACCGTTGGCTGAAGCCGAGGAAGGCGTCGCCGGTTTGCTGCCCGGTTTCGTCGGGGTCGATGTTTTCGGCGTAGATGTCGCAGAGGAAAGGCCTGACAGGCCGCCAAACAGCTGGTCCCAGCCAGACATGCTTTTGCCAAAGACTTGTTTGCCACCGGAGATTGAAGGCGTGCGTTTGACGCCTGTTGCTGTGCCGGCAGCGGCGGAGGCAGGCCGCGTGTTGGGTGTCGATGCACCTGAACCAGTCTGCTTGGCGCCGCTGGGTCGGAATGCTGAAGCTTGTGGGTTGAGCTTACCGGCGTAAGCGTTGAGAGGTGGCTTGAGCGACTTGTCCTTGGCAGCGTCGATCGAGGCTCGCATACGTGCTTCGGCCGACATGGCTTTGCCACCGCCAGTGGCGGACGATGGTGTTGCTGTTGCAGCTGACCCGATGGCTTTCTTTCCGGTTGTACTCGTTGACGCTTTCGACGTGGCGTTGGCGGCAAAAGGATGACCCGAGGCTTTCTTGCCATCCCTACCCTTTCTTGCACGTTTACCCCTTTTACTCCGGCCGTCATCTTCGTGATCAAAGTCGTCCTCGCTATCAGGTGCGGCAGCCGCATCGGCCAAATCCTCTTCATCCGATGCAGCATCGACCATCTCCTCATCCCCGTCATCACTGCTGTAGTCTACCGCCGTCCTAGCACGTCCGTTTTTAGCTTTGCTCGGCGCACCTTTCTTCTTGGCAGCCCCGCCATCTGCCAGCTTGGCCCGCTTTTTCTGCGGCGCAATCGACCTCTCCGCCTCGTCGGCCTCATCCTCATCATCTGCGATAACAGCTCTTCGTCGTCCTTCTGCTTTGTTACGCGTTGTTCTGCCGCGCTTGCTACCAGCAGAGCTATTCTTCGCACCTTCGTCTGGAACAAAGTCGTCCTCCGACTGCGCGTCTTCCTTCGCTACATCTCCAATCTCGTTTCTCTTACGATCCTCCTCCTCCTCATCGGCAAGGTCCCTCAAATCATCAGCGAGCTTCTTCGCCTTCCCTCCTCCTCCTCCTCCTCCTCCGCCGTACTTTTTAACGGTGACCTTTCTCCCGCTCCCCGTTGGTTGAGGCGTAGCTCCACGCGACGATCCACTATCACCATCTGCTGAGGCGACATCCGTCTTCTTTCTGCTCAGCTTGACTGTAAGCTTCTTTGCTGGTTCTGGCGCTGCAGCAGGCGACGTGGCGGAGGGAGACTTTGCAGGTTTGCGATCGCGTGTCGATGCTCGCCGTGTTGAAGTGGTAGGTGTTGCGGTTGCTTCTGGAGCGGGAGAGTCGGGTCTGGCTGGTGTAGCGTGTCTGGCGGATGCGCGACGGGTGGTTGATGGAGCTGGCGTCTCGGCTGCGGTGGGTGGTAAGGTGGGTGGAGGGGATGGTGCGGGTGACGCAGCACGAGGTGTAGCTGCGGGCCCGGGCGTGGGTGGGGCGGATACGTCCGAGAGGTCTGAGTCGCCATCGAAGACGTCCATTGTGGAAGAGTCTGTGCGAAGCACCTAGTGATGTCGGTAGGTACGAGAGACTGACAGCCGCGAAAAAAGTGGTGGTGGACAAGACAGACGATGACAAGATGCGCGGAAGATCAGGTTTCGACGTTTCAAGAGCAGGGTCCAACAGCGACTGCCTTCAATTTCCGCACACTGCAAAGTGGAGCAAACAACCCTTCGCCTTCACCAAATCCTCAAACTCACACCACGGGACATCACATGACGATTCACTGACAACATCACCACGCTGATCCTCCCGATGCAATTGCAGAACAACTGAAAGACGATTAACTCCTAGGCAGACTCTCCTTCGCCACGAATGCTCTTCAACTGCCCTCCAAAGCTGACCAGGATATTCTTCAGCAACTCATACATACCCTTCGCACCCTCCCTCTCCAACCAATCCAACATATACGCTCTGAAATCCGTATGCGTCCACCCCGCTGGCAGTCCACCCTTCTTCGCCGACTTCAAACTCTTTGGCGTAATTGGACCTCTGATCCACTCTTCTCCTTCCCCTCCTCCTCCTCCATGCTTGGCCGAATACACATTGGCAAACCGTTCCGAAAGACTGCTCATCGCTCTTGAAAACGGCGTATTCGCCAACGTTGGCAGCTTGAGATTCAGCACCTCTCCCCGTGAAGTCAGCTCGGCGAGCACTCCTTCGTCCAAACCAGGAGGCAGACCTCCAGCATCGCCAGTGACGATCTTGCCCAACCACACGAGATTCGCAACAAGCGTCACGTTGCTGTTGAGCGTCGCGAGGTTGTCTTCTTCGAAAAAGTTGGATCGAAGCTCGATGACTTTTTGCTCCAGTCCACCGTCGATCTGCGGTGCCGAGTGGGTGGCGGCGTTGTGCGCTTCGTACGCTGCACGAAGGTCCTGCACAAAGCCGCAGAGGCGTGAGACGGGGACAACGGTGGAAGCGTGCATGGTGAAAGCAAAAAGAGCGAGGGCCGGAATGTCGGCGTTGAAACGCAGACCGACAAGAGCGCCCGAGAGGGTCTCGTAGACGCAGAGGGCAGCGTGCTCGATGAGCACGTGGCGCGGGTGTAGGCCGACGAGCGAGGCTGCGAGTGAATCGGTTCGAGAAGAGACGTTGGCGATGAGTTCCGCGTAGTCTATCGCCGGATCGAGGTTCGATATCCCCCAACGATACGAAAGACGACCGTCCAACGTCCGCCCGATCTTCAACCAGTCTCTGCCACCCCAGTTCGCCAATAAGCCCGATAGCGCCAACAGCACTCCCGCCGACGTATCCAGCTGCACTTTGCTCGACATCGCCAACACCTCCAACGGCTGCATGAACCGCTCTTCAAAGGACGCTAGATCCGACGGACTGATCAGCGGCACAAACGACAACACCTCCCTCGCCAACTGATCCCAACCCTCGGACCACCTATCCATGCCATCTACGACTCCACCGTCTTCCACCTTGACCTCGCTTTTCGCCTCGGCCACCTCCGCAATCGCAAGCAGCACGCTCGAAGTCAACTCCTCCAACTTTGCCGGAATCTGCTCTGCCAGCTCAAACACGTATCTCGTCCTCCTCAGCAGCGCAGCCAGCCGCTTGAACTCTGCATCGTTGGCCGGCAACTTGAGTCTCTGACGCTGCGACGAGCCGTTCTGAACGCCAAGTTCGTCGCTCAACACGCTCTCGAGCCAATCTGACAGTCGAGCCCAACACAAGTCCTGTTCGGCTTGCCGGTTCCTCCTCCCCGCAGGTATCGTCTGACTGAGAGAGTCTTCGTTGGCCACCGTGGCCCCCGCGAGCACAGCTACGCGCATAAGACGCGAGCCAAAACCACTTCCCAACATCGCCGCTGCTTGGGAAGGCAGCACGAGGCGATCCAAGCTGTGAGCGAGGTGGCGCAAAGACGATAGTTCCGTGATGAGGGACGGATGCGTACCAAACGCCTTTTGTGCTGAATTGAGTGGCTGGATCGTCACCAGGTTGGGAATGGGGATGAGCGTAGGAGCAGCAGAACCGATGGCCACTTCATCGCCCGCCGCACTCTCCTTGACCGCGTTGTTCGAAAGTCGTTGCTTCTTTGTCGATCTACCACCTTCAGCCTCGGTCTCACCTTCGTCATCGGATTCAACCGGTGCGCCCTGACTACGTCGCTCGCAACGTGCATGCGTCAGCAGCACCGTCGCGATCCAGTCCGGTTCGGGATACTTGAGACCTGCAGCTGGTCCACCTACAATCGCCGAGCTTACGGCACCACCGCCACCCAGCAGCTCAGGGAATAGCAAATCCGGGTAGAAATTGGCGTACGTCGAGAGCACAGCCGAGATCCCAGCTTCCGGCGCCGAGTTGGCACGCAACGCCATGAGCTTGGTGATCCTATAGTGTCGAACATGTCTTCGCTTGGTGAGTCGGCAGAGCAGATAGCAGAGGTGTGGACGGAGAGCCTGGTAATCGATATAGTGGAACAGCGTCGAGTAGCACTTTTCGAGTGTCGTCTTGGCAGCCGTAGTGAGGTAGCAAGTGGGCAAGTTGCCTGCTAGTCCCGTGTACTGAGCAGCATGTCGCTCTAGTCGCTCCCGCTCGCGTTCGTTGCGCTGCCTCTCGGACCGCGACGCCGGTTCATGATTGCCTGCTTCGCTGTAGAAGTTGGCAGCCACGGACAAGGGAACAGAAGGTGATTCGAGCAGCACGGAAAGCAGCTTGAGCGCTGCTACTTGCACCTTGCTATCCAGCTGAAGTCTGACGGGGCCCAGACTGGGGCCTGCAGTCGAGCCAGCATCGCGCTGCAGACCGGCGAGCTTGATCGTATCTGCTCCCGGCGAAGGACCTAGCGCTGCAACAATGTCGAGAATAGCCTGTCTGCCGACTTTGGCGCGTGGCTTTGGAACGACACATCGCAGTAGAGCTATCGAGACGGATGTTTTAGGTGCCTTTTGCTTGGCGGATCTGCTGGTGCCGGTGGATGCTAGCGAACCAAGCCGTCCGAGGAGTGCGAGACGGACCAGTTGTTCGCATTGCTTAGAAGAGAAGCCGAAGGATTTCGCATGCTTCTGTACGCCTTGCAATGCAGACGATAAGGCGTCAGAGAGTCCAGCTCCGGAAGACGGTGCCGAGAGTGCTGCGGATAGGTCTTCGATGAGACGATCCGCTGCGGCGGAAGTGTTGGTCGTGGATGCCACGAGTGCCGGCATGGTTGCTACCTCTCGAGCTGAGCTTATGATGCGTTGTCGAAGTTACTGCTGTGGCCGGACTGACTTCTTTTTGCTTATCAGACGTGTTCGGCGTTGTCAAGTGGTGCAAAGCAAGTCGGCGTCCACCGCCTTTGCAAGATACGAGCGTCGCGTCTGTCGAAGCTCTCGAAAGTTGGCGTTTTCGGTCGGGAAGGTCGCCCTCGATGAAGAGGTGGGGTATCACTACCTTCGTTGAACACGGTCCGCCATTGACCGGCTATAGTGTGTGGACGATCTATGGTGCGATGAAACCTGCCAGCGCGCTGCACAAGTCGTGGTGATGGTTGATCGCGATCAAGATGACACAAGAGGAATATAGGAAAAAACATCAACACTCTTACGCTGCTCCACACTCACACGCGCGACGTGAATCCTTTGACGCGGTGAGGCATTTTCCCTTATTTGTTCCAACTTTGTGATCTGACAGCCAGGAAAATTCGTCAGGCTCCCTGAGCTTCGTCTCGTTCTGTAGCCTTAGAGCAGAGGCATCTCATACGACTTGCTCAATCTGGTAATCTGAGGCAGGAAAGACCCAATTGCCATGATAGCCTTCAGTTTAGCTCGTTCCGCACCTCGTAACGAGCGTATCCCATGACACATCCTGCAAAATGGGATCCAAGAAAAGCTTTCATGCCATGACTTGAGCACAATGAGTTCAAAGGATAGATAGGAAGGAGGAATTGGTATTGTCGTGAGTCATCCAACTGTTTTGTGCAGCTGGTTGGCGTTACGGTTTGTGGGCGTGAAAAGGTTTCAGGAAGGAGGTGAGATGGGTGTCGGAAGCAGTATGGACAGATGCGTGACTGGATCATCCTAAGGCACAACAGCAGGTTCGGATCGCATGTGATCCGATCCCGAACCTAATTGCAAAGCATCGAAAGGACTGTCCCTGCACTGAGTGCTGCGGCACGCAGCAATGTCCAAATGACAGCCTTTCGAGCTTCGGCTCTCTTTCGGCACAGCATCATCTGGACCAGAGCGGATCGACCTAGCTGATGAACGTGCCTACGAGCCCGTTCGGCGGCGCAGCCATTTAGTGGGTCTCGGCAGGGGCGGCAGGGGTGCTCGCGTTGACCTGGTGGACTTTCTTCTGGGTGGTAAGGAAAGCGGGGCGGATGACCCTGGTGTAGACGGTCTTGGCACCCTGGGTCTGAGGAAGCATCAACCAGACAATGGCGAGCGTCTTGATGGTGTAGTACCACGGAACGTAGTAGAGGACGATGCTGGAGAAGGTCTCAAGGAAGGTGAACATGCCGAAGACGACCCAGTAGGTGAGCCACTGGACGTCATCCTGGGGCTGAGGGGTCTCGAGTGCCTTGAGCGAGAAGTAGGCGGGAATGAAGAAGCCGATGAGGTTGGTCAAGAAGCCAGCGGCAATGTTGAAGAAGACGAACTATGGGGAGGAGGAGCAGAAGCAAGTAAGACGTCGCAACAAGAGAACAGGCGGAAAGGTGCGCCAAGTGTCAGCAAATCAAGGTATGCTCCGAAATTGGTCTTTTGCGCTGCTTGTATAGTCGTCAGGCCAACGAAAGCGGTCGAGAGCAACGCATCTTGCGTGCTTGTGCTGCAGGTGCCATCAGGTAAACGGCAGTCGCAAACCAGTAACCTGGCGTCCGTCGCGTTGTGGATGACCAGGCTCCCCACAAGTCGTTCGAGACGCTGCATCAGGCCGCGTAGTGTGAAGGCTGTGCGAGCCCTGCATTCGATCAAAACTTACGAGAGTGAAGATACCGAAGGCACCAATAGCAGCGTAAGCCTTGGGAACCGGCACGGTCTGCTCGAACTTCTTCAGAGCGGGGTACCTAGAGAGCTGTTGGTCGTTGGGAAAAGAGAGAGGCGAGAGAGAATTTTGTCAGTACGCCGCAATGACACAAATTTGCAAGAGGTCCCTGCAGATGCTGTTAGGAGGTGCGACTTACCTCCTTGTCGATCTGTTATTGGCGTATAGCCATTCGCGTCGTTATCGTTCGATCGCAGAGCAAGATTGTGAAGAGAATCGTTTCGGAAAATTCCAAAGTTCGAGTGAGAAAGTGCAAGATGTCACAGTGCAAAGCGTAGAGAAACGACCGAGAGTTCGAAGACGAAGGTAGGAAGATTTGTAGAAAGATTTGCAAAGCGAGTGTGCGCAGGAGAGTAAGAAAGATCATATCAGCTTGTCAGCAATCGTCATCGTATAACCTTTCCGTCTAGCGGGAAGCGCCGTCGTACAAGCACACATCGCGACAGCGGGTCGCAGAGCATTGTGCCGCTGCAATGTGTACGGTTGTTGCGCTTTGAAAAGCTGTCGAAAAGTGATCGAAATACGAACCTGGGCGACAAAGTATTCCACCTTCTGCTGGATTTGCTGAGCTTGGGCGGCCATCTTGGATCAGTTTCGTAACGAGGGATTTGGGTTTCGTCAAGATAAGAATGGTGATGGTTGTGATGATGAGATCGGGTGTAGTTCAAAAGTCGAACAGGTGTAGAGATGCGATGACTAGCAACGGTGATGGAGGTGGAGAAGCGAGAAAGAGCCAAGCGTGTTGTGCGGAATCCAAATCAGAATCAGAAAGTCTCAGAGTTTGCAAACGCTGCGGGATGAGCACGACAGAGACACAAAAAAACGAAAGATGACTGTTGACCTAGGACAAGCTGTGTGAGTGACGCACTGATGCTCTCTCTCCCCTCTCTCTGTCGCTCGAGCTAATCTTTCTGGTTGCAAGGAGGGAGGGAGACAAGTGTGTGTGAAGCGAGCCAAACGAAGTCACTAGAAATTAGGGAAAGGAAAAGAAATCCACGGGTCGCAGGCACTTGAGCTGTCGTTTGCCGCCCGACCCGATTTTAGCTGGTGATGCCACTCTGCCTGAAAGATACGCACAATCCACCTCATGTGTCACAAAACCAATTTTGACACTTTCTCTTCTCGAACATCTTGCTTCTCTTAACGTCGTTGGCCGGCTCCCACCTATTTGATGATAGTGATGGATGAGGATGTCGATAGTGACGAGCGCAGCGACCCAGCCAGTCAGTCGTTCTCCTTCAAATACGGCGTTAACACACACGGTCTGATGAGGAGAAGCCACCACTCTCTTGTGCGCTCAACGAGGATCGACTCTACTCTTTCAGCACACACTTGTTCTGGTTCGTTAGACACACACACAGCCACTCACACTCGTCCCGCTCGCTCTCTCACAGACCAACAAGAACCCCCTGTTTCAGCAGAATCGCTCTGTCTGGAAATTTTGGCCCGCGCGCATGTTGCCGTGGCATTTCTTCTTGGAATCTCTCTAATCACACTGGACAGGTAGACTTGGATTTTGTATTTGGCATCCTGGCGCGTTGTAATCGATGAGCTCAATTCACATTCGAACGTCACAAACCAACGCCAGAGCCACACGACGTTGACATTGTGCGCCTTTCTGCGGACGGGCCATCCAAGGCTTGTGTCAAGAACAACATGACGGAGCAAAAAAGATTCCATGCTCCGAACTCGAACGTCACACGTTAATACCGTGATCGCACTCACATCCGCCATACTGTACTGTTCAGTTTCAAGCCGGACTGTCAATGATAGCGACTAGCTCGTCAACGTCGATTGCGATACGAGCCAGAGATGCTACTTGAGACCCATTTCCCGTAGACGGTCTCTCTTCAACCTTCCTGGATGATCCGGTTGATCCTCGGGCACCATGATCTCCTTCCAGACCTCACGCAGCTGTAGCAGATCCGAGATGGTTGCATCCCCTACACCTGGTTTGCCTTCGGCGCCGTTCGGGCCATCCTTGTTGCTGTCAGTGACGGCTTCGACCAGGCTCTCGGGCCCATACTCCGACCCTACAAAGTGAATGCGATAGATCAGACCATCCGCACATCCCACCACGACACTTTCGTGATCCAGCTCCATCGCCATCGGGTTGCGTGCCGGTGTGGCCAGATCTGAAGATTGAGCTTCCCAAGCACCGCGGATTGGATTGGTGATGCCCGGCGTGGCACTGACACATGCCTCGCCAGCAGGTGTGTTTGGGACAGCAGCGTGAGCTGGACGAGTCGACGGCGCAGACTCATCACCACTGGCTGATGGTGCGCCATTGCTCCGTCCACCAGCTGCCGCAAGCTGAGTCGAAGTCTTGCCATGGTCAAACGGTAGACTACTAGCGTACAGCTTCCTCTCTGCTCCAGCCCGACTGCTGAACCTGGTCGATGCCACGATACGGCGCTTGGTCGGGTCCACACAGCCCACAGCGAGATCGGGCAGTTCGAGGATAGAGACCACCTGAGGCGCCGTACACAGATCTGGAGCAATGCGCGTTGCAAACGATGCTGGAGCTGAGTCTAAGCCAGCTTTGTCGTTCGCGTCAACCGCAGACGCATCAGGAGTGAGACTATCCGCCGCCTCGCCTTCAGTGGCAGGCGTGGACGGGAACGACAGAGAGCCTGCCGACGTAGATGTGCTCATCCTCTTCAGCGTCGTTGTCCCCGATGGTTTACCGGCAGTAGCATCGAGGTCGGCATTTGCAAGCGGCCACGGTGCAGGACCGCCGATGCGTCTCGTGGCAGGGCGAGGACTTGGTCGTGAAGGCGTTGAGAGCGCAGACACCGTGGGTGACTCGAAGCTCGACGTAGCACCAAGCGATGCGCGACCAGCACGCGAAGGTGTCGTGCTCGGTGCAGACGAAGTACCGACTTGCGAGCGACGAGGCGGCCTCGTTGGTCCAGAACCGCCGATGGACGAAGTGGTGCTCACGTTTGAATTGCGGCGAGACCTCGCAGCCGAGTGGGTAGAGGGTGACACGCCTGTGATGCTGGCGTTGCTCATGGTCGAGTCGCGACGAGCACGAAGAGGGCTTAGCGTCGACCCTGCCATGCCGCCACTAGCGTTGCTGAGCCGTGACGATGCACTGCGACGAAGAACTTCGGCAGTGAGCGGGACCTGAGCCTCTTGAGCCGGAACGACATGCTCCTTCCACTCGAGATGCACCACAACGTTCTTGGACGCCACCGTCATCGTATTGCCATGAGCTGCAAACCATTCGAGCATCGAAGAGCCGCTTGTCAGATCACCCAGTCGAGCTCCCAATCCAAGCTCTGCACCTCCGAGCTTGGTCAGCTGGAATTGACCGATCATCTCCCTGCGCGGGATGCTGAAACATCGAATCATGCCGTCTACCGTGACCGCCACGAGCTTGTCCGTATCGACGAGTGACACGCCCAGAGACACGTTGCTCTGCTGGCCGAAGCGAACAAGTTTGGTACCTGTCCTCCAGTCCCACACCACAATGGCCTTGTCCTGGCCGACACTGACCAGATAATGCTGGTTGATGGCCACATTGCGGATGCCACGGTTGTGACCAGAGAGCGTTTGGATGAGCTCCCAGCTCTTCATGTCCCACACCAACACGCGGCCCGTATCGTACAAACCAGCACACAGGACGCCTTCGTCGAGCAGAAAGTCGAGACAGGCGATGGCTTTGGCATGCAGCACTTTGCGGCATGCTCCCGTCGAAATGTCCCAGACTCGGATGGTCTCGTCATAGCTTCCCGAGACAAGTGTCTTGCGCCCTTTGAGCTTCATGGCCGTTACGAAGCCCGAATGCCCCTCAAGCTTTTGAATAGTCTGGGCGAGGCCTTTGGTCCAGTTTCGCTCCCGGAAGAAGAGGCCTTTGACCAGGGGTTCCCATCCTTGTGGATCGGAAGGTGCGATCAGTTTGACAGGATCTGACTCGGTCAGGGCCAATGCGTGGGAGCGCCATAGGTCAGGCGTGGCTGCGAGCGAGTGCCACTTCTTGGAGACGTGACGACAGCGGAGCAGGTCTTGGATCGGTAGCTTCTCGAAGATCTTGAGCGCCACAGTGTCCGGTAGACCACTGACAACGTCGCGGGTCATGCGCAGATGCTTCTCGAGCGTCCTCGACATCGACGCAATGTCGCCTGGAAGGCATGCATCCAGGATAATTCCAAGCAGTTGAATCCGCAGATGTGCTGGCAGCTTCTGAAACTCGCGACGGATGGCTTCCTCGTCAAAGCATTGGCCTCGAGTCAAGCCGTTCTGTTGCTTCGCTGCTGGCCTTGGTTGTAATGCGGAAATATCGAAGGAAGCAGCTGCCTTTTGGTCTTGATCGGTTGCTGGTTGTGCAGCTGGCAATGGATCATCCTCTTCGCGGAAGTAGATGCAGGAATGCCAGCCAAGCTCTTTGGCAGCTACGATGTTGAGCGAGCTGTCGTCGACAAAGTAGATCCGTGTTTCTGGCTTGGCCTCAACTACACGAAGGGCTGCACGATAGTAGTCCAACTCGGGCTTGCAGGCAAAGTCAGGCACACCATAGTCGCAGTATACGATGCCTTCCACCTGGTCTGCGAGGTCGAGCAAACGCAGCACTCTATCGGCATGATGTTTGTATGCGTTGGTGAGTGCGAAAACGCGCACGCGCGTGCGGTCGATATCGCTGAGCAATCGCTTGATGTCGTGATCAGGACGTAGGATCTCTTCGAGTGGCAAGCTGGCGTCGCACTTGCGGTCATAGTCGAGGGGGTCGATCTGGTGGTGTTTGACGAGACCACGGATGGCGAGTCCGTAGGTCTTGTAGTAGGTGGTATGAAGAGTTTTGGCATCCTCTTCGCTAAGGCCCATGCCATGGAAGTAGGCACGGATGCGCTCGGCCATGAGCTCCGCTATTTTGGTGCTTCGTTTGTACAAGCAGTTGTCGATATCAAAGAATGCGATTGCCTCGCCGGTGCGAACAGATGGATCTGGTAGTCCAGAGATGGAACGCGGCTCAAAGCCGATGCGGCTGGTGAGTGAGGCCAGATCATCTGTGCTGGTGCTTTCGTCCGCATGCAGAACGGACGAGCTTGATGCTAGAGCGATGGCCGTGTGAGTCGAGCCGTTGGTGGTTGGAGTGCTGGCCGGCTTTTCGCCATCGACACCTGTAGCGAACTTGGTTGAGCGACGATCATTCTGAGCGTTGCTGTTACTGAGAGGAGCTGGTGTAGGCTTCTTGTCAGGTGTGTTAGCCGCTGTATGCTTGACGGCCAAGCTTGCAGCCTTGCGTGGCGGCGTACTGGTCGTCAATGCCGCCGATGGAGGCTGTCTGCCAAGGGGTCGATCGGACGTGTTCGGCCGCGAACATGTCGCTATATCTTTGGAGATGCTCTTCGTAGAGGATTCTCTCGCAGCTGGCTTTGAAGTGCTTGGCCTTGTCGTTGCTGTCCCGAGTGTGGCGGGTTTTGTGGCCGTGCCTGCTGCACCTGACCCAGATTCTTGACCCATCTTGCTCGTTCATAGGTCTGTCTGCCGTTGGGGCGAGCAACAGACACCGCCAGATTGTCGACAGCGAAAGGGTGGTGAGCGCCAATGGCTCCCTCAGAGTGTTCCGGTGGCAAAGGTGGGAAGCTGAGAGTGACAAAGCAAGAGAAGAGCAACACGTTCCTCTCGACCTGCGTGACGCTTGCTTCCGAGCAACCGTTGCGTCGCTCCACACAGACAGGGCCAGATGCGATATGCCCTGTGCGTCCTGCACCTTGGAAAATGTTGCCTTGAGTGTTAGGTCGCACCGTACGATGCAGCGCCTGTCAAACATGGCCAGTGTCCGAAAAGGTGGAGGTTATTTCTTTCTTTCTTTCTTTTTGCCGGTGCTCTAGCGTTATTACGCCGCTCTCTTCTCGTGGTGCCGCTTTGGTTGAGAAAGCAAACTCATTTCTTTCCTTCTGGCCATCATGAACAGCAACAACAATAACAGCATCAACTACAACGACAAAGCATCGAGAATGTCCACCACCCCTCTATCCATCTTTGTCATCGGCGGCCACGGCAAAGTAGCGCTCCACTTCACCCGCCTTGCCGCTGCCAAGGGACACAAGGTCTTCAGCTTGATCCGTCAACCGGAGCACGCTTCCGACCTGCCTGCTGGTCCTTCTGCCGACGCAGTCCAGCCCGTCATCGCCTCGCTTGAGAAGTCTTCTGTGTCCGATATTGCGTCTCTGTTGACCAAATACTCTCCCAACGTCGTCCTCTTCAGTGCAGGCGCAGGAGGCAAAGGCGGCGTGGAGCGTACCAAAGCAGTCGACGAGCAAGGTGCCATCAAAGTGTTTGATGCGATCGAGCAAAGTGGTATTGCCAATTCGCAAGATTTCCGTCGCTTCCTCCTCGTATCCGCCGTCGATGTGCGTGACAAGACCAAACCTCCTCCCTCGTGGTACCAGAAGCCGGATCTGGAACGTTCCGAAAAGACACGCAGCGCTATCGGTGCATATATGGACGCCAAGTATGCGGCTGACAGCAATCTTTCCAGACGAACCTCTTTCTCGTGGTTCGTGCTTCGCCCTGGCGGACTTCTGGACGAGCCTGCAACGGGCAAGGTAGCTCTTGGCGTCCATCAGAGTCTGGTCCATTCGATTCCACGCGAAGACGTTGCCGCTACACTGCTGGAAATCGCACAACTCCCCAAGGGCCGAGCGGATGGGCTGATGCTTGACCTGCTGGCGGGTGACAAGGACATCCCCACCTCGGTGAAAGAGGCTGTCGAACGAGGTCGTACTGACTTTGAGGGATAGAGGATCAGGCTGAAGGTCTTGGCAGCAACTGTCCAGCCAGACCTGCATGAGTCCGGAAGGACCCCTCTTCGAGCTCGACTTTGACCTCTTTTTGGACTTCTACTCCACCGGTGCTCCTTGATTACCGTTCTGTAGCGTTCTTATTTGTATACCTCGGAATATGGGTTGTCCTCTGTGCTATCGAGGACGCAAGGGTCCGTTCGACTGAAGGTATTTGAGCACGAACCGTCTTGAGCCGGCGGTGGGTCGAAGCTAATTTAGCAGGTGGCGGGACAACGTACGCATGAAGTGGGCGAGAGTAACGTCGGGCCCTCTTTTCTCCTTCACCCCCACTTTGAGCTTTTCACAAGTTGGCATGACGGAAGCGGGAACTGTGTTCTCCATGATGGTCTCATTTCGGCTCCTTGAAACAAGGAGGTTGAGTAAAATTTACAGTGACATCCGACTTTCCACTCACTTGCATGTCGATCCTCTCTCCCACACAAGTGGTACCCAACCGCCGTCTCCCGTTGCCTGCTTCGCCCACTTTCAAGGGCAATGAGCTTGTGCATTTGTTGACAGGCTGTCAACAAGGGGTATATATATGGAGCTGTGGAGATGCCGGACCACTTGCTTGTTCACCTCATCCACCCTTCCTCTTCCTTCCCTTCCCCTCCCCCATCCTTTCCGTTCATCCTCTAATTCCCATTCCCTTTGTACTCTGTTCCCGTTCAACTCTCGCACCTCTCCCTCTCATTTATCCTGGATTCTGTACTGTTGAGAAAAGATGTTCTCTCACACGTGCTTCCGAGCCTTGTTCGTTGTCTTGACTCTTTTCTCGACTCTCGCACAAGGTAGCCCCTTGCAAGCGGAATCGTTTTCGCTCAACGAAGCATGTCAAGCTCCCAAGACGTCCTTCGCCGATCCTCTCGCCAACTGTCCGCGCGGAACTGTCTTTGTCAGCCAAAAGCACCCCGCTGCCAGCTTCAGAACCGTCAACTCGGCCCTTTCTGCCTTGTAAGTGTCCATCCCCGCGTGGACGTATAGCGACATCCTCTGACACACCACCATTCTGCATATCGACAGACCTGATGATGGTAGCATCCGCACCATCCTGATCGACGAAGGCGTTTACCATGAGAAGCTTATCGTCAGTCGTGTCAGCCCGACCGTCTTTGCCGGTGTGACTTCCGACGTTCGCGACCCTTCCTCGAATCGCGTTCGTATCTGGCAGTCTACCTACGTCAACCAATCCGATCCCTCCAACACTCTGCACAATTGCGATACTGTCGTGCTTGGCATTGGCACGGGGTCTGCTGTGGGTACGACCGACTTCAAGGCGTACAACATTGATTTTACCCAGCGTCAATTCTTCCACGGTCAAGAAGTGACGCAGTACCAACTCGGACCTTCGGCTGCTTTGTGCGTTCAGTCTTCCAACGTCTCTTTCTACGGATGCGCATTTGAGAGCTACCAAGATACGATCTACGTCGGTGAAGGAGCCAATGCGTTTTTCTTCCAATCGATTGTTAGAGGTATGACGGATCAGCTGTACGGTAGTGGTCGAGCGTGGTTTGAACGGGCGCGGCTGCTCTCGCGGGCATGTGGCGGGGGTATAACCGCTTGGCGCGGCGACCCGAACGATCCCAGCGTCGGAGTATACATCAGCCAATCCTCCATCGAACGCTCGTACGACGCCAGTACGCTCCGTCCCATGACAGGAAAATGTCATCTGGGTAGACCGTGGAACGTCTACAGCCACGCAACGTACCTGAACACGTACATGTCCGACATCGTTTCCAAGGATGGCTTCAAAGTTTGGTCCAAAAAACAGTCCAACTTTGATCCCGACAAAACCCGGTTTGCCGAGTACGGCTCAAAAGGTCCCGGTGGCGATCTCAGCACAAGGGACCTGCGTTTGGAACGCATCCTGACCGATCACGAGGCGAAACCGATCACCTGGAGAAAAGTGTTTGACGGCTCGACACCGTGGATCGATGAAAAACCGTTGAAGAATTGGTGAGGACTCGCCTTCATCTTCTCCTATCTCACCACAAACCACTCACACTCCATCACCTATTACCTCACACTCGATAGGTCTCACTTTTAAACGGTCGCTCTAGTGAATGAGAATTCATCACCATATCTTTGATTCACCTCCTCTTACCGAGCACCTTGACAGCACTCGCCTTGATCACGTTGGCCGCCTTCTCCATCTCCTTTTTGGTAAAAGCCGTACTAATAGCAACACGAATGTTGGGCCTCGACTCGGGCGCCACCTCCAACACTTTAGGGTTGATACTAGGCAACCGCTTCATGCGCGAAATGAAAATGCCATGTTCAAGCGCATCGTCGACAATGGCCTGCAACAGCCGCGTCTGCTCGTCGACGAAAAGGTCGTGCTCAAGCGGGCCAGCAGCAGCGATGCGCTTTTCGTCGTTGCTGCTGGAAAGCGTCAGACTGACGTCTCCGACAGCGAGACTGTTCTTACCTTTGTCGAACTTGTCCGCGGGCGTATCGGGATGACGGTCGGTCTTGCTACGAATCTGAATGTGGACGAGCGGGCTGCGTGGATCGCTCGAAATGCGCAGCGATTCGACGTGATCCAGAATGGAGCGGAACGCCTTGACATTGTCCTGGAGATTGGTGAGGATCGAGGGCTGCGAAACCATGTAGGAAAGAGCAGTGCTAGCGGCCACGGCGAGTATGGCGGGTAACGCGGCGGAAAAGACGAAAGACGTGCCGTTGATACGCTGGTGGAAGACGACCTCGTCTGAGCCGGCGCAGAAGCCACCAGCAGCGCCGAGCGTGTTGGCCATGGAACCGACGAGAATCTCGATCTCTGAGGCAGGAATGTTGAAGAGCTCGGTGATACCGCGACCGGTGGCACCGACGGTGCCGAAGCTGATACTCTCGTCCAAGATGAGGCGGAACTTGTAACGCTTCTTGAGCTCCTGGATCTTGGGAAGGTCGCTGAGTGCGCCGTCTGCTTCAAAGACACCTTCGGTGACGATAAAGCGACGAGTGAGAGGACCGTTTCTACGCTTGGTATCGCGCTTGACCTGCTCGAGCACAGCATGGAGCGAATCCATGTCGTTGTGATCGTACCAGTAGACGGTGGAACGGGAAATCTGAATGCCCTTCTGGATGGCATAGTTGACACCGCGGTCGGCGACGATAATGTCACCGCGTTTTGAAAAGGCAGGGATGACGGACGAAATGGTGCTGAAACCTTGACTGTAGATGATGCAATTTTGAGTGCCGAGGAAGCGGGCGATGTCGTTCTCGAGCTGCATGTGTACATCGATGGTACCGTAGAAGCCAGGAGGCGAGCAGCTTCCGACACCGTAGTTGCGCAACGTCTCGATGGCTTTCTCTTTGACTGCGTCATGACCGGCAAGGTTGGTGAAGTTGTAGCTGGCGAGGTTCATGACCTGTGTGGGCTTGCCTGCATTGTGGGAGGCGAGACTGATCTTGGGTCGGCTGCTGGCACCTCCAATGATGGTGGGGATGGAGGCGAGTTCTCGAGATTCGGCGGGTGTGAGGGGAGCACAGAGAGGCTCTGGCTTGAACTCGGCGACAAGATCATCGATCTCCTTGGCGGAAAGATTGACAAAGTTTTTGCCGCTGGCACCACCGCGTGTCCTGCTCTGCAAGACGGTCCTCAAGGCGAAGAGGACGAGGAAGAGCTCGAGCAAGGATCGAATAGGATCGTTCTGGTAACTGCTTGCGACGTATCGGGCGATGATGGCGCTTCCGGGCACCTTTTTGAAATTTTGTGCGGCGAGAGTGACTGCGGCGTGAAAGTACTCTGTCAACGCCGAAGCAGCTGCCGATGCATGCTCGGATGGGATGGTGTCTGCAGCCATGATTCCAAGCCTAGCTGAGATGAACCGAGCGTGTCGATGGCTGTCGCTCTAGCGCTCAATGATGGTGATGGCTTGAAAAGGAAGAGCACGCGCGCTTCTGCTCGACACCGATGCGTTTGCGTGAGATGGGAGGTTGCAATGAGAGGCAAAGGTCGAACGAAGCTCGAGAAAAGCATCAAAGTCGAGCTCAGTTCAGCTTGCCAAAGTAACAAAGAACTCGGTTGCTCGGCTAAGCTTATACTCTCTCTCTCTCTCTGTCTCTTTTCTCTTAAGAATAATCACAATTTCTTTGCCGTCAGAGAAGCGAGAAGCGAGAAGCGAGAAGCGTGTTGGCAAAAGAGATTGTCTGTCGTCTCACGCGTTTCCAGCGCGGATTCCGCGGCGAGAACAAAAATCAACAAGGTGTAAGGTTGGTTTGTATCTCACAAATACCATGCGAAAATCAGCCTTGGTGAGCGTGGAAAGCGCGAAAAGTTTCATTCGGCCGGTGATCGATGCGCGCTAGTCGAGCCAACGGATGGATATCACTATGAGCCAAAAGATCTTCTTTCGCCCGACTCGTCTTTGTCCATCTTCTCCACTTCCTGTTACCAACTGCACCCTGCAAGCAACCATCGACACCAACTCGATCTGAGCACATCCATCCGCCTACCCTTTCCAGGCTGCACAGCCAAGACGCTTACCTCTGCAAATCCACTTGGGCTCGCCTTAGCCTCGGTGCGTCGTGCATACCCGCAGCTGGCCCGTCCACCCATCCATCCGCCCATACGCGCGCTCGTTGATACGCGATTTCGGTAGCGCAGCCCTGGAAGAAACGTCCTCGTTGTGGATCCATCCACGCAACCCCGCTCGAGGCTGCTCTTTGAGGGTCAAGCGTTGCCTAGCAGCTCGTTGCTTTGTTTAGGCGCTGCTTCGCTCCTCAACGGAATCTTATTCTTCCCCATCAGGCACGCGCAAATCCCTCTGGAGGCCATCCTGACCGCGTCTCTCGGTAGTGGACCAAGTGCCGTGGCTCGCTCGCTTCGGTCGTATCTCCGACCACCTGCTTCCCCATCATGTCGGATCATCAAAACCCGGACCAGCCTCTTCAGGAGCTGGCCACCGCCGCCCAGCTCGACGAAGAGCTTGAGCAGCAGCAGCAAAAGGAGCTCGAGCAGCGCCAACAGCTTCTCCAGCAGCAGCAGCAGCAGCAAGCGGAACTTGAAGCGCGTCGTCAAGCG
Organism: Ustilago curta; assembly: GCA_928722295.1. Lineage (NCBI taxonomy): Eukaryota > Fungi > Basidiomycota > Ustilaginomycetes > Ustilaginales > Ustilaginaceae > Ustilago > Ustilago curta. The sequence goes on along the minus strand of CAKMXH010000011.1, from coordinate 307,587 downwards.
GAAGCGCTCGTAGCCGATGCCCAGAACCACCCTTCCAGCTCGGCAGCGTCTACATCCATCGCCGCCCACACTGCCCAACCCGAGCCTTTCCCCGCATCAGCTGCACCCAACTCGGAACAGCTCGCAGCCAACTCTCTTGGCGACGTGGATGCCGTCATCGCTGCCGCCGTCAATGCATCCAAGCAGCATGCCGAACAAGAGCGTCTCCAAGAGGAGCAGCAACGCGCCGCCGCCGCCGCCGCCGCCGCCTCTTCCTCAATGGACGTCGACCATGACTATCAGTCGCACACAAGTAACGGCGAGACGGACCACGCGCAATCCAGCATCGACCCTTCCGCCGCCGCCGCCGCTGCTGCTGCTGCCGCCGATGCAGGCAAAACCGGTGGTCAAGCTCAGGCCGCTGTAGGCGACGAGTCCATGCAACAGCACAACGACCCAGACGCATCCATGATGACCGACAATGGCTCGCCCCTCAAACACGGTGCCGGCACCGACGCTGACACCTCCTCTATCAACCTCACCGCAACACCCAAGCCCAAAAAGGAACGCGCCAAACCCAAACCCCGCTCCAAATCTGCCACCAAGATCACGCGTTTTCGAAAGATCACCAGCTGCCTCCAATGCCGAGAGAAGAAGCAAAAGTGCGATCGCGTCAAGCCTGTCTGCGGAAACTGCCGCGAGAATCCTTCCGACGACCCCTGTCACTACGTCGATGACCGCAAACGTCCCGGCTCGGACGAAGAGGATGCCGCCGCCGCCGCCGCCGCCGATACCTCAATAGCCTCGCCCCTCGTTCGCAAGCGAAAGGAGCCGGAAGATGCTCTCTTGACCGCCGCCGCCAGCAGCCGTGTCTTCAAGCGCGCCGACTTTCCACGCGTCAACGACCGTCGACAGGCACTCATGCTCCAAACCCGCCGCGAGATGGTCGAAAAGCTCGAACAGGTCGGCCGCGACCGTTCGCGCGACTTCAATACCCGTGTTAATGCTGCCCGCGCTGCTGCCATTGCGGATGTGCTCTTCGAGAGCGCCATCACTTTGCCTACAGCCGACGAGATCTCCGCCTTGCTGTATACATACAAGACGCAAGTTGAACCCTTCGTCAATGTCGTCGTCATCGACATCAACATTGCGCGCATCCAGAGCTTCCTCCGATGGTGGCACTCCAGGCCTACCACCATGCCCGCCGATCCTCCTCTGGTTCCTCTGCTACTCGTCATCCTTGCCCTTACTCTCCAAGTCAAGCGCAACTCGCCCGAATTCGAACGACACAACCTCAAGAACTTTGCACCCATCCCGGGCATCGAGTGCTCCGATGAGCGCACCCTCCTCAGCGTCGCCGGTCACTGCATCGATGCGCTCCAGATCGCCTGCCCGTCCGCTTGGTCGAGTGCGTTCCAAGCTCCTATCGACCTCACCAAGGCGTCCTTATTGCGCGGCATTTGGCATCTCAACGAGCTCAACCTTCAGTTTGCAGGCACATGCTTTGCCCTGACAACACGTCTCGCACATGCGGCCGGTCTGCATCGTGATCCCGAGCACTGGTCGGGGATGCGTATCGAGGAGGCACAGGCTCGTCGAAACCTCTGGTGGAACATTGTCTTTTTCGAGGTGGCGCACGCCCACCGAATTGGTCAGCCTCCCTGCCTCACCCACGAGGGCTTCGATACCCAATATCCCGATGATTACGGCGCCCTTTACGCCATGTACGAGCGTGCTGGCCTTGCTGACCCCGATCCCAGCCGTATCATCTTGCCGCCCGGCGCTACCGCTCTGGTGCCCCGCACGCCGAGCCAGACCAACTTTGACTACCACTGGGCCCGATTCCGAATTTACCACATCTTCCTGCGTCAGAGCCAGCAGCTGTTCCGCTTTGGCATCTCGTCACCACCTGACCCGAACCTCAACGACGAGTACGCAAAGTGGCGCGACAACCTTCCCGACAAGCTCAAACTGCACTTTGAACGACGCTCCAAGGGTTCCGTCCGACCGAGCGACGAGCTGCTGGCGCAGGTGGCGGCACAGTCGTTCCACAACCGCGTCTACGATCCCAAGATCACCGAGGAGCTGCAAGACTACCAGCAGGGCTACAGCCTAGAGTTCATGTACCACCAGTGCATGATCACGCTGCACAGGCCCTACATTGACGAGCAGGGTGCCTGGAAGCCGCCCGAGTCGGTGCAAAAGTCGCTCGAGGTGTGTCTGCAGTCAGCCGAGGCGCTCATCAACACGGTCGAGGACGTGCTGGCCGTCATGCCTGCCAACAGCATGTACAACCAGTGCGCTTACTTTGCCTTCAACGCCGGTCTTATCCTGGCGATCCATTGCAAGCTCGATCCAAGCTCGCAAGTGCACCGACCTCACATTCAGAAGGCGCTTGACTTGCTCGACACGCTCTCGGGCATGGCGAGACTCACCAATGTTGCAGAGCAGGCGGGCCGATACAGCTCGACGCTCAAGCAGATGCTGCACGGCATCGACGGCGATCATGCGAGTGTAGCAGCGGGCAAGACTGGCGCTTCCTCGTCGTCATCAACGGCGGCGGCTGGTGCCAGTGCGACCGAGCGTCCGAACGGCGAGACGAATGGCGATTCCACGGGTGCTGGAGAAGGCAGAACTGAGGCGACCGAATCGCGACAAGCTGCTGTTCTCGGTGCCCTCGACCCCTCATTGGGCGGAGAAGACAGCAAAGGTGACGTCGAAGCGAACGCGCGCACTGACGTGGATGGCGGTCCAGATCGTATTCCTGCGTTCCTGCTTCCGTTTGTCGGACTTCCCACCGACCCCAACCACCTTGGCCCTCAGACGGGCAACTCGTTCTGGTCCGAATCGTTGCTCGATCGTCCTCTGGTCGGTGTTCCCGTCGCCTACCCTGTTGGCTTTGGCCAGAACATGCTGGCCAACACGTCCAACACGGACCAGCAGAATGGCAGCAGCTGGTCATCGGCTGCACAGCACCACCAAGGCGAGGCCGACAGCATCAACGCCAATGCAGGCACGGCAAGTAACGAGCAACAAGTGCAATCGAACGAGGCAGGTCTTGCATCCGAAGCAGCGGGTGCCGCCTCTGCCAACGACGGTACCGATGCTGGTGCAGGCGAAGCGTCTGCCGATGCATACAACCTGTACGAGCTCTTGGGAGGACGCGAATTGGGATCCGATATGCCGGACCGCCCCATGTCGTTCTCGCAGCATTACAACCACCAGAACCCAGCACGAGGCGATCCAGCCTCATCCGCATCGTACCGCACCTTTGTCCAAAACTCGTTGGCGCGCACATACGATCAGCAACAGCAGCAGAATGCCCAAGGCAAGGCCGACGGCGAAACGGCAGACAAGGCTGAAGCTGAAAACGGTCTAGCGCTGCCGAGCGAGAGCGCGCTGAATGCGGTTGCAGCAGCGGCGGCGGCGGCGGCAGAAGCAGAAGGTAAAGAGGGACTCGATCCTTCGGCTCAGGGCAACAATCTGGCTGGCATGTGGTATGCTTGGGAGAACTTTTCGCAGATGCTCAACAATCGGCAGTGAAAAAAATTGCGAAGTCAGAAACTGTATCATTAGGTCTCTACTCTTTATGTTTGGTATTGATATCAAAGATGTATTGGATGCCTGTTGCGTGCGTGTCTTTTTGTGCGAGATCTACGTTGTGTAAGTGTGCTGGTGTATGACTGTGTGCAGCCTAGCTGAGAAGAGAGGGACGCAAGCCAGACGGGTCGCATCAAGCCTTGATAAGCCGACCAATGGCGTGCGGTACGAGGTCGGCAGAAGTCTCGTGAACCGGTCTCTTGATATCGACGTGTTTCCAGCCGGCAATACCGCTTAGCCAGTCAGCCGAGTCGCGGTTCAACTCGCAGCCGCCAAAGTTGAATCTCCACACTGGTGTCCAGAGGTTCTGGATCAGTCTTGCCAGTGTATGCTTGCTGGCGACGTGTTCAAACAGCAGGATTTGGCCGTTGGGTTTGAGTAGGCTTTGGAGGTATTCCAGATGGGCTTTTGGGTGGCGGATCGAGCATAGGACTTGAAACAGCACGATTGTGTCTAGCGAACCCGGTTGGATACCGGCTTGGACGAGGGCGGGTCGACTTTCGACTTGCAATCCGACAGGAATCACGGTGCTCTTGGCGGCCAATCCGAGCGTTTCCAGCTTGACCACCAGCTGTCGACGCAGCGGTTCGTACGGCTCGAGCGCAAATAGCCTTTCGATCTTGTCTTTATCATAATGGCTCACAGAATCACCGGCACCAGCACCAATCTCCAACACCCTACCGTACGCCGACTGCAACAATGGCCGCTTGAGATTCACATACAACTCGTCCGAGGCCTTGAGCACGGTACTGAATCCATTTTGAAACATCAACTGTTTCCAGCGGAACGGATTGATCAGGTTGAGCGGATGAGGATGTCGAAGTTGCTCGATGAATGCGCCGGGAAAGCCAGAGGCGTAGAGCTTGAGAGTGATGAGGATGGGTACGAGGTTGGAGAGCATGAATTCGAGCAGCGTGGCTGGTCGAGATGGTTTGGATTGCAGGTCGGCGGGATATGGCTGCACCATGGTGATCGACAGTCTAGGGTGGAAGGCGGTGGGGGAGCGCAAATGGAGGTGGACGAGAGAAGAAAGGTGGGATTCCAGAGTGCTTGTTTGTATGCTATCTACAGTATAAGCCCATGCACTGTACGAGGGTCCGTGCCAAGCCACGCCTCTCTCTCTCTCTCTCTCTCTCTCTCTCTCTCTCTCTCTCTCTCTCTCTCTCTCTCTCTCTGTTCGTCCGAGTCTGCCGTTTCAGCAAGAGCTAGAAGGTTGCGGTATGAAACAAAGGGCTCGCGTACTTGGACAGCCTGTCGTCCAAGTTTAAGCTCTGACACAAGTTGACGATCCGGTCGTGGGCTATTCGCCTCGCGTCTTACCATGTCGACTCTGGTCAGTGTCGGCCATGATTTTGAAGCGCACACGACAACCGAGGTGGTAGGCAGCGTCTCGGCCATGTATCAGCGAAAGGTCTTGTAGGAACTTGTGCTTTGTCCCCGCTGCCACAAAGGTACAAACTCCTTTTCGAAAAAAAAGAAGAGTATAAAAAAGGCGCACAAAAATCGTTCGCGCTGAATCGGAATCGGAATCGGAATCGGATTGGATCAGTGTAAATTGAATCGGGCACAATCTACACGTGACTCGAGCCCTTTTTTTGGCTGCACAGCGCTGTTCTCAACAAAAATTGCTTTCCAAGTCTGAAGATTGCAGCAGAGACTGACTGCTCTTGCTCTGTGCTGCGCTTTCTGCGCACATTCCTCCTTTTCCCACCGTGCTACCTTCAACTCACTCTTTGATTCGATACCATCATTGACAGTCCATCTTGCATGGTGTTTCGCGCCTCTGTCGCCTCGTTTCATCGTCAGCTTCCTGCACTGGCAACACGCATCAACCCTCCTACAAGCAGCGTCGCCCTTAGAGCTCGTATAATCACTACACCGCTCATCTCCACCACCCTGCATCAGTCTCACCTTTGCAACATGTCTTCCTCCACAACACCCGCTGCACCCGAGCAGCAGCAGCCTCCTCAGCAGCAGGCTTCTGGCTCGGCACAGAACGACGCCTCTGCTCCTGCCGCAGACACCCCTCTCGGCCCCGATGGCCAGCCATTAACCAAGAGCGCAATGAAAAAACTCGCCAAACTCAAAGAGAAGGAGGCAAAGCAAGCGGCCAAGGATGCACTCAAGAGCGAACGTCCTGCTCCCAATCCTGCCGGCACTGGCGCAGCGAAAAAGGAAAAGCCCAAGAAGGAGGTCAAAGAGGAGCCCGAGTGGTTCAACAACACCGTCCCCGGTGAAAAGAAGGACCTCTCTGCTCCCATGGAGAACGGCTACAACCCGCTCCACGTCGAACAGAGCTGGTACCAGTGGTGGGAAAAGTCCAACCACTTCAAGCCCGCAGTGCCTTCCGAATCGGACCCTTACGACCCCGAAAACACCTTCATCGTTCCTGCCCCCCCTCCCAACGTCACCGGCTCGCTCCACATCGGCCATGCCCTCACCATCTCGATCCAGGACACCTTGATCCGATGGTACCGCATGAACGGCTATCGAACCCTCTTCAACCCCGGCTACGACCATGCCGGTATCGCTACCCAGAGCGTCGTCGAGAAGCGTCTCGCAAAAACCGAAGGCAAGTCGCGCTACGACTACGGCCGTGAAAAGTTCTTGGACAAAGTCTTTGAGTGGAAGGACGATTACCAAGCCCGCATTTCCAACCAGATGCGCCGGCTCGGTGCCTCGTACGATTTCTCCAGAGAGGCCTTCACCATGGACACTGCCCGTTCAAAGGCCGTTACCGAGGCCTTTTGCAAGCTCCATGAGGACGGCATCATCTACCGAGCCAACCGTCTCGTCAACTGGTGCTGCAAGCTCCACACCACCCTCTCCAACCTCGAGGTCGACCAGAAGCAGCTCAACGGCCGCACCCTCATGAACGTCCCAGGCTACCCCGCCAACGAGCGTATCGAATTTGGTGTCATCGTCAGCTTCTCCTACCACATCGAGGGCAGCGACGAAAAGATTGTTGTCGCCACCACCCGTCCCGAGACCATGCTCGGTGATACCGCCGTTGCCGTCCACCCCGACGACGCACGATACAAGCACCTCCACGGCAAGAATGTCGTCCACCCCTTCGTTCCCGGTCGCAAGGTCCCCATCATTGCCGACTCGATCGCTGTCGACATGGAGTTCGGAACGGGTGCTGTCAAGATCACCCCTGCCCACGACCCCAACGATTACGAGGTTGGCAAGCGTCATGACCTCGAGTTCATCAACATTCTCAACGACGACGGAACCCTCAACGACAACTGCGGCGAGTTTGCAGGCATGAAGCGTTTCTCTGCCCGACGCGCCGTCATTGACAAGCTCAAGGAGATCGGCAGCTACGTCGAGACCAAGGACAACCCCATGACCGTTCCCATCTGCTCGCGATCCGGTGACGTGATTGAACCCATCATGAAGCCTCAGTGGTGGGTCAACTGCAAGCCTCTTGCTGCCAAGGTCATCGAGCGTGTCCGAGCCGGCGACATGACCATCGTCCCCAGCGTTTCCGAGAAGGAGTTCTTCCGATGGATGGAGAACATCCAGGACTGGTGTATTTCGCGTCAGCTCTGGTGGGGTCACCGATGCCCCGTCTACTTTGTCAACATTGAGGGCCAGTCGCAGGACCGCAGCGAAGAAAAGTTCTGGGTCACCGGTAGAACGCTCGAACAGGCTCAGGAGCGTGCTGCCAAGCTCGCCAACGGCAAGAGCTTCACCCTGGAGCAGGACGAAGATGTGCTCGACACCTGGTTCAGCTCTGGTCTCTGGCCCTTTTCCATCATGGGCTGGCCCGAAAAGACCGACGACCTCAAGCACTTCTACCCATCTTCGTTGCTCGAGACTGGCTGGGACATTCTCTTCTTCTGGGTCGCCAGGATGTGCATGTTGGGTGTCTATCTGACCGGACAGCTGCCCTTCAAGGAGGTCTTCTGTCACGCCATGGTTCGCGATGCTCACGGACGCAAGATGTCCAAGTCGCTGGGTAACGTCATCGACCCTCTCGACGTTATCGAAGGGATCACTCTAGACGGCCTGCACACCAAGCTCAAGGAAGGCAACTTGGACGACAAGGAGATCGCCAAAGCCGCCCAAGGACAGAAGAAGGACTTCCCCAAAGGCATCCCCCAATGCGGAACCGACGCCCTCCGATTCGCCCTCTGCGCTTACACCAGCGCCGGACGCGACATCAACCTCGACATCCTCCGTGTCGAAGGCTACCGCAAGTTCTGCAACAAGCTGTGGAACGCTACCAAGTTTGCGCTTCTCAAACTCGAACCCATCGCCTCGTTCCAGCCGTCCGCTACCGACGAGCCCTCCGGCCACGAGTCGCTGGTCGAAAAGTGGATTCTACACAAGCTCAACTCGGCCGCCAAGTCGATCAACGACCATCTTAAGGAGCGCAACTTTATGGCTGCCACCAGCGTCGTGTACAACTTTTGGCTGTACGAGCTGTGCGATGTGTACATTGAGGCTATCAAGCCGATCACGGATCCAGCTGCTGCCGATGCCAAGGCGAGGGCGAGTGCGCAGCAGACGCTGTACACGTGTTTGGACGCTGGACTGAAGCTGTTGCATCCGTTTATGCCGTTTGTGACGGAAGAGCTGTGGCAGCGACTGCCGAGGCGCTCGGGGGAAAAGGCCGAGAGCATTGCGCTGGCGAGGTATCCGGTTGGGATGGAGGCGAGGGAGGATGCGGCAGCCGAGGCGGCGTTTGAGGAGGTGTTTGGAGCTGTTCGGGCGATTCGCGGCATGTGTACGGATTACGGATTGTTGAAGGATGTTCAGGTGTTTTTGGAAACGTCGGATGCGGCGTTTGCCAAAGTGCTGACCGAGTCTTCCGCCGTGGCGATGACGTTGGTCAAAGGATGCACCAACGTCGCCGTCGTCTCGGCCACTTGCGAGGTCCCGAAAGGCTGCGCCGTGTCGTCGATCTCATCCCGCCTCAATGCGTACCTCCTTATCCGGGGTCTGGTCAACATTGACCAGGAGATTGGCAAGATTGATAAAAAGCTGCAGCTCAACGCCGTCGGCATCGACAAGGTGAGTGCACCCATGAAGAAGCCGCAGGAGTGGGAGCGAATGCCGCAAGAGGTGAGGGAGACGACCGAGGAAAAGTTGAAGAACTTGAAAGCTGAGCGTCTGGCGATGGAGGAGGCCAAGAGACAGTTTGAGAGCATTCGGGATGATTAGATGCAAATATAAGTTAGGGGGAAGTTGGGGGTTTTTCGTTTTCTGGCGCTTGTAGGGTGTGTGTAGAGAAGTGCTCTTTTTGTGTGGTTCGTGATGAGCGGTGTGGGAAAGGGTGAATGGTGTTTGGAGAGAATGTTGAGAGTGTTCGGAGTAGGTGTTGAGAGCGTTGAGAGAGTGGTTGAAGACATGATCGAAACTGCGAGCGCTATCGAGAAAACTCTGACGGGGGGTTAAGACAAACACTGGATATTCAACACCACCTCATCCCCTGACTCAACCTGCAAAGGCTTAGGCGTTACAATGCTCCTCCTCGCAGACACGTCGATCCTTCACACCACCACAAACCACGAAAGACGCAACGATATAACCGAAAACAAGTAAGGAAAAGTTGCACAGGGATGATGGTAGAGCCTTTTTTGCATTCATCCTACGAGAGGAACAAATTTTTTAGAGTGTTGGGGGGTTTTCATCAGTGTGATAAGAGTAGCACAAGGCTGAATGGAAAGCCTCTTCGAATATGCTGAAACCGGAAAATGACGCTAACTTCCGGTTGTAGGGCGGATGTCGTAGAACAACGCTGAATTCTTCTTACTTCCACCATAGATCGCGGTGTTCAAAAAAAGAGAGCGTGTGGGTGTAAAGAAAAAAGTAAATGATGTACAAAAGCGTGGATGGTGGATCGAAAGGGGTGGGAGAGCAGAACTACGTCGACGAGAGGGCGTTCGCGAGCGACATAAAGTCTTACTGCTTGGAACCCTTGGAAGCCTTGAGACGACGAACGTAGAACTCGAGCTCCTTACCCTCGAGAATGTATCCGTCAACACGACCCGACTGACCAGGGCGCGACGAAACAGCGGCGTACAGACGACCAGCACCAAACTGCTGCTCAACCAGCGATTCGAGCTTACCCTCCTTACGGCGGTTCTCCAACTTGCGCGTCACGCTGTTGGACAACTTGGTCTCGTCAACGTTGGCCTCGGCAGCTCCCTGACCAGCCGCACGACGCTTAGTCGTCACGGGTTGACCGTAGTGCTTCTCGTAAGCCTGACGGAAGGGAGTAGCATCGACCTGAACAATGCAGCCCTTGACCAGCGTGTTGGTACGCACCAGCTCGTTGTTCGAGGCGTTGTAGACGACCCCCAAAACACGGGTCTTGGCGGTAATGTGCTCGGAACCCCAGGCAAAGTTGCCCGAGTCAAGACGGAGCGCACGGTACTTGAGGTTGCCGCCGCGAACGCGGACGGTGTGGATGCGCTTGGCGCCGATACGGGTGTTGGCGGCCTGACGGCCGAGCTCGAAGGCGCGCTTCTTGCGGTAGTAGGCGCGGCGAGCACCGGAGGCAGATCGCTTGTGGCGCGAGTCACGAGTGATACCCATGTTGAATCTGCGAGTGTTGGTAATGCGCGCGGATGGGTGATGTCGAGTAGAATCGGATCGAATAAGGTCGAGGTGGCGAGGTCAGAGGAGGTACAAATTGAATACGAGTCAGTTCTCTGCGTGTCAGATTTCGCTGCAAGAATGTTGACAGCACCTGCCCCAACTGTAAGCAGACTGTTAGACCAAAACGACAAGAGACGAGCGTAGAGAGATAGAGATGCGATCGATGGTAGCTGAGGTGCAAATCTGCCGGTGCAGCGGCGATCCGCGCTTCCGTGTAGGATGTCGAATGTTTGCAGCACCAATATGCATAAAGGTAGGCTGAAGAGAAACGTTTTGCGAGAGCGGTGCTGATAAAAAGCTGGCGGATGAATGTGTTGCCAATGCAATGCGAAGTTTACGAGCCCATCAATCCTTTTGCTGCCAATGGGGATGATCGCAGAGCGCACCTCCTCCATCCCGAGGTGGAGAATGAAGCATAACGCCTCAAAGAAAAGCATGTGCGTCTGCTGGCCATTGAAGCTTGTGTGCTGTTGTTCTCTATCTGAGAGGCGAACGAACGAGGATGCTGCCAACGTGCCTGTCTCTGTACATCGACAATGTGATGCTCCTCCGCCTTCGACATGCGCCAGTCGACTGGTGACAGTACCATATCCTGCCTCCATAATGCGCCCTCTGTAGTATCGGCGCGAGTGTTCTGTCACGCTGCTGGATGCCGGCATCGCTTCTGGCTGAAATTGCTGTGTTTCTGCGGATGCGGATGCTATGGCGCGATTCATTTGGCGATGTTGGTGCGCATCATGCTCGCAATGTATGCAACAGTCGTGTGCTGATGACCATCGGGTTGTGAATCTACGGTTATATGCTGTATCGAGCTTTCTGCACCATCAAAGACGATCCTTTCCTGCCAAGTGTGCTTATCCTACCATCTCTTTTGTCGTCTGCCGCAATCGTCTCTGTCGTTGTTGGCGGTATGGTCTTGCGTTGTCGTCATCCTCATCGTTGGGTGATGCTGCCAGGTGTGCGAGTCGGCAAAGCTTACCTTGATTATGTGTCTTGAGGGAATGAGAAGTACCTAGGGAAAGGGAAAGAGGAGCAGATGTAGGTCTCGACGAAACTCAAACCTCGACTTGGGCTTGCTGCACGGCGAGAGACACGCCGAGAACATGGAAAGACAGGCTCAACAAGCACACAAATTCGCAGCTGGCTGCGATGGCTGATCTGGCGTTTGCTTTGCTTGCCAGACTGGACTTGGGCCTCACGACCACCTCTCCATAGCTTCCAGACGGCTCTCACAGTGTCTTGTCGCTCGAGATGAGTTTTCATTGACTGCGCTCGCGCTGTCGCCTGGCTCATGAGACGGTAACGATCTCCAGTCGAAATGAGAGGTTGCAACTCTGCATTTCGATTTCGGACAAATTTGAATAGGCCAATAGTAATCTGCAACACGTGATGATTGAGTTCGGCCGAGGTCAGAACTTGCGAAATTTCCACGACTAAATTGATTAGCTCTAACATCCCTGTTGATCGCTCCGGATGCATGTTAGGTTGGCTGCACTCGACCGGCGGCCCATTCCAGGCGGGGCGCATTCCGATCTCCTGCCTGGGGTCGGCATGGACTGTCTTCAACCTTCCTCTGCGGCGGCGGTGAGGGTTCCAAACATGATCTCACGTGGGACAGCTTCTTTGCTGACCCTGTGAAAGAAGCATCTACGGTGCAGTAGAAGGTCTTTTGTGACCATCGTTCCAAGCAGAGCTCGCAAGCGACGCTCATCTCCCTTTTGCGCTACATCGGAGGCTCTTTGAGTGGGGAGTGATTTGATCGTGAAGGACTGTTGATCCACCTGATCGCGGCTGAATCCTTTGCGTCCGCGCTTTGAGACCGTCGTGACTGACAGTGTCGACGCATTTCTCGCCTGGGAGAAGTCACAAAGGATCTTTGTATTCGCGTGCCAAATGCGGTCGGCAACCGTTCGTGTTCGGTGGTCCGAGCTCGATTTCTTCTAGACTCACACTCGCACACTCCACTCAGGAGGCAGACGAAGGAGGTTCGGACGCCTTTCGGGGATGAAGTGCTCTAAGCGAAGCTTGGGGAGCTCAGGGGCTTTAGTGCGGTCCAGATAGATCAAGTCGAGTTGGCAATTTCGAACGGATTGGAGTGCAACCGTGGGCTAGAATAATCCAATCCGAGGCCATCACACGTCACTAACCATTTGAGCTCCCTGTCAAGATTACCACATGCGGACGCCATCGGGTCTAGATGAGGGTCAATACGATCGGTTGATAGGTTGATAGGCTTGCTGCGCCAATCTATATCGTTTCTCTGTGGCTTGCAGCCAAGTTGGCCAAATCGAAAAAGCGTGGCGGACCCAGCTGCTGTCAATTCTTGTCTCGCGTCCTCCAAGAAAAAGCCCCTTGCCAGCGACGTTTGCTCCTTGCGTACCTGGCTGCATACAGTGCATCGAGACAGACACACTTGTCAAGTCACATTCAACGACGGGGTTGAGCTCGAAAGGGGAAGAGCCAATGGTAAACCCCTGTTTCTCCTTCTACGGTAGATGTGCCCGGAAGACATGTGACGGCTTGACAGCTCAATGCACAAGCAATCTAAGCCCCCAGCCCTTGTGCGAATGACAGCAAACGTCTCTGTCGCGTTCCACTCGCGCCGCTGCGCCCCCTGACGCTTTGCTGCTGTACTTGATCCTGGACACCTTGCACCCGTCCAAAGCACGGTTGCCATACCGTGTGCAGTGCATCGCATTGCATCCCATGAGCATGACTTCCAAAAGGCCTGAGATCCTCTCCTGGCGTTGTCGAGTCGTTTCACCGCCTTCACCGTTCGCCTCACTCGTGAAAAGAGACACTGAGAGTTGTTCGCGAAGATCCCACGCCAATGCAGGCTCGTGTCGAGAGAATGACAGTCAGTCGGAGAAAGGCGAGGATCGTGCATGAAGCCCGTCGCGCAACAGTCTAAAAATGTCACACAGCTTAGCCTCAAATCTCAGGCGTTCAGATGCAGCACTGTGTGAGAGAGAGAAAGAGAGAGAGAGAGAGAGAGAGAGAGCGTCGACGCGCAGATCAAGTCGCAGTGTTGGCAGTGGCAGTCGATTGTGCCGCCGTTTCGAATGACAGTTTTTTAACGGAACAGCCGAAAAGCGGCGAGGAGGCCCTTTTTTCAGTCAGTGTGGGATAGTGCCCGTCGCAACGTGCAATGTCAGCCGCATTCCAGCAGCTGTCGTCGGGCTGTGAATGCATTTTTGACGGGTGTGCCGATGGCGTTTGCTTCTCCACCAACCCAGCCTTCTTCACAATCACGAACGCTGCAGCCTGGCTCTTTCCTTCCTTTCCTTCCTTTCGCAATCTATCCTTCCAGCGGTGCTTGGCAACGTACCCTTTCGGCCCATCTTTCACCCTCATCGACATTTCACGGCATCATCGCATACACGTTCCTTGTCGGGCAGATCGGAACAAGCTCCTCGCTCCATTCATTACCTTTTACTCATCGCTTCAGCAGGCTGAAGCCGTGTCCATCGCAAGCCACCAATAACGCAAGCTTGCAAAGCCAATCGCTCCTCTCTTCACCCATCTGCACCTCCATTACCGCATCCTTATCATCGCTACGACCCAGGCTTGTTCGCCCAGTCATCGCGCATTCGTTTACGCACCTTCTTCGCCGCATCATCGCCTTCTACCAGCAATAAGATATCGCTGGTCCGTTCCGCTGGATGGAAAAGGACCGCCGTATTTCCGCTCAGGCTATCTCAAGGCATCATCTCAGAAGACCATCTTCACGTCTCCTCGTCGTCTTCTACATAGTAGGATAGGATGATGCATCGCAACTTTCCAAATACCATCATCAACGATCCACCCATCGATTCCACACAACTAAGGGCTTCCCTCTACTCACCCTTCTCTTACGCCATAGCCGTGGGGGAGCCCAACATGATCAAGCAAGCTGCGCCGCAGCATCCTCACGGACTCACAAAATTACAGCATCGCCTTCTCTACGAGTCTGACTCCGAGTCCTCGTTCGACCTCTCGTTCAGCTCGCCGTCCAGCATCGGCTCCAACTCGGAATACAGCGATGTTGGCTATCAGTCGTCAGCAAAATCGCGATCTCGTAGTTCAGGTCTTTCACGGCATGCCGGAACGCACAGCTCAGGATCGCGCTCCGGCTCCATCTCTTCGGTGCTAGGTTCTTCCATGGCGATACAGAGGGTCTTGATGGGCTCCACTCATCCTTCGAGGACATCAGCGCAGTCACAACGTCAGTCGGTGCGATCCATCGCCAGCGCGTTCGAGGCAGCGAGCAGAGCAGGCACCATGCGCGCCCCTCCAAAGGCCGGCAGCCAACTTGAACGTGTCGAAGAGCAGAGCGTGTCGAAAGAGCAAGGCTCAAGGCAATCTACAAGTGGATCCGTGACGAGCAACCGCTCCGTCGATGGTAGCGTCATGAGACCAGCTAGACTCAAGATCTCCAAGCAGCCTATCAAGGGGCCTGCATCGGCTCCTGTGGTATCAGAGCTACCACATTCCATTTCACGCACAGACGGCCAACCCACCGAAACCGATTCTCATTTCGTCTTCCCACCACGAACTCCATTGCAAAAGCGCTGGCCTTACGACCGATCTGACGCGCGGATCCGCAGCTTCAGCAGCCTCGATGGCCAACCTGATGAGAACGAGCCCGCCTTTGACATCGTACCTTCGCCTTCGCTCAAACGGAGCGAACCGTTGCCCCGAGCTTCCGTGGAACCTGCACAGTATGCACATGACACTCCGCGCGCATCCCTGTCCAGAAGTCCATCAACGTTTGACTCGGATCCACTGTCGTCTTCGCGATCAGCGGCGTCGCGCGACTCCATGGTCTCGTCCTACTCATTTGACTCTCTCAGCGGGCATCCTTTTTCGCTGCAACTTCCAGGCGAAGACGAACTCGACCTGCCTCCCAGTTCGACTGCGTCGATCCATGCAAATGATCTGGACACGTTTCGGTCGGCCTTCAGCAGCCACGGCGGTGACAATGTCGAATCCATCACCCCACCATCAGCTTCAGAGGCGAAAATTGAGCACGCGGGCCAGCACATCCAACCCACCACCGCTGCACAGGAGACAGAGACGTCCGTGCCCTCCACAAGTGCAGCTTCGTTGCAGCCACTGCTGCTTTCCACGTCTCGACCGTCTTCGTCGTCGTCGTCCAAGTCGACGACGACTCTGAAGTCGAGTGTTCCGCCACAAGCGACGATGCGGGTGAATGAGGATACGAGTTTTCCGATGCCGCCGTCGACGGCCGGTACAGCGAAGAGGTCGATTCGATCTGATGTGGACGCGGTGGTGGCGGCTAAGATGGAGTCTCAATCTTTGCGAGATACATCGCAAGCAACGGAGGTGGTGGAGCTGAAGAGGCAAGCAGCGGAACTGTTGGCATCGATTCGATCGGTGGCAGACGAGATTGACTCGTCGATCCCTCCAACCCATCGGTTACCGGGAAGCGCATTCAAAAGGTCACATCTCAACAGCTCGGATAGCAGCCGTACCACCAGTAGCAGTAGCACAGCAAGCACAACATCGTTCGTTGCCGTCGACGAAACCTACTCCGACATATGGAGACTGATGGATCGGTGGTATTGGTCTTCCTTTGAAGTCGGGCCGAAACAATCGTTGGATTGACAGCGAGACCCTTGGCTCCCTCCTTTCAGCCCCGTCTGGCTTACCATACACGCACCCTCCCATATTCTCACACACCCTCCGCTCAAGCTTTCATCCATCGCCTCACACTCCCCTCACTCACCACAGCTTACACACCCAACATAACACTCCTAAACTGTATTTTTATCAATGCTCAGCATACCATCGTCGATCTTTTAATCTTGTCTCAAAAAACAATGTTCACAGTCGAGAGCGCACAGACCGGGGTAGGGTGAGGTTTTGAATGCTAGCTAGCGAAGCAGCTCGATTTTAGTGACGAGATACGATGACCGAGACAATACATGTACAGAGAGACAACAGACAGGCCAGGGGACAGGGAACGCGATACCAGATCGACATCTAGACGGAATCAAGCGACGAGCGAAGCCATTAGACCAGGCCAGTCCAAAGCGGCTGCGTCGACTTTGTGGTCGTCGCTGAGGCCGATGTTGAACTGCAAGGGCTCTTCGATCTCAATGTCCAAGTCAACCAGGTCAAACGGCGACGATGTGGCACTGACGTCCATCTCGGACGACGACGACGATTCATCGCTGGCCGAACTACTCGAGATGGTGTTGTCGCCAACAATGTCATCCTTGTTGCCGTAAATGTCTTGAAGCATCGCGTCCGTGGCGAGCTCCCACACATTCCTCTCGGTGGGCATGAGAGGAGAGTTGAGGAGCTGGAATTGGTGCTGGGCGTCTTGTTCGTTGTTGTCCGTGTGAGACAGGCTGATGGTGCTGAAAACGGTGTTACCCTCCTCCCTGCTGCTGCTACCACTCACTCCCTCAGCCGAGCCCGCGGAAGCGGTGCTCAGGCTTGCGAGACCACCTGCAGAGGCGCCTTCTGATCGCGAAGCGCCTGCTGCTGCTGCTGCATGGTCCTGCTCCACAGATACAGGTTGAGACGGGGCGGCAGGCGTCGAGGCACCTTGATCTTGAGGCGCAGTCGTCGCGTCACCGTGGGCGAGTTTGGCGTCGAGGTCAATAAAGTTGGAGAGGAGAGCCTCAGCTTCACGGGCAACGCTGGCTTCCTTCGCTTCGACGGGATGCTGAGGCAGAGTGAGGTGGGTGCTGGCTGCGATCGACGACGGCTGCTCTGGGGCAGGAACGCTGATCTGGCTGGCGAGGGGGTATCCTTGGTTGACGATGCTGCTGCCATTGACATCGACGTTGCTTCCGACCTTAGGCTGGGCACTCTGGTTGCTGGCGACACCGTCAAACTTTGTGAAGGCATCCGCTGCTGGGACTGCTCGAGCTCTGCATCTTTGCAAAAAGATGGTGCGTCAGAGCAGGTCGCCTCCGCTGCAGGGAGGCGAACGCCTTCGTTCGAGGATTGCTGGCTCAAAGTGGCAAAGGAAAGGGTGGAGGAAGCGGTCGATGCCGGCGCTGCGATCGCCAGGGGCAAGGTGACCTCCTTGCTAACCAAACCATTGTTCTGCAATAGGGCAGACGCGAGGTTGGCAGACAGACCCGCACCAAACTGCGGGGCAGGTGTCGAAGTGGAAGAAGCGGCGTGGGCCGATGGAGAAGAGGTAGAAGAAGATGATGATGATGACGACGACGACGGCGTAACAAGAAGTGGGACGAGGGAAGGAGCGACAGTACGAAGGATGGTTTCAAGGGTGTTGACGCGGAGCTGAGACTCTTCAAGTTTAGCCTCGAGAGCCTGACGGAGGATCTGTTCGTCTTGATGCTGTTGGCGCAGAAGAGTGTTGTCTGCCTTAAGAGAGTTGACCGAGCCCTCGAGCTGCTCTACGTAGGCCTTCTTGCGTTCTCGAGAGTACTGGGCAGAGAGACGGTTCCGGGCTTGACGAGCTTCAAGACGGGCCTTACGCTCCTCGTCGCTTGCCTTTCTGCGGCCGCCGGTGTGGGTGGACTTTGAAGGCGAAGCGGAGGAGGACGCTGTGTTGTCGCAGTCCTCTGCAACGTCGTCGTCGTCTTCTTCGTCCTCGTGAGCGGCGGTAATCTTTCGCTTTTTGCCGCTCGACGACGAGGCGGTGAGGGTGGCGTCCGTGACCTCCTTCTTGGCAGGAGTCTCAGGGAGACGTGAAGAGGAAGCGGCCGCGGATGGCGACGATGAGACGACGGGCATAGGAGACGCTGATGTGGTGTTGGACATGATGGGCGGTGTTGTATGTACGTGATGGTGACAAGAGACTAGGGACGGGCCGAGACGAGGAGATGAAAGCAGTGAGGATGAACTCCAGCACTCAGTGAAGAGGAGGAGATCGCAAGACGGGCAAACGTGGGGATAGCTGCAGAAGGCCGGCTGATGCTGCGAGGTTGACGTGGAGGCAGGAGGATCCAATGCGTTGAAGCAGTTGGACTAAAAGCGTTGTTGGGAGGAGGAGAGAGAAAAGAGCAAGGAAAAGATGATGTGGAAGGGTGTTACGTGGAAGGTCAAAGGTGTTTGTGGGTGTGAGAGAAAGAGAGAGAGAAGTGAGCGTCGGAGAGGAGGAGAGGATGTGCAGGTGAAGGTGCAGGTGGATGATGGATGTGGCTCGACAAGGTTGACTGCGCGGGCAGAGATTGAGATTCACAGTCCCGCCCTTGAGGTGTCGACGTGTCACGTTGGAGGCACTTGCTCAGTGTCTCGCCAATCTTCTTAATCGGGGCTAAGCTCGGAGGCTGTGCTCCCGTGCCTTCCATGGATCGACGTGGAACCCTTTCGAGGGCGCCGAGCTCTTAATTCAGTCCCTTTTCAATGTCGTGCGAGATAAAAAGCTTGTTGATCATCAATCTGATCTCAAACAATCTCCCGATTATGAGCCCTTTCCTGCGCGCTCGACTGCAGGATGATGCTGCTTTGCTGCTGCATCAGCATGCCAAAACAACAAAATTGTCGATGCGGCAATCGGAAGACCCTTTCCGGATCCCTTTCTCGATCTCGTTTGTTTCCGCAAGCATGTCAAGGATGAGCACGTCTTCGAGATTCTATCAGCAGCTCTCTCTCCAGGGCTAAGACAAAGAGCTAATGACCGAGGCATTGCAAGCGGCACCGATCGACTAAGGAAGTTTGACCCGCATGTCAGTCTGCAGGCCCGGCCGCCGAACACAATGATGAAGGCGCACCGACCAGCAATCCCGAGGATCTATAGCGGTGGCGTCAATGACATGTTTGACGATGTCGACGACCTCATCAACGATGCTAACAGCAACGATACTCTACCACCACCCTTTGCAGCCACGGGTACAGCTGCCAGCGCAACTGCTGCAGCAACACTGGCACTAGCAAACACCAATCTCGCCAACACCGCTGCCTCAGATCGCACAGTCCCAACATACCTGCCACCTCTTCGTCAACGTATTTCCGGCTTCTATGACCGTCATACAAAGCTCACACAAACCCTCGAGGAGCTTGGAGACGTCCCCGCCAAGCTGGAAGCAACGCAACACGACATCTTTGCTGTCATGGGCAAAGTCAAGAGTCAAGAGGCACGCCTCAAGACATTACAATCCATCTCTCAAGAGACCAGAGAGGCTCATACCAAGATGAGCAGCACCTTCGCCAAACGCCTTATGAATAAGCGAGGCAAACGATCTCGCGTCCTTGTCCAGTCTCAAGACGAAGCCGAGAAAGCAGCCGCACAGCAAGCAGCACACGAAGCCGAGCTCGAGCGAAATCGGTTGATACTTGCGTCCCAGCAGCAGCGTAAAATTGAACTGGAACGAGACCTGGTCGAGTACACAGAGATCTCCAACCAACTCGGAAAGATCGACGATGCACTTTTCGGTGGCGCTACACCTGAGTTCGTGCAAGACGACTTTGCAGAGTGGGAAGTCAAGGTATGGCTCCAAGTCCAAGTGTTCATAGCCGCAGAGACGAGCCGTGAGAAACGAGCCCGGCAATTGCTCAAAGATGCTTCCCCCATACTCGCATCCATTATCAAAGATATCCAAACTGCGCTCAAGTTCTGCATCGACTCAGGCGTGGCGAGCAATCAAAAGTACACCAAGAATCTCATCTCCAACACCACCGCCAAGTCTACCGTCAGCGGCACTCAGCCGTTGATTCTCAAGGCAAAGACGAGCTCGGGCAAGTTTTTCACCACAGTCGCCAAAGCACGAGGTAATCAGATGCTGGTCGAGCGTCCGCCCGAGTTTCGTTTGATCGAGCTTTACCTCATGCCAGGCAGCAAGAATCCAAAGGCAGTCGATGAGCGTGGACTTCATAAGTCGCTCGAGACGTCGTATGCGCAAGCCAAAGCGCTTGATTCATATCTAAAGCGTGAGATCGCATCCAGTCTGGAGCGTCAGAAAAAGTTGACTGTCGAGACAGCCAAATTGCACGAGACGCTCAAGAGCGCACTTCAACACCTTCGTGCGATACGCCGCCAGATCGTGGTCGCCGTGGTGCAAGAGGATGGTAGTCATGAGGCTGGCACAAATAAGCCCAGCTCAGCGGATCAACCACACGCCGAGCATCGCGACTTTGAGCTACCACTGCAAGATGCCGCTAACCCGATGATATCTGCGCACTTCCAGGAGAGTCTTCGCAAAGAGTCGCATGCTCGACTTCGCAAGCTCGTAGCATTGCCTCCCCCCGATTCCGACGATGACAATCTGTATCCAGTCATCGCTTGATTCGCGCATCTCCTGTTATCTGGATGGTCAAGGAAGCTCTCGTACTTGAATCGCCTCGTTCGTTCACTTCTCGCATTTGTGCTACTGTATTTGTATCTTTGTTTCTGCATCATTTCACATTCGTTTGTTTGCATCTTCCCTGTCGATTGTCCTTTGATCGGGACTGCAGGTGTGCTAGTGTGGGCTTTGGTGTGCTTGTAGCCATGCGAAGGCAAGACGGGCACACATCTCTCTGTCATCGCTAACGACTCGATCAGCAATGTAGGACTTCACACTCCTCTTATACCTCACGAGGTCCGCTGCATGAGCAAACATCGCTTGAGCTATGGAGCGGCACCTGATCGACCCATTGCTAGCTGTGTGCAACCTTGTACCCGCTGTTGCCCGAACCAGAGTCTAGCCTTCTCACGCAAACTCAGCTGCAACTACCCCGGACCAAGCCTTTCCAGTGGTACAGAGCTGAACGCGGGGTAACGGTGATAAAGCCTGCTTCGTCCACTTATAGCCATATCGATGGAGAGCGAGGAGTACTGTAAATGGCGACGGGGCCCCGCATTCTGCTTCTGCATGGGGTATCAAAGCCCGACCGGGAGCATGCTTTGGGTCAAACCATCTTGGAACGAGCGTTCCTGAGTCGCCAGTCAGAATCCAAGCTCAGCTAGAAGGCCGTCGGATCTTGCCGCAAACACCCCATAGGTTTTCGCTTTTGCGGATCGTTACGAAGATCTCTGCGTTTCCGCTTCGGTCTTTGCCTGGTCATCTTGAAGCTCAGCTGGACGTTGTAGACGTGGCACTTCTTCGTATGATTCCGACCATATCGTCAAGCTTAGCTCTTTCGGAGGCAAGGTCACATGAGCATCTCGACTCGAACGGGGATAAGCAATCACCGACGGTGCTTAGCAACGAGATGAGGTAAGTTCTTGTCGCCATCTGTACATGATGCCATCCCCAGTCAACGACAGCCACAAGCAGCTCTCAATTGTGGAGAAGCCTCTCCCAGTTCTTAAAGATTTGCTCCCTCACTCCGAAGACGATGACACAGCTCTCACTTTTGTGAGGATCCCAATCTTGCCTTTGCTGATGAGGACGTCACGGCCTAGTTGACCCCACAAAGCCTGGACAACATTAACACACTGCTGCGATTCGTGCTAGAAAGGCTTCGCGAGGCGAAGAGAAGCTGCAACGACAGCAAACACAAGCCCGCTATCGAACGAATTGCACCAGCGCCAAGAACTCAGATTTAAACAGCGCCGATGCTTCGCTGCCACGAATCTTTTTTGGCACTTTTCGACAGCTTCTCTGCAAACGGTTCTCAACGACACTGCTACAACGCCCGCTTTCCTGCACACACTTTCTTGAGTCTCGACCCTGAACCTGTGCTTTCCCCGCTTTGGAGACGCTTTTCCCACGTTGACTGCACCAAGCTGCTTTCATCCTGCTCTTTCGCCTTACGCACACGCACAAAGAGCAACGTGGCCTTGTTGACCTCGGCTCATTCGCCCGTGACAGCGAGCCAAATTCCACTAATGCCTTGCACCACTTGTACGAGGCTGCTCGTCGCTGCTAATATCGAGAGGACCTCGTCAGCTTTGTAACTTATGAGACAAGAGCCGAGGTCGATCATCGATTCCGAATCGCAAATGGGCAACATGAGCGTGGTCGGTATCGGAGAAAACTTCACTCGGGAGGGAGTACAGTATTCATACGCCAGCGGGTTGCGACAGAAGTACGCCTCAAACAATGCTCTCATCGTGGAAGCGTCGCCTAGCTTTCGCGGATCTCTCCGCTTCTGATTCGATGGAGCATGCCACTGCTGCTTGGCCTTCTTCGTTCATTGTCTTGGCAGCTTCCATTTTCCATGCCCTCTCCGCGTTTTCCTCCAGACATCCTCTGCCTATCCGTTGTCACCATTGGCACATGAACTCCTCCAACGTCAGCTCAGCCCTCCACGTCGTTTTGTAAGCCTCTCCCCAATCTGTTGACCGTAAAGCGACACTGTCATCCGGCAAAACCAATCCTGTCATCCTGACGTCGCCGGTGACCGTCTTGGCCCTGGCCCACCCTTAAGATCTGGCGCACGCTCCTTACAGAACGGTCTCACAACAATCATACCGATTGTGCATTTGTCGCTACCCCACATTCAGGACACCGAAACTCATTTGAACGAGATCGAGCTAGAAAGAGGATGTTTGCTTGGTTCAGAAACGACTCCTCAGTCGGGTTGGGCCTGGTTTGGTCTTCTTGACGATCCAACTTTGGAACCTTCGACCCGGCGAACCATATTCCCCCCCCCCTTCCCCCCGGTGTCCACCCAAACATCCTCTTTGAATTGGCACAGAATTTCAAACAAATGAGAACGGGACAACAATTGGCGGCTTGAGGCGGGCGGTAGAGCGGGAGCAAAGGAGGCAACAAGAGGCGGCATTGCAGGCTCATCGGCGTCGCTGCTGCTGGGTTTGGATTTTTCGGTGTCGAAATTCCAACTCCACTCGGTCCCCTCTCTGTCTATGACATCGCGGTCTACAACCACACTAACAGATCGAACCCCGCTTCGAGTCTTTAGCGCACTTGAGCGACGGTATGGCAGCAAAGATCAGGGCCTGCTTCTTTAGGGCTGAGAGTCAAGATGTGGCTATGTGCCTTTGTAATCTTTTGTCTCAAAGCGGATCATTGTCCGTTGAAGAGGGACCTGCTTTGTTGCTCGCTACCAGAGCAAAAGGGAGATTCGACCAACCCTGCGTTCAAGCCCTCTCTGTCTCTCTCCCGCTCCTGCCTCGCAGCAGTCTACCACGCTTTACCACGTCGAGGAGCAGGCTCTGCGAATGCGCAGAAAGGGGAATTAACCCCATATTGCTTTTCCCGAGCGCATGATGGCTGTGTCGTGCTCTTCGCTTCGAAACGCCAAGCTTTTCGCTCGTGCATGAGATCCCTGTTCACGTCGCCCACTCTGATCAACCATCCAAATCACAGAATTCTCCTGAAGCCCTGTGTTGTCCTTCCTGCCTCGTGGCTCTTGTGTCAGTGTCTAGTACCGGCGAATGCGTCAGTCTCAAGCTTCCTGGATCGCCGTCTCAGCAACCTCGCTCCCTTCCCAAACAGAAATGGTAGGCTGTCAGTCTGCGCTTTATCCGCCTTGCCATATCCAGACCTTCTCTCGCTTTGCCCAAAGCCCAGCGTCTTGGATCCAAGGACGAAGCAAAGTTCACCTACAGTATCCCCGCAGCGCTGTTCGACGGAAGATGCAGAGCCAAAGGATCCAGTCAGACTTCTCCGAGACTCGACGTCTGCCTCCCAATCTCAAGCGGGTCCGAGACGCCTTGCGTTTCGCCAGTTCTTTCGTTGTCTAGAATCCGTCCTTCGATGACCGACCCAAGTCATCGATCATCGCCCGGTCTTCAAAAGTTGGTTTGGAGTCTCGTTTGACCCCAAGCATGAGCTTGTCCGCGTTTAGGCTTCATCTTATTGGTCGACCCCGGATACCACCAGAAAGCATGCGCGTTTCTGAGCAGTCGTATGCACGCAGCGCAGTTACGGTAGCCGTTTCGCGAGTGTCTGTGTGCGCGTATGTGCACATCATCTGCCGAACAGTTGAACGTTCATGCATATCGTGCCATATCTCTCCTCTATTGCCTCAGCCTTTGTACACATCCTTCGAGCTGGATTGTGCTGCTCCAATGCTACAATGCCTGAGTAAGACTGGCCTCTGTTGAGGTTGCCAAGTTTGCTGCACCCCACACTTGTGCGCGCACCCTGCCCCACGTTTCTCGCCTCGTGTATCGTCTCAGTGCAGCCCTCGTGGTACCTCCGCATTCGACCGTTGCAACCTCAACTGCTCCCCGAAGGTATAAAGACATGCTTCTTCATCCTCCACCCATCCATCCACCCTCTTCGTCCTCTCGTATCTCGTCACCGGCTCCTTCCTCTCCCTCCTAGCCCGGCCCCCCTTCAGCGGTCTCAAGCACATACTCCTGCATCATTAGGCACGCGACAGGTACTTCTATCTCCCCCTTCCCTTATCTCATCCTCTCTCAGACTCTCAGTTCCTCGTCATATAGTCCGCAAGCATGTCGTACCGCACTCCCGACTCCGCTTCGATCGAGAAGAAGGACGATGTCCGTCTCGAGGACGGCATCTCGATGGCACCGGTCCTCACTGCCGGCACCACCAACGCCGATGCCGTTGCCACCACCGTCGAGGACCCCAAGGAGACCGCACGCCTCATTCGCAAGCTTGACTGGCATGTTCTGCCCATCTGCTCCGTGCTTTACCTCTTCTCGTAAGTTCATACCGGTATTTAGCGGGAACAAGCCAACATGTGAAATGAAAGCGCTAACCCCCACCTTTTTCAACTCGCTCACACGTGCTCCATCTCGGAACTCCATACTCGTGCCGAAATAGATTTTTGGACCGAACTGCCATCGGTAACGCAAGGATTCTCGGTATGCAGGCTCAACTCAAGCTCACGGACAGTCAGTATGCAGCTGCCCTGTCCATCTTCTTCGCTCTCTACTGTCTCTTGGAAGTCCCGTCGAACCTCATCTTGAAGAAGATGGGTGCCAAGAAGTGGATCCCGATCATCGTCATCACCTGGGGCCTTGTCATGCTCGTGACGGGCTTCTCGAACAACTTTGAAGCTCTCTTTGCATGGCGTCTTCTCCTTGGTGCTGCAGAGGCTGGTCTCTTCCCCGGTATCACGTACTACCTCACTGTCCTCTACCCACGCAAGTCGATCCAGCTCCGTGTCGGTCTCTTCTTCTCGGCTGCTACCATCGCCGGTGCTTTCGGTGGTCTTCTCGCCTTCGGTCTCGCCAAAGTCAAGGCTGGAAAGTTTGAGGGATGGAGCTGGATTTTCATAGTTGAAGGTTTGTTGACCATCCTCGTTGGTGTCGTCGCTTACTTTGTGCTCTTCGATGGTCTCGAGAAGGCTCCGTTTCTGACCGAGAGCGAGAAGGTATACATGAGCGACCGAGTCCACTTTGACGGAAACGACATTCCGATGAACGACGAATTCGCGTGGAAATTCGTGTGGGCTGGTCTCAAGGATTGGAAAACCCTTTTCACCCTCATTTGCTACGTGACGACTATCACTCCCCTCTACTCCACTGCCCTTACGCTGCCTACCATCCTCAAGACCTCGCTCAAGTACGATGCTGTCAACGCCAACCTCTACACCGTCCCCGTGTACACGGTCGCTGCTATCTGCGTAGTCATCTTCGCCTACTTTGCCGACCGCACTGGTATCCGATTCCCCTTCATCTGCCTCGGCACGCTCATCTCCGGTATTGGCTGGGGTCTGTCGCTCGCCTACGGCAAGTCCAACCCCAAGGTCGCTTACGGCGCCCAATTCATCTCTGCTGCCGGCTCTTACGCTGCCTTCCCCGGTGTCGTTGCTTCGCTCACCCAGACCATCGGTGGCAAGACCAAGCGTTCGGTCTGCATTGCCATCATTGTCGGTTTCGGTGGTCTGGCCGGCACCATCTCGAGCAACATCTTCCCCAAGAAGCAGGCTCCCTACTTCCACCGCGCTCACTACATCAACATCGGCATGAACGCAGTCGCCTTCTGCTCGGCTCTCTCGTTTGCTGGGTTGCTCTACCTCGCCAACCAGCGCAAGCAGGCCAAGATCGACTCGGGTGAGGCCGCTCGCTACAGCAAGGAGGAGATCGCCGACATGGGTGATGAGTCTCCCTACTTCAAGTACCGCTACTAAGCGCCAGCCATTCGAAGCCCTCTGATTTTGTTTTGTCACTAGTACTTCTTGCTATTGTTTCTTCTGGTTTTGTCACACGTCATGTACGAATAGATTGCTACCCCGACGAGTCTTGGAAGAGGCTCATCATTCGCAGTAAAGGTTATCTCAATGGTCACAGTATATATCATCTGACTAAGCGCTGAACTCAGTGTGATGAGAAGGTACGAGGAGCGGGCTCGGCGAAATCTATTGAAAAGTAATATCGATGTCGACTCTCGAGCGAGGCTTGCACCGGCCTCAATTTGAAGAGGTTCAGAGCATGCAGAAGGCCGAGCCGACGGAACCCAACAGAAGCTCTGTGGACATTAAGCTCCTCCAGGTTTGAGGACGAACAACATCAAGAATGATGGCTCCACCGAGGTCTCATACACGAAGCCGGTTGCATTATAACGAGAAACGAAAGCCTGAGCTTGATACTCTGTCTTACATTGATTACAGCCAACACGCCTGAGGCGCGGACATGGACGCGAAAGACACAGGTCCGTTGCTGCTGTCGAACAAGGCCTTCACAGTTTGACAGGTGTGAATATATTCTCGGAATTCGGCGAGTGTCGAGACCAATCGCGAATTGCGTCGGAGCGCGGACCTCCTCAAACAGTCTTTCTCCCCCGTACAGCATTCACTGCATCTTTCATCCATACCGGCCATCGCTGCACCAAGTAAAGCTGCATTCACACGCTACTTCCAGCCTCTTCTAGACTCGTGCCAGTCCAAAACACAGGCTCGCCATTCCTTTGCAGACAATCTCTACTGGGGTTTGACGAGAACTATGCGGTAATATTCCACCTCAGAGGCAGTCCAACCACGCTCCATCGCCTTGTGCTTCGGCACAGGCCATCACATACAGCACTATGCAGCAGAACTCTGGCTCTGGCGGCTTTGGCTCGAATGTGCCATCGGGACCATCTGGCTTCGGTGCCTTCGGGCGTCCACAGCAGAATCCATCTGCATCGACAAGCAGCGCACCTCCCAATACATTTTTTCGACCGCCGTCTCAGGGCACACAACCCTCGGCCTTTCCATCTAGCTTCGGAGGTGCTCAGCAGCAACAACGAAAACAAGCCCCAGGGCTTTCCTTTGGTGCACCGCAGCCTTTCAGTGCTGGGTCACGAACACCATCCCAGTCGTCCAACTTTGGCAATCCTCGTCCGTTCAACGGCGGACAACAGGCTCGGCCACCGCGTCCCGCCTTTAGCGGGCACCGACCGGCTATGAACGAACAGCAGTCATCGACATTCGGCAACAGACCAAGACCCTTCACATCTAGATCGACGGGCCCAGGCATGTACCAGGAGGGAAGACCTCCCACCTCCAATGCGGTCCGAGGAGGTAGAGGCGGAGGCACCATCCGTCCCATCAAGCCATTTGCATCGCATACGGATGTGAACCAACAAGCAATACCATCCAACAGCAGCGGCGTCAACACGGAAGCTGGTCACAGCCACCAACACGCAGCTCGACCGAGACCTCGGCCTTTCGCCAATAAGTCCACTACATTCAATACACAATCCCAGCAGCAGTCCACACCAGCTGGGTCCTTCGGAGCGCAACCGGACAACAACGGGTCAGCACCAACGTCAGCCTTTGGCACAGGCGCTCCTTCTCTGAATGGCTCGACCCCTGCCCCTTCGTCTGCGTTCGGCCAGCCCAGCTCGTCTTTCTCATCCACGCCGACGCCTAGCAGCTTCGGAGCCGGCACATCTGCATTCGGTTCTGCCACTGATGCAAGCAATAGCACGTCCACGACCTCAGCTTTCGGGAGCTCTCCAAAGCCAACGGAAGCATCAACCTTTGGCTCCACATCGCAATCCTCCGCTTTCGGAAGCACGACAGGTTCCAGCGCTTCGAAGTCTGCCTTTGGGGGAACTTTCGGAGGCTCGTCGTTTGGCACGTCTTCATTCGCAGCACCCCCGTCGCAACCACAGCCACATACGAACACGACTTCGACCATTTCCTCTTCCTCAGCACCTCCTGTCACCAGCAACCCTCCTCCGGCTTCGACGGCGGCACCTACAAGCTCCTTCTCCAACTTCCTTCGCAAAGACCACAGTGGCGCATCCACACCAGGTGGTGGCGCCAGAACGCCTCTTGCTTCAGGTAGCGATAACACCGGGAACAACGCGGTGGACGAAGACGAGCTGCGCAAGAAGCGTTTCGAAGATGCACCCAAAGTCGGCAACCGGTTCCTCGAGATGAAAGGAGGCAGAGAAGCGCTTCGTAATACCTACATCAAGTCGGGAGTGCTCCCAGATCCGGACAAGCCCACCGACCTCGCGTTGGCAGTCAAGCTTGTAGGAACATGCCAAGACATGTGTCCCGAGTTCGAACGCGAAGAGCGCGAGTTTCAGAAGGAGCTTGATCCGCTCGAAATGTATCCTGGCACCGATCGAGTCGATCCACGCATCGCCGTCAAGATCTATCGACGTCCAGCGGCAGGTCGAGAGCTGCCATTGCCAGAAGACGTTCGTCCACCTGCTGTTCTCAAACGCACGCTGGACTACCTTTTCCATAATCTGTTGCCTGCTGATCCGAACAATCCAAGATTCACACAAGTGCAAGGATTTCTCTGGAATCGCACACGAGCGGTACGTCAAGACTTTATTGTCCAGAGCGAAGGTGGGCCCATCGCCATCGAGTGCCACGAGCGCATCGCAAGATACCACATCCTATGTCTCCATTGGCGAGGTGGTCCAGGTGCCGAAGGCTGGAGCGAGCAGCAAGAGCTCGAGCAGTTGCGAAAGACGATGCGCAGTCTGATCGAGTTCTACGACGACCACCGCAGGAAGTTTGGTGGCAGTGGCGCTCAGCAAGCTCCACCTAACGAGGCCGAATTCCGCGCCTATAACCTTTTGCTTCATTTGCGCGATCCCGAGACGCTGCGAGAAGCCGAGCTGCTGCCCGGCGACATTTTCCGGTCGCCTCTGGTGCAGACTGCGATCAACCTGCGTCAGCTTGCGCAACGGTCCAATAACCTAGAGAAGCGCGGACAGCCAAGAAACACAGAGGCGACTCTCAACTTTTTCTCCAAGTTCTTCGCTGAGCTGCGCAAGCCAAGCGTCAACTATCTCATGGCCTGTCTCGCAGAGAACTCGTTCAGCTCGGTACGCATAGGGGCGGTCAAAGCCATGTCGAAGGCCTATATGGCACAGCATCGAGGCCTACCCATCGAGAGGGTGCAACATGTCCTTGGAATGGACTCGGCCGAGCAGGTTGTGGCCATGGCGACACATCTCGGGCTCGAATTCGACTACGAAGCCGACACTCCCGTGGGCGTGAAGATCCATCGAAGCGCGACGATCAATGAAGACAAGCCGCTCGTTACTCCGTTTAGCACTTCGATTGTAGAGGCGAAGCGCGGTTCGCATACTAGTGCTGACGTCGTTGATGGCCGCGCGTCTGGCGCTGGAGCACTCCTTGCACAACCGCAAGCAGGATCGCAGGGCTCAGCAGCAGCAACGTCGTCAACACAGATCTTCGGCTCGAATGGCAAGAGCGATTCGCTGTTCGGAACTAAGCCACAACAGGAATATATGCCAGCATTCGGTTCTGCAGCTCCTTCGTCGTTTGGACAGCCTGCACCGCAGCAGAAGACGGAGCAGTCCTCTGCTTTCGGCTTTTCATCACCATCAAAGCTCTCCGCTGCTGCACCTTCCTTTTCACCGACAACAATTGGCGCCTCCAGCTCGAGCAAGACGGATGGGTCGATTCCTTCAAGCACTTTTGGCGGCTTACCCGGCTTTGACAACGGCAATGCAAAGAAGGAGGATGCTGCTCCAAAAGCTGGTTTGCCCACCTTTGGAGGTCTTGGAAAGGATCCGTCGCAGCCAAAGCAAGCGGCCTTTTCTGCACCTTCGCCTTTTGGCAACAAATCAATTGCCTCGAGCACACCATCGTCGGACTCGCAGGCGAAGCCCTCTTCGCTCTCGAGCTTCTCCTTCGGTCGACCAGCTGCGAAAGACACTAACGCTGCGTCCAGTGCTCAAGACGAGACTGCTCCGTCCTTTTCTCTTGGCAGCGCGACCAAGACGGAACCAGCATCCAGTAAACCTGCCATGCTGTCCTTCTTCGGATCTTCGCTCGTTAAGCAGTCCGAGAAGGACAAGACAGAGCCTGCGACTGGCGCTCCAGCATCTTCCAAGTCACTCACTTCTGCACAAGATGAGTCGAGTGAGCAAAAGCGACCTGCCTCCGACACCATAAAAGCGGACGCCGCAGCAAAAGCGGCCGAAGCGGCCAAACTCGAAGCGGAAAGGAAAGCGCAAGCCAAGCGCAAAGAAGCGGCTCGAGCTCGCGCAGTCGACCGCGCATTCGAGAAGCTGTCTGAAGACGTCATTCGGTCTCTATCTCACACAGCTGCGGCTCGAGCGGTGCAGGTCGAGGATGCTCGACGTCGAGCAGCGTCAAGAGACGAGCTTCTGAATGGCATCGCGGACAAACTTTGGCAGCAACTGGCGGACGAGTGTGCGGCTGTCGTAGCGGAGGAGACAAGTCGAATCGCAGCTGCCGACGTGTTCCGATCGCGAAGCCGCGCAATGCGTGCTTGGTCAAGATGGACTGAGGTACTGGAGGGACGCAAGGACCGCGAGCAGCAAAGGCAGAGGCTGGAGGACATTCGCAGTGAGATTCGTCGAAGGAACATTCTTGGCCATGTGCAAGCAGATACGAGTCCGTCTGCTGTGAAGGTCGCGAGCAAGGTTTCGACTGGCCATGAAGAGACGAGTCCTATTCGACGCGCGTTCTCCATCCGCCAGGCGCTGCTGACGGGAGAACGAGCACAGGTGTCCACCACGGTGTCAAGACAGAAGCGCAAGCTTGACGACGAGGTCCGTCCAGCCGCCGAAGGGCGTATGTCGCTTCTGGACGATGCAGAAATCACCGAAAGATGGACGAGGGTTCGACGTCAACGCAATCAGCTATGGGCTGAAGGATCTCTGCTCCACCGGCTGGCCGACCACATCGAAGAGCTTCTGCTACATTTTCGACCCGCCGAATTGGACCGACTCGTCATCCTGTATTCCGGAGCACCTGGTCAGCACGTCGCTTCGAGCTGGCTGCGCGTCAAATTGGGGTTCTCACCCTCTGCACCGTCCGGAAGCGCCGGTGAAGAACGCGGACGTGACGTGCTCGAGATTGATCTTGCAGATGGGTCGCAGCTCGAGCTGGTCGACATCACACCGGCCTTGGTCGGAAGCCAGGTACAGCTTGAGGCTGTCTTGCCGGATCAAGACGAACATAGTCAGCCAGGGCTGGTCATCTTCGAAACAAGTCCGGGCGTGGCTCAAGCGCAGACAGCTGTGGAACGACGAAAGTCGCTAGCGGAGGATCGGAAGAGGTTGGAGGGCATTGCGACGTCGAAGCTCGTAAAGGGCAGTCGACTTGCATGTCGCCTGCTGGTTGTGAGTTGGGCAAGTGTGGAAGCAGGCGTGGGTCAGCAGAATGGGTCTTCAGTACGCGATGACGGTGATGTCGAGATGCGCGACGTCCATTCTAACAGCAGCGTGGGTCGGCAGGAAAGCCTTCTCGACGCGCTTGGGCTGGACCCTCTCAAAGCCATCCGCAGTCAAGCCATTGCTGCCCCCCCTTCACTGACGAAGCCTTCTCCGAGCCTAGCACGAGCGTTCGACCGAGTCGGGGTACTTGAATTGGACGACGCTTCCGTGTCCGTCGAACTGACCTTGACCTCGCTCCTTGCACAAGCGATGCCTGATCTCGCGCCCAACCCCACGCTCTACCTCGGCGGCCGTCGACGAGCGACGTTGCAAGACGTTGTGCTGGAATTCTATGACCAGTGGGCGCGAACTTCGGCACTGATGTCTGACCTGCTTTCCGGCCTCCCGCCGTCGACGCTGTTCGGTGGGAAGAAAGCGGAACAATTGGCCTGCAAGACCCTGCAGATTCTCACCGCTCTGGCGAATCACATCCTGCGAATGGTGGTGAGCCTATCCGAAACGATTTTGGAAGACGACAGTTCGACCGACTTGGGCGAGATCGAGCTACCACTCGCGTCAGGAGACTCGTTGGTTGGTATGGCGCTTTCACAGCTGGACCAGCTTCCTGACCAAGATGCGCAGTCGCATCTTCGATCGAGGCTCTGCTCGTCGCTTCAAACGTCGACGAATCTAGCGCAAACAGCAGCGGTGGTCAACAGAGAGCACATTGACCAGCTTTTCCGGTATTCGTTGGAGAAGCTCAAGCAGGTCTGGATCGGAAGCAAGGAAGATGCAGAGTGGGAGAGGGTGCGGGAAAGGTTCATGCAGTTGTGTGGGGCGGCTGTGGATGAGGTTGCGGGTGAGAGTCGGAGGCTCTGGGTCGAGTGTAGAGCGATGGGGAGGGGAGAGAAAGAGACGGCGCAGGATGAACAGGCTCCGAGTAAGAGAGTTCGTACGAGTGTAGAGCTGCCGAAGATGGAGATGAGCGACGCGGAGCAAAAGAGTAGCAGAGCGAGCGAGTTGAGGGATCTCATTGCTCAGACTAGACGGTTTCTCGACTCGCCCGTCTCGTCACCGCGAGTCTGAAGCCTAGCCATGAACATGTACACGGGATCTCAGATTCCATCACTTTCCAATAAGCCAAGTGTATACAAACCGAGCCTGTCCAAACACTCCTTTTCCACTCTCGACCTTTACCAGTGATATGCCCAACCACCTCTTCCCCTCTTGACA
Source organism: Ustilago curta (assembly GCA_928722295.1). Classification (NCBI taxonomy): domain Eukaryota; kingdom Fungi; phylum Basidiomycota; class Ustilaginomycetes; order Ustilaginales; family Ustilaginaceae; genus Ustilago; species Ustilago curta. The sequence continues at coordinate 274,771 of CAKMXH010000011.1, read as the reverse complement.
TCATTCTCCAGATCCCACTCGGTCCTAATGCCCGCACTGGCAAACGGCACCTTCTTGACCTGCTCTCTAGCCTGTTCGACCTTCTTGTCCACCTGATACTTTTCCTTGAGCTGCTCGGTCTTGTTCTTCGCTCCGACTCTGGTGTAGACCCAGTTGATGAAGCGCCTTGACATCCATCGAGGCAGAAGCTTGTCGATGATGGTGGCCACCGGGAAGAGACCATAGACGATGGTGGTGAGGGCGATGGAGACGGATCGAAGGGCGAGTTCGGGTGCGATCACGGGGATGGGTAGTAGTGCGGCTCCACGTGGCGAGGCCGAGGTGAGCGAGAAGGAGAAGAGTCGGAATGTTGGGCTGCCGATACCGATCGAGGAACCGCGGGTGACCGAAGGCAGAGTGACCCAGAACCTAAAGTAGCCATCGCCTGTTTCGACGGGGATGCGGCACTTGTACGTGCCCAGCACCCGAGTAGATCCTGACGAGCCGGTATCGACCGTGTCAACCGTCGACGACTGAGCGCGGATCTGCTTGTCGATCTTCTCCTTTCGCTTGAGGGCAATGTGCCTCGTCTCCTTTCGCACCTCTGGCTGATTCAGCGGCTGCATCTCATACTCGTCTGCCGATCCTCGGTAGGATGTAGGCTTCTCACCCCAATCCTCATCCTCCTGCTGCTTGGACGACAACCCTGGACTGTCGGCCTGCGTATCCTTCCACCCGGCCCTACCTTCGGGCGTCACATCCCAGCCCTTCTTGGTCGCAACTCCCAAATATCCTGCAGCGTTCCATCCGACCACACCGGCAATCCATCCCTTCTGAACCAACTGGACATTGGTCCCCTTGACAACCGAACTGATATCGCTCGAGCTCAGCGCGTCCAACCTCTGTCGCGCTTCGGCAGAGTAAGCCTGGGCATAGATGGAGAAGGTGACGTACGTTTCAGGACCACGGTAGAGCAAGAGGCGGGGGTTGTGGAGCGTGATGGAATAGGCGATGTTGTTCTGCCACACGGTGGTGGTGGAGGGGCTGAAGACGGAGAAGACTGAACGGAAGAACATTTTGACGTAGGGGAGTGGGTCGATCATCTTGACTGGCTTTGACACTTGCGTGTTGCGTGTGCGTCTCGAGGAAACGTAGGGGTAGGAGATGATGGTGATTGAACAGGAAGAAGCGGCAAGTGTGAGGATGATGGGAAAGTCGAGCTCTGGATGGAAAAGGAAAAGCGAGCAAGAGAAGCCGCTGAGAAATGTGAATGTCATTCTGCAGCGGAATGCAGCAAAATGCATCAAAATGCAGCAAAACGACTGCAGCCCAGGATTGTGGAGGAGGAACCCGATATTAGATCGAGGGCACATCGGGCACCAATAGGCGAAATCGCGATTTGCAAAGAGTCGGCTTTCTCCGCAAAGGAAGCTTCGGATCTTCGGAAGCCTTTTGAACCGTCGAGCACTCGGGCCATCTGTGCAATCCTTATCCAAGCCTTCCCCAGCTGCCATCGCCTAGCTTGCAACCTCGATACCTTGATAGAACTTGACTAGATCATCGTAGACACTCCAAGCTGCGAATCAGGTCGATAGTCCTTTATACACTGCCTTCGACAACGTTTCTCGAACAGCAAGAATGAAAGACGTTCTAAGCAACGCCAACTTTCCCGTAAGTCAGCCCAGTTTTCCGTCACCGCCAGAGCCTGGAGCTTATACACCATCTCCCTGACTCTCTTTTCTTTGGCAGCAAGATGCCCAAGGGCGAACCTACCATGTAGCGACCAAAGCCGGCCAAGTCGCCAATCGAATCATTACGGTCGGCGATCAGGTTCGAGCCCACCGCATCGCCAAGAGCTTCGACGGCGGTGCTCCCCTCTTCACCTTCAACTCACAGCGAAACTTCCTGACCCTCACAGGCACATACAAAGGCGTCCCCATCTCAGTCGTAGCGATTGGTATGGGGTTTTCCGTCGTCGACTTTTTCGTGCGCGAATGTCGAGCAGTAGTCGAGGGAGAAATGATCATCGTCCGTCTCGGATCTTGCGGAAGCATGCAGCCCGAATATGGCATTGGCACCGTCGTCGTGCCCAAAGCGTCGTTCGGCATTTCTCGCAACTACGACTACTTTCATCACGACACAACTGCCGACGAACGTAGAACCGGCGTGCTAGAGCCGTATCTCATCACCAAGCCGCTAGACGCGGATGCCCAAGTCCACGATGCTCTTCTGGCCGCGCTGGAAGAGGATAAACCTGCCATCGAGGCAGACTTGTTCGGAGGTGCGCAGGTGAAAGCGGTAGGCAATACGACCAATGCTTCTGCCGACAGTTTTTACGGCAGCCAAGGCCGAATCGATCCAGCCTTTGTCGATGCCAATGCCAACCTGATCGACGTCATCAAGGAAAGACGACCCGGTGTCGCAACGTTGGAGATGGAAACGTTTGTGCTCAACCACCTAGCCGCTGCGGCCAACGATGCGATCGATTTGGCGACCAAAAGCGGACAGCAGCCCGTGCATACGGGAAAGATTCGAACGGGCGCCGTTCAGATGATGTAAGTTGATCAAGGCCCAAGTGCAAGAAAGAAAGCAAGGACTGATCAACAAACTTGATTCTGGATACTGGACGATGAACAGCTTTGCAAACCGCAACACCTCGGCCTTCATCACACCGGAAGAATGCGAAACCCTCGAACGCTGGGCTGGCAAATCGGTTCTGGCTGCCTTGGCCAACATCGAAATTCCTAAAGAGGTAAGTGGACCGCCGCATAGTGGAGAAGCGGAGATAGAATCAAGCTGACATTTGAAGCTTTTGGTGTTTTGCAGAGACTTCATCCGCACGGTGTTTGGGATGCTGCAGCTTCTTCCTAGAGCACCCCTTGTCCATGTACATATACCGTCTGCTCGATATAGACAATGGAAGCGTGCCAAGTGCGTGGAAGGCTACACGCACTGCTGTTTGTCAACGTGTGGATGTGAGATGTGGTGTGGATTGCGCACGACGTGAGAAAGATAGAACTACATGGTAAGGGACGCAGGACAGCGTAACGGAACGAAACTTGACTTAGGTCTGCATGTTGAGGCTGTTGTAGGCAATCAAGGCGCCACATCAAAAGAAGAGAGAAAGAGAAAGGGGTATGAAATTCGTCAGTGAGTCGTGTCGCAATCCGAAAGCCAAGTTAGTTCGAAACTTACAGCATGCCCTGGCCGTGTGGAAGATACGTGACGTTCTTGGCGTTGCTCAGAGTCGAAGCGATATCCTTTGAAGCTTCGATTCTTCGGATAGTCAACAGACCATCACCCGCCTTCTCCAACGCCCTCGAGATGGTCTGCGCCGCCTCGGCCTCGCCCTCTGCACGGATGACCGAAGCCTGTCGCTCCTGCTCGGCCTTCTCGACGATGAACTTGGCTCGCTCTGCATCCTGCTGCGCGATCTGCTTCTGCTCAACCGCCTTTGTGAAGTCCTGACCGAACGTCATGTGGGTGATCGAGACATCTTCGAGAACAATGTTGAACTCTTTGGCACGCTTGAGCAGGTCTTCGCGAATGCGTGCCGAAACCACCTCTCGCTGCGTGATGAGCTCGGCAGCGTCGAACTGCGCCACAGTAGCCTTGAGCACTTCGTTACCGATGGAAGGAAGCACGCGCTCGTCGTAGTCGATGCCGAGGCTCTGGTAAATCTTGGGCAGGTGCTGAATGTCGGGTCGACTAAGCACACGGAGGGTCAACGAGACCATCTGCAAATCCTTGGAACCGGTGGTAGTGGAGATGTTGCGCGGCTTGATACGGACATCGTACAGAATCGCTTTTTGAAGCCAAGGAACGAGAACATGCGTGCCCTCGCCAGTAGCGATGTCCTTGACACCTTGGAATCGGTCGAACATGACCGCGCGGTATCCGCCAGGAACGTCGTAGAGCGAGGCCTGGAGAGCCATGACGCCGAGTCCCAATGGAACGGCAAAACGAGCTGCCAGATTCGACATGATGTGAGGTGTGGGGGCGAGGGGAGAGGTCGAGTTGGTCAACGGGAACGAGGTGATGTCGAGAGCGATCAAAGCGCCAAGTAGAAGCCGTAAAGTGTTCTTTTCTGACCTTGGCTTGTGCTGAGCTCAACCTTTGCTTCTCGCAGCAACTTTGCCAATTGCGCACACAACGTAAGCTCTTTGAGAATCTTGTTTTGTTTATCGCACGAGAAGCAGGAACAGAAGAAGAGATTTTTGGCGGCAAAAGCCTCCACACTTGGAAACTGCCCTTTTGTGTCAAAAGCAACGTTGAACCCTGATTTGCTTCCAAGTCAGCATAGACTTGACAGCTGACGTGAAGTCATGTCACCATCAATACTTGGAAGACCGACAAGGTCCTGGATCTGCGACGCCAATATGTCGACTCAGAGCTCCGCTGGCCGGATATGGCGCTCATTCACTCGACCATACCGCTCGATGGTACCACCCCAACACGGCAGCTGGCGCCATGCCTCGACGTCAAGAGTCACACTAGCACCAGCCCCATCAGCACGTGCCAATTCAAAATCCAAAGGAGACGCAAGCTCCAGGTCAGTCTCGACGCTCAAACCGAGAAGACTAGTGGCGCCGCAGCCAGGCAGAGGCGTGGACAACAACTTCATCGCCGAAGCCAGGCGAGACATGCAGCTGCGAAACATGCCCTACTCTGAGGCTGACCTTAAATGGCTCAAAGAAGCGCGTCATCTCGTATTCACGCTGAACGGCAAGCAGATCGAGCTTCAGAAGGAGCAAAAGGAGGTACGCACCGAGCTTGGCCGTCACTTTCAGGCTGCGTCGAAAGCTGCCAAGGCTCGAAAGGGCGAGGAGAAGGTTGCAGAGATGGAAGCAGAAGCAGAACCAACCGAGTCTAGCACCTCGTCGACAGACTCAGAACCAAGCAAAGATGCACAGGGAGCACCGGAAAACGATGAGAATCAGCTAGAGGAGCTTAAAGAGAAAGCAAGAAAGGTCAAGGAAGAGTTGGAAAAGGTGCAAAAGCAGCAGCAAGACATCCGGGAACGCAGTCAGAACATCCGTCTAGGTTGGCCGAATCACTGCCATCCTGATGTTCCGGTCGGACCAGAGGAGAACGCAGTAGTACTCTCCGTCAAAGACCCTCTCGACATCTTGCCCAAGGAGTTTGATGTGATGAAGGAGCCTTGGAACAAGTCGGTCATGCAGGCAAAACACTTTCCCGATGGACCCGAGCCGGATCCGAAACGCGAACATCTGTCTCTCGCCGCCTCGGCGCACAGTGCAGAGGTGGACATGGTATCGGGCTTGCTCTCGACAGGAAGCTCCTGGCCTTATCTTTTGGGAAGCATCAGCCTGCTAGAGCATGCCTTGTCGCAGTACGCCATGTCGATAGCGGTCCGCAAGGGATTCCTGCCGGTCTCACCGCCTGATGTGGTTCGCGCCGACCTCGCCGATCGATGTGGTTTCCGTCCAAGAGACGAAAAGTCCAAGCAGACCTATTTCATCGAAGGGGCAAAGAGCAAGGGCCCGGAACAGGATCCATCGCAAGGTGCCGCAGCAGATCTCTGTCTAGCAGCTACAGCAGAGATTCCACTCGCGGGACTTTTTGCAGCTCGTACATTTGACAATTCCAAGAAAACAGGAAAGCGAGCATCGTCGGCCGATGACGAAGCCTCTCTGATCCAAAAGTCAGAGCTTCCCATCAAGCTCGCCGCACTTGGCCATGCATTCCGTGCCGAGGCTGGAGCACGTGGTGCTGATACGCGCGGGCTGTACCGCGTGCATCAGTTCAGCAAGATCGAAATGTTTGTCGCCACGGACGGCGACGTAGAAGCGAGCAATTCGATGCTCGAAGAGCTGCGTAGCATCCAGGAAGAGGTGATCGGTGGGCTCGGTCTGCCATATCGCGTGCTGGACATGCCAACGGAAGAGCTGGGTGCCAGCGCCTATCGAAAATACGACATTGAGGTATGGATGCCTGGACGAGGATCGTGGGGAGAGGTATCTTCGGCTTCCAACTGCACAGCCTACCAAGCACTGCGTCTGGGCATCAGGCTGAAGCATGCAGGAAACCCTTCCAAGGACGATAACGATGTACGTCATCCGACAGTGCATACGCTCAACGCGACGGCTGCCGCCATTCCGCGACTCATTGTGGCTATCCTAGAAAACCACGGAGTAGAGAAGGGCAAGCTGGTGCTGCCGGATACACTCAAGCCATTCTGGCTGGCGGGAGACAAGGATCCTAATGTCACGTGGCTGTACACGGGCAAGTCGGTGGCTGGCTCACGATCAAGGCTGCAACAAGCCCTGTCGCGCGTCCGCTCGATCGCCAGAAAGAACGGCACGGATGCACCAACGATGGTGGCATCTTTTCTCATCTTGCACGAGCTCACTGCGATCGTACCACTGGTCATCATGTTTTACGTGTTTGGGGCGCTCGGAGTTGGCACAGCTGTGCTGCGATGGCTTCTCGGGGATGCCGACGCAACCGAACACGACGTTGAATCTCTCTCAACGCGATTCCGAGCCTGGGCGAGGAGCAAAGAGGAACGGTTCGAGCGATACTGTCGCAAAAAGGGCTATCTCGGATTCGAGAAGCAGGACGCAGCGACGATCGATGCGGCTCAAGATTTGGGCAAATCGGATTACCTGGTAGGCTCGTTTGCCAACATGGTCGCCGCCTACATCCTTGTCAAGGCGCTACTTCCTCTTCGTATCGGCGCATCGGTTGCGCTTGCAGGGCCGTTCTCGCGCACTGTCTTGGAACCTCTCAAGAGCGTTTTCCGACGTTGTGGGAGAGCGACAAAGGCAACATCCGTCGTTCCGTAGAGCTCTTGCGCCAGTTTACAGAATGTGATAAAAGGGAAATGTAACAGCATAGATATCAATCACGTGCCAACGCGTGTTTCAGCGTCGGAAAAACAACCACGCCCGACGGAACAAGCTTCTTCCCATAAGCTCACCTGTGACAGTCCAGATTAAAGTTGGGCCACGCCAGAGCAAAGCAGAGCGCTTCTGCTGAGTGTGGGAAAGTGATACGGTTCAAGTGCTGCTCAAAAGCCAATTTCGGCCATTTGCCTTACACGGCGTATATGTTGTGACTGAAGAGCAACACTTGCCACAGGCGCGTCGTCTGTGCAGCTGTTGCTCTCTCGACGCGCAGGAAAATCTGAGCGTTGAACTCAACGCTGAAAAAAGGGAAGAGTGTTGCTCTTCTGTCTTTGTCTCGCTCCATCCCTTGCTCTGGCTCGCGGCGAGTGTGTGTGTGTGTGTGTGTGTGTCTTTGAAACAGCGCGTTTAGAGCTCGAGCTCTCTCCAACACGCTCTGACGCCCGCCCTGGCTCAGCTGAAAATTTGCGGGAAGCCTTCCTCCATCCTCTCGATTGTTCGACTTTCCTTTCGTCCCTCGATCCATCTCCGTCAAGGCGCTCAACATCCCGCACACCCCCCATCTCCCTCATCTCACCATCGTACTCCATCTTTCTCCCAGCACGCTGCTGTCTCGTCACAAACAGCGACAGCAGTAGTACACGATCCCCGACGGCAGTCGTGCTCCACCATTCCTCCCTCTATCTGGCTGCCCGGTGCCGCCTCGCTTCTTCGGCAAGGGACTCGGTCTCCAACTCGAAGTTTTGCCCCTGCATCCAGCCTTCTTGTACTACTACCTCTCCGTTCGTCACGGCTTACAACGCCATCTGTATACCCACCTGCCCAATCCACTGTATTACCTGTAACATTGCGCACCGCTCTCGGCCCTCTACCAGCACGACTCTTTTCAACGACCGCGGCCAGCATGTCCGAGTCAGACTACATGTCAGATGGCTCTGAGGACTTTACGCTCCCGGCCAAGAAGACTGCCGCTCCTAAAGCCAAAGCTGCCGCCGGCACCAAGTCCAAGGCTGCCGGCGCAAAGGCAGGTGCGTCCAAGGCCAACGGCGCTGCTGCCAAGCCCAAGAAGCAGCCTCTCTCGAAGCGCAATAGCAACGGCGCTGACAGCGACCCGGACGTCAGCATGATGGACAGCGAGGCCGACATCTCGTTTCACCCTCCTACTCCTGCCAAGTCCGGCACAAGCAAGAGCGCATCCGAAACCTACCAGAAACTCTCTCAGCTCGAGCACATTCTCAAACGTCCCGACACCTACATTGGCAGTGTCGAGAAGCACACAGAGAAGCTCTGGGTCTTTGACAAGACCAAGCAGCAGATGGCCTACCGCGAGACCACCTACGTGCCTGGTTTCTACAAGATCTTTGACGAGATCCTCGTCAACGCCGCCGACAACAAGGCGCGCGACCCCAGCATGACCCAGCTCAAGGTCGACATCAATCGCCAAGAGGGCTCCATCTCGGTCTGGAACAACGGTCACGGCATTCCCGTCGAGAAGCACGACAAGGAGCAAGTCTACATCCCCGAACTCATTTTTGGTCACCTCCTCACCTCATCCAATTACGACGACAATGAGGCCAAGGTCACCGGTGGTAGGAACGGTTACGGCGCCAAGCTCGCCAACATCTACTCGACCGAATTCACCGTCGAGACCGCCGACTCCAAGAACCAGGCAAAGTACAAGCAGACTTTTACCAAGAACATGCACAACATTGGCAAGCCCAAGATCACCAAGCACACCAAGGGTGGCGAGTATACCTGCATCACGTTCAAGCCTGATCTGGCGCTCTTTGGCATGGAGTCCATCGATGACCACATGGAAGCGCTCATGCTCAAGCGTGTCTACGACATGGCTGGCACCGTCAACGTCAAGGTCTATCTCAACGGCGAGCAGCTCAAGATCAAAAACTTCAAGCAGTACGTCGAAATGTACGTCTCTGCCATCAACGAGCTCGGTGGCAAGGCAGACAATGGCGACGAGGGCGGCGCAGATGTGCCCACGGGCGCTGCTCCCAAGCCCGCCATCATCTACGAATCCACCGTCGACAAGGGCCGCACCTGGGAAGTCGCCTTTGCCGTTTCCGATGGCGAGTTCCGCCAAGTCTCGTTTGTCAACAACATTGCCACCATCAAGGGTGGTAAGCACGTCGACCACGTCGCCGACCAGGTCATCTCGCGTCTCATCGAACACGTCAAGAAGGACAAGAAGACCGGCAAGGTCATGCCTAACCAGGTCCGACAGCAGCTCTGGGTCTTTGTCAACTGTCAGATTGTCAACCCCACCTTCGACGGCCAGACCAAGGAGACGCTCACGCTCAAACAGAGCGCTTTCGGAAGCAAGTGGACGCTCACCGATGAGTTTGCCAAGAAGGTCATCAAATCCGGCGTCGTCGACAACATCGTCAGCTTTGCTCGATTCAAGCAAGACCAGGCGCTCAAGAAGACCGACGGCCACAAGCGAACCAGAATCACCAATATCCCTAAGCTGGAGGACGCCAACAATGCCGGCGGACGGAAAGCCAAGGATTGCACGCTCATCCTCACCGAAGGTGACTCGGCCAAGTCGCTCGCGGTTGCCGGTATCGTCGAAGTCGGAAGAGACAACTACGGTGTCTTCCCGCTCCGTGGCAAGCTCCTGAACGTCCGTGAAGCCTCGCACGACCAGATCATGAAAAACGCCGAGATCAAAGCCATCAAGGAGATCTTGGGTCTCCAGCACGGCAAGCAGTATCTCGATGTCAACAGTCTGCGCTACGGCAGCATCATGATCATGACCGATCAGGATCACGATGGTTCGCATATCAAAGGTCTCATCATCAACTTCCTCGACCACTTCTACCCTTCGCTGCTTAAGATTCCGGGCTTCCTCGTCGAATTCATCACTCCAATCGTCAAGTGCAGAAAGGGTAAGCAGGAACTGTCTTTCTTCACTATTCCCGAGTACGAGACTTGGAGAGACGCGCACAACGGCGGCAAGGGCTGGCACATCAAATACTACAAAGGTCTCGGTACTTCGGATCCGCAGGATGCCAAGAAGTACTTCCGTGCTCTCGAGAAGCACAAGCTGCCGTTCGACGTCACCAGGGACGGTGATCGCGAGCTGATCGACCTGGCCTTCAACAAGAAGAAGGCCGACGACCGAAAGGAGTGGCTCCGAACGTTCCGCCCAGGCACCTATCTGGACCACAACACGGACCGCATTCCCTATGCTGATTTTATCAACAAGGAGCTCATCCTCTTCTCGATGGCAGACAACCTACGATCCATCCCCTCGGTCGTCGACGGTCTCAAGCCCGGCCAGCGCAAAGTCATCTACGTCATGTTTGAGCGCAAGAGCAATTCCGAGTTGAAGGTCAACACCCTCGTGGGTCACGTCATGGGTCAAGCCGCTTACCACCACGGTGATGCAGCGCTCGTCATGACCATTGTCGGCCTCGCGCAGAACTTTGTGGGCAGCAACAACGTCAACTTGCTCGAACCCAGGGGTCAGTTCGGTACCCGTCTCCTCGGTGGTAAAGATGCCGCTTCCGGTCGATACATTTTCACGGCCTTGCCCAAGATCACTCGCGCCCTCTTCCCTCAGGCGGACGACGCTCTGCTCGACTACCTGGACGATGACGGTCAGAAGGTCGAGCCTCACTGGTACATTCCCGTAGTGCCTCAAGTTTTGATGAACGGTGCTGAAGGTATCGGCACTGGATGGTCGACTTCGGTGCCCAACTACAACCCGCACGAGATTGTTGCCAACCTGCGGAGACGCATGGCGGGTGAAGACGTTGTCCCCATGAAGCCGTGGTTCCGAGGCTTTACCGGCGATGTCGAAGAGTTTGGCCCTGGTCGCTTCAAGATCAGCGGTCGTGTCACGCAGATTGACGACAAGACGTGGGAGATTACCGAATTGCCGATCCGCACCTGGACTTCCAACTACAAGGAGTCGCTCGAGGAGCGCATCGTGTCGTCGGAGAAGGCACAGGCCACTATCAAGGACTACAAGGAGTATCACACCGAGTCGACCGTCAACTTTATCGTCGAGTTGACTGCCAAGGGGCAAGCCGAGATTGCCGAGAAGGGCCCGGACGCGTTCTTCAAGCTGTCTTGCCAGATCTCGACCACCAACATGGTGTTGTTCGACCAGGATGGAAAGATCAAGAAATACTCTTCGGCAGAAGAGATCCTGGAAGAGTTTTACCTCTTGCGTCTTTCGTACTACCAGAAGAGGAAGGAGCACCTGGTGGACCAGCTCAAGCTCATGTACGACAGGCTGACGAACCAGGCTCGATTCGTGCAGATGATCATTAGTCGACAGCTCGTTGTCTCGAACCGCAAGCGCGCCGACATTGTGGCCGACTTGCGCAAGAACGAGTTCCGTCCCTTCCCCAAGCAGGGCAAGGCGTCCATCGCAGCCGAGCCCGAGGACGACGAGGCGGTCGATGAAGAGGACGTTTCGGCCGACTCGGACTATGACTACTTGCTCAACATGGCCATCTACAACCTGACCAAGGAGAAGGTTGACAAGCTGCTGAAGGAGCGCGATGCAAAGGAAGAGGAGCTCAAGGTGTTGATTGGTCGCTCACCTCAAAACCTGTGGGATGAGGATCTGACCAAGTTCCTCGAGCTGTGGGAAGAGATGCTGGCCGAAGACGACCGCCGCCTCAAGGACGTTGTTACCAAGGTTAAGAAGGGCAAGCAGACCAAGAAGACGTCTGCCAAGAGCGGTGCTGCAGCTCGACGCGTGCTCAAGAAGCCCATCAACTCGGATGGAGAAGAGGAGGATGATGGCATGGATGATTTGGATGGTGATGACTCGGAGGACGATTTCAAGCCGTCAGCTGCTGCTGGTAAGAAGAAGGCCTCCGCCACAGCCGCTCGTTCCAGCCCAGCTAGGAAGCGCGCCGCAGCCGAAGCGATGGATGATGATGACATGGCACGACTGCTTGGCACCACCGCTGCTGCTAAAAAGTCGAAGGCAAATGGCTCGGCGGCTGCTTCGAGGTCGGCCACTCCTCAAATTGTCGAGATGGATGACGATGACGACAAGTCGAAGCTTGCTCCTCTGTTCCGCAAGCCTGCTACGGCCGCCGCCGCTACCAAGAAGGCGACTGCTCCTAAGAAGGCTGCAGGTGGTGCAAGCAAGAAAAGGTCGGAAGAGGCACCTAAGTCGTTCAGTCTGTCCGATTCGGAGGATGACACCATTGCAGCACCCAAGGCTAAGAAAGCTGCTGCTGCCAAGAAAGCTGCTCCAAACAAGGTTGCCGCTGCTCGGGCATCTGACACTGAGGACTCGTATATGGTTGATAGTCCTGGTTCCTCTGCTGTTCCGGCCCGCGCTGGACGATCGGCACGAAGCGCTTCCGGTACCAAGAAGAGCTACAAGCTGGCCGATTCGGAGGAGGAGGAGGATGACTACTAAGTACTGGCGTTGCACGTTCTGATCCATGACTGTCTCCGTTGTCCTCGACGTCTTTGAGTAATGCGCACAGTAATTGTCTGTTTGGTTCGCTGGTCCAAGTCGTTTGTGAACTCGGCTCTGCGACAGGGCAATTCCACCTCAGGGAAGCGCGAATGCTCACCGATCTACTGTGCATACGCCCTACAAGCACACCAGCCAGCACAGTCAAAAGCCCATCATCGATCCAGGCCCCAAAACAACTGGATGCGTTTCCGTTTTTCATTGGCTTGCACACTAGGCACTGCCACCGCTATCTCTGAGCTTCTGGCTTTCCTCGAGCCTGGCGCGCGCCAACCCTTTTGCGCTGCTCCGATTGTTGCCACTCTCCTGATCCGCCGCCAACACGGCCTCGGCATACATCATCTTGTACTTGACCAGTTCCTCTGCCATCTCTTCCTTGGCGATCTTGGCCATCACGACGTCCTTGACCATCTCGACATGTTCGGCGTTGACCGAGTTGAGTTGTTCCTCGAGCGCCTTGACGCGAGCAGAGAGGTTGCGGTTGACCAACCGGAGCGCCTCGACTTCGCGCCGGTGTGCGTTGGCGGCGCGCACCTGGGCGTCAAATTCCGAGGCGAAAGTGTCGAGTAAGAAAGGGGTGATTTTGATCGAAAAGGCATCGCGGACGAATTGGTTGGTGTGATACCTCAACGGTGCGCTTGACGAGCTGCTACTTGCCCGACTAGCCACCGCTGCCTCCTCTCGCGCATCGCGCCGGTACACCTCAAACAGCCCCACCTTGAGAAACTCGACGACCCCGTCAAATCCCATCTCCAACAACCTCTCCTCGTTCCGCTTCATCAACGCCAGCGCAAACCGAAACAGCGCCTCGACGCCTTCGGCAAACACCGAGTCCAAGATGCGGTAGACAAACTCAAGCGGAAACCGATAGCTGAACAAGGTCATGAACCACTGGCTCGCGTACATGCTTGACTTGACGCCCTGCCGCACCAGATGCCGGTACAGCAGCGGTAGGAAATCTTCGAGTAGCCGGTCAAACTGGAACAGGCGCAGTTGCAGAGCAGGCATGTTGGGCGTAAAGTGGCCGCGCAGGTCGTACGACTTCATCAGCCGCACAAACGTCGAAAAGGCCTCTTCGTCGGGCATGTTTAGCAGCAGCGGTCCGACAACGAATTGCATGCCTTGGCAATACCCCACTTCGGGATCATACAGCGAATACGCCTTGATCACGTTGAACAGGTTCTCCTGTCCGACGCCTTTGCCATCTTGGAAGTAGTCCTGCTCGGGAAAAGTCCGATTCAAGTCCCTCCGAATCGCCTTTTCGTGCGTCGAGCTTTGCTTAAGGTAGTACGCATAGATAATCTCCATCTCTTCGTTTTTCGAGCTGCTCATGAGCTGCCACATCATGCCGCGCAGCGCAGGCGGAATCCCGGCCTGGATGGCGCGGCTCAGCTGCCGTGGTTGGGTGCGCGCAACGTGCTGGTAGTTGGACATGACGTCGCCCCAGAACTCCCAGTCAATGTCTTCGTCGCCTAGGTCGTCGGCGGGCGGACCGGAGTAGGCCGTGTCTGTGCTCGAGGTTAACGATTCGCGAACGCCGGCTCCGGGTGCTCCGCTGGCGTTGTTCGTCGCTGCCGCTCCTGCTGCGGGCTGTGACAAAGAGCTGTGCGAAGTGGAAGATCGGTGGCCGTTCGTATCTATGCTGGAAACGCCTTCTTCGCCACTAGGCAGACCCTTGTTCTGCGAATCGGTGCGTGAATGACGCTGTCCCTGATCTCGCAACTTTTCGAAATTTTCACGCAGCTTCACTGCACCATCGATACTTGCACGCAATTGCTTTGGATCGCCGCTGAGCCGTTTGTTCTGCGTATCTAGGCGCGCGAGCAGGAAGTCGTAGTTCGACGAAGATTGGCCGCCGTTGTTGTGCGCAGGTTCAGAATCGATGGAACGCATGCCTTCGGCCAAGCTGCTACGGGCTCCATTGGTGGTGATCGTATCTCGCCGTGAGTCGCGTCGGTTGGTTGCTGCCCAGCCGGCGGCCTGGTGCTCGATGCCATCAGCACCAGAAGCAGAAGTGCTGCCCAAGCTTACGATCGAGAAGTGGTTTGAATTCATGCCTGGCGTGTCGGGTGGGTGTGTCGCAGACGCTGGGGCGGTCTCGCCCGAGGCAGTCTCCGAATAGCGAATGGGCTGAGAGGAAGAGTCGTCGCCTGACGCGAAAGGGTTCGAAATGGTCTCGTCCGGCTCAAGCAGCGAAGTGGCGCCTACAGAAGGAGGGACCTTTTCAGTGTGCTCAGGCAAAGTGGCTTTGGCGCTTTCCTCGTCGAGGATGAGTGAATTGGAGGCGGATTGACTGTCTCGGATCTCTGCTGAACTGAGAGGGGTGTCGTTGTTCGAAGATGCTGCGACAAAGGTTGCTGCAGAAGAGCTTGCAACAATGCCTCCGCCACTGTCATCTGCAGCGGTATTTGTCGAAACCTCCTGAGAAGGCTGCGACTCTGGAAGATCAGGGAAAATTGTCTCGGTCGCTTTTGGCGTCTGGGCCTCTGCCTCGGGAGCTGCATGAGCGGCGAGGGAGGCGTTCTTCACCAATGTATGATCGGCTGTGCTCTCCTTGGAAGTGTGCTCGACCTGTTTCACGTCGGCATCCGCTGTTGTTGCAGTGCTGGAAGAGGGGGTCATTTCATCAGCATGAGATCCATCGGCGGCATCTTCGAAATCATCGTGGTCGGTGTGGGTAGAGGATTCGTATCCGTCATGCAGGGAATCATCATGGGCAGCGGAGAGCTCGTCCGCCAGAGACGGTTGTGTGGTGACCTCGGCGGTTTCTGGCTTCGGCTGAAGCTCGGATTGTTTTGACGACCTGTGGCCTGCCGCTGCTGCCGCTGCCCTTTTTGCACCTTTCTTGGCCATGATCGAGATATTATTTGTGAGGTCGGCGAATTCCGCTGGTACGCTGGTCTGTTGAGGAGAGTGTTCTGACGACTTGAATGGAGTGGTGATCTGGGTGATGGATGGCTGAGAAGCAGCGCCGAACGTCGAGGTCAAAAAGAGGACGCAAAAGCGGGAGGGAAAGCGGTCGCGATCCGACCAGCGGAGGTGGCGAGGAGAAAGGGTTTCAAGAGGCGCTCTACGTGGCTGAGTCGAGGAGGGAGGGATGTGATGGTAGATGAGTGTGGCGTCTCGCGAGCTCCAGCTCGAAGAGGGAATGTGATGTGCCGAAGCGTGTGTTGCGGGTCGTGAGAAGATACTCTGTACAGAGTATGCGTGTGCAGCTGCCACATTGCTCCCTTTTCAACGGCAGCGTGGTGGGAGCGCAGTCTGAATAATTATCCCATTTTTAGCAGCAGCAGCAGCAGTCGAGCAGCGCCGCCGCACAGACACGCACGCGCCTTGGAATAATGTCACATCAGCAGCAGTAGTGGCGGCGGCGGCACGAAAGACCCTTGAAAGAAACAAAGAAATGTCACAAATCGCATTCCGGCCGACACTCTCTTTGCATCACTTTTCAAAGGCGCCCGAGAATCCCGGGCTTTTCACCGCTCCGCCTGCCGAGTTTGAGAAAAAGTCCCAAAAAAGAGGTGTCTGCTGCTGTCACTGCCATTGACGTTGACGTTGGACAAAGACCATGTGCGGCATTGGCGTCTTGATCGCGCCCGCACATGCGCAGCACCACCAATGTCAGCACGATGAAGCTGCCATCCTACGTGGTCGCTGGCCATCTGTGCTGGACAACATCCATCGAAGAGGTCCAGACTGCGTAAACACAGTCCAGCACGACTTCTCCGCTTCCACTGCCAGCTCGAGTAGCGTCGAGCCATGGTTGCTTTCGCTCACAGCAAGCGTCCTCAGCCTCCGTGGCGATGGTGTTACAGCTCAACCGCTGACGAGCAGCGACGGGCGGCTAGTCCTCGCCTGGAACGGCCAAATCTTTGACTGGGACGATCTACAGCCTGATTCGAACCGCGCCTCTTCCTCCAGGCTTCGGCTCGACTCGGGAGAGAACGATGCAATCATCTTGTTTGACAGGATTCAGCAGCTGCTTGAAGAGCACAATAACGAAGCGCGTGACGATTCGTGCGCGGCTGCGCTCAGCATCGCACTGTCGCAAGTGGAAGGACCGTACAGTTTTGTGTTGCTCGATCGCGCGCAGTCCAAGATGTATTTTGGGCGTGATCCGTTAGGCAGAAGGTCGCTTCTGCTGTATCAAGCGCCACAGCATTCGAGTATCGCAATCGTATCAGTTGCCAGCGAGAGCCTTTCGTCGCAATTGCAGTCAAATGCCTCCTTGATAGAAGTCAACTGCTCCTCATTGTGGACTATCGACCTCGTCCGGGATCCCTCTTTGGTCCAGCCGCTTGCACGCCTTCAGTCGCGCTTCACCTCGCCTCTGCTGCTGCAAGAGCTTCGTGAACCCGACATCGAAGCCACCCAGTCCAATATCACTTCAGCCGAGGTTCTTCAAGAGTTTCTTACCGTGCTCTCCGACAGCGTCCGCAAACGCGTCACCAACATCAACACCGACCAGCCGGCCGACGAAGCACGCGTGGCGATCCTCTTTTCCGGCGGACTTGATTGCACTACCTTGGCTCTACTGGCTGATCGACATGTGCCACTAGAACAGCCGATTGACTTGCTCAACGTTGCGTTTGAAAACGTGCGGGCGATAGAGGCGGCGAAGCAGGAGAGGCAGAAGCGGATGCATGCCAAGGCGAAGGCACAGAAGCACGAAAGGGCGAAGCGACGGCAGCACGGCGAGGATGAAGCTGCGCAACCTTTGGTGCAGAGTGAGGTCGCCAACACTGATGCGACTGACGAAATCGACAGCACCACCGACATCTATCTCGTACCAGACCGACTCACCGGCCACGCATCTTACGCCGAGCTATGCCGTCTCTGCCCTCACCGCCGATGGAATTTTATCCCGATCAACGTGCCCTACGTCGAATACACATCGCACCGCGCCGTCGTGTCTACACTCATGTCGCCCACGTCGAGCGTGATGGATCTGAGCATTGCTTCGGCGCTATATTTCGCCGCTTGCGCTCGCGGCTCTCTCTTCCACCCCGACTCCGCCGAAACGACCTACACCTCGCCCGCACGCGTCCTGCTCAGCGGTCTCGGAGCCGATGAACTCCTCGGCGGCTACTCACGCCACCGTCAAGCCTTCACTCACCACTCGCTCCAAGGTCTCGTCAATGAACTTCAACTCGACCTTGACCGCCTACCAACCCGCAATCTCGGTCGTGACGATCGCGTCCTCTCCCACTACGCTAGAGAAGCTCGGTATCCGTTTTTGGACCGATCCGTGCTGCGACTGCTCACGTCCGTCCCCGTCAAAGTCAAGGTCGATCTCAACACAGTCGCGACAGAGGGTGCAGGTGGCGATAAAAAACTGCTTCGCGATCTAGCGCTCCACCTCGGACTGACCGGCGCTTCGCAGTTGAAGAAGAGAGCGATGCAGTTTGGCACACGTGCTGCAAAAATTGACGTCGAGAGTCGCAATGTCAAAGGTCATCATCAGCTACCACACAGTGGCACTTGACGCCAAGCTCGAGTAGAATACTGTCCAATGCAACAAAGAAACAAAGCGGAAAACTAAAACCATCCAAAAAAGGAGTGTGTGGGTTCATGGATGGTGGTGTGAGCCCGACCTCGTATCGATCCTTCGCACTTAATGCGAATAACCAATCGGAGGATAGCCCATGCCACTCTTACCCACCCGACTCGGACTCACCCCCCTCGAGTCGTGCGTCATGGCACTGCCTGCACCAACGCCCAGCATCGTACCTTCACCTTCACTGCTGCTCGTGGCAAACAAAGGATCCTTGACCTCCCAAACCGCCTGCTTGCTGCCCACCGAAAACTCGAGATCCTCCTTGGTAATACTATCCCAGTACTTGTACACCATCATCACCGCCAAGAGCATGCACAAAGAGCCGAAGAAGGTGCCATCGATGTAATGCTTGACCGCGCGACACACCTCCTCGCCAAACCCGTACATCAGGATCAACCCGGCAGCAAAGAAGAACAGCCCAAACGAGATATCGCCCAACGGCCAACGATCATCCAACGTCCTCAACACCAACAACACCTGCGACACCACGTAGATAATCACGCACGCCAACGGGAAGATCAACTCGACAATCCAGAGCCCAGTCTGCTTGGTCGGCCCCATGCCCGCAATCCCCTTGAACGTCGCAATCCCCACAAACACCCCGACCGCAAACAAGAGCAGCGAAGACAAGCGCAAGAACCACAACGACTTTGGCGTCCCATCCTCGGCAAACTGGAATCCCACAAAGCCGTTGATCAACAAACACCAAAAGATGGCCGTCTTCAATCCCACATAGACCGCCGTGAGGTAGAGATACGCCGCCGAGTAGGTCGGAACGATGGCGCTGTCGAGAAAGATGACCAACACCTCGGAAAGCGCAAAGAGGTAGAAGAAGAGCACGATCTCCTTCCTCCCCACCGCGGTGTACTTGGATCGAATGTGATACACCATGATGGCGGTCATGATGAGTGCGGCGATGTGGATGAAACACGTAGCGGGTTGGAAGATGATCGTCTTGTTGATCTCGACGTTTCGCGAGTAGCAGACGGGTTCGAGTCCAAGACCCGAAGTGCCGAGGAGTGGACAGACGACCATGGCGATCTCATCGCAGATGGAGGCATACGAGCCAAAGGAGAAGCCCATTGTTATCTTCTCGACCGAGATCAAAAGATCCTAAGAAATACGATGGTTTGCAAAGTGATTGCTGTGGTGAGCAAGCGACGCCAACAAAAAGGTCGAGATGAACGATACCGAAAGCGACAAACTGCTTTTCCCGTCGACGAGCTGCGGGTCGAAGCTCAAAACTGCAGTAGGTCGGATCAACCAAACACGCTCCAGTCGCAACGATTCCGGTCAGGTCACCGGTCGATTACCAAACCTGTGCGAGATTGAATGGAGGCGCCGCGTCGGGAGATGTGCTGCTGTCGATCCTTGCACCGCTGAGAGCCGAGACAACGTAGTCGCAACGAAAGGACAGTGAGACGGGCGAAAAAAGACGTTGATGAAGGAAGAAAAGAGTGATGAACGAACGAAAGCAAGTTTAACGAGCCCTACGTTTTCGAGTTCAACATGGCGATCGACCGAATGTTTCTTGTCCGAACCTAGCCAACGCCGATGGAACGGTTTAGCGAAAAAAAGCACAACAGCCAGCAGCAACAAGTCAGAGAGAGCGGCTTTGCTGCCCCGATGTGCCTAGCTGGCAACACGCGCCTGTATTTTTTTCCGACTTTATGCAGAGGAGCACAGCAGCAGAGCCAGCTGCAGCTGACGATTTGTTTTTTTTATATTTTTTTATTTTATAGAAAATTTGCAAAGTGAAACATCCAGCAGCAGCGGCCTCACATACAGTACACGCGCACTGTGAAAGAGAAAGGGGTTCCGACTTCCCCTAAACCCCACCTCTCTTTTGCAACGAGAAACGGTCACGTCCAGTGTTTTTTTTTCCACCGCTGCTGGGGTTCAATCGACCTCCTGTACAGATGGCCAAGATAATGTTCCGCTTTCTTCTGAGTGACAAACGAATGCAGGCTGAACAAGTAGCAGCTCTCAATGAAAGTAGGTCCGAGTGTAAGACGCTTAGACTACAATGCCCAAATCTTGACAACGCTATCCTTGCCACCTGAAACAGCGTACCGATCCATATACCTCAACCTCTCCACCGGCGAAGTATGACCGTTCAACGTCAGCGCACCGTGCTGCAGCGTGGTACGGTTGAAGATCTTGATTCCATTCTCACCCGTAGCGGCTAGGATCTTGCGCGAGTCAAACTGCAGCGCAGTGACCGGGTGATCGTATCGAATGGTATCCGAGATGCTTCCCATGCGCAGATCCCAGATTCGAATCGATTTGTCCAAGCTGCCGGAAATGATGTGATGCTCGTCAAACTGAAGGCACGTCACGGGCGCCGTGTGACCGAGAAGCGTGCGATGTGCTTGGCCGGTGCGCATGTCCCACATGCGTACACCGCCGTCGCCGGAACCGCTGGCGAGCGCGTAGCCCCAAAACTGGACGCCGCCGACAAAGTCCTGGTACATCTCCCAGCTGCCGTCTGCGTAGGGCGGCGTCGGATACGCAAACGCGCCCGAGAGGTTGTTGAGCACCGAAAACGAGTCGCGTGTGGTGAGATCGGGTCGGGTAGGGCCAAGGATCGAGGAGGACGATGCCTTGCGTGAGGGAGACTCGGGGAAGCCAAATTCGGATTGCGAGATGGCTTGGGATGAGGTCGGGTTCGAGATGGCCCATAGAATGTCCATCGTCAGCACGCATTGTCCCGTGTTGAGATCCCACTGGCGTAGCGTTTTGTCCGAAGCACCCGTTACCAAACAGTTGTCGTCAAAGTACAGCGCAGTAACCGACTTGCTGTGTCCCTCGAGGCTCTTGACGCACGGGTCGTACTCGTCTCGTACATCCTCGGCCTCCTCTGGACTCTGTGTGCCATCCCGGATCTTGATGCTGTTCATGCTTTCGTCTGCTACAAATGACGGACTGCGGTCCATGTCGGGCGATCTTCTCCTTGCCGGGAGCTCTCCCGAAGCGGTCATGGTCAGTCGAGCTTCAAAATTTTCCACCTTGGTCAGATCCCAGATGCGGATGGCGTTGTCGGATCCACCGGTGATGCACACCTCGTCTTCCACCTGCAGGCACTTGACTAGGCCCGTGTGACCCCGCAGCCTGCCGACCTCGTCACCGGATGCCAGATCCCAGAC
Organism: Ustilago curta; assembly: GCA_928722295.1. NCBI lineage: Eukaryota > Fungi > Basidiomycota > Ustilaginomycetes > Ustilaginales > Ustilaginaceae > Ustilago > Ustilago curta. The sequence goes on along the minus strand of CAKMXH010000011.1, from coordinate 253,753 downwards.
GCGCACCGTCTCATCCAGAGATGCCGAGACCAGAGTACCATACGGCTCGGTAAAGTCGAGCGATGTGATGGGAGCCGAGTGATCCGCCAGTGTCATGAAAGCGACGCCCGACGGCAGCTCGTCGTGTTCCTGAGGCATGAAAAGCGGGCCTTTACGCCGACGACTGCTGCTCTGGCTCGTTGTTGCACCCGAAGCACCTGCATTGGCAGCAGCAGCAGGTCCGCCGGGCATAGCGCGCAGGTGTTTCTGCACGGCCAGCAGTTCTGCCACTCCTTCGTGCTCGTCGTTGAGTTCGAGCTCCTCCTCGCGAAGACCAAGCAGCTTTTTGTGCAGACCCGCCTTGATCTTTTCCAGCACCTTGATCTTGGCATCGACGGCAGCCATCTCGGAATCGATGAGCGAGCGCCTGACACCAACATCGTCTTGCTCGCGCTCAATTTCCCGCAACTGCCTTTCGAGCTCTTCGAGTTCGATAACCGAGGAGCGTGCGCCGTCTTTGCCCCTCGAGAGGATGCGACTCGCTTGGTTTCTACGTGCATGGCGCTGCTCGCGTGCTTGGAATGCCGAGACGGGCTCGGTATCAACGCCTTCCACCATGAGACCACGCGCCTTGTCGCCCATCGCTTTGAGGCCGAGCTTGGTGGGGCCTTGGGGACCATCTTCGAATCCGCTGGCGATGGCACGGACGCGCCTTCGACGTTGCCTTCCCTCTGTGGAGCTGGGTATTGTGGCTTGGAAACCTCGAAGGAGCGAGACAGATGGTTCCGCTTTGGACTTGGCAGCTTCGATCGTTGCTCTTGAGCCCGACTGTTGATCTGCATCGCTTGTGAGGTCGAGATCCTGCGCTGCTGTGGCAAGAATGCGATCGCTCTCTTCCAACACAAAGAGCTCGTGAGATGTGATGCCGTTCATCGGCCCACGCCCGATACCAGACTGGATGAGCGAGCCGCCCATTCGGACGAGCGAGCGAGCGGGGCTGCTGATTGAAAAGCCGGGTGTAAGTAGTAGTCGTGCACGGCGCTGACCATCGGGTGTGAGGCCGAGAGCGGTGTTGGAGTTGGTGACGGCAGCCATCATGCGAGTCGTCATGAGCTGTGGAGCGACGTCGGTGAGCAGACGCCCTGCCTCATTGTGACCATTCATGCCATTTGAGCCGAGATAGGGAGAGCCAGGAGTGAAGGGCTGCAAGTAGGCTTTGGTCGAGTTGATGGCGCCTGAAAGCGTGTCGCGGATCGAGGCCGAGGTCGGAAGGCCCGAGCTGGTTTCGCCCGCTCGCCGATCTGCGCCGAGCAGCGGACTGTAGCTCATCTTGAGCGCTTTTGATCTAGATTTGCGTTCCGATCTGTTGTGCTAGAGCGATGTCTGTGCGTACAAGCGAGCGCTTGAGAAGCTGATGCTCTGGCTTGGTGGCAACCGTGCACAATCGATGCGTCGGTCAAGACCCTGACTGCTGCAGCTGCAGATGAATGTTGGGGCCGCAACAAGGTTGTGCTTCGATCAAAAGGCGGTGGAGACCGTGTCAAGGCGATGATGAAAGGAGAGGCGTGCGCAGCGTCCGAGGCGCGTTCGTCGCAGGCGTCCTCCACTCTGCGTGCGTCCAGGGTGCGTGCGGGCGAATCAAGACAGAGAGCGACGTCGCTCTTCGAAACCTTGTTGTCTGTGCTGGCTGCGCTTTCGAATGCAGTACAGTAGAAGCGAAACGAGCTTCGGTCGATCCGTACAGGTTGCCGCAGGAGGCAGATGGAGAACGGCGAGATGGATAGCAATGCTGATTGCAATTCTCGAAGAGCTCTTGCGCTCTTGGCGGCCGGGAGATCAGATTGGGAATTGACGCTCTTCTCTAGCTCACGTCCAGACCGGCCTTGCGCGAACTGCCAATTTCAGGAAATTGTCCTCCGAGAAATCACATGAGCCGCGAGCCACGAGAGGGAGATTGTGATGTCACGCTCCATCCAGTGAGAAATTGAAAAGAAGGCTTCTAACTCGCTCCATTGCTCGCTCGCCTGCTCTGCGCTGCTTTCGATACCTTAGAATCAAGCTTCGGAATGCTTGATGCTATGGCCTAACTCAAGTGCTCCTCGTGGGCGCAAATCTGCGCCGACGATCGTCTTGCTTCTAGTAAGTACAGCAGGCTCAGAAGCTTGTGCCCGTCTTTGCTTCCATGGCCACCGAACGGGACTTAAGCGATTGGTCGCAACGAGCAACTTTGCCTCTCTGTCTCTCTCTCTTTCTTGAAGTTGAAGCTCTGGTCCAGAATTGCTTTCAGCTGCAAAGAGGCATGTGGTTCCGCTAACTGAGACCAACCGATTTACTGAGAACAACCGAGGGCATCCAATCAAGAGATGAGCAATCATTGCTCCCACCTCGAACCAAATGGAAGACATTTGCGCTCGAGGCGTACAGAGAAGTGCGTGTGCGCCATCAAGCAAGATCTGGAGTTGGAGTGTGATGCTTGTGCGACCTTTTCCTTTTCGTGCGGCTGACGCGTGCAGCCTGTGCCACACGGCCACACGCAACGTTAGTTTACGCGAAAAGCTCCAAAGCTCGTGACGGAGCCACTTGAAGGTGAGAGAGAGAGAGAGAGAGAGCTGAGAGCCGAGGTGAGAGCAAAGCAATCAGGCGAAACTCGACAGAGCGCTTGGACCCTTGGCGAGCCCTTTTCTTTTTGTGTCAGAAGGACAATCTGCGAGTGAGAGAGTACAGTAAGAGACACAGTGGCAGAGAGGTGCAACTGAGAAGACTCGTCAAGCAGAAGGAACGGTATCTGAGGCTGCGATTCGAGCTGTCTCATATCCAGTCCCGCCTGGCTCTTGTTTCTTCGTCCCACCAGCTCCTCTGGCCTTGCTCTCTTGACCTTCTCATCAGCTTTTTCTTCCTCTCCTTCCCATCTCTCAACTGCTCTGTGCTGATCCACAGACAGGTGATTGTTGCCAGTGATTGTTACGGTCGCTTCTACGGACACCGGCCAGTGAAGCAAATTGCAAAGCTCTGTACAGCTTCAACCGCGGCCGTCGCAGCTTCTCCACTATGCCTCTCACTCGAGCTCTTTCAGCACGCCTGCAAACAGGATCGCACCACCAGCCTGCTTCGGCGGCGAACGAGGATGTCATGGCACTGAAATGGCAGGTAAAGTCTGCTTCCACCTCAGGAATGGGATCAAATCGTGCTCTTGTAGCCGGTGCTCTCGCCCAACTCAACATCCAAACCTCCAGTAAAGGCTGCTCTTCCGGCAGCTCGACAGATTCGGCTTCCACCACCTCAGCCCCATCGAGGCCACGATACGCTCGCGCTCCCAGCAGCCGGTTCTCGTCTCGATCGTCCACCTCGTCTCGACGCTCTATCTTGGGCAGCTCTGAATTCGGCGACTCTTCCGACGACGAGAACGAGAATCAGAGCAACTCCCGTAGACTCGGAGGCTGCTCCTTTCCCTCAGCTGCCGATCGACCGGACGACAGCAATAAGGAAAACGTCGCACCTTTCCGCTGCACCTCGCAGGAGGTGCTGGAGATGGAAGCTCGAGATGCACAGCAAGAAGATGCTATTCGTCGCACCACCACTCGATCTCGACAGGGCAGCCTTATGCAGCGACCTGGTTTCGCACCTTCGACAGCTCAGTCTCGCCGCCCTAGCCGCAGCTCTACCACCTCCGATCTCTCTACTGCCTCAGGTAAGTCTTGTCTCTATTTCGCCTGCTTTGGGCTTCCATGTTCAGAAGACGTGTGCTTCCGATGGCGACACAGCGGAAGCTTTCGTCCAGAGCATTCTGGACTTAATTTCTCGTTGGTGCAACCGACGGTCGCAAACAACAGTAATCTGCAGCTTCATCCACACACAGCTGCAGCTTCGATCGATTCAGTGCTGCCTGCAAGAGACAAAGGGCAAATCAACTCCACTCTCCACAGTCACAATTTTTCGAATCGCTGCTGCTGCTGCTGCTGCTGCTGCTGCTGCTGCTGCTGCTGCGTGTGACTGGTGCAAAATGCATGAAATTTGCAGCAGTCACATCTGCCATTTCTTACAGTCACACACACGCCCACACGCCCACGACGCGCCAATTTACGCGTTTGCAAGCTGCATACGAGACTGCGCGTCTGCAGCTACGTTTTTTGGAATTCGCAGCAGAGCAGCAGCTCGCCTGTCACTTTTCCTCTAAGAAAAAGCTGCAACTGCATACCGCCTCAGAAGCCAGCAATTGACTGACCTTCGTTTCATCCTTTCTATCCTTTCATCCTTTCTATCCTTCTATCCGTGTGCTCTCGTACATCCCCTCCATCTCCACCTTCGTTCACCTTGATCGAATCATCCGGCGTTGCGTTTTTGGCGTTATACTCTGCCCTGGTCCCATTGCCCGCCTCGTTTTTCGGCTGCTGCTGCCACGTTTCGACATTCTTCAACTGATCGGCATCCTTTGTCTCGCATACCATTGACGGCGCTCACCACCTTGACGATGTCAGCTCTCAACATTCCGAGGACGCCTTCGCGACGTCTAGCATGTACAACGTCGGATCACAACCTGCTCAGCTCTTCGCCGAGAACTCCTACACGTCGACCTTCAATCATGTCCAGCAGAAAACGCTCCCACGACGACGTCGATTTCGATGCGCAAGATTCATCACTACCGGCAAGCCCTCTGTCTCGCCTCCGTTTGCAGACGCCAACTACAAGACGAACCACATCGCTCCATCTCGACAGCCCCAGCTCGTCCCGCTTTACTCCCACCTTTGCTCCCGACGAAGCATCCCCATCCTACTTCCCACTCTCGTCGCAGGAATCCGCACAGAGTTCGCTCTTCGATACTCAAAGCATTTCCGAGAGCTCCTCCGTCCCTACTTCCTCCTGCTCCGATCGCGACGTCTCTCCACCCATCATCGACACTGCTCTGCTCGAGTCGTCGAAACAGCAGGAGTACTCGAGTATTTACGCGCACGCAAGAGCATTGCTCCGATACGCGGCCGGTGTCGATCCTGCTGAGACAGAAGCGGGTCTCACTATCACCAACGAAGCGGTCACCAAGCTCGGTGGGCACCATGTCAAGGTCGTCGGTCGCGAATCGGAGCGTGTGGCCATTCAATTGTTCTTGCAGCAGACGTTTGGTTTGTTTACCGAAGCGCCACAGCGAGCGAGCAGTCTCAATGTCGAGCTCGATGGTGACGCCGAAGCCGCTTGTTTGTACGTCTGCGGTCTGCCGGGTACGGGGAAGACCGCGCTCGTCCGATCGGTGCTCAACAGTCTTTCCGAGTCGACGTCAAGGTCGTCGTCGTCTGTCTCGGTGCCGCGCGTTGCTTTTGTCAACTGCATGACTCTTTCGCATCCTCGTCTTATCTTTGGCAAAGTCTTGCAAGCCCTCGGCTCGAATGCTGCCGAAGGCCAGTCGGACGCGGTGGCTGAGCAGGCCTTGTCGACTTTGATCCGCGAGGGCAACCAGCGCATCCTGATCGTTCTCGACGAGATGGATCACCTGTTGCAGAGCCGTGCACACCAAAACATCCTCTACAAGATCTTCTCCTGGACTTCCAATTGCAGCGCTGCTGGTGCTCACGGAGGCTCCGCTTGCAGTCTGATCGGCATCGCCAACTCGCTCGACTTGACCGAGCGCTTCGTACCTCTGCTGGCCAGCAAAGGTGCTTCGCCTGCATTGTTGCACTTCCGACCCTTTGAGGCGAGCGAGATTGTTTCCGTGATTCGCGATCGGTTGTCGGGGTTGTATGAGCGATACGATCAGCGCAAGGAGGCTGCCGTGGAGGTAGAGTCGCAAGACACGCTCCCGCTGTTCACACCAACCGCAGTCGAGCTGCTCGCAAAGAAGATCGCCGGCGCTACAGGCGACCTGCGGAAGGCGCTGGATGCAGCACGTTTGGCTGTCGAGATGGTCGAAGGCGAACAGCGAAAGAAGGCTTTGGCGACACTTGAGGCTGAGCGAGCCAAAGCTGCAACATCGGCGGAGAGCGAGACTGTCACTTGCAACGATGCCGAGCAGCCACAAACAGCGGCCCTTGCGGCGCGAGCTAGACTCTTGCGACACTTGACACCTGCGACCGCGCCCAAAGTCGGACCGCCGCAGATCCTCAAAGTGCTCACGTCTGTCCTCGGCTCTCCGAACCTCTCAAAAGTGCGATCGCTCGGTGTACATCCCAAGCTCGTCCTGCTGTCGATCCTCGTCGCCCAAGCACGAGCCGAACAGGGTCTGAGCGTTCTCGGCTCCACCAACGTCTCGTCGTCCGCTTCTTCCGGCACCCGAATCGCCGACGTCGAAGTCACCTACCACTCGATCCTCAAGCAAGAGCACGGACTCTTTTCGCCTCTCGAAGGCTCGGAACTCCTCGGCGTGTTTGACATGCTCGAGGTCAACTCGGTCATCCGCATCTCGTCCGAGGTCGAAACTGCACCGCACCACGCCAATTCGGTCTCGGTGTCCACCAGCAGCGTCAGTCCGAGCGGCAAGCGCGCCGCCAAGAAACAGCTGCTGGCAAGCTGTAGGGCCGTGTACCTCGCGATGGCGGCGGAGGATGTGGAGCGCGGGATTTGCACCACCGGTTCGGGAACGAGTGGCGGTGGGGCGGTAGCAGAGACCATTGCCAGAGTGTATGCGAGGGAAAAGGATCGAGCGGTCAAAGCCAAGACGTACCAAACTATCGCCAAGGAGAATGCAAGGATTCGGGATGAGGAGTTGGGCGGTGGCAGGATGGGTGTTCCCGTTGGTGGCTTCTAACTCTTTATACCATGATCTCTTGTCATTTCTTGTCAGTCTCAACACATGGTAATCGCATCTATCGCACAACATGTTTGTTGCAATTCATCAAGCTTGTTTTGCCACAAAGAATACCAAAAAAATGCAGCCTAACTAGGCCCTCTGTCTCTGTCTAGCGCCAAGGCTCTTTAGATTCGCGTAGACCTTGCCTGGAGGACTGCCTCGGATGAGGGCGACGACGGCGTCTCTGGCGATTTTGATGTTTGCAAAGTTGCCGAGGATGTGAATTCGGGTATCTGCGACGACGAGACGGGTTCTGCTGGCGTTTTCGATGGCGAAACGGGTTCTGCCGTCTTTGCCTGCAATACGACCAATCGCTCGTGACAGGTTATCACCCGTAAGCGTTTTGACGTCTTTGATCTCAAACGTGTCGATAAACAGATCGTCCATACGAAGCAGTGCGATGGCGTCGTCGGCTTCGAACCCGAGTGCGAAAGCTTTGACGAAATCGGCGCCTTTTTGAAGCATGCCTTGTTCCGAAGTGTAGCGGGAGGATTTGAGTTCGACGCATTTCTTTGCCACGTTCATGCGGACTTGGAGTGAGGCCATTTCGACCAAAGGCGTGTAGATCTTGTGCCAGTCGTTCTTGAGTGGCGTAAGACGGTGGGGAGGGATGGGAATCTTGCGCAATTGACCCTTTGCGACGGCGGTGAGTGACGAAGCTGGAGTGGAGGAGAGCGGTTTGAATGACGGTTTGTCTACACCAGTCGAGGAGGTGGTGGTGGGATTGGTGGCGGTGGGGACAGAGGCGGTGGAAGAACCGATCATAAGATCATCATCGTCCTCCATAGCCTCCCCCGCCGTTTGGAAAGTCTCATCCGCAAGATCGACATGCTCGTCCTCGTCCGACCCCTCCATCCCAAACGGCTTGCTGTGTCTCAGCACCACTTGGTCATCGTTCGACCCCACCGCGGTTTTGCTAGGTGTCCCGACAAGACCCGCTTTGGCAGAAGACTTTTTGCTCGAACCCCCGGAAGACGATGCCGCTTGCTTGCTCGTCGAGGTAGCTACCATTGTGTGAGTGTGTGCCTTAGCGTGGATCGGCGAGAAAAAATGACGTTGCTTTTCGGCAGTAGTGGAGCGTAGTGTGCGACGACCGGACGATACAAACGCGGGTTCTAGTAGGCTTTGCTGGACGTGTTTTTCGTAGATCGAGTGGCCTCTCGGAGAGATGAGGTAGTCTTTGATGGTGATGGAGGAGAACAAAGATAAGCACAAGATGTGGATGGTGGAGAGAAATGCCCTGACCTGGCTTTCTCTTCTCTATCTCAAGCACCAAAAAATTTGGAAGAAGCAAACAACTCAAAGAGAAAAAAATTCACATCTTGCATGTGCCGAGCGAAACACGAAAAAAAAGGGAAAAAAAAAAAATCAAAAGGCACTGGAGCAGACAAGAGCCACCCAAACTTTTCTTTCTTAAACCCTGAAAGCACCACGGCTTCTCTTTTCCCACGGCCTGAACCTGCTTTGACGCAGTTCCTTCAAGTGCACCACAACCACACGCATTCTGTGTCAAAGGCAAGTACACTTTTGTTCGACCCTACATGTTTACAAGGGCAAGGTGATCATAGCTGCGTGACCAGCAGTACTGAGCAGACGTGGAGGCGTTGGACGCTAGCGACCAGGAGCAGGCGGATGCGAAGAGGTGACGAAGGAAGCGCCAAGTGTGAGACAGGTAGAAACCGCCTTAGACACTTACAACCCCGGTCATGAATGAGAGAGAGAAACAAATATAAACAACGGAGAAAAGAGGACCGGGATTGAGGTTGGGTTGGAAGTTGGACTATTATACAACGCATCGCGAACAAGAGCAAGAAAACATAAAGGAAGCTTTGGGCAGCTTCTGACGGCTCCACCTCCTCCTCTTCTAGAGCGCGTCCCCGCTTTCCAGAGAAAAAAAAAGATGAGCACCTCGCTGCTTCCTGGTCGTCCACTTAGCGTACGCCGGCTCGAAACACTGACGCGCAGGACAGGGATCTTTTGGGTGGGGTTGTGTGGGGAGAGAAAATTGGCCGCTAGGACGCAAATGACGGGTGACGAAGAGTCAATGAAGCGAAATGAGGAGAGAAGGGGTATGAAGAACTGAAACGACGCCAATCAGGCCTCGGTCTTTGGAGCCTCAGCCTCAGCTTCGGGAGCAGCCTGCTCGTTCTGCTGGTACTCCTTGAGAACCTCGAGAGCCTCGTTGACCTTGGCATCGAGAGCCTCGCTCTCCTCGAGGAGGTGGAGCAACTCGGTCACGGGGAGCTCGAGAATCATACCGGTGAGCTTACCTGCAAGCTCGGGCTGCGAGGCGGCAACCTTGGGGTAGATGGCCTCACCGAGCATCTGCTTCTGCTCCTCGGGGCTGGCCTTGGCGAGAGCAGCGGCGGTCAAAGCACCGGGCTGACCAGCGTTCTCACCCTGAGGGCGGCCGGCGGGGCGAGCGGCAGGGCCACGCGGCATGGGCTGACCGGGGACGGGCTGACCGGCAGGGCGGGGAGCACCGTTGACGCCAGCAGGGGGGCGAGCACCGGCAGGAGGAGCAGGGCCGCCGGCGGCATTAGGAGCACCGCGAGGAGGGCGGGCGGGGCGGTAGCCCTGAGGCATCATGCCAGCAGGGAACTGACCGGGCTGGCCGTAAGGAGCCATGGGCATCCCCTGGGGCATCATGCCGGCAGGGGCGTAGCGAGGACGCGGGACCATGCCACCGGGCTGGCCGGGGAAGGCACCAGGCTGAGGGTAGTACATGCCGGGACCGGGGTAGCCCATACCCTGAGCAGCGGCCTGCTGCTGGAGACGGAGCTGGTTGCGCTGCATGATCTGGGCCTCGAGCTGCTGGCGACGGACGTCCTTGCGCTGGGCGAGGGCGACGTAGAGAGGTCGGTTGTCGAGCATCTTGCCGTTCATCTCCGAGACGGCCTTGTTGGCCTCCTCGGGAGCCGAGTAGCAGACAAAACCGAAGCCGCGCGAGACGCCCGAAGGGGCGCGCATGATCTTGCACGAGGTGATGGTACCAAAGGGAGCAAACTCCTCGCGCAGGCGCTCGTCGTCGTACGACTCGGGGATGTTCTTGAGGTAGAGGTTGACACCCTGGAACTTGGCCAACTTCTCGTTCTTGGCAGCCTCGTACGAGCGGCGCAGCTCCTCCTCGCGCTCGCTCTTCTTCTGGGCACGAGCGACAAAGAGCTTCTGGCCCTTGTACTCCGAGTCGTGGAGCTCGTCGACGGCCTTCTGGGCCTCGTTGTGGTCCTCAAAGTTGACGAAACCGAAACCCTTGGATTTGCCGTCCTCGTCGCGCTGGAGGACGCACGAGGTGATCTTGCCGTACTTGGTGAAGAGCTTCTCGAACTCCTCGTCGGTGACCTCGGGGTCGATGTTCTTGGCGTAGACGTTGGTAAAGTTGGCACGCGACTCCTCGATCTTGGCCTGACGCTCCTTGCGCGGGATGTGGTGGCCGACGTAGACCTTCTTGTCGTTCAAAAGCATGCCGTTTACATGCTTGATGGCAGCCTCGGCGGCCTCGGCGGTCTCGTAGTGAACGAATCCGTATCCGAGCGAGCCAGTCTCGTTCTGGGCGACCTTGCACGACAGAATGTTGCCGAAAGCCGCAAAGGTATCGTGGAGGGCCTTGTTGTCGATACCGGCGTCAAGGTTCTTGATGAAGATGTTGCCCTGACCGGTGCGTCGGAGGGCGGGGTCACGCTGGGACCACATGATACGGCAAGGGCGGTTGCGGATGAGCGAGTAGTTGAGCTGCTCCATGGCACGCTCACCGTCGGCAGCGTTGAGGAAGTTGACGTAGGCGTAACCGAGCGAGCGACGGGTGACGGCGTCACGGCAGACACGGATGCTGGCGACGGGACCGATCATGTTGAAGATCTCAAAGAGCATGGCCTCGGTGACGGAAGGGTCGAGCTCACCAACGTAGAGCGAAGTGTTGTTGGCGGCATCGGCGTTGTTGCGGTCGGCGTTGCCGGCAGCCTGCTGCTCGGCGGCGGGAGCGGGGGCAGCGACAGCCTCAGCGGGGGCGGCTGCGGGGGACTCGGTGGACGACATCGTTACTGAGAAAAATAGGTTTTTTGATGGGTTTTTTTTTCCGAAAAGATGAAGGGATGAAAAGAGAAAAGTATGAAGAAAGAAGAAAGAAAGGGTACGAAGGAACTCTTTCTGAAAGGAGGAGGAAGCAAGGCGAGGAATTGATGTCAGTAAGGAGATTGCACAAGTTGCTGTGGAATGGAAAAGTGCGCAAGGAGAGAGAGAGAGAGCCGAGAACGACGCGAGGAGGCCGAGGATGTCGTGAAAGTCGTCTTGTTGTGACCATTTTCGTTAGACGAAAGAGTGGTGGTATATGCTAAGGAGGATCAGAGGAATGCGATACGAAGCGGCGCGCCGTATTGAACGCGATCGAAAGCGGTATGATGAGCCTGGCCCGCGTCGCTCCACATGGTCGATGTCGTAGCCATACTCGTGTATCGTATTCGTCGTCGAGGACGACGGCAACCGCTGCTGGCCTCGCGATCAAGGCTCGAGACCGTCGCCGCGTCGTTTCTTGGGATTCTCGTCCCTCGGTGCGACCGGTGCACAGGGGTGGACGCAGAGACACTCACCTTTGATGAAGATGTATGGGCTTTTTTGAGTTTTCTTTTGGCTTTATACGAGGAGTGGCAACTGGTCAAGAGTCGACAACAACCTCGGGCTTTTTTCGAAAGGAGATGGTGTTTTTTGGGGTTTTAAGAAAAGTTTTTTGAGGAGGAGGTAGGAAGCTAAGGATGGCGTCGCCAACTTTTTCTTTTTCTTTTTTCTTCGTCACAGGCTGCGAGCGGACGAGCGAGCCACGCAGCTCTTTGCTCTTCGCTCTTCGCTCTATGCTCTCTCGCAAGTGCTCTCGTTCAATTTTAAAGAGTCGCAGCCAGGCGCGGACGGCTCGATAAAAAATTTCCCTCTCGACAAATTTTTCTGCAGGAAGAGGAAGCAGAAGAAGAAACAAAACATGCGTGCAATCACTCGCTCACTACGCGTGACTGTGGGCTTGAATTCGGTTGGCTCAGTTGCAATACAAAATGCTTCGCTCTGGCATGCAAAGTGTTGTATTCCTATGGTTCTGGATTGGATTGGATTGAATCGCGTTTTTTTTCCAGTTGTATTCGAAATTTTTCTGGCCTGCTCTGCACACGGCGGTTTCCTGATCAAAGGGAACAGACAAACACCATCAACTCGAGGTTGTCGAGGCCCTATTGCGAGGGTGATGTTCGTTCTGTAATGACAGTCGCAGTCCACAGTAACGCACGGAAGCAAAAGGTTTGGAAGCAATGAGGTTATTGCTCGAAGCTGATCGAAGATGTTTATGGTGGAGACAAGCGGTGGGGCATGGGAGGAACGCAGAAAGTGGTGGGACTTGACATTGTAAGATATGGAGAGAGAGAGAGAGAGAGAGAGAAAGGCATGAGAATAAAAAGTACAGATATACACGAGGAAGAGACTGGTGAAGACCTCGACCTTCTGACAAAGAGCGCGATTGCTCATGGGTCCTGATTCATGATGGGATGCCGGGGTAGCATGTTTTGGGTTGTGGCAAGACATTGGCGCGCGGGGCGGTCGATAGGCCAGTTGAGTCATACGGGGAAAACAACGGAGCGATTGCAGAGCCAGCGAGCACCAATGTCATTGGACCACTGAACCATCAGCTCAAAGACGCTCTGGAGCCATCTTAGTCGGTCGACTGAACAACACCGACCTCGGCCGCGCGCAAGAGGCGGTCCTTGATCTTGTAGCCGACCTTGCTGCACTCGAGAACGGTGCCTGGCTCCTTGCCGGGAACGGGAGCCTGATACAGCGCCTCGTGCTCCTTGGGATCAAACTTTTCGCCGGTGGGATCGAATTGGACGATGCCGTGTGTTCGGAGCATGTCGAGCAACGACTTTGAGGTCAGGTCGACACCAGAGAAGAGGTCGGCAACAACACGACGAGGGTCCTTGCTGTCGAGGTCCTTGGGCGCCGTACGCAGCTCCTCGGGGACCGACTTGAGCGCCAAGCCGAGAATGTCGATGGAGCTGGTGAGGTCCTTGGCGAGCTTGGTGATGGCAAAGTCGCCTGCTTGCGCCTTTTCGTCCTTGGATCGTCGCTGCAGGTTCTGGTAGTCGGCCTTGCCATACAGGAGAGCCTCTTGCAACTCCTTGATCTTGGCATCCTTGTCCTTGATCTGAGCCTGCAATGCATCGGTACCGGCGCCTGCCTCGCCGTCAGTGGCACCCATAGCCTCGCCAGACGCCTTGGTCTCCTCCTCCTTCTTTTCGCTGGCCGAGTTGAAGGACATTTGTGATGTCGAAAAGTTCATGGCTCTCGATGCGGGATGGAAGGCAGGAGCGCGTGGTGCGACGCTTGCAAGGCTCTGCCTGGACGAGCCGGCCACAGCGGATCTCGACACGGATCGCAGAGCAAAGCCGAGCTGGCGGGACATGGAGCTCGACATTGTGATTCGGATTTGTAGGGGATCGAGTCGATGGAGTCGGACTGGGCTGCCCAACGAGAGATGATGCAAAGCGTACGAAGCGTGGTGGAAAGCTACGGACGATGAAGGTTTTGAGTGGAGGCTTGACGGAACGTCCAAATTCGCACAGCAACAGTGTGTGGACTGACTCTTCTTAGCCGGCAAATGGAAGAGCTTTCTTCTTCCTGTCGATTCTTCCGACTTCGCCACGCTTAGCGTCAGCGGTTCTTTGATGCGATTTGACCCGATAACTCGTGCTGCGCTCTTTTCGCCAGGAATTGTGGCGGCCACACGACCCGATCCAACAACGAATCACACCAAAAAACGTAAGCCTTACAGTTGTTAGATCAAGCCCCGACATTTCTTTCCGTGAGCCCCTTTGTCGGTGTAATTTCCTGTAATTAGCTCACTGGCCCGCGCGCGCTCCTTGAAATGCGACCACCATCCCCTTGACCTACGCGCGCGCACAACACTTGGTAGCTTCTGCAAATTCGATCACTTTGAGATATCTCAAGAACTTTTCGACATGTCAATCAATCAATCTAGTCTGGATTCGATGAACACCCAGCCCTTGAGTGGCGACGGTGTGCAAGGTTCGATGCACAATCCTAGTCTCGGATTGGCATCGAGGGATGCGTCAGCTTTAAACGAGGTAGCTATGCTTCGAGAGACAATTCTGCAGATGCGAGCAGAGTTAGATGTCCTTCGGAACATGCCCTCAAATGCAAAGAGAGTTCCAGTCAACCCTCCGAGCAAGTACGATGGCAAGGTCGAGGATGAATCCGCTCGACAGTGGGTTAACGAGGTTCGAGACTCAGTAGGTTTACTCGAGCTTCGACACTCATTCACAAACGAGCGCGAGAAGATTCTCTATGCCGCCAACAGCCTGACTGGCCATGCCAAGGAGGCATGGGCAGTCCAGCGAAGGGCTCTCGAGAGACAAGCCACCGAGGCTCTCACCGAGCAAGAGCGGTCGGCAATCGAGCAAGGGCTCACTCTCGAAGGGTTCCTTACCTGGATCGAGCGCAAGTTTGAAGACATCAATGCAAATGAGCGTCGCAAGAAGGACTTTGAAAGGTGCACGCAAGGCAATCGATCGGTCAACAAGTATGCAATCGAGTTTGTCAAGTATGCCGAACGCATCGAACCACCCTTTGCGCAGTCTCATCTGGTAGACAAGTTCAAGGAAGGACTTAGCACTTCAGTGCAAGATGCCCTGAGTTTGGTCATCGATCAGCCAAAGACCCTCGAAGAATTCATTCGACTGGCCGATCAGATTGACTCGCGCATTCGAGAACGGAGCAAGAAAGCTTCGAGTGCAAACCAGAACAATGCATTGTCAGACAACTCGAACCAGAAGAACAGGGGCAGGGGAGCATCGAGCTCCCAGCAACAACAATCAAACCAGTTGGTTCCTTACAACCCTCAACAAGCAGGCAATTCGAACAGGACTCGACAAGACAAGCTAGCTCGAACGAGGCGGCTTCAGCGGGAGAATCGATGCTTCTTCTGCGAAGGTCTAGGTCATCGATCTGCAGAGTGTCCGCAGCGACCCCTACAGGTCAATTCAATTGTTGAACTGCCGCCGCAGGGAAAAGTCATCGATCGAGCTTGAGTCAGGGCGCTCTCGATCGTACAGTGCCCCCTGACACTGGATCGATTGACATCGATCTTGCAAGGATGGTCGAACACCTCAACTTCATGTCTGGCCAGGTGCATCGAGTTGATGCTAGCCTGATCGAACTGTTGATCAAGATTGAAGGTCGCTCCTTCAAGGGCTTGATCGACACAGGTGCTTCGAGGACATTTGTGGCAAGATCAGTGGTTGACAGCTGTCAGCTTCAAGTCGAAGCAGGCATCAACAGCAGTCACCCTCAGGTGAAGCTTGCAGACGGTTCGAACCTTCGAGTCGAAGGCACCGTGCAAGTGGATATAGAACTCGATGGTCTCGAGTATGCAACAAGAGCAATGGTGCTGCAGATGCCGCACCATGACCTAATCTTTGGAATAGAGTGGCTCCGACAACATCGAGCAACTCTAGATTTCGAATCGAACGTGGTACGCTTTGCATTTGAGGATGGAACCATCAAGCAAGTTCTAATGGGAAGAGGAATAGATCGAGTGCTACATCTAGATGTTCTAGATAGGGCCGGTCTACCCTTCGAGCTCCTTGGACACAAGGAGATGAATCGAATTAGCAAGTCAGAAGACCATTGTTTCCTTCTGATGATTCGAGACTCGGAGGAAGAGGAAGAGGATGCAGACATCGATGGCAAGCTTGCCAACCTCAAGCAACGAGTTGCAGACATCGACCTGCAAAAGATCCTCGAGCGCCACAAGGGTGTGTTTCGATCAGACATACCGGTGGACGAAAGGGTCGAATCAATCCCGAAGCTTCGACAGCTTCAGGACAGTATAATCCCAACAGGAAAGGAAGGCCCTCGAAACATTCGAGCTTACAAATTGACAGCAAGTCAGCTTCGAGAGCAAGAGCAGCAGGTACGAGAGCTTCTCGATCGTGGTATGATCAGAGAATCAAGCTCACCGTGGGGCTTCCCGGTGATCTTTGTGCCTAAGAAGGGTGGGGAGTGGCGCATGTGCATCGACTATCGAGCACTCAATGCAATCACCTCGACAAATGGGTATCCGCTACCTATCATCCAGCAATGCCTCGATCAGCTTGGTCAAGCAAAATGGTTCTCGAAGATCGACCTTACCTCAGGTTACTGGCAGATTAGACTAAACAAGGACGATGTGTCGAAGACGGCCTTCAACACTCGAATAGGGAAGTTCGAATTCTTGGTCATGCCCTTTGGCCTCAAGAATGCCCCTTCGGTTTTCCAGACATTGGTCAATCGAGTCCTTCGACCTTATCTAGACAAGTTTGTGATTGTCTACTTAGATGACATCTTGATCTACTCGAGATCACAAGAGGAGCATCGAGAGCATGTTCAGAAAATTCTATCAATTCTTCAGGAACATCGACTCTTCGCTAAGCCCTCAAAGTGTATCTTTGGTTCAACATCGATCGAGTTTTGCGGTCATCAAGTGGGACAGGGAACCATCAAGCCCCTAGAAGACAAGGTGAAGACTATTCGAGAGTGGCCTCGACCAACGTCAATACATGACCTTAGATCGTTCTTGGGTCTGTGCTCGTACTATCGAAGATATGCAAAAGGTTTTGCATCGATTACAGCACCCCTGTTCGATCTACTCAAGGTCGAGAAAGGTAGTGGCTTAGACATCTCATCAAAGAACAGCAAGAAAGTTCCTGTTCGATGGAACGATCGAGCAGATCTAGCCTTTAGAAAGATCAAAGGCCTACTCTGTTCAGCACCAATCCTTCGGCAGCCAGATGCAAACTCGAAGTACACCATCGAGACCGATGCTTCTGACTTTGCGATAGGTTGTGTGCTGTTGCAAGAGGATCGATCTACTGGCAAGATGCACCCCGTTGCATTCGATGGTCGAAAGATGTCAGAAGCAGAGCTCAAGTATCCGGTTCACGAGAAGGAGCTGTTGGCCATTCGACACGCCCTTCGAACCTGGAGACACTACATCCTGAATGGGTGCAAGATCACCATTCTAACCGATCATCAGAGCCTTGCTCAGATACCAACCACAAAGATAGCGTCGAAGCGTTTAGAACGATGGATTGCCGAGTTCGGAGAGTACGATCTAGATATCAAGTATCGATCTAGCAAAGAGAACACTATTGCAGATGCAATATCTCGTCGATCTGATTTTCTAGGCTCTCTGACACTCGAGCCTGACCATCTACCGTTGGTTCGAGCATACCTCAAAGAGGGATCGCTTCCTCAAGACAGCGAGCGCAAGAAGGTACTCGAAGAGTCTGCTCAATGGAAGTTGAACCTCGATGATCAGCTTGTGCGAGTACTCGAAGATGGCAAAGAGGCACCATACCTAGAACCGATGCATCGACTGCACTTCCTAGAGAAGATGCACCAGTCCTATGGTCATCTAGGGGCATCGAGCCTCATCCATCTAGTTCGATCTAGAGCGTATTGGCCGCAGATGCAGACAGATTTATTGAAATTCTGCCAAACCTGTCCAGCCTGTCAAGTATCGCAGGGATCGAGGTCAAATCAAGATCGAGAACTAGCACAAGTCATGGCAAGTTCGACCATTCAGCCTTTCGAAAGGTGGGGGATCGACTTCATTGGTCAGTTACCAAAGACACCAAGCGGTAACCAATGGATCATCACTGCCATCGATTATGCTACTGGTTGGCCAATAGCAAAGGCGCTCCCAGACTCGAAGGCCTGGCGAGTTGCCGAGTTCATCTACGAGGAGATCGTAGTCAACTTTGGGGCACCGAGGGAGATTCTAAGCGACAATGGCGCTAACTTCCTGGCCGAGGTTGTCGAACATCTTCTTCGGACGGTCAATACCAGGCATCGATTGGCAACGGCGTATCACCCAAGGACGAATGGAAAGGTCGAAGCCTTGAACGGTATCATCGGTCGAATGTTGACCCGAATGATGGTAGGCAAGAGCACTCGAATGTGGGACCAGTATCTGTCCCATGCACTCTTTGCCTGTCGCGTTCGAAAGAGCACATCAACCGGTCAGAGTCCGTTCTATCTAACCTATGGCATCGAGCCAAGGCTACCAACAGACGAGCTTGAACCTCGAATCTTTGATGGCAACATCGAAGATGCAGCTACTCGATTACCACACCTAAAGCTGCAGAGGCACAAAGCAAACCAGGCGGTACTCAATCGAGCGGTTCGAGCAAAGCTCATTCATGATAAGAAGGTCAGGCTGCATAAGCTAGACATTGGTGACTGGGTGCTAGTTCGACACCAGAGTCCGCAGAAGTTCGAAGCTAAGTGGTTTGGTCCTTACAAGATCATCGATAAGCAGGCGCTAGGTACCTACAGCCTTGCTTCGATCAGTGGACAGAAGCTTCGATCTTTAGTTCACGGCAATCGACTACTCAAGGCGCACACCCGAGGACCTATCGAACGATTCTGGAACCAGCCAGCTCTACAAAGGATGCTCTTATCACGCGAGGCCATCGATCTAGATAGTTCGATGACAAATGTGGAAGAACTACATCAAGACATAGAGCGTTCGATCAGCGAGGAGTACGAGCAAGATAGTCGAGGCCATCGAGCAAGCGAGGTGCAGCAAGGGTTTGAGGAACAGCAGACCCAAGAGCTGTTGCACCCCGAGCAGAGCATCGAGCAGGTTGAGACTGATCTAGTCCCTGCTATAGAAGACCCATCAAGACCGATGGAAGAAGCAGAAATGCTTGATCGAAGACACATCGATTCACAACTCTAAGTGGAGTCAAGACCATTCGACCCGAGAGTCAAACGCTTAGATGGAAACATCGAGGAGCTTAGATTTCAAGGTCGAAGAACTAGATACATGATTCAAGACACTATTTCTTGAGGGCTTCGAGGGCTTTGCGCGCCTCGAAGATCTTCTCGAGCTCGGCTTTCTTGGCCTCGAGAGATTCGATTGCTTGATCGATTTCCTTGATTTGCTCCTCGAGGTCATCGAGATCCACATCGAAGGGACCTTTCTTGCGCTTCGAGGGCTTCGAGCTAGTGCCACTCATGTTGGGAAAAGTGGTCTTGGCAGGTTTCCAGGGCTGGTCCAGAGTGCTAGGGCTGTTGATGGGCCTGTTTGCATTGGCAGCAGCACGGAGTTGTTGATAGGCAGTGGCAGTGGCCTGCAGCTTGAAGTCAGGTATGTGGTCATTGACATTGCAGTTGATGTTTTTGTCTTTGCAGTAGTGGCATTTTTTGGAGCCATCCTCGAGAAGGCAGGGCCTTTTCTTGTGACAGTTGTAGCAGGCTAGCTGGGCTTCGGGAGTCTCGAGAGACGCGTCGTAATTTCCTTGAATTTCCTGAGTGGAGGCAGGGGCCTTCGAGACAGGGGCCTTTGAGACAGGGGCCTTTGAGGCAGCACTTTTTTTGGATTTTCGAACAGCCATGATTGGGTTTTCTCGAGTACCTAGGTGGAGGTTAAGAAGATAGATTGACCTTCGAGAGAGATGCCTTCTTCTAAGGAGAGGAGGGTGTAATTTCCTGTAATTAGCTCACTGGCCCGCGCGCGCTCCTTGAAATGCGACCACCATCCCCTTGACCTACGCGCGCGCACAACAGTCGGAACGCGCAAAGGCGGGCGCGGATGGAAGCGCGAGTCTGTGTGATTGCGCCGTGTGTGGATGGGATGGCAACTTTAGGGCGCCAATGCGGCTGATACAGTACAGCGCTCAGCAAGTCGCGCAGCGTCGGTGGGTGCATAATTTCGCACTTGGACCCTGAGCGAGCCTATCGGTGCGCAGTCAATTATCGTTTCGACCAAAAAAGCGACTGCTGCTCTACTGTACTGGCTTGCCGCTTTCACTCCACACGACCTGACTCGCAAAAGAGGGCTACAGTCGCTCAGTCAGTCAGTCAGTCAGTCAGTCAGTCAGCGCAATCTTTGACTCTGTCAGCTGCTCATTCCTATCATTAGTGCCATCCATTCCTCAGCGATCTCAACACCGTACCATCAATCATCATCAAAGGCTTCGAAGGGCCTTGCCATCCACCTCGACCCCCAACTTCTTACTGCACCGCGAGACTCGATTCAGGTGACTGCGCTGTCTCTCTCTTTGGATCTCTATCTCCTGCCTCTCGTTCCGCAACTTTACTTTTCGATCTAGATCAGTCGGCAAACACAATCGTATCGTATCGACGACAAAACCCCATCTTTCGATCTCCGTCAAGGCTGCTCACAACGTCGTTCTCTAAGCATCGCGGCAATCGTGTAGCAGCCCCTCGACCACAACACCTCCTCTTGCGTCGCACCCACACCAGTCTTCTTCTTCATCGAAGCAAGCGTGGCAGCAATGACGTCCCTCTCGCAATACGCGTCTCGCTTCCTCTCCTCTGGTCTGGCCACTTCGACTCGTCCAGGCGTTGATGCAGATCACGATGCCAACGATCCCAGCGATCCGCTTTTCTACAGCCACGCTTCCGTATCCGGCGCCCCCTTTTCGCACCCCAACAACCGCCACACTCCCTACGGTCCCGAGTACAGCATGTCCAGCTCCGACGGCCTTCCGACACCACCAGCATATGGTAGACCAGCTACACAGAGCGGTATACTGCACAGTCTTACCGGCGCCAGCCGCTTCGGTCCTGCTTCCTTCCTCGCATCCGGTCGCGGTAGACAGGCAGGCGGCGCGGCTCCGGGCATCCGCGATTCCCTCATCCGCGAGATCGATGACGAGGACGACGTGGACCTCTGGCGTGACGATCGACGAATGCCCGCGCTGGCTTCTCGTCTCGCAGAAACCTCGCGCTCCCAAGATCTCGCCGACAGCTTGGATGGCTCAGCAAATGCTGCGGCTCTAACGCATGGCAATGCCGTCTTAGGCCAAGCTAGGCTAGCGGCACCTTCGCAAGCAGCGAGTGTTTCACGAAACAACACAGGCAACGACGCACAAGATCCTTTCTTGGCCGATGGAGATCTCGATGAGGGTGCCAGCCAGCATAGCCTTGCCAGCACCAGAGAGTATCGCAACTCAGACGATCACTCCGTTGCAGCGTCCGATGCAGACAAACGGCCGTACATGCAGAACGCTCACTCGCACCCACAAACCGTTGCTCAACATCAACGTCGACAAGCCGCCAGAGCCCGAGGCTGGCTCGCACATGGATCCACCATCGACGCCGAACTCGACTCGGAACGCAATGCGCCTCAGCGAGATCCCCGCTGTGAAAGTATCTATTCACCACAGGGTCGTGGCCAAAACAGCCAGCTCCAAGACTCCTCCTCGATCTACTCCCAATCCAACGCCAGGGTCAACAAGGCACGTGGCAAAGCATCGCGCCGCCCTGACCGTAGTCGGAGCGAGGGCCTCTTCAGTATCTACGATGAACGTGAGGACGATGACGCCGATGACCGCTCCGACATGTCCCGCTCCAGATCTGGATCCGTCTCGGCCTCTTCGGTCACCGAATCTGACTACGACACCGAGGGCGAGGGACGTCGCATGCATCCAGGTCGTCGCG
The DNA here is from genome assembly GCA_928722295.1 of Ustilago curta. Lineage (NCBI taxonomy): Eukaryota > Fungi > Basidiomycota > Ustilaginomycetes > Ustilaginales > Ustilaginaceae > Ustilago > Ustilago curta. The sequence continues at coordinate 232,497 of CAKMXH010000011.1, read as the reverse complement.
AGTCGCGCAACCGTGCCCGTCAGATGACTTCCACTTTGCGCGAGCCCTTACTGCCCTCTGGTTCGGGCAACACACGACCTTTGAGGATCGCAGTCAGGCACAGCTCCGATATCGACTCGGACGACTCGAATCACGACACACGATCCCATCGCACCGGTCGACATTCGAAACAGCGTCAGTCCCGCGGTGGAGACGGAAGACCAAACGCTGACAAGCGGGAAGAGGACAACATCGACGAGATCCATCTCTACCCTGCGCCTCCCGCTCGAGCGGGTTGGGGACCGTGGGCCAATCGTCTCGCCTTTGGCAAGTATCGAGACAAGACGGCCATCGCTACCTTTGCTGCAGCCATCGGTGCCACCATCCTGATAGGTGCCTACCTCAGCTGGGGCGCCCGCACTCCCTCGCAGCCCAAGACTCCCAAGACACGGCCATCTTCGTACTACACCATCACCCGTTCCCTTCCCATCTTGATCCTACTCACCCTGCTGTCCTTTGCTGCTGGTGTCGGCAACCTGCTGCTGCTCCGCAACTTGAGCCGCTTCGGTGGTGCTAAAGTGTTGCGAACAGGGTTGATGGGCGTTCCCATCGTGCTTGGCCTCGGATGGGCATGGGCTTTCGCCGGAAGCTTCATCTACGACGATGAAGCCTGGTCTGGCGGCGGTTGGAGCACAACTGGGCTACGAATCATCTCCATTGTGCCTTTGGCGCTTGCCATCCTCTTTGCGCGCATGGTCTGGCATCGTCGCAGAGCACTCTCGCGATCTATCGCAGTTCTCGAGCTATCTTGCAACGTGGTCCTCAAACATCCTGCCCTCTTGATGTTGGCTCTAGCATCGCTAGGCGTCTTTGCCCTCGTGACCATCCCGTTCCTCTATCTCTTCACAAGGCTCTTCCTCGTGGGGCACTTTGGTCGACAGGTGGGCGATTCAATGGAATGGAAGACCGACGCCAAGGCCGCCTGGCTTGCCTGGGCTACCCTCTGCGCGTGGCTGTGGACATGGGCCGTCCTGCGTGGCGTGCAGCGGGTGACCGTAGCAGGTGTGGTCAGTCATTGGTATTTCCATCGCATCGGCGAAGGCGATGCCGTGGGTGGACATGCTCAAGCCGGTGCAGGCACGCCTGCCGAAAGACAGGCCGGGCCTAGTACTGGCGGCGATGTTCGAGCGCACTCGTTCGACAGGCGACGTGCAGATGAGCAACACGCCAACGATGTCATCTTTGACGGCGACTCAATCTACGACGAATCTCCTGGAGCTCCTGGCTCGTATCCACAGCAAGGCAATCCAAGCTCGGCACAGCGTCGTCATGCAGCGCCAGATCCGACAGAAGTGGTGCGCGTCTCCTTTGCCAGGGCCACTGGCCCTGCACTCGGCTCGATTTGCATTTCGGCTCTAATTTTGGCTACCGTCAAGACACTGGCCCTCGTTGCAGAAGCTGCTCGCCGTGTTCAGGACGCTACAACGCAGCGCAGGGTGCCCAAGCTTCTGCAGCCTCTGACGCACGTTGTGGTTGTGCTTGCCGGCCTCGGAGCTGTCCTGCAGAGCTACAGTGACTTGGCGCTGATCTATGTCGGTGTCACGGGTGACGGTTTCTGGACTGCGGCCAAGAAGAGTGCCCAGCTCGTGAGCAGGAGAGGCGTACAAGGCGTCATGGAAGGTCTCGTCATCAACCTGGTGCTGGACCTGACTGCCATTGCGCTCTCTTTCCTTGCAGGTCTAGTTGGCTTCTTGTTTTCAGCGCACCAGCTGCATGTGCCCGCGGATGCTCCACTGGTGGGCTTGCTGTGTGGCCTGCTCCCCTACTGGACTCTACGATTGTGTGCGGATGTGCTCAGTAACGCGTAAGTGCTCCAACGCTTAGCTTCGTCTTACGACTTTGAACTTGTACTGACCATCCCTCCTTGTCTTCTTTCATTTTGTGTCTCATGCCACAGCTCGGATACGCTCTACCTTTGCTACGCTATCGACCATGCATCCAGCGATGAACATTGTCCCAAGGCGGCCGAAGCGTTCACTGCAAAGTCAACGGACGTTTCAGATTCCATCCTTCCCTTCTAGTCGAAAATTTTATTCGGTTGACCCGCCTTCCCTGTACTGAGCACGTGTTCAGCAGACTCGGATGTCGTTATGTCTTTCATTCCATGCTTCCACTCGGCGAAGGAGAATCATAAAATTGGTATCAATTGCAAAAGGGAAAGAACCCAACCTGCTTGTGATCAAGCCTGCTCAAGCACGAGACCGCTTACTACCCCTCACACCAGCCAGAGCCGACTTCTTTCTCGCCGCCACACGCGGGTTGTCGTCGTCGATCTCCATGGCGGTTGCGGCGGCCTTGCCCTTTCTCTGGGCCTGCTGTTGCTGGGCGTCCAAATGATGCTGAGCCTCGGTGAGATTCTGTAGTAGTGCTTGGTGGTGTTGTTGACGTTTGTGTTCGGCCTCGTCTGCGTTCGCGCGTGTCGCCTGCATGCGCGCTTGGAGGCTTTCCAACACCGACGCTGCGGTCAATTGCCATGATTGCAGCGCGCTGAGCATCGATTCTACCTGCGAGGTGGGAGTGGAAGCTAGTGATGGAAGAGCAGTGATTGCTGGTTGAGAGCTCATCGCGGGCTGAATAACGTCGCGACCTTGAATATGATGAACTTCAAACCTCTGTTGGAGCTCATTGAGCTTCCCTGAGGCGAGCCCAGCATAGATGGTTTCGATGATAAGATCCTCCAGCTCTCTACTGTTGGTCATACCGAGTGAATGGTACAGCGTCGAGTAAGACAAAGCCTTCTGCTGACGTGCTAGTGAGAGCAACGTTAGTTGCCGAAGTTTGAAAATCTGATCGCGTGACAGCTCTGGAACAGCACCAGATTGGAGCAGGTGGAGATAGTCGCCGTATGTGCCGTATGCGAACAGACATAACAGCTGGTATGCTGTATGAAGGTCATCGGTAGATGTGGATAGCTCGGATACTCCAGGAACGTCGAATAGCTCGCCGAGAAAGTAGGCGCCGGGAGCGGAGACAGCCTGCTGAACGAGGTTGGCTGCTGCTGCGCCACGAGGTTTTGTGGATCGAGCGAGGATGAGAAGAGGTTCGAGGCGTGATGTAGAGGCGGATGAAGGGGTCGCTGAAGCAGCGATGGATGATGGCTCTGCTACAGCGGCCATTGTTGTCGATGTCGGTTCCGACAGAGCTCAAGGTGGGGCTGAAGCGTAGAAGGCCGACGGCGGAAGCGGTTAATGGTGGTGAAGGGTCAAGTGGAGTTAGAGAAAGCTGCTGAGTTGTCTGCACCGCTGCGTCCGTGCGGTTCCTTCTTTTTTTTGGTTGAAAGATGTGAGACCTCACTGTTGTACATGATTGGTTTTTTTTGGCAAAAGGCTGAGTCAAAATTCACTTTATGCGACGCGTCAAAATCGCGCCGCCACTCGCAGAGAACAACACTCGACCTCGAAACGAAATTTCTGCAAGGCGCGGCTGTCTGGCATCTTCTGCTTGGCACATGAGGACCAATTTGAATGAGGATGCTGTTCGTTGCCATCTCTGCTCCTCGACACCGCACCCTCACAATTCACAAGTAGCGGCAGCTTCCTTCCCTCTTCCTTCCCTCTCTCTCACACACGTCACCCTTTGGAATATTGCTGCTGGACCGGAAGGAAGCACACGAAGCATCATGCCCATCCCCACCTCTTCGACAGGGCAGTCGTACCCGCCTGTCTTGGACTACCGCATCGTTCAGCTCATTGGCGGAGGCGGTTTCAGTAAAGTCTTTCGAGCCGTCAATCCATCTTCCAAATCCAACCCCGTGGCAGCCATCAAGGTCATCTCGTACGCTCCCAATCGATCCAACAAGTACCCCATCGACCGCCGAGCGCTGCAGAAAGAAGTTCAGGTCCACTCGATCCTCAAACATCCCAACGTTCTCGAGTTTCTTGGTGCCGTGGAACGCGGTGTCGACAAAAACGGTAATGCTGGCAAAGAGAAGGGCATCTTGATGGGCGAATCTGTCGCCACCACCCAGGAATCCATCAAAGCTCGCGATAAGGAGCGCCAAAAAATGCTCAGCTCTCCTTCGCACGATGACAACTACGTTCCAGGCCTCTACATGGTGCTCGAGCTAGGAGCTGGTGGTGACCTTTTCGACAAGATTGCTCCAGACTATGGTGTAGAGGAGGACCTCGCTCATTTCTACTTTCAACAGCTACTGGCCGGGTTGGAGTACATTCACTCTCAGGGCGTCACGCACCGCGATATCAAGCCCGAGAACATGATGCTCGACGCCGAGGGAAATCTCAAGATTGCCGACTTTGGTCTTTGCTCGGTGTACAAGTACAAGGGCAAAGAGCGAGAGTTGACGGGTGCGTGTGGATCGCTGCCGTACATTGCGCCAGAGATGAACGGCAAGCCGTATCGGGGTGAGCCCGTGGATGTTTGGAGTTCGGGTGTGGTGCTGTTTGCGATGCTGGTCGGAAGCACGCCGTGGGACGAGCCGACGTCAAGATCGCCCGAGTACAACGCGTATCGCACGGGCGAGCTGTTTTGCTACGATCCGTGGACCAAGATCCCCAGCGATGCGCTGTCACTGCTCAAAAAAATGATGCATCCAAATCCAGAGAAGCGAATCACATTCGAGGGCATTCGACGTCATCGCTGGTATAAGCGCGCCAACGATCTCATGACGCAAAAGGGCAAGTGCAACGACCCCGTCAACCTGGCCGAGAAGCTGCTGCAAGGTCTTGCGGTTTCAGGCGACATCAATCTGGAAGTCAACAACGTCGCAGCAGCAGTAGCAGCACGCCGACTTGACCTGCACACGGACGGACAGCGAGCACAGGTACCCGAGAATGTCTCGTTGACGCAGCCAGAGGCAATCCAGAACAGCTCCTTCGGCTTGGCAGCCGGCAGATCCGTCGCGCGCGGATGGCAGGACGATGCAGGTCATGGTGGCGGATTGGCACTGCCATCATCAACAGCAATGCCGGCGATCGCGGCGAGCAGCGACGACATGTCGCGTCGCCTGGCTATGAGTCAGCACATCTCGACACGACGAGTCGAGCTCTCTTCGTCTGGCAGCGGTGTTGGGTCCTCCGAGATGGCTCTGCCCGGAGCATCGCAGTTCACCCAGGCGCTCAATCATTTTACGCAGTTCGAGGCGCTCACCCACATGGCTGGTGCCGGCAGCTCGCATCTGCGCTTCTCGCCGCATCTCACGCGATTCTTTTCGTCAGCTTCTGCAGCGGCGATGGTACAGCTCGTGACCAACATTCTCGACGGGCTTGCCATCCAGAACGCCGTCAACGCAATCGGTGATGAGGAAGAGCTGGAAGAGGCCTACAACTTCATGGTCGAGGGAGAACCTGAAGCGGGCTCTTCGAGTGACGACGGATCGCGCACGTCCGGTGGCAAGAGGATCATAATCGGGTCGAGAGGTGCAAGGGTGCGCCTGGCTACGATGGACAAGCGCAAGTGTCCGTTGCGAGGACAGGTGCGTGTTGAGAACCTGGCTGCGTCGGATTCCAATACCGAGTCGTCGGCGCCTGCAGCGCAAGATGCCGTCAAGTGCCTAGTGGTGATGCAGAAGAGCAAAGGTGACCCACTCGAATGGCGAAGACTCTTCCGAGAGATTTGTAGAAGGCCGGAAATCCAGGCTACCATCATCTCGACTTGAGCTTCTTCCACCATCTCTTCTCCGCCCTCTCCTTCTCATCCATGCTGCCTGTGCTGTATAGTTTGAGGCTTTTGTACTTTCTACTTTCTGTCCTCCATCGCTGTCATTATCCATTCGGTTGCAATGCATTGTTGAGCCAAGATGCGAGAAGGCCGTACGACGAAGTGCCAGCGGTACAGCCAAGGTGGAATTTTCCGAAATGTTAGGGCGACTATGACTTCAGACACGCCTTTTTTTCGAAAACGTGGTCGACGGTGACTGCCGATGCTCATCCAAGCTCGTTGGAGAGAGAGAGAGAGAAAAAAGGGGGCACGAGCCCACATACAGTACGCAGGAGCGTAGAGACGGAGCACTTTTGCGCACCAAAACAGGAGCTTGAGTCGTGCAACTCCACACGCTCAACGCTGACGCAAAATTGACCCGCAAGAGGAGTTGATTCGGAGCACGATCATGGTTCGCAACTGTCTCCTGTTCCTATCTCACCACCACCACCACCATCATCATCATCATCATCACCAATCTCGCACTCGCCTTGCCGATCCGCCATCAACAAACGAACTCGGTTACGCGACTCGAGCAGGCACTGCCACGGCTAGACACACCACAAGTTTCCACATAGACTCTTGCGCATCGTACAACGTAAGCATGGGCGAAGAAGAGGTCGGAGCTGCTGTCCCCAAGGAGCAGCGACAGGGATGGGGCCAGTTCTTGAAGTCTATCGCCACGTTCTCGGGTGATCTGTCTTCGCTCACGGCACCCTCGTTCATCCTGTCCCCCGTCTCGCTGGTCGAGTTCCCGGCTTACTGGGGTGAACATCCGAATGAGTTCGCCAAGATCTCGACAGGCAAGGACGAGGTGGAGCGTATGAACCTGGTGCTCAAGTGGTTCATCGGCACGCTTAAAGGTCAGTTCACTGCTCGTAACACTTCGATGGGCTCCGAAAAGAAGCCCCTCAACCCCATCCTCGGCGAGCTCTTCCTGGGCAAGTGGCCTGACAAGAATGGCCGTGGCGAGACGACGCTTACCGCCGAACAGGTTTCGCACCACCCTCCCGTCACCGCCTACCACATTGAGAACAAGACCGCCGGTGTCACGCTCGAGGGCCACTGTGCGCAAAAGACGTCGTTCTCCGGCCGAACCATCCAGGTCAAGCAGGTTGGACACGCCATCTTGCGCATCAAGTTGCCCAACAGCGACAAGGAGGAGCTCTACCTCATCACACTTCCCAACTTGCTCATCGAAGGTCTCTGGTACGGCTCGCCCTACGTTGAGCTCACTGGCAACTCGTACATCCAATCCACCACCGGTCTGCTCACCACGCTCAGCTACACCGGCAAAGGCTACTTTTCGGGCAAAGCGCACTCGTTCAAGGCGACCATCGGCGCTGGCGGCAACACGCTGTACACCATCGAAGGCGAGTGGGCCGGCGTCAGCAAGTACAAAGGCAAGTCGATCTCTGGTGGCAGCAACGAGGTTCTCTGGGACGCCTCGACCGAGCGAGAAGAGGTGAGCGTCGAAGCTGTGGAGAAGCAGGGTGAGATGGAGAGCCGCAACGTGTGGAAGACTGTTGCTCACGGTATTCGCACCGGTGACTACGAGACCGCGTCGAAGGACAAGACTAGGATCGAGAACGCTCAGAGGCAGAAGAGGAAGGATGAGGCAGCTGCGGGTACGCCACACCAGCTCGAGTACTTTGTCCACATCGATGATGATCAGGAGTACTCGCAGCTGGCTGCCATGTTCAAAGGTCAGCCTGCCAACGAGGACGGCTACAGGAGCAAGCCTCGCGTTCACTAGTTGTGCGCTGTCGTCCATTCGAAGTTTACTTGTTTTTTTGAACGTCAGTGTTGAGTGTGTGTGAAGGGTTGCCTGGTCTGTGCTGAGCTGTACTCTACGGTGAATTGAGACGCGTTTTGAGATCGATGTCGGCCTGTAAAAAGGATAGCGTCCGCAAATTGAGGTCAGACCGGTGCAGTCCATCAGATGGGATGATGGAGGGGCAGACCGTAGCTTGTGGCGAGAGGATTGATTCACAACACCAAGGTTTGCTTTCCTCCACCTTGAGTGTTTCAGGAAAGCTGAAGGTGTCGCGAGGATTTTTGAAAGTGATTTCGCAAGTGTTGGTTCCTTCGAATCTTCTTTGTTCTCCTTCGTGTCTGGCAACGACGAACAGGCAACGATGAACACTTGACCATCTTGGTCAGTCATCTCTTCAATCCTCTACCACCTCTGTAGGCTGCTTGCAACCCTGGTCCAGCCATGAGCGTGCTCCTCGAAACCTCGCTGGGCGACATAGTCATCGACCTGCACACGGAGCTCGCTCCACGCTCTTGCACCAACTTCCTCAAGCTATGTTCGAAGCATTACTACAAGCTCAATGCGTTCTTCAGCGTCGAGAAGGACTTTCTCGCTCAGACGGGCGACCCCACGAATACGGGCAAAGGCGGGACGAGCATCTGGTCGCAACTGCCCTCCACTTCCCAGGATCGATCGACAAATACCTACTTCCATCCGGAGACTTTGGGCGATCAGCTGAAGCACACCATGAAGGGAACGGTTTCGTTCGCATGTTTCAGTCGACCGAAGAAAGGTGGAGATGAAGACGAAAGCGGCGAACTGGTAGCGGGGTCGCAATTCTTCATCACGTTGAAGGACGAGATCGACTACCTGGATGGCAAGCATGCACCCTTTGGTATCGTAGTTGAAGGCCAAGAGCCCGGCGGAACACTCGACAAGATCAACGAGGCGTTCACAGACGACCAGCACAGGCCGCTCAAAGACATTCGCATCCGCCACGTTGTGGTTCTCGAAGACCCTTTCGACGACCCGGACGGCTTCGTCGCACCGTCACGCTCACCTTCGCCCACCCCGTCCCAAATCCGCGCCCTTCGACTAGCCGACGACGAAGATCTCACCACCACGCTCGATCCCACGGGAGCCGAAGAAGTACGACGCAACGCCGACACGAATGCCGCCGCCCTCACGCTTGAAATGGTCGGCGATCTGCCGTTTGCCGAAATCCGTCCTCCCGAAAACATCCTGTTCGTATGCAAGCTCAACCCTGTCACCCGCAGCGATGATCTGGAGCTCATCTTTTCGCGCTTCGGTAAGATCTTGTCCTGCGAAGTGATCAAAGACAAGAAGACGGGCGATTCGCTGCAATATGCGTTCATAGAGTTTGACAAGAAGGACGATGCCGAGAGGGCGTATTTCAAGATGCAGAATGTGTTGGTGGATGACCGGAGGATATGGGTGGATTTTTCTCAAAGCGTGAGTCGGTTGCATGGCGATTGGGTGAGGGGGAGGAATGGAGGGAGGGAGGCGCCAAAAGGGCATTATGGGTGGGGCGAGGAGGGTAGTGGTCCAAAGAAGGCTGATTCGTATCGTCCGGGGGGCGATCGGAATGGGGGAAGTGGTCGTGGTGCAGATGGGAGAGGGTCTTTGCGGTATGATGATGATCGGCACAGAGAAAGACGGGGACATGACAAGGAGCATGATAGGCGGGAGAGGGAGCGCAAAAGGTCGAGACCGGATGAGGACTATGAATTGCGGCACAGTCGAGGACCACCTTCTTCGTCACGTTCTGACCGTCCAAGTACAGGGCCTTCCGACCGAGACCCTGCTAGTGACGGTCGTGGTCGCGATTCTGGCCGTCGCGAATCCAAAAGACCCTACGACGAGTCTCGAAGTCGCGACGACAGACACGCGCACAGGAGACAACACCACGACGAAGACGAGGTTGACAGACGCCATCGAAAGTCTTCATCTCGCAGAGGCGAGCCGAGTGGGTCTGACAGATCTCATCGAGATCGAGATGACCGTAAAGAGCGCGATCGTGATTGTCAGGATCGCAGACATGACGAGAGACGGCGTGGCGATGACCGACATCGACACCGCGATGGTTCACGGCGATGATGCCTGTAGTTTCATGCTCTGTTCATTTGCAAATCAGTCGGGCATTGGGTCAACATCATCTAAGCTTTTCCGCAGCATGTGCTTGAATGCCTGGGAAGAGACCAGATGAAGAGAGTCCTCGACATGAATCGCTGAGCTTTGAAGAGAACCCTTCCTTTTTTCGGGTCGCCCGCGTGCATCACATGTCGGAGCTGCCGAAGGCGACGCTCAGAGTCAAATTCGCGGCGGAATATCCTATGCAGTGCAACTCGGGCAACACGTCAAAAAAAAGACGAGATAGGCAGCTCAAGACATCTTCCTTCCCTTTCCCACCAACTATCAACACAACCCAGCACTGCTGGCCATTTCAGCCCATTAGACTACAAGCAAGCAAAAGGGGTGGGCTCGGTGGCTCGAAATGCGATCGACATGAACGCTTCACCCCATACAAAGTCCAATGCGCTCGCTCCGTCCCCCATCGCCGCCTACTTCCCCTCTTCTTCCCGTCGCAGCAGCGCCTATGCCACCAACGCCGGCGCCGAAGATGACGAGGCGCTCGACGAGATCCGTCGCTACGAATCTTTCTCTACCGTAGACTGGGTTGTCGATAATACACGCGAGCGCAACCGGTTAGCTCGCGAACGACAAGCTGCATCGGCACATTTTGTTTCTTCGACCTCGTCCAATGCACATCTCGCCAACGGATCGAGTAGGTCCAATGCCGATGCTGCATGGGGACACATCGGATTCGGCAGAGGGGGTGTGCCGCCAAGATGGTGGTCAAGGGGTCCTTGGGGTAGACGAGCCTGGCTTGTGTGGGGGATTGTCAAAAGTGCCTTGTCGGCGTTTACGGACAGCGGTGTGATTGTGCTCGTTGGCATCTTGATTGGGCTTAATATGGGCGTGATCAGCTTGGCGACAGAGTGGGCGTCGGATTTGAAGCAAGGCTACTGCAGTTCGGGATGGTGGCTCAACCAAAAGTTCTGCTGTTGGGAGATGATGGATCAGGCGGGTCCAGGAGGAGCTCCTCTTCCGGCTGCTGCAAAGGCGTTAGGGACGGCAACGGTTACGATCACCGCGCCAAGCTCTACAGATGCCGCTGCAGCTCTCTCCTCTTCCGCAACAAGCATCGCAGCCGCACTCCCAACGAGAGCAATACGCGCCATCACAGACCAAGCCTACAACCTCACAGTGCGCGCTATCCCAGATCACACGCTCTGGTCTCGATCCTCGTCAGCAATCTTCCAAGACGGCTTCGGAACTGGTCTCAGGCTACTAGCCCGAGCAGAAGGGGCTTCCGCTGGATCCGGCGACTTGAGCGAAACATGTACCGACTGGGTCCCTTGGTCGCACTGGACTTTGCCAGCTTGGATCATCTATATGCTCTTTGCCGGCCTTCTCTCCCTCATTTGCGCCCACCTAGTCAAGTCTTTCGCACCCTACGCAGCCGGCAGCGGCATCTCGGAGATCAAATGCATTCTTGCTGGATTTGTCATCAACGGCTATCTCGGATTCTGGACGCTTGCCATCAAGAGTCTCACCTTGCCTCTGGCCATCGCATCTGGATTGAGCGTGGGTAAGGAAGGGCCTGCAGTGCACGTTGCTTGTTGCATCGGCAACGTCGTAGCCAGTTTTTTCAGGTCGTTCAATCGCAGTCAGGCCAAGATGCGAGAGCTGTTGACTGCGTCTTCGGCAGCAGGGGTTGCGGTGGCTTTCGGCTCGCCGATCGGGGGCGTCTTGTTTTCGCTTGAAGAGATGGCGTACAATTTCCCTGCGTCGACCATGTGGCGTTCGTTCCTGTGCGCGTTGGCGGCTACGGTCACCCTGTCGTTTATGAACCCTTTCAGGACGGGCAAGTTGGTTCTCTTCCAAGTGTCGTACGATCGAGATTGGCATTACTTTGAGATTATCTTTTACGTTCTCATTGGCATCTTTGGTGGACTTTACGGTGCTTTTGTGATCAAGTACAATTTGCAGGTTCAGTCGTTCAGGAGGAGCTATTTGGCGAAACACGGGGTTAGCGAAGCGGTGATATTGGCGGTGTTGACGGCGTTCATCGGATACGCGAACAAGTTCTTACGGATCGATATGACGGAATCGCTTGAAATCCTATTCCGAGAGTGCGAGGGTGGTGGAGACTACGACAACCTCTGCCAGAGTTGGGCGCAGTGGAGGATGGTCAACTCGTTACTGCTCGCCACGGTACTCCGAACCGCGTTGGTCATCATTTCGTACGGCTGCAAAGTGCCAGCGGGCATCTTTGTTCCTTCCATGGCGATCGGTGCTACCTTTGGTCGGATGGTGGGGATTCTGGTCAAGGCGCTCTACAACACGTTTCCACACTGGTCGATGTTCTCCGCCTGCCAGCCGGATGTTCCGTGCATCACCCCTGGCACCTATGCGTTTTTGGGCGCTGCTGCAGCGCTCGCTGGAGTCACGCGAATCACAGTCGCAGTCGTAGTGATCATGTTCGAGCTCACCGGCGCGCTGACCTACATCTTACCGACCATGATCGTCGTGGGCATTACCAAGGGCGTGGCAGACTGGTTTTCGCGCGGAGGCATCGCCGAGCAGATGATCAAGTTCTCCGGCTACCCGTTCCTCGACAAGGACGATCACAGCTTCGGTATCCCCGTAGCCGACGTGATGCGCGTCAGCCCCGAAGTGCTCTTTGCTTCCGGTATCAAGCTGAGCGAGCTCGAATGCAAGATGTCGGCGGCGACGTATAAAGGCTTTCCGCTCGTTCAGAGCGAAACGGACGCGACCTTGTTGGGCTACGTGGGCAAAGTCGAGTTGCGGTATGCGATAGGTAAGGCGCGACGTGCACGTGCGTTGGGCGGCGATACGACGTGTGTATTTAGCGTTGGGCCGAACGCCGTGCGAGAGGAGAGCGGTGGACGCGAGCAGCAAGATCTGTTGACCATGTCGGCTCTTCCGACCACAGCGGCAGCAGATCGCGCGGCGAGGGAGGACCTGTTGAGTCGGCTTAGCAGTGCTACGGCTGGATCGGCGTTGGGGTTGGGTGCGGTCGCCGGTGGGAGAGCAACTCGTCGACGTGAAGCAGAATCGCTCATTGGTCAATTGGACGGTGCAAACAATGTCGACGACAACGACGACGACGACGATGCGCGACACGCCGACGAAGCCGAACCCGACGATCCGATCCTCGGCAACGCAGGAGGAGGCGTCGATGGCGAAGGCGGATCCGACCTACTCGAGCTAGCCGGCTGGATCGACCCTACCCCCCTCATCGTTCAACCGGGCATGGCGCTCGAAACCGTCATGGACATGTTCAAGAACCTCGGCCCGCGAGTCATCCTCGTGGTCGAGTACGGCAAACTCTCTGGCCTTGTAACGGTCAAAGACGTGCTCAAGCGAATCGCAATGCAGGAAAAGGCGGCGTCTGTACGGTCGACTGCTGGGCTGCCGATGAGCGTCAGCGCCGAAGGATTTGGAGGCGGAGAGCTCGAAGTGCTGCTCAAAGAGGCGTACGAGTGGGCGTTGGAGAAATGGCAGCGGATCTCACCGCGTCTTGGCCGCGTTGCTTCGAACGGGGCCAGGAGAAGAGCACAGGACGAGACGAGGTATTCACATCTGAGACAGGATATCGACGGCTTAGATGCTCCGGAGGAAAGTGTTCCGATGAGCAGCACACGGCAGCAGCAGAGGCGTAAACAGGATGCGGATCCACAACAGTTTGTTTTGGGCGCTGAAGACGACGATGGATCCGACTCGACCTGATCGCTTTTCGTCACCGTTTTGCAATGCGATGCTTTTCGCTCACAGATAAGCTTGGCTGAAAATGGTCGTGCTAACCGTGTCGACCATTTGAGCACAGGCACAGTCGACTTGTGAAACCGTGCACAAAAGAGCAATATGAGTGGGACTGAGATTGCATCCTGCCCTGACAATGCTAGAAACAGTGAAACAACAACCATCAACGAAGCTTCTTGTCCTCGAAGAAGCCCCTCAAATGTCTCAGCTGCCAGACGCAGGCGCCGACCAGGGTGATGAGCTGCAAGCTGCTCCACCACATGGCTCTGGAATTGGTGAGCTCGGAGAGATTTCTAAACTGCGCCTCTCTCTCTCTCTGATACTGCTGCTCCTTGCGAATATCTCGCAGCTTGGCGTTCAAATCGCGCACCCTCTGCGCCAAATCGTTGACGTGGCTCTTATCCTTGTGTGAATTGTCTGGTTTCGCATCGCCAATCACAATGTCGAGATGCATCCTCACCTGGACGGCCGGTCTCGAGTCGAATTTGGCCAGCATACAGATGCGGTGATCTCCAGCTTCGTGCGATGTAAAGGCGAATTTTCCCTCGGGTGGACCGCGAGACGAGGTGACGACGTGATCGTCCTTGACCTCGCGCACCGAGATATGGATGCCCATGTCGTCCTTGACAACAAACCTTTGGAGAGTGGTATCCCACTCTTCGGTCATGTAGTGGCCCACGACGACGGTGTCGTTGGGAAGCTCTTCCAGGAAGCATTTGGGGACTTCGGGTTCGAGGTAGAAGTAGAGCGCCGAGGTGGCGCGTGTCAGGAGGACAACGGTGGCCAGAAGGAGGAGCAGCGGATGTCGACCGAGCATTGTGGTAGATGTGAGTGCTGTTGTGGTGTGTTGGAGCGCAGGTTGGAATGTCGATGGTTGTGCTTGACGAAAAGATGACAGGCGCAGTCGTGGACGAAAAGCTGTTCCGGTAAGATGGCAAGTGTCGCGCGACCCGAGCCCTGTGTGCGTTGGGGATTCGATGTGCACCGACTGGATGCTACCGCTACGCTGTTGCACTTTCGTGAATTGAGATGCTTCTCTTTCGCGTTCGCCTTATGGTGATCATGTGGATGAAAGCGGTCAAACCATGTCGTCTGTGGTATCGACGTGGAGCCGAACCGTGCTCTGTCCGTCTGGGCTTGGAAGAACAAGCCTTTCTGTCTGCAGCTCAGAGACATTTTTGTGCTGGCAAGGCTGCGTCACGTGCAAGCAGCCAAATTCTCAACTTTCGCCTTCTGACGGTCTGTAGGTCTAACATACACCGCCCCTCCTCTTCGCTGCTGCTTTCTAGTGCTTGTATCGCTGCCGTTTCGAGGCTGTCTTGGCATTCTAGGCAGTCGGACAGCATCCTCAGGGCGGTATGGATGTCGGTGATTAAGTCGTCCGTCATCACGAGCTGTCCAGGTCGGTGCATGTGTAGCAAGCTGTTATTAGCGAATTAATCGCAGCAGAAAAAGAAGGCGCCGAAAATGCAGCTAGAAAGGTGAGCTTTCTTGGCGCAGTACACAACTCCTATGGCGTATCGGGTCCCTCCTTGGCATCGGACAGGCTGTGAATGCATGGTACAAATCGACAGATGGCGCACGAGCGTGTCCCATAAGAAAATTCAATGGTGTTGCCATAGGAAGGAGGTTATCGGGAGATCTCCCAGCCTTGGTCGATAATGTGAGATCGACATCGCGCATCCGCAAGGGACGCCGGAAAAGGCGTTTAAAGATGACATCATCGATGCCACCAAACTTTCTCTTCAGTATTCCGATGAAATCGGTCCTCGGCTTCTGCACAACGGACCTCGAGAAAGACCACCCCAACCAGCGATCAAGGGAGGTGTGCAACCGAACAAGCGACCCCGAGGAACATGGGGAAACCTATAAGCACTGCCAGTCGCGATCCATGCTATCCGAGGCCGACAACGGAAGCAAAGTTCCGAACCTGGAGAGTGACAGGAGTGTTTCGACTTTAGCTCTAAAAAGACCGCTCGCTCGCTTTGAGTGTCAGACGTACATCATGGTCGCTGTTGCTCAAGGAAGCTTCTCGGCGACAAGACGGTTCAGCCAAGAGCCTTGGCACCCGAACCCTCGGAGAGAGTTCGAAACCTGTCAGCCAACTTCTGCCGCGCGGCGAGCGTCGTGTCCGCGCCTACGTCAGGTGTAGGCCGAAGGCGGTCTGACACTAGCAAAAAGGATATTTGGCTGAGTGTCTGT
The DNA here is from genome assembly GCA_928722295.1 of Ustilago curta. NCBI lineage: Eukaryota > Fungi > Basidiomycota > Ustilaginomycetes > Ustilaginales > Ustilaginaceae > Ustilago > Ustilago curta. The sequence goes on along the minus strand of CAKMXH010000011.1, from coordinate 216,974 downwards.
CGATCGAAAAGAGGATCGTCGCCCGACCGTCCCTTCACTGAGCTTGGCGGGAGTCAAAAAGGATATTTTTTATTCTGGCTCCGACGTATTGATGCCTCTGGTGCCGGCGGCCAACTCCGTTTGTTGGATCAAGTACGCGGACGGAACTCACTCGGAGCTCCCCACTGTGGAACCAAAATCTACCGCTCGACAAGGAAAGAGATGCCGCCGGAACCGGTATGCTTTCCACACAGGAAAGGAACGTCGGGCCAGGGTCGCTCCATGCGAGCGATGTACAGGGGGTTTGAAGCTCATCGTCGGAATGCACAACGACGAATCGATGGGCTGTGTCGTTATTTTTTTGGCGTCTCAGAAGGCCTTTTTTCCCGCCTTTTTCCAGATGAGCGAGATACCGACGGCTCAGCACCGCAAAAGGCGAGGGAAAGCCATCTCTGCGTCTCCCCACATGCTCTCGACCTCTCTTCTTTTCGGTGCGGAATGTTTGCGCCCGAGTCGCTTTTTCCGTACTGTACCCCCAACAGTTTGCCAGCGACCGTAAGCGAGATGGTTGTCAAATCTACTTGAACCAAAACGCGCATCCAATGCAAACGAATCGTGCTAGTGGATTCAATAGGATGCGGTCCATCAGTATTGACCCAATCGCTGGGTCAGGCACAAATCCGGAGTAAGTCAAGAATAGCGGACGAGAGCGTTTGCTTCCGTAGGAAACAAGCCATACGGTCGTGCGGACGCCGCCATTCCGCGAGTTGGCCACGACATGCAAGACGGAGAGAGACACTGCTGGTAAGTTAGCAAAAGAGGTCGGCGGATGCTCGCCGACACACTCTCCGCAATACACGCGGCGTGGTCGAGCACATGACAACAGGACAACAGGCGAGAAAAAGGGGTCCTAAAAACAGCAGCAGGGTGTCCCCTCCCACCGCTAACCTCGCCCTAACCCTCTCCTTTGCGCCCTCTCGCATCTCGCACTTGACCGGTCTGTCCGTTCGAATGCAGCCACATGAAATCAATTACAACGATCTCGGCAGAGGCGATTAGCTCAAGATCGTGACCAATCAGACAAAAGGGGCAGAGAGCGAGGGTCAAACGCGCTGTGATCTTGGCCCCTACAGTAGCGCCATGTGCAATTTTGCATGCTGCAAAGAACACTGGAGTGCAGCGATTGCACAACCGCACAATGGATGGCTTGACGGTCACGAATCGAAAAAGCGTCGACGGAAGCGAGTCGACAGATACCTTGACCACGAGCAAAAAATGGAGACCCTTGATATGTCGAGTGAAAGCAGGCGGCGCCGAATCGAGTGTACCGCTTTGCCTCGATGCTGTCCTTCATTTCTCGTCACGATCATCTCGATCTACACGCCCTTTTTTCTCTCCTTGATTTTCACGGAAATCGCAGCCAAAAAAAAGCACATGGTGGTGGACAGGGGCTGAACAACGGCTCGCGCGGTCAACTGCAGTTTCAAGGATCGGTTACGCGTCCGAACCATGCTCGGTCATGACTGATGGATGCTCGCTTCCGATTTTCGGCGTGCGCCCCGTCTCATAACCAATGCTGGCAACTCCGACGCTTTCGATCGAAGCGAAGAGAAGTTGGGCAAATGGCAAATGGGAAATGGCAAATGGCATCCTGGATCAACATGTAGAGAACCTCTCTGTCGATCGTGTTGACTCTTGCCCGTTCAGCCGCAGGTTCAGCCCTTTTGCAATCCAAAGCCCTCTCCCCTTCTTGACTCCGCATCCTGTTTCTCGGTTGAATTTTCCTTGCTCTCCGAAAAATCGTTTCTCAGACACAGACCCGTCATCGTCCCTATCTACCCTCCCACCGGAATCGGTAGCGCTCAACATTCCTTCCTCATAGCTAGTCTGTCTTTCCTCCCCCTTCGAACGTCATGGTGCTCATCACTTGTGCTCAACGAGCTATCCGACAATATAGAATTCGCGTTCGACAGATGGGATGTGACAAGCGTCCGATTCGGGCCTAAAAGCTGCAATATGAGCGCACATGCGTTGACAAAGTTTGACCTTCGCCCTCTCTCCCTCTCTCCCTTTGTCCTCGCCAAGCCATTCCCTGCTGAAGATGCATGACGCCAGAAAGAAGAACTTGCAGCTTTGTTTTTCATCCCAACACCGCCTCTGCCCAAATTGAAAGAAAAAAAGCAAACAAACCAAAGCAACACCGACGTTCCGCTGCGCAACTGTGCATTCACACGCAGTTCAATGCCGCCGATGGTGGTCGTCACACGCGCTTTTTTCGAACTGAATTTCAATTTCCTTCTTGCTGCGCTGTGCCGCCTTTTCAAAGTGCGACGACCACTCTCAAACGCCGCCTGTTTTTCAACAAGAGTTTCTGCTTGCTCTTCTTGTTCAAGTTCGTCACCGTGGGATCGGAAAACCGCCAATTTTTTTTTTTTTTTTTTTTTTTTTTTTTGGCGATGTCAGTGTCCGAATCATTTTCTCGGCACATGTGAGCCATGTCACCTCGACGACCAAAAATAAATAATTAAGTAAAAAGGTTTGCTGCTCTCTCCTGTTCGAGCTCTCCTGCCTGCGATGCTTGCTCCAATGCTTTAGCCCTGCGCATGCTAAGTTGAGCACTGTAAAGTCGCCGTAGGCTGGCTAGGCCTTTTGCCATCAGAGTGCAAGCGCCGCCGCCGTTTGTTCTTGTGTTTGTGAACCTGTCTTTGCGCAGAGTGACGCTCTCTTCTGTCTGTCTGTCTGTCTGGACTATATGCGTTTGCGCCTAGAAGCGGTGTGTGATGCTAAATTATTTGACTTAGCTCATGCGAGTGTGTCTGTGTGTGCAGCAAGCCTCGTTTGACCTGGTGTTCGCAAAATCACAGAATTGCACCCTTTTTTGGAACTGCTACCTGCCAGCCTAAGCACATCCACGACCCAACGCCCATCATCCTCTCCTGTCAACCAGATCGAACATTGCTTTGCTGCTTGCGGCTTGCTCGTCACTACAACTCACACAAGACCGGCGTCCCCGCTGATTCTCACCAACGCATTGCGTCCTTCCGAGCTCCTTCTTTCCTTTTCCCCTCTTCACACATTCGTCCAACCCACCTCGCTGAAGCGGCTTTACCCTTTTCTCCATTGTAGAGGCTCCTTTCATTAAGCTCTACGATACACTTTCGACGCTTCGACCCGACCCCTCGCCTTTTCTGTTGCAAAACCTTTTGTCGATTTACCCACCAACTCGTCAGCTCTCAGTGATCTATCACACCTTTGGTCACACTGACTAGGCATTTGGACCACTTTTCACCGGGCAGCACCTCCCTCACCGCCTCGTCACCCTCATAAAGGTTGTTTGCATCCGCCCGTCGGTTAGCTCTTCCAACCTCTTCGACTCAACCGCATCTGCCGCCAATCCCCACTTGACCGTTGTTCAGCCTTGTCATCCGTTGACGCATTCAGGGGCTCCCATTCAAGAAGAAAACCTTGTCTCTGCCTCATCCGCATCGCCCGGCTCGGTCATTTCCACCTCTGGCCCACAACCCTAAACCGCCGAATCTCACCGCCGTCCTCTTTTCTTGTGGTTACGCTCAAGCTCGCTTCTTTGCTCTGCATCATCACACTTCAAGATCTCCCCCTTTTGACTCCATCACGTACAGCTAGCACAGCTCCTACCTCCAAACTCCTAATCTTGAAATAGACACCGACTCAAGCTGGGACGTCTAACAAAGTTTTGCAACATCCTGGATTCACTTCCGCAACGCTGCGCAGCTCGACTTCATTTCGCAACGCAGCACTTGGTCCCCACCGCTTTCAGCGCTTCTTCCACTTTCCTTGACGCCGCTTTGTTCGCGCACCCCATCGGCACACAACACCGCCGCTTTCTGTCATTCCGCACGCACAGCCCTTTCAAAATTTTCCTACTTCCAGCAAGGACCATCGACAAGGACTCGGCGCACAGCCATCACCCCTTCTCAAACATCATCATCGCCACAAGGTACATGATCGCTCCTTTGTAGGCAAAAGTATCTTTCACCGGGTTCTCGCTCGCTCGACCATTCTTTCGACTCGTCTTTGCTACGATTCAAGGTCAAAACTTGTCTTCATACATCATCTACCCGGCGAAGACTCTCTTCTAGACGCCTTGCGCCCTCTCACAGCCCACGATGGTATTGTCACAACCAGCCTGCTCGGGCTTGCTAATATTGGCCGGTGCCTTGGGTGCCTCTGCCTTCCCCATTCGTGATGGTCCATCCGTCTTTGCGCAAGATGCTGCAGCCCCATTGCAAAAGCGTGCCATCATGAAGGGCGACAACTACGTGCCTTTACCCGGCACCTCAGTTCCGCTTTCTCCGGTACTTCTTATCCTTGCGGGTTTGGCTGCCGCTTTCGTCGGACTTGTCATCGCACTGCTGCGCATCTTTGTTCCATCTTTCATGTCCAGAAGCTCGCGCATCGTCCTCGAAGAGCGAGAAAGGGCAAGGCAGGACTTGCGCGTTCGCGGCGCCATCAGCCCAAGAGGCAGTCCCGGCGGCAGCCCCACACCAGGCGGCAGCACACCCATCCACGCACATGCACGACGCTTCCCGCCCAACAAGCCAATTCGACCCGTTGGACGTAACTCGCGTGGAAGCTTTCCCACAGGCGAATCGTCCACATCAACGCTGGCCAGCAAGCGACCTTCCCACGGCTACCGTGGCACCTCTTTCTCGATCAAGGAGGCGCGCAGGAATACCGACAGGTCCTACCAGTCGAGCTTGGGCGGCTTGCAAATGCCACTCCTCAACTCGAGCGATACGAGCAGCGGCTCGTCGACGCTTCACGTCAATGCGCGAGACTCGACCATGTCGGAGCGGGCAAAGTATCCCATCACAGCCACCAATGAGCCCCACGCTTCTCGCAACGGCGGCAGATCCAGATTCAACTTTGGCACATCACATCTCCAGCGAACCAGCTCCATCGGAAAAGGTGCCGACCTGCAACGTACCCGTAGCGGAGGAGACAGACAAGAGATTGCATTGCAACCTCGTCCGGTGGTCCCAGCATATGCGCATCCATGGCGGCGCGGCGACTCGACCGGCCAGCATCCTTTGCAGACAAGCTCGAATCGACGCGACTCGACTCTGTCCATGGGCGAGGTAAGCAGCAGCGCAGAGCACAGCTATCTCGAAAGCACCGCCACCAGCCGTATCGGCTCTTTCTGCAACATGTCGGGAAATCCGCTTCAGCCCATGAGCATGCCAGGATTCGGTGCCAACGCGCATCACAACCAGCCGTGGGCCAGTCCACGGTCGTCAAGCAGATCGCCTTCGCTGGACTATGGCTCGCCTGATCCATCTCGACTCGGAGTCGCCACAAGGGGCGTTGCGGGCAACAGCCGCAGCTCTTCCGTTAGTGGCTTGCTTGACTCGGATGGAAGCGATCATTCGGCTCCGCACACGGCTGTCTTGATTCCTTCGCGCACCACCTCGGGGCGTTGAAGCGTGCTACCTTTCCAAACTGCATGGATCGACTCGCTGACCGGGATCACCCAACATCAGCATTCGGATGCTACCACCACAATAGGACAATTTTCATCCCTCTTCTTTTCATTCGCTCGCTCGCCAAAGGCATATCCAGGCTGCCTTGCCTGTCTTCGCATTCATCCATTTCATATGTCGGCAATTTGTTTGCCCCTCAAAATCATCAGCGATCCTGTCATCGTGTCGTTTCAGTTAGAAGTCATACACACGCATCTCACGGCACAGACTGTCGGCCTTTGCTAGCTCGCTTTCCTTCCCCTCCACGCACGATTCTATCTGTCACTCGCATCCATTCCTTTGTACCAGTATACAGCTCACGACATCACATGCACCTGGTCACGTACCAAGACCGTCGAAACTTGTTTCCGAATCACTGCGCGACTCACTGAGCATGAGGGGATCGATCGTTCGGCGAAACACACGACCATGCACACAAACACAGAGAAAAGTTTTGAAGCCGCAAATGGCGTAGTGTTGCAGCTTGCTAGCCTGCGCCGACACCATCTCGTCCGGTTTCTATCAAGTGGCTGGACCTTATGCCGGCGGTACTGCTGTCTTCGACGCCGCCTGCGACTTATGACTCTCGGCCAGCTCTCTGATCTGATCCGTGATCTCCTGAAAGATTGGAAACGTCAGACTCGACTTGTACCTCTGAATCGTCGTTCTCGACAGCACTGTGCCCGCCGGAGTCAGTGACTGTCCATCCTCTATCTCCTTTCCCTTCTCTACCTGCAACGGCTGATCCACATCCTTCAACCCCGATCCCTCCAACCTCCCCACCAACCCCTCGGCCTCCTCCTTGGCATCATCCAAGACTTTCACGAGTCCCGGATCGATGGGGATCCTACCCAAAAACCTCAACCCTTCCCTCTTGGCTAGTGCTTCGCCACCGCCCCGCCCCCAAACATTCGTACAGTCCTTGCAATGAGGACAGATATACCCGGACATATTCTCTATCAATCCTAACACAGGCAGCTCGGTCTTTTTGCAAAAGTCCAAACTCCTCAAGTTGTCTGCCAACGAAACGGCCTGCGGAGTCGTGACCATCACGGCTGCTGGTTCAAATGTCCTTAGATACTCCAAGATGCTGATATGCTCATCCGACGTTCCAGGAGGCGTATCGATGATGAGATAATCCAACTCTCCCCACCGGACGTCGCCCAAAAACTGCTTGATCATTGCATTCTTCTTGGGCCCACGCCAGACCACCGAATCGTTCTTGCTGCGCAGCAGGAATCCGACCGACATTACTGCAAGCGACTGCGATGCATCGGTGTACACGGGTACCCAGCCATCCGTACTCTGTTTGACCGAGGCTCCGTCGAGCCCAAGCATGCGCGGGATTGAGGGTCCAGTGAGGTCAATGTCGAGCAAGCCTACGCGCGAGGTGGTGGAAAGCGAGAGTGCAAGTTGAGCAGAGACAGACGACTTGCCAACGCCTCCTTTGCCGGAAAGGACGAGGATGATATGGCGCACGCGCGAGAGACGGCGGACGATCTTGGGATCCGCGCCGAGGTGGGAGGCGGAGGGAGAGATGGTCGAGCCACCCGCTGCTGATGTGGTGCTGCTCATTGTCGCGTTCCACTCCGTTTTAAGGCCGATGCGGTGCTTGAGGCGAGAGCAGTGCCGTGTGGTATGGACGGCGTGGTACAAGGTGTTGGTAGTATGAGCGTGGAGACAAAGAACCCTGACTGAGTCGTGTGTGGATTGGTCGCTTGGGGACGGCTATCAAAGAAACCCACTGCTTTCTTCTTGTCCATGTGGAGTCGGTTCAAATCGGGCAATCGCTATCCGATCCGATGATAATCTCCGAACGCCCATACACACACACAAACACACCATATCACTGCTGCTTGCCGGACAGGGAAAAACTTCGAACAACACCGACACATCCATCATTACGCTATCTCGTCGCCGTCATCATCATCGTCTTTGGCAAAACTTTCTCTCACAGGTTTTGACGAGTTCGGAACTGCACCCAAAGCCGAGTTGACGTGGTTCCCAAACCGTATGTGCTTATCTCGTACGTGTCGGGCCGGGTAAATAAGGTAATCTCCGCGCTTAGAATTAAATGTCTCGTGCGTCTTGTTTGCGGACCATGTGGAGTGCAGGCATCATGACGCAAAGGGGCAACCATTTCCTTTGCAAAAAAACGTGCATAGCGAGCTAAAGATATGAAGGAACACAGCACGATCAGAGCGCATGCCGAGCGACGTTGAGTTTGGTCTTGTGTTTCACTCCGGAATCCACCCGTTCGGCATTGAGTGACTGCTGCCTCGTCAGCCAAGTTGTTGCAGACATGCTGCTGGTGTGTGCTTGTGAAACGGGCGTGAGTGTGATGCGTTCCGTCGCCGCGGGTTTGCGGTCTTCCTGAAGTGTTCTTTCGGCTCTGACGATGGTGCGGTGACAAAGTGTATATAAACTCGTCTTGTCTTCCGCTTCGTCTTGCGAGCTTTGTCCATCATCAAACACACCCATCTCCATTCTACCTCACCCACAGACCTTCATCTCACCATGCTCTGGCCACGAGACGACGAAACCGTTCGCGCCGCCTTCAAGGCGGACATTGAAAACCTACACCTTCTCTACGACTATGCTGCGGAAAACCCCACCACCGGTGCACCCGAAAAATGGCGCTACGAAATGTGGTTCCGCTCCGACAACCGCATCGTCTACGCTATCCACGGAGGACCCATGGCAGGTCGACTCAACTACCAAACCGCCGACTACCAATGCATCCGTCCGGGCGAGCTGTGGCAGTGCAACTGGCTCGAAGAAACCGGAACCACTTGTTCGTTGGTGTACGACATCAAGAACCAAAAGATCACCTCGTTGCTCAACTTTAGCAAGGGTCACTGGGAATATCCGGAGAAAGCCCACGGTGACAAGCGCAACCCGGAGGATTTCCAGAGGTGGCGAGACCTCGCCAAGATCGGCATCCAGACCGACAGGAAGACCCTCAACGAGCAGGCCAAGATCGTCGAGTCGTTTAGAGGTCCCGGAGACTTGCAGGATATCGACCTCGAAGCACCGACGATGTAATGACGGTGGCAAGGATGAACTATGAATCTTGTTGCTGCAATATTGGAATCGCTAATCGTTTCAAAACTGCTAGATGCGTCCACTTGTTTGTGTTGTGTGTCTTCTCGTTGACCTTCAACCAAGGACCGTGCAGGAGAGCAAGAGCTCAGAGTGAGTCTCTGCATCTATGGGTCCACACCATAACCGACACCACACGCCCTCGAGCAGTCAAATACGATGGTATGATTCTCGAGTGCCATTGTTTGACAGATGAAACCAACGAAACCAAGCTTGTAAAAAAAAAATCAAGCCGAAAACGGAGCCAACCGGGCCGAAGGCTTTTCGCTCTGCGTACGAAGATCGTATTCTCCGTGCTGGGTGATGTATCGAACCCAAGCTGTATGCCATACAAGAACAAGGCGTCAGTACTCCTTCCTCTCTCTCTCGTATCCCCTTCGAGAGCTTCAACTTACGCAGCGCCTGATAACCCGACTTTTCGACAATCTTGAGGTATCGCACCTGAATGCCCGAAACCGTAAAGTAAGGAATCTCAAACTTGATGCTGATGGGAGTACGTCGATCGACCGTATCTTCGCTCTTGACGCTGGGCAGACCGAAGTGAGCCCGCATGAGGAACTCTTTGCCGCCTCCGAGCTGTTTGATCTTCCAGACCATGGCGGATTTCTCGGGTGCGTAGACGACGGATCCGATCGCCGCCTGTTTTGCGTCAACGCCGCCCAATCCATACAAAAACGAGAATCATCAGCTAGGATCTCAAGACAAACACTTCTTGGTGGTGATTGGCACTTACCCTGAACTTGGGCGTATCCGCATCGTCCGGTACCGGAATATGAATCTCGACATTGTTCGCCGTCGACCTGCGCTTGAACTGCGCCTTGACCTTGACCATAAACTCTATCCTGCTGCCCTCGTGACGTTCGACAATCGCCTCGGCCCAGATCAACGGCTTCACCTGGGTACTCAGCCTGTAACTCATCAGCTCAAACTCGCCGTCCGGCGGAATAAAGCTGATGGTGCGATCGTTTTCGAACCGCGACAACCGAACGCATTGGTGGAACTTGACATCCTCCATCTCGATCGCTTTACCCCTCGCCGCCCTGCCCGTATTCTCGAACATCACCTTGTCGTTCAAGCCCAACCTGAGCTCGGGCATCCCGGACAGGTAGCACTTCATCTTGATGGCGCCCAAGATTTCACTGCGTACCACATTGCCATTGGCACTGACCAGCAGGTTGACCGACTCGACCACGTCCAAAAACACCTCGTTCTTCCGGTATCGAATCCCCTCGGATCGCCAAGAGACCGCATTGGTGACGGCCATGGGCGGTCGAACTTGCACTTCGAGCTTGTGCGATTCCTGCGTAATGTACTCTTGCAAGATCTTGGACTCGGTGGTCTGCGGATAGCCGAAATCCATCATCTCGTCGAGCAGCTCGTAAATGATGACAAAGTTGTCGCGGATCGACTCTTCCTCCAACTCCTTAAAGTATTCTTCGAGGACCGACGCGAGCTTGTGCAGAAAGATGAGCACTTCAGCTGCGTTCGAGTTGCGCCGCGAGAGAGCCAGAAGGTAGAGATTATTGTGGCGGATAAACATGTAGTTGACTCCTTCGGACGAGAAGCACGGACTGACGGAGCTGCCGCCCGCTTCCTCTTCGAGATCGAGCAGCAGCGGCAGGAACTTTTCGACGGCCGAAGGGGAGACGTCATCGCGGTACGAACGCTGAATGAGAGATTTGCCCTTGAGGTCGACGATGGCGATGAGCGAGGTCATCGTGAAGGCGCGAAGGAGGGTTGGTGAGACCAGCGCCTGGACTGACGACTATATGTGCCGTGATGTGATGCTGGTTTGAACGATGCTTGGTGGAATGCCGTCGCTCACGATGAAGGGGTGCTGATAAGGTGAGTTGTTGTTGTGCTCTCGACGACGACGACGACGTGGGTCAAAAGGGTGATGAAATGCGATTTCCAAAAACGTGGTGGTCTGTGTTGGACTTGAGTTTCCAGTCTTCCTTGCCCAGCCAAGCGGCGGCTCAACCGTGCGGCATCGAGACGAACTTGCCCCCAATCTCACACGGCATCTTGGGTTCTGTAACTCGATAATAACAAATCGTATGCACTTGCACCATATCTGCGGCCATAGAACCCTGAAAGCACCGCATCCCGTCCGATCTGCGAAGTTAAGCAGGGTATCGCCTAGTCAGTACTGCGGTGGGGGACCACGCGGGAATCCTAGGTGCTGCAGTTCCTTCTTCTTTTTTGGGTGCCTTCTTTTTTGGGTGCCTGGTGCTGCCACCATAAGTCTGTTAGAGCGTCCCCGATGACGATGGCTTCTTGCCACACGACCTTCTCGACCTCGAACCATTCTCGTCGGTCGTAAGGAGACGTTTGGGATCCACTTCCACAGCGGCTACTATCGAGCAGCTTTCAAACTATGGCACAATCAGGCCGAACCTGTGCCTGTACCCCACGCTCGCTGCTGGTGCCGGCCGGAGGAGTAACGACGCTCGATCCTAGTCAACGGGTGAGCGTCAAAGAGCTTCAGGCCAAGGATCGCGAATGGCAGCGGCAGAAGCAGCAGTGGCAACGTAGCCCTCAAGGATCACAACGGAGGCCATCCTCCAAACCTGCGTCTGACGACGAGACTGTGCATGCAGATGACGCCTCGGCCAAGACGACCGGCGAGCGCGCCAAAGGATTCTTCTCACGGTCCTTGTTCGGTCGCAAAGGATGACAAGACGAGCAAATCGACAGGAGTCTGTCTCGCTCCGCTTTGGCTCTTCGTCGACAGGAAGCAAACCAGGCTCGCCATTCGACACTGCCATCGTTGCCACGGCGCAAGGCAACGAGCTGACCCGATCGCATCATCACTCAAAGACCCATCGGAGAGCAAGATCCGATCTTACCCCCCAGCCACACGAACGCGACCAGCGGTCTCCATCCATCACCATGCTGCAGATGCATGCTTCCCAAGGACTATTTTCTTTTTCAAGGGACACTGGATGTCAAGGAAACTGGATCGCAAAGCGCCGGAAAGGTGGGTCTCCCGGAGTGAGGACAGGGAAAAACTTCGTCCCGTTTCAAAGAGGTTCAAGGATCAGATCAGACGTGTATCCAAGTCGCGGCACGGAATTTTTACGTTGCGCACCGCTCAAGCTGTGCAGACGCGAAATTTCGCTTTCCCGTTCGCCTCGTCAGCACGTTGTTTCCCCCCCCCCCCCCCGCTCTTCAAAGAGCCTGTCCAAAGCTCGACTTGACATCCGCAAAAGTGCCTTGAAAGATATCACGCCCGTGGACGTCAAGTCTGAGAATGCCACCTGGCTTTACACAGAAGCTAGATCTGCAAATAAGGAGCTGAGCAATGAGTCTGCACAGGAAGCGGTCTAGAAAACAGAGAGGGATGGATATGCAAGACGCCAACTTGGTCCGGTGAGTGGTTGAGCGTAGCTGACGAGAGGAAGCCTTGTTTTCGGCTCAGAGAGACAGAAACCCCAAGTTGGTTTCAAGCGCACGCCTTTTTTTTTTGGACGACACCAAAGTGGAGATTTCCCATTTTCGCATTTTCTGGCCCTTACCCGCCCTCAGCCTGTACAGTTCTGGGTGGGATCACCTTTTCCAAGGACCCCTTCGTCATTTGCCGAGGTGGAGATACAAGACAAGACATCGCGACGTTTCCGAGCCTTCTCCCAAACCGCGCCAGAGCTTCATCTTTGTTCTGTTATTACTGTTCTTGTAATGCGCTTTAAGATATGAGAGCTGGCTTGTTGGAAAGACGAAAAGCTCAGCTCTCTCTCTATGGGATTTTTGAGACTCTATCGAAAGGAAAGATGAATGACAATTCGATGAGAGAAGGGAGGAAAGCTGTTTAGGTCGTTGGACCAGCGCGATTTTGACAAGCTGCACGTATCTGCAGCATAAATATCGGCATCCAGGTTTTTTGGCTTCTGTGTGCGCAGCGCGACCCTATTTCCGCAGACGCCTATCGTGTCTAGCTTGGGGGCCAGGCTTTATCGTGTGGGTCAAGCTTTGATGAGAAACTAAAGCTGTGGCTGATCGGCTTTGGCTGCTGTTGCGAGACCAGAACGGAGAGTCACTACGCACGCTGGGAAGACGGCGAGCATGCACAAAGATGAAGCGCGGAGACGAAGGCATCTGGCGGCGAAAACGACAACAGTCGGAAAGAGCCTTTCATCTGGCGGATGAGCCAAGTACGATCGAGCAACATGGTTAAGCATCATACAGATCCAGAAAAAAACAGCATGACTGCGGATAGCTTCTGGAGGACAAAGAGAGAGAAAAAACCACGAGCGGCATGCTTTCTGATCTGGCAGAGCGGACGGTGTTCTATGCAAAGCGAGAAAAAAAAGGGTCGACGTCGACTTTGTATCCAAGCCGCGAGAGCGTACCTGAGGCATCCGCCACGGTGGCCTCGAATTCAACTGGCACCTTCGGAGACCCGCGCAGTCGACACGATGTGAGTAGTGAGCTCAGAGCGGGAGTTAGGACCGAATGAGGGTGGAAGAGCAAGCAATGACCACATACGAGGTCGTTAGATCATCACACGCTACGCTACGACAAAGCGTTGTATGTATGTATGCTGCAGCGTGACTTCGAGTGCATAATGAATCTACAGCAGTGGATTCGAAGATGACGAGCAGAGACCTTTGTTGTCGAGCCAGTACAGACGAAGGGCGTGAGTTTTGCTGACCACCGACGATAGAGCGCGTTGACGACGATTCATCTCGCTCACGCCTCACGGAGGAACAGGAAAGCGCGTCTGAAGCATCGACGCTGACAACTCGCAGAAGACGTCTTGTCGAGATGAGGACAGCGTACAACGAGACAATTGAGGGGAGCACAGCGATAGGAGCAACTGCTATCCAGCAGCAAAGTAGGACACAAGCGAACGTGAGAGGATGAGCACCACGGGGACGAGGACGATGAGGAGGAGGAGAGAAAGAGAGGGGGGAGAGCGAGCGAGAAAAGGCAACCAAAATGTAGACCCAGTTTTGGAACTATCACAGCGAGCAAGCGGGAAAAATCCGCCTTTGCGCTTTTTCCCTCGACGCGCCCGCTTTTGTCTTTTGTGTGTTGCTTTCTCCTCTCTCTTTTGCTCCTCTCCCTCGGTCAGTCGCACTCTGCATTGCACTGCAGCCGCCTCTTGTCCCGCTTCTGACTGACAGAAGAGAAACACAAAATCTGGGATAACCACCTTTTTTGCACGCATTATTGCTCCGGTTCAGTCAGCCATGCCCGGCCTGTCGCTGCCGTTTTCTCCCCCATTAAGCCTCCCACCCTTCTCTCCTCCCTCTCCGTTCCCCCTCTTCCCCTTTCCTCCCTTCCACCACCATCTCTCTCTTTTCAACAACCCAACATCGTCAAGACCTTTTTTTTTGTCTTTCACCTTCCCAACCAAATACTACTCCCCAACACACTCTTGCTCGACACCGTCGTCCACCAAACCCAACACCTACAACAATGTCTGCCACCGCCAAGCCCACCGCCAAGAAGGCCGCCACCAAGAAGGCTGCTGGATCCAGCGTCTCGTACGAGGTAAGTCATCCATTCATCCGCGACAGTTTTGTTTCTCACTGTCGAACGACGCTCGTAAGAGACGAGTGTACGCGCATTCACAGCCAGCAATGAATCTGCCCAGTCGTCGCGGTTCGAAGGCCATGTCGGATGGATGGACTATCGAGACGCGCGTTTTGGTCGACCTTCACTTGCGGGAACAATCAAAATGCATGCCACCGCGCTGGCACCTTGCTCTTGATGGTGAATACGAACTGACCCTTTCAACCTCAACTGTCCGCCGCTCCGTACTGCTCGTTGTCGCCATCTGTGTTCGTCGCGTCGCGTCTCTCACAGGCCATGATCAAGGAGGCCATCCTTGCCCACCCCGCTGACGCCCGTGCTGGTATCGGCCGTGCCACCATCAAGAAGTACATTCAGTCTCACCACCCCGAGACCGCCAAGGGCTCCGAGGCCAGCTTCAACACCCGTGTCAACCAGGCTATCACCCGCGGTGCCGAGAAGAAGACCTTCCTCCTTCCCAAGGGTCCCTCGGGCAAGGTCAAGCTCGCCCCCAAGGCCAAGGTCGAGAAGAAGCCTGCCGCCGCCAAGAAGCCCGCTGCCACCAAGAAGGTTGCTGCCAAGAAGCCTGCTGCCAAGAAGCCCGCTGCTGCGAAGAAGGTAAGTTTTCCTTACGGTTCACGATCTGGGCGAATGGGTGGATGGATGGACGGGACCACCGAAAATCAATTTTCGATTTTCGCCCCGCGCGTGCTGCTGCGCATCCTCCTCGTCGTCGCCTCATTCGATCCCGCGCACGACCCACTTGCCATCTTCGTCACCATCTCTTCCTCTCTCGTCTCCATCATCATCTTCTCGAGACATACAGTACTGACGATTTACCTTCTCTCGCTCAATGTTATCATTCCATGTACCCCTCTCCCAGACTGCTGCCAAGAAGCCTGCCGCCAAGAAGGTTGCTTCGTCAACGGCCACCAAGGCCAAGAAGCCCGCTGCTAAGAAGGTAAGTTTCTCTTCATCCTCTTCATGACATCGTCGGAGCTACACCCGCTGTCACGATCATCGTTTTTGCAACGCAACCACGTCCGTGATTGGCAACGTGACGAGGCGCACTTGTAGCGATGGCAGCAGTCCTACCTGAACGGACGCGTTCGACATGGCTAGCAGCTACACCCTCGTGCCTTTGTGTCTGCACTCCGACGCTGATCGCAAATCCCCTCCCTCCCCATCGCCCCGTCTCGAACATCTAGGCTGACGCTCCTGCCCGCAAACCTCTTGCTCCCACCCAACCTAAGGCTGCCAAGCCTGCTGCCGCCAAGAAGGCCGCCGCCAAGAAGGCATAAGCGCGCTCTCGATAGCTTGTCGACGTCGTCGCCGCTTTTGTTCGTGATACCTGTTCTTGTCGCCGCGCCTCTGGCTCCTCAGCCATGGTCTCTTACCTAGCACTGTACTCTGATGTCTCGCATCGTTGACTTCGTTATCTCGCGGTGATGAAGGAGGCGATGGCGACGTTGCCTTGCCCCGCTAGTCTGGTTTCTGGCTCTGACTGCCCTCTGGCCCCCCTCGTCTTTCTTGTACAACACTGGCTCGTTTTCTTTTGTTTCTCTTGTCGTCTTTTGCTGTTCGCACCGTCGATCTTGATTAGCCCTCTGTTTTCATCGATCCCATCTCGGCCTTGATCGATCGAGACTCAGGTGTTTTCGGTAGCGATACCTCAACGCGCGTCTTCTTTCTCCCTTCCGTTGCCACTGTTTTTTTTTGTTTCTTTGTATTATTGGTTATCCTCTTTCTCGATCGATCTTGCGTCAATGTGTGTGGCACATCTCATGAATGTTTTTCAAAGTCAGCAAGGAGCTCACGCGTCGAGGCAGCTCTCCAAGGACGGACGAGGAGGAGGGGTCGAGCCGGGTTGAGTCGGGATGAGGCGGTTGCGTACGCGCGCGTTGTTGTGAATTTTCGATTCGAGCGGATCCAGCTTGCCGCGTCCGAATCCGCAACTTCAGTCGATTGAGTCGTCGTCGTCAACGTGGCCGACGACGAACATCAGAGCGATAAGAGGCAGCAGCGATCATGCTTGAATCCACCATGTTCGTAGTGAGGATCGACGACGAGAGATCTCGCCGAGCGGCTGAACGAGGGCAAAGATCCGACACGTCGAGGCCCCCGCTTTCCACCGCGCAATAGGCGTGCACTAATTGACTGGTGTCTGCACGTGACTCTGCAGTTTGGACCCTGCTTTGCCAATTTTCGGGGCATTCAGTGTTAGCCCGATACGCTAACACGCTCACCGACAAGTTCCGGGCCTATGGAGAACGCTTTCCTTCCAAGCCACCATGCACCATCTCTTGGCTAACTTACTCTTGGAAATCGATCGGCTGTCATGGCTCCTCTTGGCTAGAATCCCCATAAGCGCTCTTCGTGATGGCTCGAGGTGTCTGTTTGCCTTCATAGGCCAGATTGCGGGTCCAAAACCACCGCCAAACTCGACTCGCAATTGTTCGACCTTACAAGGATTTCCTTTGTACAAAACGTAGGGAAGCATTTGTAGATGCAACTGTCATCATGATCGATTCACCCTTGATATCCATCTAACCTTGGGCAATCACAGGTGAGCTGTCTAAACGGAAATGCCGCCGAATCAAGGACCGGAAATGAACGCCATCACCCGGCTTCCTGATGCAACAGCCGCCACGCTGCAAGCATCCCTGCTCGCCGTCACCGTCCAAGACCTCTGCCGCATACTCTTTCGTCACGCTCTCGATCGATGTCGCGATATTCTCGGAACATCCTCCGGTCGAATCGACATCTTCGTTGACTACGACCTGTGGACCATCGCCGTCACCATCGAGGCAGATCGTAGCAGCCTCCGCTCTTTACCGCCTCCAGACCCGGCTGAGCGGTCGGCGCGAGACGACAGCCAACTCCCTATCATATCTCATCTGGGGCTTGTGCAGATCGTGTCGTCTTCGGCGTCGGGAGAAACGGTGTGCGTCTGGCAAGATGGGCACCTGCTTCAGTCGCAGTCTGGACTCACGGCGAATGCTACACTTCCATCTTCGAGTGCCGCTGACTCGGGTCGAGGCGTCAAAGTCTCCATGCGTGACGTCTTTTCTGGTATGCCGATTCGCCGCAAGCTCATTGCATTAGAGGCTACGAAGAAGACCCACACCACGGTGCTGGTCAATTGCACTCGGGAGCTTTCGCTCCTTGCATCGGATTCGAGCATTCGACTCAGCGTACGACATGCTTCTACACCTGACGACCCTGCGCCGGCGTCAAAGGTGCTGTTCAAGCTGCCGCGGGTCAATGACCTCGTGCATCGCTACAAGTCCGCGTTTGCGGCCCAAAGTGATCAGCTTGGGCATGTGCATATCGTCGCAGAGGAGCGCACGTTCACTTCGGCTAGGATGAGCATAAATGGGTTCGCTGCTTTGACGGCAGGCGTTGACGCACCTCGGTACATCTTTTTGCAACAAAGGGTCTGGCCTGGAGCCTGCGGATTCGGCACTTTGCAGTCGGAGCGAGACTCTGCTGTCTTTGGGTCCTTGCTATCGACGTTTCGGCTGCCATGGACCGAGGAGGGTTTGACTAGATACAAGGGACAGGCGGCGCTGTCAACGGAACTCTACGAAAAAGTCTCTCAGAGGGTCAAGCTTCTTGGTACAGCTTCAAACGAGCCAGCGTTCGTGCTGGAGATCACGCTGTCTGAAACAGATGAGGAGAAACAGGGTCACGGCTTCGAGCTGACTGCTACGTCATTCGAAGCAGCTGTGCTCGACTCGATCTGTATGAAAGGACCGCGTGTCGAACAGTCGACTTTGCATGGTAAGCGAAAGCGCTCCGGCAGGCCCAGCACGGCCGGTGCATGCGCGACAAGAGAGAAGGAGGCCAAGCTGGTCGAATTTCGACCTGCTACGGCATCGCTTGCGCTGGAATCCTATGGGCCTGCGGCTGCTGCTGCGGAGGGCGTGGTGGAGTGGAGGAATCCGGTGAACGGTCGGCTGTTTCGCATTGATCAGAGGACGGGTCACAGTGTTGCTGTCGGCGCTGGTGCGCAGTATAGCAGTCAAGGTGGTACGACGGTTTCAAATTTAGCTCATACGGCTTTTGGCGGCATCGTTGTGGATCGCTACAAGTTGAACAAAGGGCTCGATTCGGTGATCCCGAAGCGTTTGGCCGAGGCGGCATTCGACGATACCAGCAGCAACGGCGAATTTGACGATCCGGGATTGGACGAGGCGCTCGCGTCCATCCCTTCGCCATGTGCTGTGACAGCACCGGACACTCTTCGCAAAAGTCGCTTCTTTGACTCTCGTCTTTCGACCTCTCGTCTCAAACAAGGGCGTGTTCCATCGGTGGAGGCTGACGAACCGGATGACCGCAACGCACTTTCTCAACGGAATCAGCTCGAGCTGGCTATCACGCGGTCTGATCTGCAGACATGCCGAGTATTGGATCAGGTGGATGGAAAGTTTATTCTGTGCAGGACCTCGTCACCTTGCCATCCGGTCTTGTTCTGCATCGATCAGCACGCGGCAGATGAAAGGTATCGGCTCGAGCGGTTGCTTGAACAGTATGTTGGTGACTGCGCTGCGGGCACGTCTGGGTGTGCTTTGCGGTCTGTTCTGACTCTAGGGATCTCGGTAGAGCAGTACGAGCTCATCAAGGGCAGCACAGCGGTAAGCGAGGGACTTAAGAGGCTTGGCTGGTCAGTCAAGGAGGTCGTGCTGGTCCATGCGACGCTCGGACATGCCCAGGTGGACCTCGACGGCATACCCTACATCCTCAGGGAGAAGGCGTTGACCGATCGGGGAAGCGTCAAGGATGAGGCTTTGCTGCACGGGGTTTTGGTAAAGTGTCTGGAGGAGGTGGTTCCTTTCACGAGTTCGGACTGGCTGAGCATGTCGCGTTGGATTCCGACGTCGCTGGTCGATGTGGTCAAGAGTACGGCCTGTCGCAGCGCAATCATGTTTAATGATCCGCTGAGTAGGGCGGCGAGCGAAAGGGTGGTTAGGAGGTTGGGCGAGTGCAAGTTTCCGTTCCAGTGTGCACATGGGCGGCCGAGTTTGGTGCCCTTGTGTGAGGTGTGGGTGCGCGGGGAGAGGGGAGGGGGCGGGTAGGAGGCGGGATAGCGATGCTTCTGAACGAATTGATTGTGTTCAGCCAGGACCTAGTTCCAAGTCGGCTCTAGCGTTGATCGAGGTCTTACCTCTTTCTCGCCGATGGTGAGCTCGGACAGAGAGCTGGCGGCCTGCTTCGCTTTGGTTGTCGTGTAGATGTCGATCGAGAGCTTGCAACGACTGCCTCCCCGGCTTCGGATTTCGTCCGAGCAGCTCGGGCAAGCTGTCGCGTAGCACGTCCAGGATCGACTCGTTTTGAACGATCTCGGGCCTGCTAAACTCTCCTCGCGCTGCGTTCACCAGAAGGTCGATGGATGTTAACGGTGATCGATGGATAGAAATACATGCCGAGGTTGGTGTCTAATCGTAAGCTTCTCTGCGGAGGTCGACGAGGCCTTTTAGCGCCTTTGCGACTGAATCTGCGTACTCGATCGCATTCTCGATGGTCGAATTGGGATCCAGTCCTCCGGTTGTCTGCGGTGTACCCGATTCTGCCGGCGAGCAATACGGATTGAAATGGCTCTGATCCAGTTGTCCCCCGATCGTAGCTGTCAGCTCGACTACGACGGTGGATCCGTCCGGGTCGAGGGGGACCCAGTCGTCGGTATACCCAGTCGGATCCGGTGTAAAGATGCGATAAACGTCGAGGGTATACTTGGTCGCCTGGCTAGGGTTTAGAGGAGTGAACGTAGCCGTCGAAGAATGTCGTGAAATCATCTGGTTGAGGGCGTAACTCAGACCGTACCGGAGAAAGCTGAAGTGAGGCCGCCAACCAATCGACGATACGAAGCTCTTCCAGCCGTTGTCTCTATCGGTATCTAGTGTTTGAGGATCGACTCCCAACGGCCCTGCTTGCTCGTCGAGTGGATTTCTACTTTCAACATTGTCGCCCACCGCTGTTGAGGAATCAGACAGCATCTGCACCGTATAACTAGGCCTCACCGACGCCTTTGGATATTGACGCTCGGGCAGACTGGGGAGTGGTAGACACAGCGTACATTCCAGCTTATTGTTTCGAAGCGATTCCTGCACTCTCAGCTTGACGCCTCTTCTCGCTTTGACTACGCTCGCCCACGCATTGTCGCCGGTCTCGCGGACGGCCGAGGTGGCGTCATCGTGGCGTGCGAGCACTGTTTCCTTTTGGCACAAGGGTGTGGGAGGTAGAGTGACCAGGTTGGATTCGATGCGGCGAAGGAGGGAGGGGACGAGGTGGTAGGGAAGGGTGCCGAGGAGCGAGATTTGGGGTTGGGACGAGGTTGCGGCGGGTTTGGACGAGGTTGAAGAGGTGGTGGTGGACGTGCTTGGTGCGGAAGCGGTGTTTGAGGTGGTGGCGCCGCCGCCGCCGCCGCTGCTGCTGCTGCTCGGTCCAGCTGCGTTGGACGGCACCTTCGACGTCGACGCTGAAGTCATGTGCAAGATGCTACCGCCCAATGGTGCAAAGGGATCTGCGAACGAACAAGAGTATGGAGTGGCCAAAGCGGTTGCGAAGGTCCGGAGTGTGGAGAAGAAGCGAAAGATGTACACCTCACATAGGTAATCATGACTAACGCTCTTCATTTGTCCAGGCAGGCTTAACAGATGCGAAGTTGCAAAAAAAAGGATCGACGCAGGATCTGCGCTGCTATGCGCGCTCCAGCTGCACTCATTTCTGCACCATCAAACTCTGTCTTGGTTGTCCTCGTTGCTCCAACTACATCGTTGCGATATATCATCATGCTTTTACAGTACCGGCGCTTATAGCTCGCCATGCTGGGGTTGGACTCGAACGTGTCAACCTACGATTGACTTTCTCACATCTACAGTAGCGTAAGACCCATACGGCAATAGCTCCAATCCTATACGGCAATTCAGCATTGCCGGCTTGCTTTTTTTTTCGCCTGTGCGAGATCGCTACCAAAAGAAATGAGAAAGGAAAGCGCAAAAGGCAACAAAGTCTCCCTCTGTCTGACTTGGCTCAACGAGACTCCATCACCGAGTCGGAGTTTCAAACCGAGAGTGTTGGAGTGTTGTTGTTCTCGATGTGTTCTCGAACGCGTGCCTGAACTCTGATGCAGAGCTGCACATCGGCCTCAACTCGACAGCGCAGCAGCACAGTAGCACAGCAGCAAAAAAAAAAAGACGAGGAATGCATTCAAAATTCCCGAGCCAAAGCCTCGAAAAGTGAAACAACAACACCTCTCTGACGGCTGTCAACCTTTGCTCCCGCTCTCTCCCTCAAACTCAAGCTCAGTGTCAAGCGTCTCTTCCTTGCCTGCGCTTCAGTCACACTGTACTGTCCCAGGTTGTTGTGCTCCGAGCAACCCCTTTCGCTCAAATGCACGTCAAGCTCCTTTGCTTTGACTTGCCCCATTCTGCGCATCAATCACCATTGATCTGCTTCGCGCATGATCGGCGCCAAGGCCCTGTTTCTCGTAGCGACACCAAAACGTGCCTTTGTGACACACCAGAGTCGAGGGTTGATGCTCCGCCGTCTTGCATCGCCTCTTGCCGCTTTGTCGAATGGGCAAGCTGAGATCACAGTAGTGAGAATCTCAAGTGTGGGTCACGAGGCAGCAAACAGAGGCGAAAGAGGAGGGGAGAACCAATCTCCGCTTTGAATATCCTGCCTTGCCCTGCCGCCCACAGCCGCAGCCGACGTCACCCTTCTGCCTGTTACTACCCAAAACATTGGTCCCTCCAGTTGAGCCGAGCCTCTTGTCAAGGCCCTGCTGCCTCTCGAGCAGGTTTTTTGTGGCGACTTGTCACTCTCTCCACGATTCTTAGGGTTCGAGCTCCCCCCTGTTCGAGTCTGTAACGCAAACCCCATCCTACCAGCGAAAGCCTGCTAAACCGTACGGTCCGTCCCAACTCAGATACCTCACATTGCATACTGCGCAGCAGTTTCTATACGCAGGACCGCTCCCGTTTCGCAGCAGCTCGTCATTGTTTGATTTCTAAATCTCTACCACACCGCTCTCCATCTTATTGTCATCTCCCAAACCTTTTGGTAGCAGCGACTACCATCATACCTGCACCTACGATCCCGACTTGCCCTGACCAGCCTTCTTTCTTTGTTCGGGTGGCGAACTGCCGTGCTGTAGATAGAAAGCACACAACGGACGACCCGCTCGACACACCCGCCTCACCTTGGTTATCGTGGTCGCCAGATTCATATTAAAGCTGCATTGTCGATCAAGCCCACCATCCGCAGCTTTGCAGCTTCATCCGTATTACGCAAAAGAAGAAAGCAAAATCACAACAACCACAACAACCACACGAAACTGGAGCTACACGTGATTGTTGACTGCTTCTTAAGATCGACTTGAAACAGTCACGCAACCAGCCCATCATGCTTTGCGATCAGATCTAAAGAGTCGTCCGAAGCTAGCATCTTCCATCAGGACAGCCAACTCGTTTCTCACATACTGCACCAACCACTTTACCATAAAGCTGCTAACTGCAGCATCTTAGTTCGACGCCATGGCGAGCGCCTCAACATCGACAGCTGGAATGGAAGGCTCGCAGGTCTCACGCAGACCGTCTAAGCTCGTGACTCGCTTCAACACACTTCACCGCTCACCACACGGCCACAGCGGATCAGGTGCGGGCCTTTGGCTCGCCAATAGTCCAAGTCCCGACACTTCGACGTTCGCGGAAGCACCTCTTTCGCACTCTGCAGACAGTCAACAAGCTTCGTCGTCTTCGCAGCAGCACCCCAAGAAGGTGTATCACTTTTCGGCAGAACTGGCGCGCGCTTCGTTCGGCGGTCGACCTTTGACGCTTGGTGGTGAATCAATGGACCACAACCCAATCTACGCCAACAAGCAGTTTGCAGCGCCTTCCGACAATGATGATGTCGATCTCGATTTGTCGTTTGACTACATTTCTCGCTTCGACCGCTCCGTGTCGTCGTCTGAGCAGCAAGATTCGAGCGTCTCTGCATTCGACTCTTCTCGCGAGCAGGAAGTGCCGCCTTTGACGAGCCACTTCTCACCTGACGACACACCCGAATCGATGTTAGCTCCACAGAGTAATCAGGGCGACCCAGCAACGCCACCACAGTCCGTCGTGCACGCGGGATCATCATCCTCGTCCAAGTCGCCCTCATCTTTTGCTGGAGTGGGCACATCACCGTCGCCCAATAGCAAAGCAATAAGAAGCATGCGAGCAGATGCGGTATGGGACAAGCGCAGAAAAGCACCGCCTGCACCGCTCACTTTGACACCTGGTTCCGAAGCCAAACGACAGCGTCAACTTGCAGCGCAGGCAGCGCAGAGGCAACAGCATTCAAAACCACCGAAAGCAAAGCTGGCTCTCGATCTGTCGTCCGTCCATGCCAATGCCGAAGCGCGGACAAGTGTCGAGCTGCGGCCGCTCAGTCAAGAGCTTGTGGGCAGCAGCATCTTCTCTCCCATAACTCCAGCCACTGGAACAGTTCCCTTCCTAAGCGACTTTGGCGCTTCCCACGCCTCGCAAGCTCCGCTGCCGTTGACACCGCTCAGTGCAACCAGAAGAGGCGCTGCTATCAACCGCGTCGAAGTGGTTTCAACCCCTGATTCGGCAGCCATCCGAAGAGCAGCATCCACATCAACGGCACGCGCTATGGCCAAAATCAGCTCGGAAGCGCTCCGACGAACTCCCACGGCTGCGGCACATTCGCCATCGTATGCTGCCAATGCAACTCCGATGCAGACACGGCGTGCGCGGTCTCACTCGAATCGGTCCTTCCGAGCCTCTGCTTCGCTCGCGTCTTTGGGGCCACCGCCTTTCCCACCTCCCAATGAACCGCTTCCTTCTCCAGCACTTAGTCCTTCGTTTCAAGAGCACTCGCTGCCTTCGACTTCAGCATACCATACCGCCAACGATGTCAATTCGACGCACAGCAGGCTTACCCGCACGCAACCTTCCGTGTCCTCGATCGACTACAACGAGGCTCGCTCCATGAGGTCGAGAACAACACGCACGGGTCGAAGCAGTCTCGATAGCTTCTGCACCGCCAACTCGGACGGCATGACAATGGCGGCTAGCACTCACAGCATCCATGACGCTCGCCGATGGGCATCGGATGATGAACCGCAGCCTCTTCCTCCACTGCCACCACTTCAGCGGTACGAAGCCCTGTTCCCAAGCAACGCAGATTGGACCACTGCTCACGCGACAACTTTGCCAAGCGATGCCACTTCGACGAATACTGCGTCGACGCTGACATCTATGCCCATGGCTTTCAGCAACACGGTCAGCTCAACAGCGACAACCGCAATGACCTGGAGCATGTCGGATCGATCCACTCCTTCCTCGCATGCTTCGCCGTTCACACCATTCACGCCGTCGTTTTCCGACATGATGCCGGGTACTGCTACGACGTCCAAGACACAATTCAGTGCCATCACGAGGCCGTCGATCTCCAACGAGCCGCCTCACACTGGCGAGGCGCAAGGCAAATCTGCGTCGCAGACAGGAGTGGTCCCGCTGGGAGGTGCGGCTGCAGTGCTGAAAGAAGCATCGGCCGTCGAAACAGAAGGCCGAGGGAATCGCAACACGGAGCAGTGGATCCTGACGCAACGTCAGCGTAAAGCGCTTCTACAAAAAGAAGAGCTCGTTTCGCAACAACAATTGTTGGAAGCGGATGGGCAGGCTGTACGGTTGTCGATTCGTGCAGATGAACGTCTCAGTGCCGTTGCACCGTCGGTGAACCTTCCTTCTATGTTGACAGAGGACGCTGCGGAAGCAAGAGCGAGACAAGACTCTAGAAGCACCGACAGCACCGACGATGATCCGCAGGTGAAAGTTCCGCAGACTTTGGTGATTTCTACCGCCTCCACGCCGGATGAGACCGTAGACCAACCATTCCAATTTGTCACGGGACAAGCGTCTTTGATGCCTGGACGAGGAGCAACCATGCAACGCACTGCTTCGCATAATGCGTTCGTGTCGGTTAAAGCAGCTGTGCCCATGACGCGCAATCGCAGTGGCACCACTGGTCCGTGGCCACAGTCGCCTTTGTTGCTCAAGTTCAACCTGCCTGGTAGCGAGGCGAAGGGGCAGATGCAGGACTCGGCGGTGTCGCCGGCGTTGACGACGATCATTCATAGCAATGTGACGACGCCGCAGATCGATGCCCCGGCCGAAGACGAGGATTATGGCGAAGCAAAGAAAGATCAGGCTGTCCAAGGTCTTGGCCTGCATCTCGATTATCCGTCCACCAGTAATGTCGCGCACGCCGACACGAATGGCGAAACTGTCAAAGGCTTTGCGCCCATCACCACCGACCTGCTGCGCCAAGCATCCCGCCGTACCGATCAGCTCGCTTTCAACGCTGACTCTCCGCATCTCTCGATCCAGATGTCGCCCGAAGCCGACGCGCTACACCGCTCGCGATCGAAATCCAAAGAAGCCATTCTCACACGTGGCAGCCGTCACGAGGAGCTCAACAAGGGACTCGGATTCGACCTCCCAGGCGGTCCAAGCCCTCTACTGCCCAACGACTGTCGCTCACCGCGAACCGTGTCCGGCAAAGAAACCGGAAGCGGAGGTCAGAGCGGTCTGACGGCGCTGGTCAATGGACCCGTGCAGACCGATTTCACGGCACAACGCGCTCAAGTTGCAGATCGAACGGTTCATCCTTCGCAGAGTATCGCTTCGTCCATCTCTGCTTTCGTCTACAACGCCACGCCTGCTCCTCCCTCTGCAACAGACGCAGTTAAACGCCTCGACTTCCCCTCAAAGTCCAAAACGGGTAGCATCGGATGGCGACGTTCCGCCTCACGATCTCGGGACAGCGCAGCTCACACGCTAGGCCATGGCATGCGAGCCGACAGCGCCGATGTCAAGTTTGTCAACATCGACCTCGACGATGGCGGGCTTGAAACCGAGGTGACGCTGGCACGCGATGAGGCGACCAGCAGAGGGGATGGTGCGAAACCAGGCCAGTGGGTGAGCAAGCTTTGGAGCGCTGTGGCTTCTCCTAGGCGCTCCTCGTTCAACTTGGGTGCTGCATCCGGTGATCGCAGCATCGATCTTGAGCTTGCCAACGCCCCGGTTGCAGAGCACAGCAGTGGCAAGGTGGAGCAGCAGGCTCCAACTGTACCGCCGTCGAACGGCGAGAGAACGGCTTCTCGCGGATCGTACCGACCGCTTTCTCTGGTCGAAAAACGCCAGAGTAGTGGAAGATACCAACAGCTCGAGAGACAGAGATTCCGCTCTCCGACTCCAGGCGAGGAAGACGAGGTGGCGGAGAAGGATGCTCGTGCTGTAGCCTTGCGGTTGCTTGCTGGTTCGCCGCGATTGCCTCCTCCCGTGGAAGAAGGTGTAGTCAATGGGGCGCAACCCGACGAAACTGCGGATCGAGCCGACCTATCTGCAGAGGAACGAGAGAAGGAACGCATCGAAGCGCTCAAAAAGCTGCGCCGGATGAGCGCAGTCGAGCGTCAGAAGAAGCGCAGCTCGGGTATCGGATACATTACTTCCGCCAACACCGGTACTGGCTCCCCTAGGTTGTCCTATATCACGGACAAGAACAACGACGCTGAAGAAGCATCACGCCACGGCGGGCTTTCGAGGAACGCGAGCGTCAACAAGAACAAGAGGATGTCGCTGACTGTGTTTGGTGGCAAAGAACGGGTGGGTGCTCTTCCTGGTGCAGCGTCTGGGGAGGCAGCGCAGACGACAGGTGCATCCGACCGGGCCTGGTTGGACGCTATGCGGTCTCCACGAGTTGCAGACAGTCCATCCGGGTTTACGCCGCGTCTGGCATTTGAGCCTCAAAGTTGGGCCGTCAACTCGAGCTCGCATCCGCAAGCAGTGGCCGGACCTTCGTCTGCCAATCACATTCCGCTCATACTGTCCAGCAGCGCCACTTCTCGTGTCCCAGTTGCGGCTTCAGGCGGAAACTCGGTCCAAGGCCACGGGCTGACCGTCTCGGAGCTCGACTGTGCTCGCGACGAGATGCGCCGCTTGGCTGGTCAAGGTATGAGCTTCAAGCAGGACGAGCTTCCAGATGCAGCAGAGACGTTCCACACTCCGATGCCAGACGCAGACAGCTGGGCTTACGAGCATGACCGTCCACACTACTTCGACGGCGCTGCCGGCACTCACGCCAGTCAGCCCACCACCGAACTCGGCGACTTTGGCATCAGCCCCGAGAAGAAACCAGCGCGGCTGCACCGGCGCACACGAACCGCTCGGTTCGCTGACGATGACAACCACCATCACCAGGGTGACCAGCCTGTAGTGTCGATCTTCACGCGCTCTCGCCACCCAACGACCGGAAGCTTCAGCGTGCAGTACAGCTCTCACGCCGCCCAACCTCCTGCCGCCACCACAGGCTCTCGTCGTCGGTCGAAGTGTCGCGCTACCCACCACTACACTCCGGCTCACGGACTGTTCGCCACGCCGGCAGCCTTGTTGGAGAGCAACACACCGAGCAAGAGTATGTTCTGGGCTGGGTTCCTCGGTATGCCCTGGCTGTGGATGATTGGTGGATGGTACCTGACGCCGGATGGACAGCTGAGGCATCCGTCTGCCGACGATCCTCGAAGAAACAAAGTCGACGTGTGGCAGCATGAGCCGAGTATGCAGGCTCAGGGAGGGTCGGCGAATTCGAGTCCGAATCTCGGGTCTTACTCTGGCTTCGGCGGCGAGGACGGATACGAGCAAGGCTGGACCGGAATCAATCAGACTGGCGCTAGTGGGATGGGTTTAGGGCTAGACCTTCAACCCACCGCCATGCCATCCATGACGTCCTACGCCGCCTCGTCTACCGATACAGCATCGAGCGCAAAGACGACCAACAGCGACTCTAACCTGCCGCCGCCGAGCCGGACGCGCAAGAGCAAAGCTCGAAGCCTGGGAACCTTGCTCGATACCCATCCCGAGATCAGCTTCTACCAGTCTCCCGTCCGAGTGATCCAGGAACCGCAGCCGAGCTTTGCCTGGCGTCACAACCAGACCATGGCACCGCTACCGGAGATGGAGGAGCCCCGTCGAAGCCGTCTTTTCTCGGGGTACGCTGACGAGCGTGTGGTCTCGCCGTCATCCGAAGAGTCTACCGCTGTATCCTCTGCCGAAGCCAAGGTGTACAGCACCCCCGTCGCAGGTAGCCAAATCGCCTTTGCAACCAAACCCGGCATCGCCACGCCCTGGCGAGACCTCGAGAGATACGTGCTGCTCAACCGAGTCGCCGCCATCCTGTCCGGCGTGCTCGTCTTTGCCGGCTTTACGGGCGCCGTGTATGCCGTGGTGACAAATTTTTAAGGCGCCTGCTACAGTGGTTACGGTTACGCCTGCAAGCGCGTCGCCAAGCCGAACCGATCCAGAAGCACCGAGGTAGGTACGAGAAGCTGGTACGTATTCAACAGCAGCAGCAGGGGAAGCAGCGGGAGCAGGTGGGGGCGAAAGCGGAGGATGGAGATGTGGAGAGGAGAAGAGGCTTGACGGCCTACGATGCTGTGAGGTGGCTGCACAGTCACGTTTCGCCGGAGGCGAGTCCGAGCAAGCGGTCGAGCGAGCTACCGGATGCGGGTGCGGGCGGGACTGGCTCGGCACTGATCGCCGGAGCAGCAGCAGGGGTGGGCGGGCTACTTGCCGGCCTTCTCAACCCATCTGTTGCGCTTCCTCCCGACTCGCCCCCTGCAGACGAGGCGACGCTGACGCTCCGCCACCTCGTCTTCCTACGAGCCATCTTTCGCGTCGTCTTTCGCGTCGTGGTGCTGGTCCGTTTGGCGCGGTTCAGAAACTCGGCGATGCCGATCTCTGCTCTGGTGCTGAACGAGTTGATGGGATAAAGAAAGAGATGTGTTGGTGGAATTCTGGTGTGGCTGCTGCTGTTGGAGAAGTAAGCTTTGTTTCGTACTGATCGCAAGGCTTGGAGTAGTTCCACTGTTGATGAGAAAGGTCCGGGGGCACGAAGCAGGCGTGCGGAATAAGGAGGACCTTTTGGTGTGTGAAGCACTGTGCAAAATGTGTATTGGTTTCTTGTCTATGCTCTTATGTGGGCGTTCCTTGAATCTCATGGTCTTGGAACGATTTGATAATGACGAAATGCAGCAAAGAATGGTTGTGCCTCGTCTGATGCGAATGATGAGGATGGTGAGCGAGAAAGAGTTCAGGGTCCAAAAGCAGCGATTTGCTCTCCGAATTCCGAATTGCCATCACAGAGCCAAACATTGCGAAAAAAGATGCACTCACTCATCCACCTCGTCGTCCTCACCCAGCCCGCTTCACCTCTCCATCCCCCTCCCTGCAGCACAGCCATGAAACCATCAATATTCGCCGACGCCGTCATCGCCGCCTCGTCCTCCCACGACGGACACACTCTCGCCCAGCTTTTCTCCATCGGCTCGCCGCTCTCGGCCTCGATCCTGCTCGAGCTCGGTCCGCCGCATCGAATCGTGCCGTCGCTCCGCAAGTGTTCCGGCTACCTCGCAGCACCATGGGAGGAGATGTGTAGCTCCCATCTTGCCTCACTGTACGCGTTTTCCATCGCTTCCTCACTGACGTCGCCCGAGGCTGTCGATGCGCAAGGCAAGACGCAGACCGAGCGACTGGTTGAGGCGTTCGAAGCGTACAATGCAGCGGTGACCGCGTTCTTGCGCTACTTTGCCACGCTCACACCGGGTCGATGGGCGTTGCCGTTGCTGAGGATCTTGTGTCTCAACTTGCGCTGGTTGGCGGTTCAGGCGGACTGCTCGGTGCCACCGGTCACGGCAGCAAGGGTTTCAGCACAACCGCACAAGAGACTCGAGGAATGCGCACGACAACTCAACAAGGCTTTCACCGCATGCGTCGCCGATCGTAATCCGGAACTGGCAGAATCGCGCAAGTGGGGAACCTACGAGGTGGTCGGGATGGTGTTCAAGACGTATTTCCGACTCAAGAGCGTTTCGCTGTGTCGCAACATCTTGCGGGCCATTAGTGCTGCGGTGTTGCCCGGGTTGGACGAGTTTCCCAAGAGTCAACAGGTAACATTTCGATACTATGTCGGCGTGCTGGCGTTCCTAAACGAAGAGTACGAGCGAGCAGAGGGGGAGTTGGAAGCGGCGTTGAAGGGGTGTGCTGGAAAAGGCGAGGTCAACCAAAGGTTGATTCTGGCCTACTTGATACCGGTAAAACTGCTCAAGGGTTATCTACCCCATCCGGGACTGCTAAGGCAGTTGACGGTTTACCAGCCGTTTGTAGACGCCCTTCGCACCGGCGACGTACGCGCGTTTGATAGCGCCCTGAAAACCCCCCATATCGAATCGTGGCTCGTCAAACGCGGTACATACATCGCCATCGAGCGCGCACGCGACCTTACACTCCGTACACTGCTCAAGAAAACCTGGCTCAGCCTAGACGCCAGACCTACACGAATCAATCTCGACACAATCCATACAGCCACAAGGCTCAAGGCGCTCGAATACTCGGTCGCCGAACTCGAGTGGTTGTTGGCCACGCTCATCTTCAAGGGCTATGTCAAAGGGTATATAGCGCACGAGAGGCGCGTGGTCGTGTTGAGTGCCAAAGAGGCGTTCCCCAAGTTGAGCGCCGTGGTGGTTGCGACGACGTAAAGAGCGCGATTGAATCCAAGAACTCCAAACCATGAACAAAAAGTTCATGCTGTCTGTGTGTGTAAGTATTTGTGACTTTTGCATTTTGTTCGATCGACACTCGTCCTATGGCGCTAGGAAGACGACCCCAAACCAGCCTCAACCTCTTTCCACAACGCTCCCGCCTGCCCCTGCTGCTGCTGACCCGCACTCGCCGCCGTCCCCATCTTGGCCTCCTGCACCACGCTCCAAAACTTGGACCCGACCACCGCCTCCAACTCGCGACTCACCACCACCAACATCTTGTAGATGAAGCGCTGAAGCTCCACCTGTTTTTCAATCTCCTGCTTGGTCGCCTGCTCCTTGAGCTTGCTCCTCAGCGTGGCGCCCACAGGCTCGGCGAGCTCTTCCAACCGACCGCCCAACACGGCTTTGACGGCGCTCGAGCGCAGCTCGACGAGCTTGATGATCATGAGATAGCACAGCGTCTTGATGCCATCGTCCGAATCAGAGAGGCCGGCGATGACCCGGTCGAGGTAGTCGGCAAGATGCAATCGGGACCACAGAGAGTCGAGCAGCTGGTACATTGTTTCGTAGGCGTTTTTGCGCAGATCCAGCCCGTCGTCGGTGACAATCTGGAAGGGGCCCATGGCGACTTTGCGCAGCAGTTCGGTGCGAACGTGCGTCTCAGCGTAGAGGAGCGGCAACAGCGTTGGCAGGTGATCGCGAATGAGGTACGGCTTGTTGTGCGCTGCCGAATTGAGCGCAAAGGTGGCATTGCGCCTCACTTCGAGCTCGCTGTCGCTGAGCAGCGTAAGAAAGTCAACCAGTACGGGTGCCAAGAGCTCATCATAGGCTGCCGACGATTCGGTGGACAGTGTAAAGCGGATCGCTGCAAGCACTGTCGCGCGCACCGATACGGACGGAGAACGCAGTCGTTCCTGCAACAGAGGCAGGAACTTGGTCGGCTCGCTCAGAGTCAGACGCGCCAGACATTCAGCACCGATCGAGCGCACCCCTTCCTCTTTGGTTTCGCATGCGTCAAACAGCACCGGCCACACTTGGTCGGCCACGACACTGAGCTGTTCGGCAGAGCCATGAGTGATGAGCTCCTTGAGCGCGTGCAGGGACAAGAATCGCTGGCTCGAAGTCTTGTCGTCCGAGGGGGCGCGAACCTGCTGTTCGATTGCTGGGAGAAACACGGGCAGCGCACCGACGGCCATGTTGCCGACGGCAAACGCAGCAGCCATCTTGACTTCCTCCGAGTCGGCAGTGTAGAAGCGCAGGACGCGGTCCAGCAGGCCCGCACGGGTCGAAAAGTCGTTAGAACGGCCGAGCTCGCCAAGCAAGAGCAGGGCGAAGTACACTTCCGTGTCCTTGGCGCCTTCCTTCTCGAGCGTCGTGGTTGCCTTGGCAGCAACGCTACCGCTCGCGGCATCCGAGACGGTGCATACGGCTCCAATACAGCGCGAAACGGTCGAGTACAGATGCGTACCGCTGACGGTGCCCTTGGCCGCCTCAAGCGCAGCAAGCAGCTCGTCGACCGTCTCAGGCGCGCTGTCTGGCTGAGCGCCGACGTAGAGTCGCAGGAACTCGAGCAGCGACTCCATGGCTGGTCCTTGTGCAATCGGCAGTCGCAGCACCGAGTAGATCTGGGGAAGTACCGATTGACGCACCGACTCCCGCGTTGCTGGGTCATTGAGCAGGATGAGATTGACGCTACGCAGGATGTGCGGAAGCAGGTTCATGTCCATGTCGGTGTTGACGAGAGGCTGCACTTCTGCCAGGATCGAGTTCGAAGAAGCTGTGTTCAGCTTGGTCGATGATCGAGACAGGGCAGCTGCCAGACCGTCGAAAGCGGCAAGTCGCAGCTGTCGGTTGGATTTGCGCAAAAGCGTTGCAACTTCGGCGATGGAGCTCTGGAGAAAGGCGTCGAATGTGGTACCCGTGCAAACCGGAGATGCGGCGATCTGAGCAATGACCTTGACCGTGA
The DNA here is from genome assembly GCA_928722295.1 of Ustilago curta. Taxonomy (NCBI): domain Eukaryota; kingdom Fungi; phylum Basidiomycota; class Ustilaginomycetes; order Ustilaginales; family Ustilaginaceae; genus Ustilago; species Ustilago curta. Next base: position 184,303 of record CAKMXH010000011.1, on the reverse strand, counting down.
TGAAGCGAGTCACCTCGTTGGTGAGACGCGATGAGAGCAGGTCAAAGCATTCGCTGTGCTTTTCGGCAAGATCGTCACCGGCGTGGGCGAGAAGCACACCTAGACAGGCGATGCCGCGCTCCTTGATCTCCTGGTCCGAGTCGAGCCGATTGAGTCTGGCGACCGTAGCAGAGTAGATCTTGAGCACGTACGGCTTGTACTGACCAGGTCGACCACCATTTGCACCAGCGGCGGTCCCAGCCAGTGGACGAAGCACCGTCACGAGCTGTGAGCAAGTAAGGAAGGCTTCGATGCAGCTTCGGTGCAGCTTGTCCTCAATCGAGGCAGCAAGAATGGGGACGAGGCAGGGCAGCTGGTCATCGAAGCTCTTTGGCGAATGGGTGAGGAAGAGCACGCGGAAGAAGCCAAGAACGTCGGCTTTCAAGTTGGATCCACCAGAGGCGCCCGACTCGGAGCCCTTCAACGCCTTTTCGGTGTGAGCGAGGATGGAGCCGATGTGAGCCTCTAGACCGCCATGGAGCACAATGACGAGTTCTCGAAGCACGACAAAGCTCTTGTGACGTGTTGGAATGGACTTTGAGATGATCTCGCGGTTGAGAGCCTTGGCGATGGCAGGCACGAGAGCAAGCAGCTGTGCGCGTGGAGAACCTTCTACGGTGTCGGCGTCTGCCTCGGTGCGCTTTCGCTTGAGTACGCCTGCAGCAGCAATGGCGGCAGCCTGGCTGGCGGTGGCGGAAGAAGTGGTGGTGGAGGAGCCGATCACTTCGGTGGCTTGAGGACCACCGGCGTACAGCTGCATCTGCTTGAGCAGGGCGAGGAAGGTGTCAAGAACCTCGAGACGCACGCTCTCCTCTCTCTCGGAGAAGCGGGCGACGAGGACGGGTGCCACACTGCTAACGTTTTGCCCCAACAATTCGGGTCGACTTGTAAGCGCTGCATTGAGCACCTTGGCCGACGCCCTTCGCACCTTCCAGGACATGTCGTCGTCGTCCGAATACTCGTCATCAAGGAGGTCATCGTCGTCTTCATCATCCGCACCAAAGTCGTCATCGGCATCGCGCATCTCTTCATCATCGTCAAAGTCGGCATAGTTGGGGTCGTGCTTGATAAGGGTGAGGGCCAGATCGATAGACGCATTGACAAACGGTGTCACTTCAGCTGGACAGCGCAGCAGAATGAGCTCGATGGACTGAAGGCAGGTCTCGCGCAGCTCGTCATCGTCGTGTTTGGCGGTTTGGATGACGGCAGGCATGAACTCCGGAAGGCGACGGCCAAGTCTTCGCGGACAGGTGCGCGCAAAGATGCCGATGAGCTGGACGGCGGTCTTGCGAGTGTCGACCGACGACTTTGGCGAGAGGTCTGAGCTGAGTTGTATCGAGAGCTGGGTAAAGATGTCCGAAGTCGCACACGAGCCAAGGGCACCGAGGACGGTGAGGGAACGCTTGCGAACTGCGGGACGGGAATGGCGCATTGCGGGAACGACCGATTTGAGCAGTGCGTTTTGCAGAGACACTGCCGCTGTGACAGAGGTTGCAAACTTGTTGATGAGCTCCGCCAGAATGTCGAGCGAGTCGATGAGCAGTTCCTGGGAAGCGGCCGTGTCTGCCACGTGATTGAGCAGCCTGGGCGCCAGCTTGTTTAGTGCGGTGCTTGCGTACGAGGAACGGGTGGGCATCTGCGCAGTGACGGTCTTGAGGGCAAGTGCGGCGATATCCCTGAGCTCGTCATTGTTGGAAGAGATGTATTCGATGAGTGTGTCGATGACATGCTGCATGTTTTTCTCGCGGAGGCGCGGCACAAGGATAGCCAGCGAACGTACGACCATGTTCTTGACTTCGGTGTTGGAATCTTTCATGAGTGCCAGCACCTGTCGTAGCGTGTTGTTCTCTGTGGCATCATCCATTGGAATGTAGTTGTCCTTGGAGAGCTCTGCGATGAGATCGTTGAGTGCCATGAACCGAAAATCGGCATCTTGCGACTTCATGCGCTCGAGGAGGGGCGCGATGCCCGCGTGAGCCCACGAGGACGCCATGATGGATTAGGGAAGTGCACTCGCGCTACAACTCCGGAAGATGAAATGGTCGTTGATACGAGGGTGTGTGCGAGAGGGTGTTTTGGCAAGAAAGGAAAGAAGAACAGCAGCGAACTGATCTACCTCGACGCGTGTTTCAGCCCGGATTGCTCAGCACCACAAAGTGGAGTTGACAGAGGCGGCGCAGAGACGATGCTCCGTGCGACATTCTTCTTGCCGATCCCTCGACAGGTCTCGGATCGGGCAGATTTTCTTTCTCAGCAGCTGACTGTCAGATCGGTGTGTCTTGACATGGTCCACCCTGGCGCAAGAAGGGCAGGGACAGCCAAGAGGCCAAGAGTTTCAGAAAGCGCACGTTCGCTTGCCCTGTGAGACACACTTTAATGTCGATCAGCATAGCATTGTCCTGCAGGTCACTCAGGCAGCGTCAGGCCGAGGTCGGAGTGCTGCCTGTTCTTTCGTCTCTGTTTCACTGAGAAGAAGAACGAGAAGAACCAGAAGAAGAGTTTGCTAGGAAACCAAGGTGTATTTTTTCCCCTCTGTCGCTGTCAAACAGCGCCAAGACTTGGGCAATTCTTGGCGATGCCTTTTTCGCTCTTCGCCAGCCGCTCCTCTGACCTCCCGAAACCACTGTAGCGAGGGGACAACCCGTGCTGCACTGGCACATGCGCTTGGCATAGTGGTACATGTGTTTCCCTTCTCGCTAAGGATTCTGGCGGCTCTCGGTGCGCGGGTTTGGTGCCCCTTTCCTCCATGCGAGTCGTTCGGTTTCGTCTTCTTCTTGGCACCAACCACGCAACCATGTCCCCCCGCCGCTCATCCTCTTCCAGCCTCAAAAGTCTTCTTTGACGTCCTCAACCAGACTTGGCTTCCGGTTCCCGCTACACAGCAATTCACGCAGCAGCTTCTCTTCTTGGCTTTTCATGCCGTCTGTCCACGTTCTCAATGTATGCCTTCTTGGACATCTTATGCGTTCGGAAAGAGGCCATCGTTCGGCTATCAGCATGAACAGAATGTGCGTTCCTGCTTTGCACGTGCGCTTTCTTCTTGAATCGGTTTTGCAAGCTTCGGGTGGTGTCCACTCTTGCGACGCAGTCTCGAGCCGAGTATTTCTTGACACTTGTGACAGTGTCGAGTGGCGCTGGAGCCTGTGCTATAGCTTGTGAGAGTGACGGAAAACTCTGGTGCATTCAAGGTACTTCTACGTAACAATAATGATCTTGTATATAAACGTCGAGGATTTGGTCAAGCATCGTCCTACTTGATTCCTTATCACACCACATCGAGCAGGTTGTCTCTTGCAATCAGGTCCCAAAAAAGCTTGGACGCCGTGCTTCCGCTCCATCTTACATCCTTCATCAAAACCCATCATCCATCTTTCGAGCTCGTAAACCTCCCACGAGCAAATTATCGAGCGCCCAAGATGCCCAAGTATCACGACTACGACTACCTCTTCGCCTTTTCCATGATCGGCGCCTTTGTCAACGCGTACGGCATCGGCGCCAACGACGTAGCCAACTCGTTTGCCACCTCGGTCTCGTCCAAATCCCTCACTTTCCGTCAGGCCATGTTCTGCGCCGCCATCTGCGAGTTTCTCGGAGCTGTGCTGGTGGGAGCACGGGTCGCTTCGACCATCAAAAACGGCATCGTCGACCTCGATGTGTTCAACGGCAATGCTTCGGTCGTGTTGCTGGCGTTTACGTGCAGCATCATCGGTTCGGCGACGTGGTTGACGTTTGCGACGCGAAATGCAATGCCCGTGTCGACGACGCATACGACCGTGGGTTCGGTGATCGGCGTTGGGATTGCGGTGAATGGTGCCAAAGGTGTCAAGTGGGGCTGGAACGGTGTGGCGCAGATCTTTGCTTCTTGGGGTATTGCGCCTGCTGTAGCTGGTGGTTGCGCTGCTTGTGTTTACCTTATCACCAAGTACATTGTGCTCAAGGCGAAAGATCCGGTGATGGTGGGACTCTGGACAGCTCCCGTCTACTTTTTCATCGTTTCCGGTGTTTTGACGGTATCGATCATCGTCAAAGGATCGCCTTCGTTGAACCTGAACAAGCTGCCGGCTGGCACCACGATCGCAGCGGTGTTGGGTACGGCGTCGGTGGTAGCGCTACTTTCCATCCTGTTCTGGCTGCCCTATGTGCATGCGAAAGTGGTCAAGGGTGATTATACGTTGAAGTGGTATCACTTTTTTATGGGTCCGGTGCTGTGGTGGAGACCGGCGCCGGAGGATGCAGTGACGGCGGATGCGGCTGTTCCTGATTACAGGTTGCATGAATTTGATGATCCTTCCGACGACTCGCATACGGAAGCTGCTGTTCGTGCACAGCCCGTCGTTGCAGGTGCGGCTCTTCGAGGCGACAGCAACGCAGAAGAAATCGACTCTGCCTCGGCAGGCAACAGCGTCAACCACTCTTCCTCAGAAAAGGAAGCCAAGCTCGACCAGCCTCTCAACGCCACAACACACCCATCTCACCTGGCCCACCTCGAAGCGGAACTCGAAGGGGCCCACCCCGCCTCTTCGGACCACATTCCTGGCCGTCCAACGCCACCGGTCTACCGCACGTTCGAAGGTAGCTGGCTCGAACCCTGGAACCTCTACACCATCATCCGCTACAACTCGCTCCCCTGGCTCTGGTATAGCCTTTCCGCCGGCCTGCGCACTGACATCCACGCCATGCAGGCGCACGGTTCCGTCAAGGAGAAGGCCAAGCTTCGCCAGATGCACGCCGTCGCCGAACAGTACGACAACCGCGTCGAACATCTGTATTCCTTCATGCAGGTCATGACGGCCTGCACCGCTTCGTTTGCGCACGGAGCCAACGATGTGAGCAACGCGATCGGACCGCTGGCGGTGGTGTATTCGGTATGGTCGACGTCTCTGTTTCCCGGGTCGAAGGAGGACGTTCCCGTTTGGATTCTGGCGTTTGGCGGTGCAGCGATTGTGATTGGGCTGGGTACGTATGGGTGGAAGTTGATGTCGGTTCTGGGAAACAGGTTGACCATGCATTCGCCGAGTCGAGGGTTTTCGATGGAACTGGGTGCGTCGATTACGGTGGTGATTGCGAGTTACTTGGGGCTGCCGGTGTCGAGTACGCAGTCGATTACGGGTGCTACGTTGGCTGTGGGACTGTGCAATGGCGATTACAAGGCCATGAACTGGAGGTAAGTTACCAACCCACCATCTTTTTACATCGCAAAAACAGCATGCTGATTCTTGTTTCTGCATTTCCCGTTTTGGGGCTGTAACTAACGGCACTCTCTTCTTCTTCTGACCTTAGAATGCTGGGTTGGATTTTCTTCTCGTGGGTGCTGACGTTGCCGATCGCGGCACTGATTTCGGGCTGCTTGTTGGGAATCGTGTTGAATGCGCCGGGTTGGAACACTCCTCCTCCTGTGCTGTAAGAGCTACAGTGCACGTTTGTATGCCATCTTTCGTTCCTAATGTTCAATAATTCATTTGTTTTGTTCTCTTACCGCGAGACCGTGTAACCTTGTCGACGTCCGCAATTGAATACAATGGAGTAGAGGCGTTCGGTCTTGATTGTCTCGAGTGAGCCTCTGTGGCCGAATCTTTGCATGCTTTCGCTTACAAACATCTCATCGACACCACCTCGACACATGTTCAGCAACGCCATGCTACGCTCGGCACAAAGTTGGGAGAAATCTAGATTCGATTGCCTATAAACCCATCAACACTTTCAAATGAGAACCCAAGTAAAGTTACAACAGCGTACAACAAAAAGAGACATGTTTTCTCTCGTCGTCAACTAGTATCTCAGCCTAAACCCGGGATGATCAGAACCCAACAGATACACCTCATCCTCGCTCAAACCTTCCAGCCTCCAGTCCCTCTTACCTGCTTCCCTCTGCTGGTTCTCCCACCTTTGCCAGCACACCAAGCCAACACCGATGAGCGCCATCGTCACACCGCCGGCCAGATTCAGCCCGTTACCGGGCAAGAAGTTGGGCGCATACTTGTTCAAGTACGTCCAACAGCTGATCAGTCCACCGATGTTGCCGAAGAAGACGGTGACGGCAATGGCGCCCGTGCGCTCGCTGTCGTTGTTCGCGTTGACGGCGGCATAGGCGGGAAGGAGTGCACCCTGGGTGAAGGCTCCCGAGGTGGCGAAGAACGAAGCTGCATAGCGGACGTAGAGGTTGGGGCTGCCGACAAACATGGCGTACCCGAGAACCATGAGGAGCGAGCCTCCAATGACAAAGACGGAACGAATTCGGAATTTGGCCGAGCAGTAGGCGAAGACCAGAGTTGCGATGGCGCCGGCGATGTTGGGTGGCACGGTCAGCAGCTGTTGGTCGATGACGGTATGCTTTGGAGCAGGGAAGATACTGCGTACGACAGTGGGGAGGAATACCGCGGTTCCCTGAACGGCAATGTTGTCGAGGAGGAACATGGCGGCGCAGCAAAGCGAGGTGGTGGAGGTGATACCTTTCCAGAGAAGCTTCTTATGGGTCTTGTCCACCAGCTCCTTCTGACCCACCAATTCGGACTTGAGTCTAGCCTGGAGGAACACCTTCTCGTCCTCGGTCAACCACCTTGCACTAGCAATGCTATCGGTCAAGGTAAAGTAGCCGACCACCGCAACCACGATCGTGATCAGACCCTCGATGAGGAAAATCATTTCCCACGACTTGACACCTCCCATATGAGGAATCTTGAGAATCCCACTTGCCAACAGCCCACCAAATGCACCTGCGCTCGGAGCGGTAACCAAGTACAGCCCCAGCCTGAACACGAGTTCATCCTTCTTATACCACCTGCTGAGGTAGTAGGCAATCGAAGGCAGCATGCCCGCCTCAGCTACACCGAGCAAGAATCGAACCGCAATCGCACTGGCAAAGTTGGTCACAAAAGCATTGCACAGGCTGAGCAAGCCAAAGAGGAACGCCATTGCGGGGATCCAACGCCCGGGACCGAGGATCTTGGTCAAGGTGGTGGACGGGATCTCAAAGGCGGCATAGGCGGCGTAGAAGGCGGTGAGGAGGATGTTGAAGTCGTACGACTTGGGATTCATGCCGAGATCCTTTTCGAGACCTGCGATGCGGGCGTTGCCGACGTTGGCTCGATCGATAAAGCACATGAGGTAGAGCAACGCGACGGTGGGGACAATGTACAGGTCGATCTTGCGCACCAGCTTCTTCTCGCGTGCAGCGTCGTAGATCAAGCTGGGGTCGGATTGGGGCGTGCCGGTAGCGTAGAGTGGGGCTACCAATGCGCCATCAGCGGCGTGTTTGTTGTCGTGGAGCTTTTCATCTTCGGACGAAGAAGCACGCTCGATGTCGCGCATGGCGTCGATGACGGCTGCGGGGGAGGTGGTGCTCGTCATGGCGTTCAGAGTAGCCGCGGAGAAGGTCCGGAATCGGGAGCGGTGGTGTAGAAAGGGGTGTGTGTCGAGGGGGGCCAGAGGGTTAGGTAGAGGTGGGAGGGTATCGAGGAAGGGTGGACGAAGGGATGGAAGACGGGAGGCAAGGTTGAAAGGGACGAAGACCGGGGAGTATCGAGCGAGAGGGAAAAGCGAGAAGGTCTTATACTAATTTGAGACCTCTCTGCGCCGCACCCAACGGCAGCTTGTCAAGCGGCAACTCATTTGACCGGCTCTGCATTCCCGTTGTCGTGGGTCTTTTGTGTGTGTGTGTGTGTGCGTGTGGATAGCACTGCCAGCCTCGTGAGTAACTAGGACCACCGTGTCACGCTCAAGCTCCAAATGACAGTACCACAGTCGTCTGCGAAAAGCAAGCTGCACGCTCGGAGATACCCACGGGTGGTTGCGCCTATGAAGCCTGGCAATTTGGATCTCGTCTCATTGGACAATTTCTGGCCCAAATGTGGGGTTGAAGTGAGACCCCACTGCATCAAGCTGCATGTTCTGCTTCTGATGTGGGTGCCACGCGGACGAGGCTGATGCCAAGCCAAGCAAGAGACCATGCGGGTAAATTGCGCGCGGATGCGAGAGAGAGGAGAGAGAGAAGCTGGGAGAGGGATGGTTCTAACTCCGGTTGTACAGGATTGAAAACGTTTTGCTTACGGGGTAGAGAGAGAGGGCGGAAAAGGCGGCAAAGTTGACGACTGTTGCACAGAGTGTGAGTTGGTTTCTCTCTTACTCCGGCTCTCAGTGCAACCAATGGCTACGATGCTGTTGCAAAGAGCTTATTACCGACCGTCGCTTTGCAAAGAGGATGGCAACCCGCTCTTGCCCATTTCACCAACGACGTTGTGCCCCTCGCAATGAGTTCTCCGACAACAGCAACAGCCACACGTTTGCTCCTCCTATAGATCGAGTTTGACTGACCGCCTCCTGATCACACCGGACAGAAGGGGAACCAACAGAGGGGGACCAACAGAGGGGGACAGTCTTGACATCGAGTCAAAGACAAGAGACGAAAGAGAAAAACAAACGCCAAGACTTTTTGCAAACCTGCATGGCGGTTTTGGAAAGGCACAGGCGAGGTACAGTAGACAGATCTCCCTCTCTCCCCGCGTGGAAAAAAGAAACATGTTCGGACAACTGCCTCGCATGTCTTCCGCCAAGTTGGTTCTGACCAACACACAGCCAAAGACCAGTGTTTCGCCCAGTTGCTCTTGACTTGCCACGCGACACTTTCGTCAACATAAACAGCAAAACGCTGACACAACGCTCGATCCGATCTTGCCAAGCCTGTATTGCCCGTCTGATCCCTTGTCTCGCTCTCCAGCTTGACCCCTTGAAAGCATGTCAGCAGTTCAAGCTCGGGCATCGCGGCATCTGTCCCTTCTCGACCCTCGCAGGATGCATCCAAGTCGAGCATTGGTTTTACCGCACTGCTTCCTCCCCTTTCCCCACAAACCCCCCCCCCCCTCTTCAACCCCCGCCAGCCGCGTCTTCCTTGCTCGCACGCACTCCATCCCACACTGTCTGCCCCCACACACACATACAGTACCTGCTCCGTTCATCGTGCATAGCATTACCATCCAAACATTACACGCAAACAAAGTCGCAAACAAAGTCACTCAGCATTCGTGCCTGCTTCCAACGAGATCCATCAATCCACCATATCCTCCGAGGCATCCTTGTACGTCGACTGCAGCGAAACCACGCTGCTCGAGGCAATCGCCCTCACGTCTCCAACAGACTCGCTCGAGTCCAACGACCCTTCCCCTTTGCCACGCGACCCACTGCTCAACCCGCCAATTCGTTCCTCTTTCGGCTCCCGCTGCTGTTCCTGCGTTTGTGCCTGTTCCGGTTCCCGCTCCTCTCGCTCCCATCTCGGATCTTTCAAAGCCAATTTGCCTCTGGTACACGCAGGATCGTCACCTCCGCCAAGTAGCCATGCCACAATGAGTCCATCGTCCACCTTGGACAGCGAAGTGGCTTCGTTCTCCGCATTCGACTCTACTGCTGCTGTTGCCTCCGTGGGTTCCGGCTTGAGCCCGCGGTCCTTGATGTCCTCTTTCGCATCAGAGTGCGCATCGCTTTTCACGCCGCCCACAGGTGCTGCCGCAAGCACAGGCACTGCAGTCGCTGCCGCTGTTGCTCTTGCTACCTGTGTCGAAGGCGCGTCTACAACAGCCCCGTTCTTTGCAGCGCGGTCATTTCCGGAAGCAGTCGCTGTTTTCCCCTGTTCCCCACTCGCATTCTCGTCCGTGAGTCCATCGGCGCGGGTCTCAGGTGCCGAAAGAGGAGCGCCATCCGAATGCATCGCCTTGCGCACCAGAGCACGACACTCATCCACGCTGTGGCAGTTGCGCATCGCCCTCTCCAAGTCGGCCAGAGTCTGGATCGTCTCGAGACTCGCGCCAGATCGACGCGGCTGATTTGCCGAGACAGGTCGAGAACCCAGCGATCCTCTGCGTACCAGCGTCTGCGTTGGCCACCCGTTCGACTGTCCAGTCCATGCAGTGGGTGCATTGTTGCCTCGAGATAACGGGTTGGCCGACGCTGACGTCGTGGTCGTCGACCTCGTGGCGCCGCCTGCTTCGTCCGAAGCATCCGCCACCGGCGACGTAGAAGCCCCTTCTAACCCTCCCGCCGCTGTAAAGCCATGTCCAGCTTCAGAAGCCGAGGCGCCGGTCGGGCCGCGCACGGGCAGCACGCCATGGCCGTTTGAGCTCTGATATCCAAGACTACGACGTCGATCCGAGCTTGGCGTGACGCTTCGCTCGATCGCTGTGTTCGCGCTTGTCGAGTTACGTTTGTAGCCCCACGGAACCTTGCGGCTCACCAGCTCGTCTGCTGTTGCCTTGGACTTGGACGTCGTCGATGAGTCATCTGCCACCGATCCGTCTTGAGCTGCGCTTTCAGCCGTGTTGGCAGTCTGGCTCGCATAGCTCGCAGACCTCGAGCCATAGCTCGGGCTTCGAGCAGCAGCCATAGCTCCAGCCGCACCTGCACCTGCACCTGCACCGGGAGCCGCTGCCAATCCGACGCCGAGTCCGATAGTCGCCTTGGCTAAACCGTGTTCTGGTTCCATCGCAGCAACATCAGAAGCCAAGCCCTTGGCTTCCACATGCTTGGCTTCCATAGCTGCATCGGCACTTAATGCTGGATGCTCAGAAGTGGATGTCGACGAACGCGATGCTGCGTTGCGGTTGAATGGCACCTCGTGAGGCGAAACGAGCGAACGCTGGTGGTCCATTGAGTTGGTGGCGCTGCTCGTGTTGTACGTGTCTTGAGACCCTTCCAAGCTGGCTTTCGTGTCGACGCCGACACGTTGGTGCGGCGGCAAAGCTCCCTGACGAGGCGAGGAAGGAGAGCTGTGTCCGTTGCTGCTGCTCGACTTGCGGCCGAAGAGGGTGCGTACACGATCACCCATTGCCGACTTTTTGGGACCTCCCTCGGTGAATGACGACGTGTCCGAGGCGATGCTGCCGAATCTCTCGTGGGATGTCGACGGAGGCGTCGACTTGAATAGATCGACGAGGTCCTTGGCGCTCGATGGGTTGCGACCCGCTTCATCGTTACGTGGCTGCAGGCGCGGCGCAGTGCGTCGGAACAATGAGGAAGTTGGCGGAACGGGCGCTGACGCAGCAAGATCTTCCTCGACTGCATCGCGTGCTAGTATATTCTGCTTGTTGCCAGCCAGCAGAGGTGAAGGGCTTCGATACGACGAGGGTGGAGGAGCCGCTGCTCGACGTTCCGGTCTCATGGCCGTCTGCAGCGACGAGCGAGAGCTGGGTCGTACCATGCCAGCATCCGAAAGCGAAGCGATGCTTGCGGACGATCGTTCGCCTGCACCTGCACTAGCAGCAGCGGCCGGGATCGAGTCGCCGGCTGCAGACGTCGGAGAGTGCTGCCTTGATGTGGGACTGGGACCGCGGCCGAACGGGGTCGCCGAGAAAGTAGGATCCGGCCGCATGCCAGGTGTGCCTGGACGTCTACGAGTCGAGCTCACACCGACCTCTGCTGCTCCCTTTTTGGCCACCTCGATCGTGTGAAGTCGATTGGGGGTGAGTGAGACCTTCATGGTTTGGCCCGAAAGCATGATGGCTTCGAAGTCATCTTCGGGGTCCAGTGCCGAGTCGGCTTGACTGGCACCTATAGAGTTAGCATCGCTGGGCAACACGAGTGTCGCTGGGACGGGCGCTGCGTCGGATCCCTGTTTGAAGCTGTTGCGCCTTTTGATGCCGCTGAAGACACCAGACCAGCTGCGATCGGAGCTCTGACGCCGCGAAGTGCCGCCCGTGTTGCCGGACCCAGCATTGCCGAGGCCGATAGAAGCGGTGGCTCCATTTTGCTTGCCAATGCTGCCAGCGCCTGTAGAGACGAGTCCGTTGCTGGCGTCGGAGCCGTTGTTGGCGACAGAGACGGATGTGCGGAGCGTGGACGTGCTACCGTGCAAAGAGTCAGATTGACTCATGCTGCTCGAAGGTGCATGGCCGTGGCGAGAGGAAGACGATATCGAGGCAGTGCCGTTGTGCGTGCGTTGCGGATGCTGTAGAGAAGCGCGCTTGGACGAAAAGAGGGCAGATCCGGCGGCCTCGTCAAAGTCGCCCTCGGTGGGGACGTGCCAAGGCTTGACCACCCTGGCATCGGATCGAAGACCGCGACCAGCGGCGTCGTCAGTGATCTTGCGATGGCGAGACTCGAGAACATCGATTCGGCGGGCGAGCTCATGCTTGATTGACATTTTGTTGAAGAGCGGATTGAACTGCTCATCCTCGGTGATGGCAGCACGCAGATCATAGAGGCTGGCCTCGTCGGAATTGTCGCGCTCGATGACTCGCGATACGTTCTGTAGGATGTGGACACCGACAAACTCCAGCAAAGCGGTAACGTAGATGGCCGCGCCCGGTGTGACGGTAGCGATGGGCCGACCGTCGCTGCTCATGAGATTCTGATCTCTAGCTGCGCTGTCGTCTTTACTATCGCCGAGGGTCGAGTAATACTCGCATCGTTTTCGAAGCGCTTTGTAGGCAGCCTGTACAGGAAATCCATCGGTGCCATCGAGGCGAGATGTGGCCATGAGACCGAGAGGCACTTTGGCGCCTTCGGCACGCTTTCCTTCGACAAAGCTGCGGAGCTCGACTTCGGCCTCGAGGACGGCATCTTTGGCGAGCAGATTGTTGTTGAGCACTCTGAGCATGCCATCGGTTTTGATGCGGTCAGTGGCCAGACTCTTGGCGGAGGTGAGGATGATGAGAAGAAGTTCATCGAGCAGAGCGTTCAAGACGAGGAGCGTCTCTGCCTGGATTCGGGTGGGACGATCCTCAGAGATGACTGTGTTGGCGGAACGAGCGCTGATGAGGGAGGGCACATCTCTGAGCGTGGTGGCCGCATTGTTGTCGGTGAGAGCAGCTACGGCGGGCATTGCTGGTGTGCTGGTTGGAACAGCGCCTGATGCGCTAGAGGGAAGCGAGGATGTGGGTATCAGAGCGGGCGATGAGGGGGGTGCTGATCCAGGACCGCCAAGGTGCTGACGAACTTGTACCGAGGAAGCTGCGTTGAGGTTTATGGCGCACAGCAAGAGGAGACGAGAGGCAGATGAAGCGGATCAAGCTGAACAAGACGCCATACTGGGTAGCTGGGCTAAACTGAAGGTGAAAGACGGGTACAGCGATGGATGCAGCAGCATGCAAGGCGTCAGGGGGTTGCTCGAATAACTGCAGATGGAATGAAGTTGAGGGCCGAGCAAATGAAGTTGAAGGGGCGTCGATGATTTGTCGCCAGGCGCACCGAAGGCTCGTGAATGTGCAGGGCTGCAGGGCTGCGCAGGAGTGGCGGTGGCGCTTTGTTTCGCGAGATGGCAGACAGAAATACAGACAGAAATATCGACGTCGACGAAGCACACTGATCAGCCTGTCGAGAAACACGGATGCAGAAATGAAGATGGTGGCGCTGAGCTTGAAGAGGAGCTTTGAATGAATTCAGAGCTTCACCAGATGAGGTTTATCGATGGAAGTCGGAAATCGGGACCCAGTCTGCTAGAAGCCTCGACGACCTTGGATGCAAGGTCAGGTGTGGAGACCGAGGCGTTGATGAAGGTGCACCCTGCGGAGAAGTGGGATGAGACAGAGTGAAGTGCACTGGATGCCAGCCTAGGCTCGAATCTTGACTTTCGAATACGTCTGAGAAGCCGGACAAAAATGAAAGCCGACTACGGTGTCAAGGGCGCAAGCCAGAAACGGGCCGTGCGATTATCCAAATATGGCAGAAGTCGAGTCGAAGGTGATACAGTGTACTCGGTAGACAACGAAATGATGGTGGGCCACCTGGACGGACAATGTGAGCTGATGCGAAGGTCGACGACGCTTGCAATCCTGTGTTGGACTCCTTTGTTGCCGATAAGCCGAGCAGAACCAAGAGATACGTCGAGGTACTAAACGAATCGAGGTCGAAAGCGCGTTGATCCAAGTTTATTCGAATAGAGTGACAGGCAAGATGGAAGGATGATGACAAGTCGAATGGAAGTCAAGACGCACGAAGGATCAGAAGGTTGACAGAGGGCAACAGACGGACGCAAACCCAGAACAGGGTTCAGCAACACACTCACTCACACGCTACACACACACAGACACACACACACACACACACGCACACGCAAACGCACAAGTGCACAGTCGGCTGTTCAGGCTGTTTGTCGAAGCGCTAGAACCCAGCATGCGTCTGGATCATGCGTGTGCCAGACAGGAGACTCTGAGAGGCAGCTGAGACAGCAGCTGAATGTGACAGAAGGACGCAAGGCGGAGAGGCCGATGCTGAGTCGCGCAGAGACGCACACGCAACACGCAGCACACGCACACGCACAAAAGCACAAGCAAGCGAGCGCACTCGGATACCGTGAGCCCAAAGAGCAGCTGCAAGGGGAAACCGAAAGCAGGAAGGAAGGAAGCGCAAGCACAACAATCCGATTCCAACCCAAGCTGGTTTCGGATTATTGTTGTTTTTGAGGACCCTCCGAAGGTCAGATCACTCAGAAATCCTCTGCTGTGGCGCCTGATTCCGCACTGAACTCTAGAGTATGGGCGCCAATTTCAAAATGAGGAAAAAATAAACAAAAACAAAATAAAACAAAGCTCGGCAGTGGCGGTTCGGATCCATAGACATGAGCAGGCGAGCAGTCAAGAGCAAAGCAAGCAAGGTTTGTAGGTTAAGCGACAGGAGGTCAAGCGAGCAAGCCAGAGAGCAACAGAGAGGTACTGTACTGTACAGCTGTACTGTAAAGCAAGTCTCGAGAGTACAGTGCAGTAGACATCAATTTGACCGATAGCGTGCTCCAACATCGACGTTCGTTCTCTAGAGCGGAGAGCGGACGGTTGTTGACACTTGTTCACCGAATTTCCCAGACAGTACAGAACCATGCGCACGAGGTGAGCAGCGGCACTTTCACACTACTGTTCAGTACGTTAGTATTGATAAACAGGTTAGACAAGTTAGAGTTGCGCGAGGCACAGAGTGTGGCGATTGGGCGCTTAATTGCATTTTCTAGATTGAACCTTGTCTGCGCTTCTCCCCGAACCATGCTGAGACCGAGGCGCGATGCGCTCCGGCTGGCAAGGCTGAGAGACGGACCCCGCTGATCACCGTCGTCGTCGTGGCAGAGTCGACCGTGGTGGCCACCAGCCTTGGAACACATTTCATTCACGCGCCTGCGGGACGATCTTCTCGAGGTTCGAAAAGAAGACAAAAGCATGCACGAACTTGCATATTGTGCAGCCTGCAATGCCAGGAAGAGACGCCACTCGCATCGGGCCTTCCCGCAGGCTGGACTTTTTGAGAACCTCGCCGCAAGCAAGACGCCTTGATGCGGTTTGTCGTCTCATCATCAGCATCATCCAAGTGACCAGAAGGAGCTGTCTCGTGTCCATATCTTCGGAAGAGACCTGGGTCCGAATTCGTCGCTATCACCACCCATAATCAGGCTCAAGAAAGCTCTGCAACCTCCGAAGAACCCCTTTGCATCAAGGTTGGCTTCCGACAAGCGAGGGCCTTTCCGCTGATGCATGGACGAGTTTTCACGCAGGATGTTAGACTCATCAGCAGCCTCTGCAATGTCACGCTGACAAATCCAAATTTTGGAGCGTCAAAAAAAAAAAGGTTGGATTCAGCCGAGAAGAAGCTCGCTCGCTCTCTTTTGACTTGGTGGAAATTTTTCGACCATTTGACGCTCTCCTCGTCTTGGCTACAACACTCCGTATCGACAGCAGTAGTCGTCCCATCTCGAGTCTCTTCCCCCCTTATCGTTCGGTCCTAGCATCTCGCAAACGAGACCGACAACAAAGACAAGCCAAGGCGCCACCAGCTAGCAGCCACCCATACGTACGTCTCGTCCTCTGACAAAGCACTTCTTCCACCACGCTCAACCCACTAGACGACGGCAGATCCGATTGGCAGGAGGTTATCACTGGCTTGAACCAGCAAGATGGCATCTGCATCGGCTACTCCGGAGCTCTCTCAGCCATCGACGCTGCTGACACATCCTACGCCAGCTGCTGCTGACTTGGCTCGTCACGCTACGCTCCCGGCCACCACCTTCTCCACCACAAAGACGTCCACCATCTCTGTCGGTGCAGCCTACAAACTCTCTTCCGACGCTCGAACCTTGCGTCGATTGAAAGGAACACTACCCATTCTCGTTGCCGGTCACGCGCTCAACCTCGTCAACCCTCAGAGCCAGACTCCCATTCAGAGCTTCACCCTCTCGTCGGCAGAAATCGCCTCTTCCGCACCGCTCACCCTTCTTCGCTCGCTCAGTGGAGGACGCTCCCTCCGCACCACTTATGTCGCAATCGAATCACATACTCGGACCAAGTCGGGTCGCGCTGTTGTCGTTGCTACACATCATCTCTGCGCTTACGTTGAGGAGCTCTCACCAAAGGGCAAAGAGAGCGCGGAGGTTCAGGTCAAGAAAGAGTTGCTCTCCGTGCCCAAACCCGTTCGTCTCATCCACGCCCTCGGCGACGGACGCCTCGTGCTGACGCATCCCGATGATAGTCTCACTGTCGTTTCTTCCTCACCCGTCACACATGACGACCAAGCTTTGGTCCAGCAAGCCGCCACCTCCTTCCAAGTCGTAAACACCATCGATGCCACTCAATCGCTTGGCCAACCACGCTGCCACTTTTACGCCAACCTCCTCGACGCGACATCTGCCAAAGGTCTCATCTCTGGAAGCTCTCGAATCGAACAAGCAGCTCTGGTTGGCTTGCGCGTTGCAGTCACCTCTGACGAAAAGTCGTCCGCCAACGCTCAAGACGACGCCGGCAAGAAGAAGAAGCGATCCAAGCGATCCAAAAAGACCACCAACGACGCCGATGACGACGATGCGCATGCAGTCGACAGCTCGCTGCCTGCAGTGCATACTCCGACTGGTGCCCTCATACTCGAGCTCACCGCTTTCGTCAAGAGCTTCGACGGTGCCTCGGACGACTCTGTCTCTACAGTCAAGCTTGGCAGCATCCAAGTGCCTGGCGACATCCATGCTAGGCACGTTCTCGACGTCCAACTGCATCCCGATGGTCGACTTGTCGTCCTCACCTTTGACGGCGTCCTCACCTCGATGAACCTCGCAACAACCGCAAGCAGCGAGCCTCGTCTCCTCAACGTCAACACCAGCACCCTCGATGCCTTGGCACATGCAAGCGGCTCGCGTCCCTCGTCATCCTCATCCGCTTCCCCCTCCTGCTGTTTGCTCCTCAGTCGAGATCACGCTCTGATTGTGGGTGTAACCCGAGCCACGCCAGCCACCGCCGACAAGGAGCGTGTGGTTGCCCTCATCGTCGATCTCGAACTCAACGCCGTGCTCAAACAGATCGACTGGGCCGTTCCGTTCCTTCCTGCATCCAGCGCCACTGCATCTACCAACGGCTTGCTTCAGCGCATGACCACCATCTCGGCATCGCGCATCGCCGGCTCCACCAGCGTCATCACTCTAGGTCCTCCCACCGTCTCGTCTCGCGGTTCCAGTTCCACCGAAAAGGCAGACGCTCTGGAACAGCTTCATCAGCGCAGGCTCTGCGTTCTTTCGGTACCATTCGTTGCACCCGAAATGAGCGTGCTCCGCGATGCTCTCGGCAAAGGCGAGCTCACAGCTCGATGGATTCGTACTGCCGACGATCATCTCGCAGAGGCTGCAAATGGAGATGCAGAAACCGATGCGACCCGAACAGAGCTGCTCGAACAGATTAAGAAGCTCGCTCAGGGCAGTGGCAAGGCTTCAAGCAAGGGTGCCGAGATCAACTCGATCCTCTCTGCTTGGATTGATGCTGCGACGGCGGACGGATGCATGCTCGAGACTCTGACGGCCCACGAAGCAGACACTTTGTTCTACCGTGAGCTGCTCGACCTCGTTCTTCCCGCTCCTTATCAACGCACTGGCAGCAACAAGAGCAACAGCGCTGCTGTGTCCACTTTCTTGCCGCGAGCCGCCGTGCACACTCTGCTCAAAGATGCTCGCGTCCATCCTTCGATCTTTGCAACCTTGACGCCTTCCAACGCTACAGCCGCGCCTGCCCGCAGCGGGTCGGTGCAGGCCAACGGAGGCGGTCTCACCGAGTTCTGGTCGAGGCTGGGAGCGTGGAACGATGCACAGCTGGTGCGTGCAGCTCTCAAGCGCATGCCCGATATTGGTGAAGACACTTTTGCTTCGCTTTTCATCTCTGCGCTACGGGGATTGCTTCAGAGTCGTCAGTCAGGCGATGGTGGCAGCTCGAAAGCTGCTCGACCTTTCATGGCGTTGTTGGCTCAAATGGTTCAGCTGCGCGTTTCGAGACCTGCCCTCCGAAGTGCTCTCAAAATACAGCTGCGCGACGACGTGGATCAGGTCATGGCGCTGTTGCAGCTGTGCAATGTATGGCTGAGTCAGACGATCCAGCTTCCGTTGTCGGGTCAAGGCGACAAGCGGGCCGCCACGGATGATTTCGGAATGACTGCATCTGGCAAAGCTCCAGCGGATGCGGTGATGGCGCTGGCCAACGATGTGCTGGACACCTTCTTCCCTCTGCTTCTGGCTACACGTCGATCGCATGCTACGGTGCAGTCGCTGTCTCGAACCATTTCGCGCTACCTGCAGCTCATGTCGACGCTGAGATTGCTCAATGCACCTCTCTCGGCCTTTGCAAAGCTGCAACAGGAAAACCAGATGCTTGCACTGACCGCTGCCAAGAACAGCAAGCCGACGGCGCAGGGCACTACGCTTTCGGCCAGCGGTGCTGTAGCGTCGGCAGGGAATGCCAAGGTGAATACCAGCAGCAAGACGGATGCTGCGGCTCGAGCGGAAATGGGCGGAGGACTGGGTCTCAAGTTGGGTACGCAGGGCGAGGCCAAGACCAGACGTCTGCAGTTGCTCGAACAGAGTATGTTGGTAGGAGACTACAGCTTTGAGCGTCTCGAGATCTAAGCCTCGGCTGCGATTGTGGCGAGCGGCCGTTAATTCAACGTCGATAGCATAAAAATGTATGTATCAATATCGTTCTTCTTCATTCTCACCTTACGAGGTGAATCTTGCAACTTGAGTTGAGACAGCAGAGACGATCTGTGAGATGAATAGCTGAGCCACCTTCAAGTCAAATCGGCGATCATGAATGTTCGGAAGCCTGTCTAGCGATGCAGGGGAAGGGGCGGGAAAGAAAGGCCAACACATTTTGTATTGTCGCACGTGTGTGTCCGGCGAGCTTGATGATTGGAGAAGCAGTCTTGTGGCGAGTCGAGAGGATGACGATGAGAGTGAGAGCCAAGACTTTTTGCCAAGAGATCTTTTCTTTCTTATCGAAAAATATAAAAAGAATTTGAGTTAAGAAAGAAGGTTCCGACCCTTTGTAAAGGCGTAACACAGCCTCGATTCGAGAAAAGCCTTCTTACGAACAACTGGTGGGAGACTGTTCTATACTGTAGCTCTTTTGCTGTGCTCACCTAACGCAAGACGCAAGATTCTCTCGGTTTGTCCATTACGAAGGCATTGGTGCACCTTTGAACGCAATATGGGGCCAAGTTGAAAAGCATGGATCGAATCAGGCGGTGGTGCAAGCCTCAACGACTGATAACGAAGGCCAGAGTTGGTTGTCTGCGACCCAGTATGCACACGTGGTCCGTCAATCAAGAGCATCAAGTCGCTGTCGAGGAAAACAGATGCGCCAATGCGTTGACAAGGGTCAAGGGTGACTGCGATCCATATCGAGCATAGCGAGCGTTATTGGACGCGGTGACCCTGCAGCTTTTTGGGAACAAGGCGGGTCCAAAAATAACCTTGAGCCAATGTGATTGCTCAACCGAATCTGTGTCTCTCCGCATCAAAGCTTGGCATGCATACAGTACAGTACTGTACAGTACAAGCTTGCGAGCATCCGCTGAAAAGGGCAGCAAAGGAACCAGAAAAAGGAAAGGTCTTCGTGTCTCGGTCTTCATGGCTTGAACACAGCCATCCGCGCCTTGAACAAACGTGTCAGAGTGGTCTCGAGTCCTTATGGGCTGTGTGTGTGTGTGTGCGCGTGCCTGGCTTTGATCTTGATCTTGCCTTGTCTGCCTTGCCTATGGTTCCAAAAGAATTCCACACTCCGCCGCCCTTTTGGACGTCTTGGCATTTCTCGCGTTCGAGGCTACACTGCTTACTGCTTTGCACGTTCCTCTTCCTTTGGTTGAGTTTCAGTTTAGATTCTGTCAGTCACGCGAACAAACACTTTGGCGCGCATCCATCCACTTTCTTTTCCCTCATGCTGTGTAGCGTGGCGTAGCGTGGCGTAGCGTCGTGTAGCTCAACTCGACCCGTTGCTGCGCCTCGTTCATTTGCCTCATGGCATCATCTCGGGAAAAAGTGTATATAGAGTCTATTAGCCATCCACGTTGGATCCTCCTCTCTTTCCTCCTTGGACATCTTCCAACAGCATCTCGCTCCGCTTCGTTTCCACTTCTTCTGGACATTGCGGACGATCCCATTACCATCCTGTGACTCCTTTTCCGATTCTTCTCGCGCCCACCTCGGAACATGGCCAACTGAATCTCTAGCCTACCGCGCCACAAAGCACGCTCAACAGCGCCAACCCTCGACCGCAGCGGCCAAGGCTGAGGCCGCAGAACACATCCATCTCCTTGGATCGCGTAATAGCGCACCGCCCCCACTTTTCTTTCTTTGACCACATCAAAACAAGTAGTCAGTTCCAATCATGTCTTCCGTTTTGGAAAAGCAGCCCGACTCGTCCGTCGCGGCCGCCGGGCAGGTCGCCTCCCAAGAGCCCGCTCCTACGGGCTTCTTTGGCGGTCTCAAGCACAAACTCAAGGGCGTCACCCGATCCGGCCGTCGTGAAGCCCAAGCAAAGGCGCTCGCAGCCGAACTCGAACGTCAGCGCAATGTCGACCCTCGTCCCTTCCCCTTCAGGCCCATCGAGCTTGCCGACTTGCTCGACCCCAAGAGCGTCGAAAAGCTGCGCGACATGGGCGGTGTCAAGGGTGTCCTCGCTGCTCTCGGCACCGACGAGCACCGCGGTCTCGATCTCGGAGGTACCAAGACCATCGAGGCAGGTGCCGGTGCTGGCCCTCATGACATTGAGAGCGCTCCCGCTGCTGCTACTCAGGCCACCAAAGACCGTGACCCTAACTTCATCGATGCTAGCGAGGAGGACCGCGTTCGCGTCTACGGCAACAACGTTCTTCCCGAACGCAAATCCAACTCGCTACTTCTTCTCATGTGGCTCGCTCTTCAGGACAAGATCCTTATCCTGCTTTGCGTCGCCGCTGTCGTCTCTCTTGCTCTCGGTATCTACACCAGCACTCTGCCCCCCGAAAAGGTTGCCTGCGTCGTCGATGGCGTCGAAACCCTGTGCGAATCCGTCCACATTGACTGGGTCGAAGGTCTTGCTATTCTCATCGCCATCATCATCGTCGATCTCGTCGGTTCCGTCAACGACTACCAAAAGGAGCGCCAGTTCAAGAAGCTCAACGCAAAAAAGGAGCAGCGCGACGTCAAGGTCCTTCGTCAGGGCAAGCCCGCCCTCATGTCTGTTTATGGCGTTGTTGTCGGAGACATTCTCCAGCTTGAACCTGGTGAGATCGTTCCCTGTGACGGCATCTTTCTCCGTGGTCACAATGTCAAGTGCGACGAGTCTGGCGCTACGGGCGAATCCGACATGATTCGCAAGGTTACCTACGACGAATGCATCGCCGACCTCGAAGAGGCTCGCCGCAACAACACAAAGCCCAAGAACCGCGACTGCTTCCTCATCTCTGGCTCCAAGGTGCTCGAAGGCGTTGGAGAGTACGTCGTCATCGCTGTCGGTCCTACCAGCTTCAACGGCAAGCTCATGCTCTCGCTCCGTAGCGATGCCGAAGACACGCCTCTTCAGTCTAAGCTCAACCGTCTCGCCGATTTGATTGCCTGGCTCGGTTCCACCGCCGGTATCGTTCTCTTCACCGCGCTCATGATCCGCTTCTTCGTCGGCCTCGCTCGCCATCCCGACCGTCCGTCGAGCGAAAAGGCCGAGGACTTTATCAACATCCTCATCATCGCCGTTACCGTCGTCGTCGTCGCCGTGCCTGAAGGTCTCCCTCTTGCCGTCACGCTTGCTCTGGCCTTTGCCACCAAGCGCATGACCAACATGAACCTCCTCGTGCGTCTGCTCGGCGCCTGTGAGACCATGGCCAACGCCAGTGTCGTCTGCACGGATAAGACCGGTACCTTGACGCAAAACGAGATGAGCGTCGTCGCTGGTAGCATCGGCGTCAACTTTAAATTTGCCGACCGCCTCGAGGCCAACCGCAAGCGGGTCGAGACCGAGCACGATTCCGCCTCTGCTTCCGAGACTCGGATCGTCGAACAGGTTCAACTCAACCAGTCGATCAGCACTGCGCTTCAGCGACTTCTCAACGACAGCATCGCCATCAACTCGACCGCCTTCGAGGAGTCCGAGGAGGACGCCGACGCCAAGGACGAGAATGCCAACCCCGTCGTCGCCATCAAGAAGCACGGACTTTCGGGACTCTTCAAGTGGAAATCCAGCAAGAAGGCTGCCACCGAGGAAAAGAAGAAGGAAGGCGGCTTTGTCGGCTCCAAGACCGAGACGGCTCTGCTCAAGATGGCCAAGGAACTCCAATGGGAAGACTACCGAGCATCGCGGGAGCGCGCTGAAGTGGTTCAGATGATCCCCTTCAGCTCCGAACGCAAGGCCATGGGTGTGGTCGTCAAGCGTCCCGAAGGCGGTTTCCGCATCTACCTCAAGGGTGCCAGTGAGGTGCTCACGCGTCTCTGCACCCGCCACGTCGAAGTCAACGGAATGGGCACAGATGACGTTCAGATTGAGCAGCTCGACGCTGCTAAGCTCGAAAAAGTTAACTCCACCATCACCGGTTTTGCCAACCAGACTCTCCGAACGCTTGCTCTTGTCTACCGTGATCTCGAATCCTTTCCTCCTAAGGATGCCAACTTCGACGAATCTGGTGAGGTTGAATACGCCTCGCTCGCTCAGGATCTGACGTTGGTCGCTATCGCTGCTATCGAGGACCCTCTTCGACCGGGTGTCACGGACGCTGTCGAGGCGTGTCGACGTGCCGGTGTGCAGGTCAAGATGTGCACGGGTGACAACGTTCTCACTGCCAAATCGATTGCTACGCAGTGTGGTATCTACACACCTGGCGGTATCGTCATGGAAGGCCCCGTGTTCCGAAAGCTCAGCCGTACGGATATGATGGAAGTCGTGCCTAAATTGCAGGTTCTCGCTCGATCGTCGCCCGAGGACAAGAAGATCCTCGTCGAGACGCTAAAGGGTCTCGGTGAGGTCGTCGGTGTCACCGGTGACGGAACCAACGACGGTCCTGCGCTCAAGACGGCCAACGTCGGTTTCTCGATGGGCATCGCTGGTACCGAGGTGGCCAAGGAGGCTTCCGACATTATTCTGATGGACGACAACTTTGCTTCCATCGTCAGTGCGATCATGTGGGGTCGCTGTGTCAACGACGCCGTGCGCAAGTTTTTGCAGTTCCAGCTTTCGGTCAACATTTCGGCGGTAATTGTTACCTTTGTTACGGCGGTTGCATCGGAAGAGGGCACTTCGGCGCTCAAGGCGGTGCAGTTGCTGTGGATCAACCTGATCATGGACACGCTTGCGGCTCTTGCGCTCGCAACCGACCCTGCTACGCCGGAGCTGCTCGACCGAAAGCCGGACCGTCGCTCTGCTCCCCTGATCTCGACCGACATGTGGAAGATGATCGTCGGTCAGTCGATTTACCAGTTTGCGGTGATTTTGGTGCTCAACTTTGCCGGCAAGTCGATCCTCAACATGGCCACCGGTACGCCTTATCAGCAGGAACGCAGCGACACGGAACTCTCGGCGATCGTCTTCAACACCTTTGTATGGTGCCAGCTGTTCAACCAGGTTAACTCGCGTTCGCTGACGCGCAAGCTCAACATCTTTAGCAACTTGCACAAGAACCCGTGGTTCCTGGGCATCATGGCGATCGAGATTGGGTTCCAGGTGCTGATCATGTTTGTTGGTGGCGCGGCGTTTTCGGTGATTCCTCTGACTGGACGGGATTGGGCAGTATCGATTGTGGTGGGTGCCGTTTCGTGGCCTTTGGCTGTTTTGATCCGACTGATCCCCACACAGCCGATCGAGGAGTTCCTGATCAAGTACAGGCTCATGTCGGATCCCAATGCTCTACCGGCTCCTGTCAACGAGGCCGGTTCGGAAGACGAAAAGGGAGTGCGCGCACGCACTTTCTCCGAATGGCTTCCTGCAGTCGGACAGGTCGGAGAGCAGCTCAACTCGTTCCGCAGCATTCGTGGTGGACGTCTGCGAGCCACTCCGCGAATCTACGAGTCGCGACAACACCAACTCGAGTCGGCCAACTTCCACCACCAAAGCATTCTCGCTATGGTGCCTGGTTTCGTGGTTGCCAGTATCGGCGGCAATTGGAGGTCGCCACCTTCCGAGGACGGTAGCGATGGCAAACAGAGCAAGACCAAGCCGAGCCAGCCAACGCAGCCGGTATCGAACGAGACGCCGGTGGACACGGTGGCGTTGTTCAAGCAGGGCAAAATCACCTTCCACCCGGAAACGAAGGACGACGATGATCTGCTGAGGAGGCTCAAGAGTGGAGTATGAGGAGGAGCCAAAGGATATACCCTGTGAATTAGTGTAAATATGTGTATATACTCTGTATGTGTTTGTTGTCGCTGGGCGGGCGATGGTTTGTAAATATGAATTCGTGGAAGAAGTACATGATTGAACGGTGTAGTGCAGGCTCGTCTCTGTATACTTATACAAGCGCGCGTGTGTGTATGTGTAGAACGAGAGGGTTGGACGCTAAGCTGCATTGTCTGATGAGGAGCAGGGACGTTTGACAGCGGCGGTGAGAGCTGTCAAAGCGTAAGCACGGACGCCCACAGGAAATTCAGTCGTTCTTTTCTCCACCTTTTCGAGATCTTTCACCCTTGCTCGCCCATCATCGACCATCATCGTCACCTGCGTAAACAACCACAAAGATGGCGTCACCACCACCAACGCCACCGCTGGCACCATCGTCGGCGCTCAACCCACCACCCCTCCTCTCGGCTGCCCAGCATCCGGCATTCGGCGATTCACTCCGCCGTCGTCAGCCGCGTCGATCGTCCCACTCTTCGCACGGTTCGCACGATTCTCACGGCTCGGATTCTTCGCACTCTTCGCACTCCTCCTATGCTGCAAGGCATCCAGAACGGGTGCCGCAGAAGGCGGCGTCGCCGAACAAGGCGTTCCTGAGCGTGCTGGGCTTGCTGTCGTTGGTGCTGGTGTATACATTGGTCGGAGTGTGGTTGTTTGTCAAAGGGTTTCTGCTCACTCGGCATCAACTGACGCGAGTCAACGAGTGCAGTAGGATGGTGCAGGGAGGCTGGTCGAGGAGCCCTCCGGAGAGATCGGATGATGCCTCGCTGTTCAAGTGGGCCGAGGCTGCGTTAGGAGAGGCGGAATGCAAGTTGACGCCGACACATAGCAAGGCGGTGGTGCTGATTGTCGATGCGTTGCGGTACGATTTCATTGCTCCTTCACCACCGCCGTCGGCTCAAGGCGAGAGCGAGTGGACACCAAACTCTCACTACCACAACGTCCTCACCCTACCAGCACACCTGACTGCAGACCACGGCATCCCAGCGTTCGCAGACAAGCCTGGCCCGGCATCTTTTGTAGCCCATTTTACAGCCGATCCACCCACCACCACGCTACAGCGCTTAAAGGGGCTGACGACGGGAACGCTGCCTACGTTCGTCGAAGCAGGCGCCAATTTCGGCTCAGCAGGCACAGGCGTAGGGCAGGTGAATGAGGATAACTGGATCGCGCAGTTCAAGCGATCTATTGCCTCTCCTGACGATGCGACGGGTCGAGCAGGTTTGGTCTTTGCAGGCGACGATACATGGTCTACCGTCTTCCCCAACCTGTTTGACAACGATACCATGTGGACGTACGACTCGTTCAACGTCGAAGATCTCGATACGGTCGACCGCGGCGTCGAGTCGAAGCTCTTACCTTTTCTTCAGCGCGACCATCCTGAACGCGTAGCAGGCGTCCACGATTCGTGGAGGCTGCTCGTCGGACACACGTTGGGCGTAGACCACGTGGGTCATCGATTCGGTGCAAGCCATCCAAAGATGAAGGTGAAACTCGAAGAGATGCAGCTTTTGCTCAGCAACATTACCGAGGCGGTCGACGATGATACGCTGGTAGTTGTGCTAGGCGACCACGGGATGGACGAGAGGGGCGATCATGGTGGCGATGCGGAGCTGGAGGTGGGTGCTGGGCTGTGGATCTACTCGAAGAGCGGGTTTGGCTACACGGGTCGATCGAAACACTTGCGTATGGATCCCGCAGAGTACATCTCAACGTCTTTCGTCGACAAGGTCTTACCAGCCAAGATTCCGTTCAGCCCGCTTCCTTCTCCTCCGTACCCATCCGAGGGCCATCGAAGCATCCCCCAAATCGACCTGGTGCCCACCCTCTCGATCCTCCTCGGTTTGCCCGTACCGTACAACAATCTGGGCAGCATCATTCCGGAGCTCTTCCCACACCCGGAAGCCTTGCTCCGAGCTCTGCGGATCACCGCTATGCAGATGCGAACCTACGTTACCGCCTACTCGGAACGGTCGCCGGATTTGGCGGGGTTCAAGCCGGAGTTTGACCAAGTGTGGTTGCAGGCAGTGAGGGCGGATGCGGAGTTGGCCGAGTTGCAGCAAGGCGGTGGTGGAAAGCGACAACAGGAGGCGGTGGAGGAGGCGTGGAGGAAGGCTGCCCAGGCGTACCATGCGTTCAACAGGGTGAGTCTGGTGAGGGCGAGGGAGACGTGGGCGCAATTTGAGATGGTCAAGGTGTGGATTGGGTTGGCGGTGTTGGCGTTGGCGATGGGGTGTGCGTGGGTGGTGAGGAGGGGGGCGGTGGACGGGTTGGTTGGGAGGCTGCCTGTGGTTGGTGCTGATACGCAGGTTGGAGGTGTGGAGGTGAGGAGGAGCAGGACGGCGCAAGAGCTGGTCGATGTGGTTTGGCAGGCGATCTCTCGGCCCATGGTCGTTGGCTCTGTGGTGGGGATGGGTTTGCACTTTTCCAGCTCGCTGCCATTGCCTCGGATCGTAGCGTCCGTTCTGCAACCATTGACGCTGGTCGACAGCCTTCTATCGGGCGCTGTCCTGGCATCACAACTCTCACTGCTTGCGACACATCTTGCATCCGCCCTTCGACGGTCTTGCCAGCACGCACAGCGAGACGCAGTTCCAGCCACTACGCGCTTCCTCAACTCGGCAGGATGGATCCTCGTCCTCATCCATTCGGCGCTGTTCGCCTCCAACTCGTTGCTCATCTTTGAGGATCGATTTGTGCTTCTGGCACTCGCGTCGCTGCTTCTGGCTCGAGGCCTGCTTCTGGTCGGTTGTTTAACCACTACGGTTTTCAAGTTTCGCGCCGCGGTGCTGACGTGTGTTGGCCTGCTGCTCGTGCGTCTAGCCGCCATCCCGCGGGTGTGCAGAGAAGAACAAGGTGCGCACTGCACCAATACGTTTTTCTCGTCGACCTCCAACACGGCGCTCAACAGTCCGTACACCATTGCGCTGTGCTACGTGTTGGCCTACATCCTCCCTTCGCTCATTGCGTGGTTTTTGCAGCAGAACAAGAGCTTTGTCGGCCTTGCGCCCGTGTTTTTCAAGTGGGTCGTCCGGCCGACGCTCATGTCCGGGGCCGGGATGTGGGCGTTGGACTACGCGATACCTCTGCCTGCGTTGAGCACATGGAGGGGCACCCTGGAGGTGGTGAAGCAGTGGACGGTCAAGGTGGATCTGGTTGTGCTGGGCGTGGTGGCGGTGGTGTTTTGGGTGTTTGCGCCGCTGTGTTTGGGTGTCAAGCAGGGTGCGGATGGCAAGGTGATGATCGAAGGGTATGGGAATAGTTTTGGCAGCAGCTGGGTGTTGTTGATGGCGATCGTGGTGGGTTTGGTGTGGACGGTGACGCAGCCGAGTGGACAGGTGGCGTTGGGGTTGGGGTGGGTGGTGGGGATGGTGGGTGTGGTATTGGGCGAGGCGGAGAGGCGGGCGGTGGTGTTGTCGAGGCAGAGAGCGGCAGGCAAGGCTACCGAAACCAACAATGGTCCGCCAGCAACGGTGGCGACGTCGACAGCGCCGATCCACCTCTCGTCGACCGAAATCGGCTTCTTCAACCTGCTCTCGCACCTCGTCTTCTTCTCGTCCGGCCACCAAGCCACGTTTTCATCCATTCAATGGCGGGTCGCCTTCCTCACCTCGCCTACCCTCACCTATCCACTCTCACCCGTGCTCGTCCTGCTCAACTCGTTCGGACACCTTACGCTCCTTGCCAGCCTCTTTACCGTTCTGGCCCTACTCTGGTCGCTCTCGCCCCTACCGCGCGGCTCGGGACGTCGGATGCCGCTCCCGCGCCAACTCGTGTCTGCGCTGTTGGGTGTGGCGCTGTACAACCTCGCGCTGCTGTGCAGTTTGGCCGCGTTGAGCGGGTTGGTGTTCCAGCGCCATCTGATGCTGTTTAAAGTGTGGACGCCGAGGTTGTTGATGGCGGTGGTGGGCGGGGTGGGAGGGCAGTTGGTGGGGTTGGCGGTGGCGGTGGCGGCTTGGCAGGTGGCCAATAAGGTCGGGGATGTGTTTGGGAGTGAGTTTGAGTGAGACCTTGACACGCAGAGGGGAAGAGAAAGGAAAGCAAGTACAATTTGTAGAAAGATTACACAAAGCATAGGATGGCATGGTTTCGAACGAAAAGAATGTGTAGGCAGGTCGAGGAAACGACCTTGAAGGACCAAAGCTGATACAAGTGAGAACGAGACGGGGGGCGACACCTTTTTCTAAACCTCGCTCTTACTGCGCCCTACTCTCCTCATACGCCTCCATCACCTTTTGCGCGCTCGCACTCTGACCGCCGTACTCGGTCGATGCGGTGGTCGGCTGCAACTCGTGTGCATTGCCCCGCTTATACTCATCGCCACTGGTGGTGGGATAATCGTATCCGTCAGTCACCACATTGTCCAGGCTTTCACTTCGCCAGTTGAGACCGGTAAAGAGCGCAGCGATGACGGCGATGGGGATGGCGATGAGGGCCATGTAGAATGCAGGTCCCGGTAGGGTTTTTGGGTTGTCCGAGACCTTTTTCATCTGACGCTGAACATAGACGAACAGGGCGATATCGATGGCAAAGGCGATGAGGGCCAGGAGCGCGGCGATCGAGTTGACGATCAAAGCGGCTAGACGTACGACTTGTTTGGGAATCGCCGTCAAGACCAAGCCGATCAGCGCGGCTACAAACGCAACCACATGCACCGCCAACCCCCTCGTCCAACTGCTTCCTATCACCACTTGATCCCTCGCCGCTTCGGCAGTGGTGTTGGGATTGATGCCAAACTTGACACTGTAGCCGTGCGAGTGCTTGAAACACGCATAGTTGCTCGTGCCGTTCAAGGCGGAACAGTAACCCCAAGTACCGAGCTTGACTCCGCCGATAAGACGTTTCTCGTTGGACCCGGGTGAAAGATCGACAATACCGCCGAGATTGGTACTACGCACAAAGTCGAACGGCGTCGAATCGGATAACGTCGTAGGCGTCGAGATGGTCACCAGTACCAGCAGCACCATCGATACAAACGAGACGGCGAGCGCCGGGATTAGGTAGCGTTTCGTCATGCTTTGCTTTCTGTTTTTGTTGTTGTTGTCAAAGGCACGGTGCCAGAGTTACGATGATGGGGGGGGGGGGCAAGGGTGTGGTGGCGGTACTACGATGGTGATGTGGTTAAAAGACAAACCAATGTCAAAGCAATGTTTCTCCCACTCTTGAGGGTTGACGAGTCGACGGCTTTGAAAACTCGCAAAAAGAACAAGAACAACACACAAAGCGGCGCATTCCACACACACACACACACACACACACACACTTTCTCTCTCTCTCTCTCTCTCTCTGTGCATAACTCGCCGCGTCCCGTTGGATGCCAAGCGTAGAAATTTGGGAGAAGGCCAAATTTAGAGCGCGTTGGTTACATGCCCCCCCAAAGCCCCGAAAATAGATTTTATTTTTGTTTTGCGGCTGCACGACAAAGAAACGTGCATGTTTTGCTTTTCGGAGCAATTTCCGGACGGCATGTCAACTGTTCGCAAGCGACGAGGCGAAACGAGGATATCGGGAGATTTGAAATCGGGGTTCGATTACGTTCTGACTCTCTGTCTCTGTCGGGATACAAGTGAATCTGGAACTGCAGCAGCCGACACTTTTGGAAAGCCCATAGCTCAGAGCGAGAGATTCGTTCCCCCACAGCAGCAACAGGGGGAGGAACAACAGTCAAGGAAAGAGCCCTTGAGCTCAAGACAAAAAACTCATCAACTCGTCAGCCCCCCCCCCCCCTTTTCTTGCTCAACGACAACGATCCTCGCAGCAACATGCTATGCTAACAGTTCTTCCAACGCAACGCAACGCAACCACCCTCCATCGCCGCTCCTTTTAAATCCTCACCGCAGCATTGGCCCTGTTGACCGTCGCCATCCGGTGCTGCTCCTCCTTCTTGGCAATCGCGCCACTCGTCCCTTCGACTACCGCAAGCAACTCGGCGGCCAACCTCTTCTCCAACTCCCTATCCGGACGTTTCTGGCTCGCATCGATGATCCACGTCAATGCCTTTCTCTTCGACTGGCGCTGCGTCAGCGCCACGGGCACCTGTAGACTCTTGCCGCCCTGCTTCTTGCTCTGCAGCTTGACGAGCGGTGCGGTTCGGGCGATGGCGTCTTGAAGCAGCGGGAGAGGGTTCGAGTTGGTCACGTTGGCAATGATCGACAGCGTCCGGGTGGTGAACCGTTGAGCTTGGGCTTTTTTGCCGTCCTTCATGAGGAGGTTGGTGAGCAACTCGAGCGTCGGATCGGTTTTCGGCGGAAGCGTCGACGCAGAGTAGATCGGTCCGCTGCTCGAATCGTGTACCTCGGACAAGGAGGGCGTGCAAGGCGTCGTTATCGCTGCCGCTGCCGAGCCGCTCGGCGCACTGCTCTCCACGGCCTCGCCCGAAGAAGCCACATCCCGAGCCAGGCTATCCAACACTCCCATAGCCGAATCGATCGCATCCCGTTGAGTTTTACCTCCTGAAGATCGCCCAACGCCCAAGTTTTCCTCTTTGCCAAGTTGCGACGATGACAGCTGTCCCGCGCTTGTCGGTCCCACCGCCGACCGTGGTCGATGATCGCGTGCCGGTGAGGCGTCGTTTTTGTTATCCGCAATAGATCGGGTTGATGATGTCGAGAACGCCAGAGCTACTGCCTTGGATGGCCCTGCAACGCATCCAGCCGGGACGACGGTCCGTGCTACCGCTGTACGAAGGAGCGATGCCATTTTGTGTTCGCTGCTAACTCTGCTGATCCGTGATCGAAAAAGAACACTTGCTGCAAGTGCGACTGCTGTGACTGTAGTGTCAAGAGAAGTCCGTCCCGTGGCTTGCAATGCGGAATCTGGTGATCGGATGCGATCAACAAGTCGAGAATGATGGTAGATGAAACGCTTCTGATGGACGTTGCGAAGAAAGCATGGGGGAAAAAAAAAAAAGGTCGCTGGTTCACGTGATGTCAGCCAAATCAGAAAAATTGAGTCCTTAAAACAATCGGGCCATAAAAAAATACAGTGTGACAGATCGGGCTACATATACACAATTGGTTCGCACATCTTAAGAAGGGCGATCAAAAGAAACCGAGGAAAAACGATGAGCTGGCTTCTTTCGAGCAGCTTGAACCGCAAAAACGAGCC
The DNA here is from genome assembly GCA_928722295.1 of Ustilago curta. NCBI lineage: Eukaryota > Fungi > Basidiomycota > Ustilaginomycetes > Ustilaginales > Ustilaginaceae > Ustilago > Ustilago curta. The sequence continues at coordinate 152,597 of CAKMXH010000011.1, read as the reverse complement.
CAGAAACGAGAGAGAACGAGGAGCGAGCAAGGTAGCGGTGTGGAATGCTGCGATCAACATCAGAGCTTGCGACGTTTGGCTCCGGGAAGGACCGTGGTACGCGAGCGCGCCTTGGCCTTTGGATCGGCAGACCTGGTCGGCTCTGTGCTGTGCTGTGGCTCGTTGGCGACCGCCGTATCTGCTCCCGCTACCTTGCTGGGAATCCGCCCGTCACCATGCATCATCCGTCCACTCCCTCGAGCAACATTTGTGCTCTCTCCGACCTTCGCCTTCGCCTGCGCTCTTGCCTTGCCCTTACCTCCCTTGACGCTACGAGACTGGTTCGGACTGGCCATGCTCCGCTTGAAGAAGGTAACCCTGTCACGTACGGTCTTGTCCGAAAGCTGCACATCAAGTTTGTCCGTCAGATACTTGGCGAGATCCACAAACGTTTTGCCATCTTTGCCCTTGAAGTTGTCGTCAAGACATGGCAGCAGCGAATCATCCATTTCCTTTGTCCACCTTAGCGTCTTCTTGGTTTCAAGGAGGTCGGTGATGACCTGCTCGTTGACACGACCTTGATCGTCGGTTGCAGCTGCCCCAGCCTCGGCCCAGACCTGCTTGAGTCGACGGTTCCAGTGTTCACGACACTGGGTCGAGTTGCGACCGGACATGAGACGAGCTGCTACAGCCGTCCAGTTGTCCGTGCCCAGATCATGCACCGATTTGATGACCAAGAGGTCTTCTTCGAGCTTCCACGAACCAGTAGTAAGGGCTGGATCGATGGTATTGCGGAAACGGCGATATAGGACTGGCGCTTCTCGCCCCACTTTGCCAAGTATCGATGCGGGACGACCCTCTAAAAGGTTTATATCGGTCATCGGGCTTGACGCATCAAGCAGCGGGGTGATTGAGAGGTTCGGACCGCAAGTAGCGTGTAAAGCCATGAATCGCCAGGCACCTCGAAAGAGCGAGAAGAGCTCCCTTCCGTTTGCATCCTCAGCCGACGTCATGTCAGGCTGATCGCGCTGCACGATGGCGCTGCAATACGCGACGCAGCATGCGTGTGCTGTGCGGCCAGTTCCGAGTTGGTGAGCCACGCTTTGCCAAGGCACTGGAACTCGTGATGCAGGCGGAGGAACAGCGCGTGAAGATTGCGACGCTGCGGAATCCTGCGTTACGCCTCGCATGCGCCCTTCTGGCCGTGACCGTTTAAGGTATTCGGCCAGGTATGGCGTTGCGATGCGGATCAACTGCTCAATCTCGTCTGAGCGCCATGCAGTAGTGTTGACACTCGGCCGAAGATGACCGTACCATCGGGTCTTGACTTGCTCAATGCTGCGACTGGGCACCCGAGCTGCGATGGTTGGCCAGTCCAATCCTCTACCTGAATTTCTCGCTTGACGCGATGAGGATGACGCCGCGGACTGGCTGCAATCAGCGTCCAATTGTTCGGCAAGCTGCAATGCCGACGCTTCATCCATCTTTGCAGCTTGTGCCAATGCATCGCCCTTGAAAGTGGGGTCCATACTCAGTGCAATTGTGTGAGTCTTCATTGCAGCCGCTTTGATCGCCGTCCGAAGCTGAGCGTCCTCGCTCTCCGTCCACTGCCTGGCACCAAGAGCATTGTCGTACTCTACACGCTCGATCGATTGGAGGCGCAATAGTGGGATCTGCTGGATCATAGAAGCTCGAAAGGCACTGGTGGCTGCTGCGTCCTCGGCAGACTTGTGAGTGCGGATGACCTCGAGGGACTGATCTTCGGCATCGACAATGTCGGCTGTGTGGAGCGAGGCAAGCACAGATTTGAGCTCGTCTTGCAACTTGGGGAGAAGTTGGAGAGATCGTTCTAGCGAGCGTTGATGTTGGCTGTTGCGTTTTTGAGCGGTGGAGAGGTGCTTCTTTCGCTGAAGCAGAGTGGCTAGCTCGCGCCGATCAGCTGTGAGAGATGCTAGTGTGGCAGAGATCTGATGATATGGGAGCAAATGGGTACCTTCATCGTCGGGTGCGGATGTTGGTGGCGGCGAGGACGGATGCTCGTATGTGCCATCCGAACTGTGACTAGAGGCAGACGAGCTGGCAGCTACGTCATCGCGACCTTCGTTGTCGTCGTCTTCAGAGGCGATGGATTCGTTGTCGTTGTCGTTATCAGGATGCAGGTGAGTGGAAGTTGAACTAGCTTCGGCCTGCCTTATGAGCTGACGCAGAACCGCCTCTGGATCTGGTACCGGATCGGTCTCAGCCGCACAACCGTCCATGGTGACGGTGCAAGTCGAGCACAGCAGCTCATCGCTCAAAGACGAAGAGGAAAGCGCTTGGCTTGCTGTCGATTGATGAGGGATGAATCGATGGATGGTGGAGCTGATGCAAGTCGAGTCGAGCTTTGAAACTTGATCCACAGCGTTGGACCCTGATGATCGCTAGCAGATCTAACAATTTGGCAAAATCTGCAGAGAGTGACACGCGCAGAGAGACTGCTCAGCTGCATAAACTATCTGAAACGCACAGACTCGTGTGTGTGTGTGTGTGTGTGTGTGTGTGTGTCGATGTGTCGGTGTGACTTTGCGAAGAATCAAAGTCTGTGGCAGCGCAGCACAGTATTTTCCAGCGCCACACAACCACAGTGAAGCCTGCAAGGAGACGCTTCTTCTTTCTGCAGTTGCTGGCGGCGGCCTCTCTCGTCAGTGTCACTCTTGCTTCATCTCCATCACCATCAGACGACCCGGATCAACGGAAAACGCCAACGAGATCTGGAATCCTGGTCTTTCGTCGCTTCAGCTCAACACCACACCCTCGACAGCCGGTGGTGTTGCACCGACTCGATCGATCGAGTGCAACGGCATTCACTGCACCACACAATCTTCCAAGATGCCGCTGGTAGATCCTCGCGAGATGCTCTTGCGGCGTGGCATCCCTATTCCCGCTGCCGCCTCTTTTCACGTCCCTGGCCTCCCAGATCTACATGCCGAGTCTTCTTCCACCGCTCTTGCACATCCGCTTCAGATGTCAGCCGGCTATTTGCCAGCTCGACCCGCAGCAGCTGATGGCGAACCCAAGGATAACGCCCATCTGTTTTTTCTGCTCCTTCGAGCACGCCATGTTCCAGCAAAACGCAAACTCATCATTTGGTTCAACGGTGGTCCAGGCTGTTCTTCCTTTGATGGCGCCATGATGGAAGTCGGCGCTTGGCGGATGGACGGCAAAGGCGGGCTTGTATGGGTTAAAGATGGCGCTAGCTGGAACGAATACGCCGACATCCTCTTCCTCGACCAACCCGTCGGCACTGGCTTCAGTTATGTCAACACCAACTCGTACACCAGCTCGTTGCCGCAGGCTGCCGACGAGGTGGTCCACTTCTTGCAACAGTTTGTCCAGGTGTATCCAGAGTACTCGCGCGATGTCGAGCTTCAATACGGCAGTCAGGGCAGCGGCGTCGATGTCTACCTGGCCGGAGAGAGCTTTGCAGGCCAGTACATCCCTTATACCGCCGATGCCATCGTCAAGGCATCCAAACCGCCAGTTTCCCTCAAAGGCATTGCCATCGGCAACGGCTTTATCGATCCAAAGCATCAGTACGGCACTGAACTAGAGATCATGGTCCAAAAGGGCATCTGGTCCACCTCTTCCGACGACTACAAACGTGTCGCTGAGCTGGTCAAAGCGTGTCACGACGAGCTCGACAAGGGCTCTCAGCGCGAGGTCGGCAAGTGCGAGATGATTTTGCAGACCATCATCTCGAGCACGGTGACCAAACAGCCAGGCACATCCGGCCACACCTGCATCAACATGTACGACGTCCGTCTCACCGACTCTTCACCGGCATGCGGAATGAATTGGCCAACAACCCTTTCGGCCATGTACGACTACCTCCGCCGTCCAGATGTGCGCAAAGCGCTGCACGTCGATGAACGCCACAAACCCGAGGCATGGGTCGAGTGCAACTCCAACGTAGGCTCGGCGATGCGACGCGACACCTCATCACCTCCATCAGTGCAGCTACTGCCTGGCTTGCTCGAAAAGGGGATCAAGGTGATGCTGTTTGCAGGTGAAGAGGATCTCATCTGTAACGCCATTGGTGTACGACGTGCAGCAGAGAATCTCGAGTGGGGCGGCAGCAAAGGGTTCGGCGACGACCATCCTGCGCAAGATTGGTATGTCAACGGAAGCCTGGCTGGCACATGGCGTACAGCTCGAAATCTGACGTATGTCGGCATCAAGGGAGGTAGTCACATGGTGGGCGTGGACAAGCCGATCGAGAGCCACGACATGATGGTACGGTTCATGGGCATCGATTTCATGAAGGTGGCTGGACCCAATGCGCTGATCCCATCTCGTGTAGGCGACGAGCCAGACCGGGTTCTCATCACAGGCGGTGGCGGTGGGATAGCCGAGATCGGCAAGGACGGTTCTCGAGTGATTCCGGGTTCGGGCAAGACAGAAGGAGAGGTGGCAGAGGAGGCGAGATGGAGAGCGTACTATGATGCTGGATCGTTTGCACTTTTGATTCTGCTCATTGTCGTCGGCATTGGGACATGGCTACTGCTGCGCGCACGCAAGAGACGCCGCTTGGACAGGAATCGCATCGGTCGAGGTGGAGCTCTACGTCTGGCGTCGACAACCGAATTCGGTGGTGATTCTGCCCGCACAGCTGGTGGCACAGGCGACGGCGACAATCACGAGCTTGAGCGACTCGTCGGTGGTAAGGCTGCTGAAGACGAAGATGATGTGGAGGGAGCAGGAGAACAAATTTTTGACGTTGGGGAAGATCTGAGTGACAGCAATAGCGACACTGGAATCGGCGTCGACAAAGACAGACGTGCGGGTCCACAACGTTGATACCCTCGTTCGATTCACATTGGCGCAAGGGGATCCGCAATGCAGAGAGGTTTCCAGCCATGGGCATGGCATTTGCATTAGTTTTGTGCATGATCATATCGCATGCGATACACCTCTCTGGCATCGTTGAGCAGATTCAAATCGACCGATTGCAACAACAGGACCTCTCTCTCGTCGTCCACCTCGGCAACGACATTCAACAAGGGTGCACAGATCCTGCTCCTGCCCAATCCAATCAGCGGCGTTTGCAGATCATGATCGTGAGCACCGTTTTGCAGCTGCTCGGCCAACTGCAGTCGGAGTTGCTGGAACGAGTGGGCATCAAGTGTGGGGCCGGAAACGTTGCACATGACCAAGACGGCTTCGAGCTCGACGGCTCTTGCTAGACACAGAGTATCCAACATTCGTGCTTCGGCCTGTGCCGTTGTGTTCCAGAGAAGAGCTTTGGGACCGCCGTCGGAGGCATACCAGCATGTGGGCGCAAAGATGAGATCGGGACCGGGTGCTTGACCGTGCTTGTCGAGGTGCGAGACTTGGTCGGCGGCATAGGGAGGGGAGATCATCTGATAGAATCGAGAAAACCAGGCAAGATCCCAGCAGATGGCCATGGCGGCGCGAAGGCGGGTGCCGCGTTTGGTTTCGATGATGAATGTCGAAGGACCGGCGTGCTGTTCTGGATGTGTCTGCTGGTGTGAGTGGAGGAGAGTTTGTCGTTCTGGATGCCAGAGGTTCTGCTTTGTGTAGCGATGAAGCACCTGTCCGTGACGAGAGATGTAGTAGGAGGTGTTGAAGAGCTCGTTTTCGTGATCTTGTGCGGTGGAATCGAGCTTGTGTTTCTTTGGTGGACGGTGCGGGATCTTGTCGTGGTCGTCGGACTGGAGCGGTGCTGGTGGAGCTTTGGTTTGCAACACAGGATGATCGGCGAGGATATCTGCATGAGGCTGAGTACCCAACTCGACAACAGTGCCTGCTACAATGTCGATATCGTACTTTTGCGCAACATGGATGATGACCTCGATCCACGCCTTTTCATTGCCCTCGGCCTCTTTCTGACCATCCTTGGAGTCGACTCTGCGCATCTGTTGCCGTGCTTGTGCCTGCTGTTGCTGTTGCTGTTGCTGTTGCTGTTGCTGTTGCTGTTGCTGTTGCTGCGGTTGCGCCTGACCGGCATCCTTGCGCAGAGCCTCCCTCACCCTCCTCCAGAGCTCATGCGTAGCCCCACTGAGAAAGTACTCGGGGAACACAACAACGTCGGCCCCCTTTTCCGCTGCTGCCGAAGCCCATCGTTGCAGCTTTTCTAGGCCCGCCTGTTCCTCACCATGACCAGAATGCAATCCGGATTCGTCCGGAAGCACCTGGGCTACAGCAATGTGGATGAGCGCGTCTTTCGTTTCTCCCGATTCAAGTCGCAGAGGCTTGGGAAGCATGAGGGATCCAGGATGCGGTCCGTCCGACGAAAACTCGCCGATGAATTCCATCTCTAGCTCGACCATCGAGCTTGCTGACATCTTGTCTGCGGCTTGTCCGAAACGTTGAACGAATCACTGCGACCCAAAGAGACGCAAAGACCGTTGCACCAAGTCTTGGACAAAGCCAATCGAGGAATTGCTCCGAGCCAACAAGCACGACGACAGCCGGCCAAATGACCGAACAGCTGAGCCAGCGTATCGCGTCGACTCGTCGATTCGCGCTCTGCAGCAGAGGGCACCCTTCAACAGTCAATTGCACACAAGTGTGTCCAGCGGAGCGACGTCTCCTTTACGCAGATTCAACCTGCCTTCTGCTGTGCCTTGAAAACGAGGTGAGCTTTGATCTAGTTGGTGCTTCCAGACCGCCGGTTCTGCATCTCTAGCAGAGTCGCAAAAGCTGATGAAAGCTGATGAAAGCTGTTGAAAGCAGCAGCAGCAGCAGCCATCATCAGCTCAACCCCGACGTCATGAACAAAAAATAAAAATAAAAATAAAAAAGAAAAGCTGACTGTGCGTTCCTGAAGACAAATGAACAAAAAAAAAAAAAAAAAAAAAAGAGGTTGCACATCAGTCTCTGCTTTTGGTGGGTTTCAAGGCCGCGTTGCGGCTAACTTGAGCGTGAGTTTTGGCTCGGATCCCAAGCTAACTACAGTAAGTGGAGCACGTTGCAGTGCGCTTCGATGCCCAAGTCACCGTGACACACAGAGAGAGAGAGAGAAGAGACAGAAAGATGGTCGGCTGACGCTCGAACCCACCAACTCACCACCTTGATGGACCCTCGATTTGACCCCCTTTTCGCCTGCTCTCTCATCCTCTCTCTCTCTCTCTCTCTCCCCCTCCCTCCGTCTCTCTTGCTCTCACAAAGCCTCACGTTGCGCTGCTCATCGGTCGTCATTTCGCTCAACCTTTAACAATCATACTCGAAGCTACAGCACTCCGAAACGACTGCTATCTGCCCCCAACGCCGGATGTCTAGCTCATAAGCTCAACCCATCGCTCGAGACGGCGGCATAGTCTTGATTCTGGAGGCACATTGACCAGGCTGGGTGACTTCTCTGAGGTAGTTTAGCTATCTTGTCGTCGAATTGATCGGAACCGCTTCTGTCATCATCATCAGCAGCAGCAGCAGCAACAAAAACGCATCTCTTTCGCCCACCACCACCTGCGAATCAACAATACCATGCAGTACGTCGGAAAACTCGTGTCCACGGTGTACAACACCATCACGCCCAACATCAATCCTGCCACCCTCAGTGGTGCTATCGATGTCATTGTAGTAGAACGAACCGTCGATGTCGAGGAGCAGGTCGAAATAGATGCGCACGGCAACCTCCTCTCCGAGTCCGAATGCGGCAAGCTCCCCGAGCACCAGCGCAAGTACAAAACCGTCAAACGTCAGGCCACCGAGCTCGCCAGCACTCCTTTTCATGTCCGTTTCGGCAAGATGAGTGTGCTTCGTCCGGGCGAGAGAAAGGTGACGCTGCACCTCAACAACTCCACCGATCCACTTCCCTTTGCCATGAAAGTCGGCGACTCGGGCGAGGCCTTCTTTGTGCTCGAGATCGACGATGCGGACGAGCGCAACAACATCCCCGAAGACCTCGTCACAAGTCCCATCCTCAGTGCAGCTTCCAGCCCCCTCACTTCACCCGAAGACGATGGCGACCCTAATGCACAGAATGCTTCAACCGAAGTCGAGCCTCTTGAGCTCGGAGATGCCCAGCAGCTTCCCACCACCACCCTCGAGCCCGACTTGGTCAGCACGGATGATCAGAGCAGCAGCAGCAGCAACAACAACAACAACAACAACAACAACAACAATAACACCACCACCACCAAACTCAAGCAAAACAAGCAGAGCGGTCAACCCAACGAACAGGGTGATCTCAATGTTCCTTCCGACTCCACCAAGGTTGGCTCGGGTGCGGCCGCAGGTTCCGACTCGCTCCTCGATAGAGTCGGCTCCGCTGCTTCAAAGGCAAGCGGCGTCCTTGGTGCTGCAGGTAGAGCCGTCATCAGCACCGGCAGCAACCCTCGTCTCGACAAGACGGCCGAAAAGGCGCAGCGCTCGGACAAAACCGACAGACAGACAGGCGCTCCCGTCGATAAGGATCGCGTCGATGCTCACCACTACGAGCCTGAACAAGGCGGACCCCAAGGCAAGAAGTGGCAAGAGCTGCAGGACGATGCGAGCAAATCTTCAGCCCACACAGGCGAGCCAAGGAACCACACCGAGAGGCTCGAGAAGCAACTCCATGAGAAAGCCATGGAGGTGGTCGAAGATGAAATCCAGAGTGACCCGGACAAGGAGAGCATTAAAAGCATTGATTCGGGCGAAGAGGCGTATCCTGCTCCTTTCGGTGCCAGCGCCAAGTCCTCCACCAAAAGCAACACCAAATCCGTCGCCTCTAACCGTCACTCCGAATACCTCGGTGGAAAGCGGCTCAAGCCTGTGCCCGTCGGCGATGGCAAAAGGACACTCGACCCTGCCATGACCGATGCCTCGACTCACATCTACAGGTACAAGCAGCGACAACAGCAGCGCCACAATAGTGGCGACATGACCGACGACGATGACGAAGATACAGCGGTAGATGACGATGAGGTCGATGATCACGACAAGCACGCCCGCCCTGCACAGGGTAACGCAGCAGCAGCAGAAGCAGATGGCAATGACGATGACGAAATCGTCGGCGCTGTCAAAGTCAAGCACCGCAAAGAAGATCTACAGTACATGCTCGATATGGACGGATACAAGATGACTCCGGATGGCGAAGATCTGGCTTTTAGAGAGGGACACCGCTTCGCCGACGAGATGCCTCTTGGACGTCGTCACGGTGGCAAGGGCCGTCATGGACATCCGGACCGCCTCGACGGACCGGGCCACCAACACAGAGTCTCCCTGCCAAGCTCATCTTCAGCTGCAATGCGACGCGGCTCAGGCTCACGATCCCACAGACCTAGCTTTTCGGTCGACTATCGTGCGCGCAAGACGTCCCATTCACAGAGCCGAGAGCGTGAGGCGCGCCGCGAAAGCTTGGATGACACCGCCGCCGCGAACCTCTTCAAATTCAACTCACAGTACGGCTCTCCGCATCTCGGCGGAGTCCCTGTGCAGAGCGGGCATCAAGATGAGATCGAGCTGTCACGCGATTTGGTGCGACTGGCTCGCATGAACAGAGCCACAGAAAGCGATCCACAATCACGGGGACGACGCCAGCCCAAAGGAACCGAGTCGCTTCGTCGACATGCTTCGCTCAACAATCGTAACAAGCAGAGAGGGGCCGGCAAAACCCAAGCAGCAAGCAGGTCTAACGGTGCTGGGACCAACTCTCGACACATGCACGAGTTCTCCTTGTCGGACACCGAAGCAGAGGTCCCACGAGCCAAGTCGACCTCGGGCCACAACTCGATCAACACCTCGACCGACGGTCCCACTGCGTCGTATGCCGTGTCCGAAGTGGTCTCGAGCCTCCGAGATCTGCGATTGCCGAGCGAGGAGGCGCCTCCGGTCTACCTCGATGATACAAGTGCAGCCCATCTGGGTTTGTCGAGCAACAGTCGCTGGCAGTGGGCCGATCCTGCTGGCGATTCGGCATCATCTACACCGACAGGGCCTCCAAACGTTCGTCGACGCACGCGGTTTGCTAGCACCGACGGCTACGAAGCGGCGCGGTCTCCAGATGCCTCGGCGCTCAATGCTCTGCGAAGGCATACGGAAGGAGGCGAGGTGGCAGGCAAGCTCACCAGCTCCGAGTCCGAGCCGTACACGTTTTCGCTGCAGCTCGAAGACTCGTCTCACTCTTTCGAGCTGAGTCTCTGCTACAGCGATTCGTTTGGTCAGGATGAAGAGGTGGATCAGTATGCTTTCCTCGAAAACCGCGTTTCGTTTGAGCGCTTTGCGCATGATCAGGATGTGGTCAATGACGAGCGACTTGTCATTCGGTATCACGATCGGTTCTTGACGTGGGAAAATGCGTCTGCTGTTCTGGCGACGCTGTCACTCTACCGCCGTACACTTTCTGGGTCGGCAGCCGCGGCGAATCTGGACGAAGGCGTGGACGGATCTGAGGCTTCGTCGAGGTCGAGCTACTGGTCTCGCTGGTTCAAGAGGAGCAGCAAGAGTATTCCTGATCTTAAACAGGTGGCGGATGCCCAGGCGTCGAGTGCGGACGATGGCGTTGATAGCGCGACCCAGCCAAAGAGAGCTTCGACAGCGGCTGGCGGTGCAGGGTCCGATACGATGCTGGAGAGATCCAATACCGATTCGGTGCTGCTGGAGGCGGATAAGGCGGAGACGGAAAGGCAAGCCCAGGAGTTGTCCAAATCGGCAGCGTCAGCAAAGGCAGCGGCGGCCCACCGAGCAGGCAAGACATATGCCAAGACGTTGCGTTTGACTTCGGACCAGCTCAAGTCGCTCAACCTGCGAAAGGGGTCAAACAGCATCACGTTTTCGGTTACCTCTTCGTATTCCGGCGTGGCTACGTGCTCGGCACGTATTTTTCTGTGGGAGTCGAGCCACAAGATTGTGGTTTCGGACATTGATGGTACCATTACCAAGTCGGATGCGCTCGGCCACGTGTTCACCATGATCGGACGCGACTGGACGCACATTGGCGTGGCCAAGCTGTACACGGACATTGCACGAAACGGCTACCGCATCATGTATCTGACGTCGAGAGCGATCGGTCAGGCGGATTCGACGAGGGATTACCTCAAGGGTATTCGCCAGAATGGATACCAGCTGCCGGATGGGCCTGTGATCATGTCGCCGGATCGTTTGATCGCGAGTCTGCACAGGGAGGTGATCCTGAGGAAGCCCGAGGTGTTCAAGATGGCGTGTTTGCGAGATATCGCTAGGCTGTTTGGGGCGGACCCGAGGACGGCGGGTTCGCAGCCGGGCGGTGAGTTGAAGGTTGATGACGAGAAGGAGGAGGAGGAGGTGGAGAGGGGCGGAAAGGGAGGAGATGGTAGTCCGGGCGGTGGGGCTGCTACTGCCACTCCTGCGGATGGGTTGGGTAGCGGTAGTGGTGTGCAACAGGAAGAGTTGGTGGCGTCGGATGCGATCAGCGTCAGGTCGGGCGGCTTGAGTCGTACGCCGTCTACCATGTCTTCGCCTACGTTGGCCTCGACGGCTCCGTTTGACGCGCAATCTGTGATCAAGAAGGAGGAGCATCCCACGCCCTTTTACGCCGGGTTCGGTAACCGGATCACCGACGCGCTCTCGTATCGGTCGGTCAACATTCCTTCGTCGCGCATCTTTACGATTGACACCAATGGCGAAGTCAAGATGGAGCTGTTGGAGCTTGCGGGCTACAAGTCGTCGTACATCCACATGACGGATCTGGTGGATCAGATGTTTCCGCCGATCACGGCCAAGGAGGAGAAGGAGCCGAGGAAGCCCGAGTACAACGATTTCAACTACTGGCGGCCGAGCATTGCCGAGGTCGAGTTGCCGGATGACGACGAGTTGCTGGGGAGTGTGCCGGTGAGCCCGGCCTTGTCGGCGAGGTCGGGGAGGAGTGTAAGGAGTGTGGGCAAGAGTGGGACGGCCGAGTTTGTGGAGGATAGCAAGCCGGGGCGGTTGAGTCGGTTTGGATTGGGCTCGTTGGGGCTTTCGCGTAAAGGGTCGACGAGCGAAGGCGAGATGAGGAAGGCGAGGGCGACGAGTGCCGAGCCGGCGCTCGAAACCGGAGGCATGGTGGCTTCCGCCAGTGGAGGTTGGACCGCGCCCTGGAGGAGGAGGGCCAACAGTCCGGATCCCGAAGACGAGGCGAGGAGGGCAACGTCGCCGCTGGTAGGGCCTGTGATTACGGCGGAGCCCGAGAGTGAGGATGAAGGTGTCGGACAGGAGGAGGATGATGATGTAAGCGAGTTTGGTGGCGATCAGGAAGGGTTGGGCAGTGGGGTCAGGAGGAGGGATGCTAGGCCGAGTGAGGACGAGGTCGAGGAGGAGGAGGAGGTGGTGGATGACGAGGTGGAAGAGGAGGATGAACTCTTGGAGACGGGTGAGATTCGGTTCGAGTGGAAGGGTTGAGTTGGGGGGGGGTTATTGTTTTGTCTCACTCTTGCTCACTTTTGAAATTGGCAATCAACATTCTTAGAGCAGCCAAGTGTCGGATTTGCATCCGGTTCACTTGTTCCTTTCACATGACCATCGTACTGCGCTACGCTCTGATAAGTGGGCAAGTTATTGTAGTTGCTTGGTTGATTGGCTTGTCAGTGGGACAATGAGGTGAACATGTGGCGGCGGGGTGAGAAAGGCGTGCAGGATGGGGGGAAACCCAAAGTATGTTCATGTAGAAGATGGACTGTCAACGAAGCGGAGCATGCCGCCTTGGCGAAGCGAGACTCTTGTTACGAATGATACGTATACGCAATGTCGTCGTTGTCGTGACCGATCTCTGTCGAGATCTCTGCCGAACTGATCGGCTCGTCGGCATCCACCATTGCATCCTCTGCCCACCGTCTGCGTTTACGCCTATCGAGCCGCTCCAACACTTTACCCTCTGCCACCTGGGACGGATGCACCGCACCCGTCCCACCCGCCCGCTCCGCCCACGCCTTTAACCCCCTGGCACCCTTGGACGGTTCGTCGTCGTCGTCGGTCCACGCATCCGCGTCTTCCGCCTCGGCTCCACCGTCGTGCACTGTGTCGAGGTCCAGAACGCGCTCTGCTCGACCCGCACGCAGTCCCTTGAGCTTGTGCAACCGACGCCGTGGGTTCGACGTCCTGATGATGGCGCCTGCGGCGGCGTCGGCGGTTGCGCTGCGTGCACGGCTGGGCTTGCTGGGTGAGACGGTGGAAGTGCAAGTGCCGACAGGGTTGACCGAGGTAGACGGGTAGGCGAGAGGAGCGGCAAAGTTGAACGAGCTGCCAAAGCCGGCACTCGACAAGGTAGGCGGGCGCGAGGACGCCGTCGACGAGGTGTGAGGCGTACCGCGATGATGCGTTCTGCGGTCGACGGGCGAATCTTCGGGATCGCGATGATGCGATGTCGAAGCTTCGCGAAAACTGGTTCGCGAGCGTTTATTGTTGTGTCTCGGCAACTCTGCTGCAGCGGCGTCGACCGAAGTTGTTGGACCACTTGCACTGGTGCGGTTGAAGCTCGTACTGGCACTCGCACCCACTGCCTGCGATGCTGCCTGCGGTTGCGGTTGCGGTTGCGGTTGCACCTGCTGCGGAGGATCCATCACCGGCTCGTCCGCTTCATCCTCGGCATCCGCCGCCGCTTCAATCGCCTCGATCCTCCTCTGCAAATACCCCTTCAACCAATCACGATCCTTGTCCCACAACTCCAACACATGTGCCAGCGCATGCGCATACCCCTTTTCATAACTTGCCTTGGTCGCTGCTACACCTTGGCGATAGAGGGTGGTGAGACCGAGCGCAGACGAGCGGAAAAACGCATTGAGCTCATCCTCGGCCGCTCGCAAGTGTGCGGTTCGACGTTGAGATGAGATCTCTTCTTCTCGAAGACTCGTACGGAGGTTGGAGAGATCCATGAGGCTGATTGTGGTTGTGTTGTTCGCTTTCTCAAGGCTGTCTTGTTTGGCCAAGGGAGAACTCTGTGTGTATGCGCCGAGAGAGTCGTGCAGTACGCGGTGGCCGACTGCGCGTGGTTGGTTTGAGATGTGTCGTCAAGACCAGTACGGTTCGTTGGTCGTTGTGCAAGCGTAAGACTGATATGCGAAAAGCAGTGTACTGTCAGGATGATGGTGGACAGATGACGAGAGTGACCTGTGATTGCGGTCCGTTTTTTACAAATAAATAAAAAATCTGACCCAAAAGTCTGCCTAAAAAGGGTCTTTGATTGGCCACACACGCACGCACACAAGGCACACACACAAGCACAAATCCGTGTTGCTCTCTCTCTCGCATCACTGCAGCGCCTGTGTGCGCTCTCTGAAGGGCTGCTCAGCATTGCTGCCTCCCTTTTTTTTGGACCACCAAAAAAAGCCTCCACATTTCTACCATCCACTGCTGTACAGTACTGATCACGCTGGCAATCGCAATCGTCGTTCCATAGTATGCTCTAATTTCACCGTGAGCGTAGAGACTTGAACGCCAGGCCGAGTCGTTCAAAGAAGCATCGCTGTCAAGATAACGATCGAGTCAAACAGCACACTGCAGCAGTTTGGGAAATGCAAAAAAGAGCCGATTGAGATTGATCGCTGCTTATGTGGATTCAAGGATACATGGGAGCACAACTCGAACGATTGATATTGTATGCACAGATAGTGGGGCTGGGGGTATGAGACAGCCGCGTTGCATTGCAATACTTGACATCACTGATTACCTCGTCGCCGTGCCATTAGCAACAGTCGCAATACGAGGCACCGGCTCGTCCTCGCCTTCGTCCTCGTCTTCGTCCTCGTCCTGTGCGGCAAGAGCGGCGGCAATCTTCATCGCTTCTGCCTCGTTGCCATAGTGTTGATTCCTTTTGGCGGCGAATGCAGCGTGCTTGGCTTGAGCTAGATGCAAACAAAAGAATGAGAGCCATATGCGATCAGTTGTCAGTGTACGGTCCCAATAACATATCGGGGCTGTCAAATCAATACTCACTCTCCGGATCCGGATCCTCCTCCTCAACTTGACCGTTATCCGCCTCGTCGACCTCCATATCGTGTGCTTGCTGTCGAATGTCGCTCCTCTGGTCGTCAGCCGCCGCCGCTGTAGCAGATCGCGAGCTGGATCGACGCGAAGAGGGGCTCTTGGGAGGCAACGAGAACGAGGGCGATCGCGATGTCGACCTTGCCGAAGTGGGCCTCATCTGACTGTCGGTCGAGGCGACGTGGCTGTTGCTGCTGTCGGCTCCTTTAGCCAAATCGGCTGCATCCAATCCAACAGCGAGACCGAGACCTTCGCCTGGGGCACGACCTGCATTGGCAGATGTGTTGGCAGCGAGCTGATCAGCGGCCGATCCGCGTCGACCGGCTGCCGAGCTGGCACTGGGAGCTGCACCGTCAAGGTCGAATACTAGCGGAAAGCAACACGGGCATGGTCAGTTGGCAATGTGCATGCGAATAACACAAGAAACCGGTGGACACTCACGTTCGTCATCTCCAACAGGGTTGAGCGATGTGCCGTGCACAAAGGGTGTCTTGGGCTCGTCAATCTTCATGCGAGCTTCTTGCTGCTCGCGCTCGATTTCGTGTAATGTCAGATTGGTCTCGTCCCATTGCAGCCTGTTGGCATCTTCGTCTTGGCCCAACGCTTCTCCCTGCGATGGTCTGCGTTCGCCAGCGTTCTTGAGGATACCTTTGGGCTTGGGAGCTGCAGCCGAGGGAGGCGGCGAGTGTCGTGGGCTGGACATGATTGGGTGAGTGGAGGCTGAATAAAAATAGTGCCGTCCCTAAAATGGGAGTACGATGTACGATGCTTTCGGATGGGAGGATGATGTTGATGAGGTGCAAAAGAGAGAGAGAGAGAGAGCCGCTGAATTAACCGCCCTGATGGAGTGAGAGAGTGGAGGAAATAGCGCTCCTCTGCCGTGGTCCGTGAGTGAGTGAGCGGGTAGAGTGAATCGAGTGAATGAGCCAAGGCGACTCAGCAAACGCTAAACTGATATTACAGTATAAAAGTGAAGGCAACGTCACAATCGGGCAGCATACCACAGCGTTGTTGCTTTTTGTGATTTTTGTCTCAGACTAGCTGCCGAGTCGATCCAGAGTTTCAGTTGCACAACTCAGATTTGGGCTCTGCGCGATCTGACTGGATCGGTAGCCCGATCTGCGCCCTTCAACGACGTGTTACTTTGTAAGCGAGGCTGAGCACAAACACGCGACGCCGCCGCCGCCAACGCCGCCGCCTCATCTTTCAAACAAAGTGTTGCTCTTTTGCTCGTGTCACACGCTTGCTTGCTCTCAGAGACCATCTTGATCGTTTGTCGCTCGCAACATGGACGTGCTCTCGTCTCCAACTCGACCGCAGCCCAGTACGTCAGCGCTCGGCTACTCGACACAAACGCCAGTCAAGCCATCGGCAACCACAAATCACAATGTACCCCCGCAACAGCAACAGCAACAGCAGCAACAGGATCTGTGGTCCAGCATCTTGAACAGCGTCAAAAGTTCGAAAGCCATCTCCACCAAGAATCTTGTCCTTCTCGGAGAACCCAAAACCGGCAAGACTTCGCTCCTCTCGGCTCTCGCATCCACATCTCCTTTCGGCCTTATCAGCGGCAAATCTTCTCTGCCTGCAGCAGTCGCCGTCCCCACTGCGCGAGTCGACGACAAGAACACCGCCGCTTCTGCCGCTTCGACCTCCAAATCCACACCGGCTTACACTGATCTGGGCCTAGCCTATGAGTACTTTGATGTCGGCGACGAAAAGGACAGAGACGAGATCGTTGCTCGCGTCGGCGCCTATACCCTCCATTCGTCCCAACCCGCCTACACGTCGCTCCTCCCATTTGCCTTTCCCGAACCCAACCTCGGCTCCAGCGAACATGATGCTTCGGCACTCATGGCATCATTAGCCTCCACCACGCTCTCTGCTCCCGCTGCCGACGCCAAATCCGCTTTCTCCACAAAGGCGTCCATTGACTCGCTCAGAGACTCGATCGTCGTCATCTTGCTCGACTGGGACAAGCCCTGGACATTCTTGGAACAGTTGCGCAACTGGCTCAGCATCCTCCGCGAGCTCATAGACGATGCCACCGACGGCGCACTTTCCAAGCAACACCAAAGCCATGCCAAATGGTCCAAAACGCGTGTCGCTCTCGATGACATCAAGGAGCGTCTGGAGGCATACATTCGTGCCTATGTCGAGCCATCGCACAAGCCAACCGACTCTAGTGCCACGACAGCTGCTCTCAATCAGACAAACGGATCTTCACCCGCCGAGCAGCCAGCTTCCACCAACTTGGACGCTTTCCCGGCCCCCATCACCACGGTTAGCGTCCAGCTAGACGGCGCAGAGGCGAATCCTCTGGCGGACGGCACTCTCACTGACAACATCGGCATCCCCATCGTCGTCGTCTGCACCAAAGCGGACGCCATCTCGCGCCTCGAACGCGACAAGGAGTTCAAGGAGGAGCAGTTTGATTACATCCAGCAAGTGCTTCGTACCATCTGCATGAAGTACGGCGCTGCGCTCTTCTACACTTCGTCCATGCGTACACAGTCGATCGACATTCTGCGATCGTACCTCTTGCATCGCCTTTTCACCCCTTCGACTTCTGCATCGCAACAGCAGGCGGATGGCAACTCGTCCTCCGCCACTTTGGCTCAGAACAGTGCTGCAGCAGGAGGCCAGGCTGTGTTTGGCTTTGCCTACCGTGCGTCTACCACCGATCGCGATACGCTGCTCGTCCCCGCAGGCTGGGACAGCTGGGGCAAGATCAAAGCGCTTCGCGAGCCGTTTGACTGCCGTAGCATGGCAAGGGGTTGGGACAATGATTGTGAGGTTGAAAAGCTGCGAAGGCAACGCGGGCTGCCAAAGACCAAGCAAGTCGAAGATCAGTTGGAGACCGAGGTGCAGGCGGCACGAAGGGGTGATGGTGCGACGGCAGCAGGCGACGAGGTTCAGTCGGCGATGAAGTTGTACGAGGACATTGTTTCGGATTGGGAGGCGGCGCCGGCGGGCAAGGATTCGGCCAACAGGGTGCGCATCCCTGACGAACAGGCCTTCTTGGGACAGCATCATGCGACGTTGCAGAAGGATCCCGATCCAAGGTCCAAGTTTAGCAAGCGCGGTGTGGTGGGGCCGATGACTGGATCGAGCGCCGCGTTGCCTTCCGTGGATAAGTACATGTCGCGCGAAGCCAAGGCTGACAACCCTGCCTCGCCGTCGCTGGGTCAGGCCGAAACCGCACCGTCACGGCCGAGATTGGATACGACGTCGATTTCAAAACGGGATTCGACGTCAGCAGCCGCAGCCGCAGCGGTGGCAGCCATGACCGGAGGAGGTGGAGGTGTTGGAGGAGGAGCAAGTGCCACCAGTCGTCCAACGAGTCCGGCGGTACGGGACGGTACCACCTCGCCAGGTGCGCCTAAGCAGTCCGAAGTGCTGCACAGCTTTTTCCAGTCGTTGCTCAAGGACAAGGGCGGTAGCAGTGGAACTCCCAAGGTGGATCGATCGAGTAGGAGTGTGGCGACGCCGAGAAGGGAGCCGACGGCCAAGTGAAAAATAATGCAGAAGATATGTGGTGTAGATTGCATCTAGTGTGTGTGTGTGTGTGTGTGTGTGTGTGTGTGTGTGTGTGAAACGTGGAGAGAGAGGGTATCCTGGTGTGATGTGCAAAGCGCTATAGGTCTTTCTTTGATTCTTGGTCTGTGGGTGGCATCTGTTGGACCTGCTTACTGGAAGGTGGAAGTTTAGCAAGCTCCTTCATGAACCTGGTCGAAATCAAACGAAGAAACGAGAATTCAGCTCGCATTGCCCACTCAAACATGTCCGGGATTGCCAAAGTGCTTACCAATTGACGCTCATCCACAAACCCACCGCCAAAGTGAGCAACGCAATCACATGCGGATTATAGCTGGTGAGAAACACGAGGACAAACAGAACGACAAACAGACCGTAGAAGGAAAAGTTCATGATGCGTTGCGGTACGGTGTTGTATTCGGGTGTGAAGACGGAGTGCAAGAGAGCCTCCCAGAAGGACGGAGTGGCGGCATTGGGTTGTACTTGTGTTGGCGGTGAAGAGGACATGGTTGTGCGTTTGACGGGTGCAAGACAAAATCGCCAGTGACCGGGCGTGTTTGGAAGGAAAGGGGAGGAGGCTGCGAAGGGTGTGTGCGTGTTCTTCTTGGATCCTTTTTTTTCGGAAGTCGGTCGAGAAGCGAAAGAAAAGTTCAGGGTCCAATTTGACATGTCTTTGTTTTGTAACTTTGCAACTGGTTTGCTTCTTACCATACTTGAACACCAAAGCGAAGAGGCGGCGGACCATGTTGGCCTCTACCTCAACCTCATCCACCAGCCTTGTCACCACATGTACGTCGGAAGGCGTCAAACACCTGTACCGAACCATCCTGCAACAAGCGCGTCTGCTCGCATCCACCCTCGACGACCCTATCGTCCTCAGCTCGCATCGGCACTTGGCTCGTAAGAATCTCGAACCGTTGCTCTGCCACCATGGCACTGTTGAAACCATACCGCCCGCATCGGGCGCGGCAAAGCGTATCTCGCGCGCACAGCTGCACCGCCGACACCTCGCAGATGCCAACTTTGGCTGGGAGCACAGTGTGCAACGTGCACTCGAACAGGCCTATGCACGTCGGGGCAAACTTCGACGCGATGCGCTTTCGGATCTCTCGCCTACGCCATCCTCGGCGAAAGCGGAACAAAAGTATCCCAAACGCTTGAGGAAGAAGGACTTTCCACGCGTGTTACAGGTGCTGCTCACAAGTGGCGCAAGTATGAACGGGGCAGCGGTCAAGAGTCGAGAGCATCTGGTGCGACCGCCGCCGCCATTCTTGCCAGCGGTGGACGATCCATTGGTGAGGATGTTTGGTAAAGCCCAAGGCAGGCCAAGGGTGGCCAATGCAAGGAACAGGTTTGTGCGGGCGTATATGAGGAAGATCAGTATACCGTTTCTCGCTGATGACGAGCTGGTGCGCGGGTTGGAGCGGAAATCTAGACGGTTGGATCCAAGTGCCGAGCAGGAACAAGACGCTCAACCTCGTCTCAACGGTGCACGATCCAACGTCGATATCTATCGAAGCGCCTTGGAATCTAGCGTGCATCGCAAACGCGCCCTCCGGACGCAAGGATGGACATCGCATCCGAAAGACTTTAGCCGGCCACGTCGACGTAGACGGTTGTACGCCAAACTGCTCGACGACATTCCGCTGCTTCTAGCCGATAGTACATGTCGAGACGAAGGAAGCAAGAGGAGGAAAAACGATCCGTTAGGAATCCGAAGCACGTTGAACAGCGTTGGCGAGGCAAAGTTGAAAGTGGTCAAATCGAGCTTGGCCGTAGGACCCAAGTCGAGAGGCGTCGAAGTGGCACCACGGACGCACGAGGGGCAAAGCGTGGAGCAGCGGTTGGATGCAAGTGAGGTACATTTCTTGCGTAACTTGGGCTGGCTCTGAGCAGCAAAATGGGACGAGAGAGGATTCTCTGGAACGACACGTGGGGTAGTACTTTGACTCGCTATCACCATCGCCGCCCAACCTACAATACACGGCTCGTTGGATCATTTTTGGATGACCGCGACTTTTGGCGATCATTATCGCAAGTCATACAAAAACAAAAACAAAAAAGCGCAGATGAAAAGAAAGGGGGGGAAAGCGGTGTGCATAGAGATCGCTGCAGAATTGCAAAGCTAGTCCTGTTGGAGCTGTAAGGAAGCGCGGCTGGGCGCAGGAGTTGCGATGCCAACGCCTTGACAGGAGTGTGTTCGGATGCGGGAATGCAAACGAATCCCCCCGCCTCTTTTTGTTTTTCGGAACCTGGATTCCGAACACTCTGCTCCAACCATCAACCAGAAAGAGCCTGTTGTTGAAAGAACCCAGAGGCTGTTCGGCGGTGTGCAGCGCGAGAGAGAGAGAGAGAGAGAGACAGATGCAACTTCGGGATCGAACCTAGAAAAAAAGAAACCCCAGTTTTTCCAATTTTTTTTTGTGATCTGCAGCGCAGCAGCAACAAAAAAAGGGCCATTCGGCCTCGTGATCGCGACTTGCAGCCTGAGCAACTAACCTCCCCTTCCCCCTTTGAATGCGCGAAAAAAAGAAACATGGTTCCCGACCAAGTGGCCGGGAGTCAAATCGAAGCGCAGCTCTGCAGTCGACTCTGCATTGGACAAAAGTTGATGAGATCGGTTAACCCCTCGGCACCAACTTTCTGGCACTAAAAACAAAACCTACTCGGTTGGCCAGTCTGCGTATCCGATCCTTCCATCTCGATGCGCTTACACTGGGCCAATGTTTTTTTTCCTACACGAATCGGCCCGTTCCTTACTCGGAGGCAAAAGCGCAAAACACCCCCAAAAGCATTGTGTTCGCTGACGGGATTCGACGACGACGGTGAGTCTATTCTCGGAAAGACGGTAACGATCTCGAGGGATAGAAAGGCAAGGGCATCGGAGAACAACATACAAAAGGTCTCGAACCTCGTGGTGGACGAGTCGCCGAATACATCTCTCCACCACTCCCAAACGGCAATCCGATCGTCAGGAAAAAAACAAAAAAAAAGCAAACTTAAACATTTTCTTAGATTTGCCTACTCTACTCTAACTGCAGAGCGCCTTTTCCACCTGTCCAAGCTGCGAGCTGCGAGCTGCGAACATCGAGCATCGAGCATCGTGGCGCAAAAAAGAGAGAGAGAGAGAGAAAAAATGTCTTAATGAAATTGATCCTTTCTGAAGCGCGCGCGATCCTGGTTGTCCGAGCTTTTTTCAGACCAGAAAAAGCTTGATCGCGCCTCTTGCATCACCACGCTCTGAAAGATGTCGGGAGGTGCATCTGCAAAACGGCGCCATCGAGTCACAGAGAGTGTGACTTGACAAGAAAAGCTACAACCACAGATCTTACACTGCGGAAACCAGGTGAGTGATGCACCGACAGCTGCATGCCAGTGCGTCCGTGATCAGGTGTACAGTTTCTGCAGAGCAAGACGACAGCTTGGCAAGCTTTCGACATCGAGCCTTGGCTCTTTCCTGACTGGCAGGTTCGATGGGTCATGATGATGATGATCATGATGATGACATTTGTGGAAAAAAAAAAGAATAAACAAAAAAATGGAAACAGAAGCTTGGGTGTGTGTTCTTCATGACGCGCTCGCTCTCTCTTTCCTCGTATTAGCTTGTTTTGTTCGGTGGTGAGATTGTTGCGTGTGCGAGTGCGAGTGCATGAGTGATGCGTTCGAGAGCATGGGGCGCAATTCTGGCTCAGAGGTGAGACAATAGACCAAAACGACAGCCTTGCCATCATCATCATCGATCGTGACCAAAATGATTTTTTTTCTTCTTTTTTTTTCTTCTTTCTCCTTCTCGATCGTCACCCATGCATCGCTCGTCGCCGTCAAAGGCTGACATCTGTTTTTATGTGACGGGTCCCCACCGCTTTGTTAGTGTTTTTGTGTGCGGCGTGGCATGCTCAGCAATAGCCTTGGCTGGAAGCTCGGCAACAATGTGCTGCAAAGCAGAGGCTGAGGCCTCAGTAGATCGTCGTCACCACTGACGTTTAAAACCCAGAAGCTCTAAGCGCCTCGTTTCCTGCAGCTCCTCTGCAGCTCCACGATGCTCGCCAATCGGCAACCCTTTTTCTGGCCCAGAATTAAGGCTCAACACTCGTCGAGTGCCGATGGCCTATTGTTCTCCGAAAACGATGCTCTTCAAGATCGAGAGGGTGTGTGTACGTGCAAACCCTCTCTCACACGACTTGTCTTGTGTCCCCCATCCCAAGACTCTGGTTCCACCCAAAATGCTGTGTCTGTCTTTGACGATCCCTGCTTCGCATCGACCCGCTTCTGTTTGGCGCACACTAGTCTCCTTGTCTCTGTCATTTTAAGCTTCTGATACATACTGTACAGTGTAACACATCTTGGGCCTCGCCCCCCCCCCCCCTTTACCCTGTGATTTGTGATTCACATCCAGGATCGTGGCTCAACCCACCTCTCTTTCGATTGCAGCAGTCCGAGGCCGTGTCTCGGTCTGAGGCAAACCCTATCTGGTTCAGAGCTGTCTCCGATGTGCATGTAAACTCGTTCTGCTCATCGTGACGCCGTTCGATCTCACTCATGCTTGTTGTAGCAAGCCTGGCTGTCGTTGCTACCTGCTGCTTTTGCTGCTGCTGCCAGACCAAAGCCCATCATCGTCGCACCCCCCCCCGAGTCTGCTCTGCTCTGCTGTGCTCTTCTCCAATTCAATGAATCACTCCCTCATCATTGGCTCCGTCTGGCCCGCAACCTCCCTCTTAACTTCCAACGTCTCTTCTAAAAGTCCTGCCCGTTCCGACAATCTCTTGTTCGCCATCTCTGTACCAAGCGCAACCCTGTTAGAGTCGTCCAACGCGACTCTAGCTCACATCACCACTTGACACCACCTCCTCGTCAGTGTCTTTCTGTCAACATTTTTGGCCTGGTGGCTAGCTCTTGATCATACACGCCACTCTCGAGCACGCTCACCTTTCCACCATCATGTCGATCGACCTCGTCAAGTCTTGTGACGCCTCATCGTCCACACCGTGCCACCTCGAGCCCTACCATTCAGCCACCTTCCAGCCAATGAGGAGTAGAATGCAATCACTCTCTACAACCCCACATCTCCCATCATCCCATGTTGACCCGCATCTCTCCTTGACTGCACTCCAACGCTCGTCTTCATGCGCTGCAGCATCCCAACCACGCTCACCCATCCCCAGCTCCGCCACCCCTTCACCACCAGCTAGTCAGCCTCTCACTCCCACACAGCTAGCTTCCGCATCCAACGACCCCATGACACAGGCCTCCGACTCGAGCGCCAGCACCAGCTGCTGCGCTCGTACCCACGGCAACCACATCTACCGTAATGCTCTCCGTCGTCAAACTTCAGCTTCACCCACTTTTGCCTTCCGCCCTCAGCCTCCTGCTGGTCAGCAGGCTCATCGCTTCGGATCAAGCTTGGCCAATAAGCGAGTCCTCTCGGAAGGCGAGGTCATCTTGCCTCGACCATCCAAGAAAAAAAACCGCATGCCGCACAACCCAACTCTTGGCAAGCGCTCCTGCGGCGCTCTCGCGTCTTGTTCGTCTTCGTTCGTGCCAAGTGCACCGGCCATCACTTCATGGCGCAAGGCTTGCGAGCAACGACGTCAACGTCGGCACGAAAAGCGCACCCATGCAGCCATGGCGGCTACTCGACCAGCGCCAGCTCATCTGCCCAGCACTACCAAGTCGGATGTGCTTCCAGAGCTTCGACTCCTCTCTGCCACGCGCACCGCTCCCATCGGCTGGTCCCACTTGACGGGCGCCTCCAGCTTTATGCCGCACAAGGTCGAGGTGTACGACGAGCGCGTTGCCAAGCGTGCTCCCGAACGACAGCGGTTCTGGCCCATCATTGACCATCAGCTCGACTACACGGGTGCACGCATGCTCTCGCTCTCGAGCACCTCTGCTCGCCCCACTTTGGCTGCCAGGCCTCTCTGTGACGTTGCCATCTCGCCCAAGTCGCGCAGCCCTCTACCTCGACAGCAGCTGGTCATGCCGGCTTGCAGCCGATCCATGGCCTCGTCGGACGAAGACCGCTCGCCACTCACGCCCGATGCGCCCACCCGGTGCCTCGCCTCGCGGGCGGCGCCCACTCGACGTGCATCGCAGTACGCCCGCGATGCCGTAGCAAACGAGTCTCGCCGCAGCTCGAGGCTTACGCTCTCGCCTCAGGCTACTCTGTCGACCGTCATTGACTTTACGCGCGCTCAGGCGAGTCGAGCTGCACGCAATGCCTATGGACAGCTCATCCATTCACCTCCCAGTCCGCCTCTTTCCGCCGTCGTCGAGCGACCAGCTGCACACGCACCGCTGCGCATCGCACCCCGAAGATCCACAGCAGCCGACGTGCACATGTCCACAGACTACTTTGGCCATTGGGAGACTTACCTGTGCAACTTTGGCAAGGAGTCGACATTCTAAATCCCCTTGTGTTTTTTTTTTCGTTTATCGCATCGCATCGTTATAGTTCCGTCGTATTTACCCTCCGTTCTCCTCTAGCTTGAGTTGCTTGTACTTTTTCTCTTGGTGTTGTTGACGCTTTCAAGTCTCGCTTGTAATTGTCACACGTGTGCTCGTCCAAGTTTGTGCGGGGGTGAGGACAGAGGTCCGTTCGGCTGTGCTGCAGGCCAGGTGGTCTGGATCCTGTTGGTTGCGTCACCACCTTGTTGGACTTTGACACGGACGTGGGGTCCACCACTCGAGACCCGAAACGTGTCTTGCCATACCGACTTTGTTACGCCCGACACGCTTTGCACACTTGACCTTGTCGTTCTCATCCGATCAGAGTTGCTCACAAATCCCCATTTCCAAGGGTCCCTTCACCGCGCTTCTTGCTACACTCGCATCTATCTGGCACCTCGTCCAAACCGCTATCCCCCCCTTCTTAGCTCGTCACAGACTCGCCCGAGGCTACAGCTCAAACCTCTCCACCAGCGCGCTTATCAACGCCACGCCCTTTTTGTGCATCTCGATGCTCAGCGTCCGCACAATGATGACTGCATGGCTGTTGAGTACGTCGCCAAAGTGGGCGAAGTGCTTGTTGACCTGCGGGAGTAGGTGGGGGTTGTTGAGGTTGGTGACGATGCGACGTTGGGTGTGGGTGAGCGGATGTTCGGTAGGCGAGATGGCAAAGGTCGACGAGAGCTTGGCGGTGGGTGTGTTTGGTTTGACGGTATACTTGTCGGTGGAAGAGGCGGTGGAGGTGGTGGAGGTAGTCGAACCGACGTAGTCTTCTCCGACCTCGCGCAAGGCTTCCTCGGCGTCTGCTTCAACCTTTGCCAAAAATCCACGTACACGTTTGCGTTGCCAATCATCCCTCGTCTGGCGGTCTACCTTCTTCGACCTGGCATCGCTCTTTCTCGACTTGTGCAGCTCGTCGGCCGCCAGAAATCCATGCTCCACCGCCCACGTCCGCTCGTACTCGTCCACGCGCCGATTCGACACCTTGCTATCGCTGCGCAGCTTGTGCAGCACCAACCCGAGCATCACGGGCAGCAGAGCGGGCAGGCATACCAACGCGAGATAGTTGAGCGGGAACCGGAACGGAAACCGCTGCGGGTTGAGCAGCCAGGGTAGGTTTCTGGTCGATAGCGTACCGCTGATCCTACTCCATACCGTCGGGGGAACAGAAGGACCCTCGATCGCCGAGTACGATGCTAGCAGCGGCGGGTGGTCCGGATCGCGTGTAATCGAAACCCGATCGGCAAGGAGGAATGGATCGTGCTCTTCAAACGCAGCGGTGCGATAGCTGACAGTCAGGTCGGCTACCGCGTTGG
This sequence comes from Ustilago curta, assembly GCA_928722295.1. Lineage (NCBI taxonomy): Eukaryota > Fungi > Basidiomycota > Ustilaginomycetes > Ustilaginales > Ustilaginaceae > Ustilago > Ustilago curta. Next base: position 126,402 of record CAKMXH010000011.1, on the reverse strand, counting down.
CGTAGACGTCGATTCGTTCGAAAAGACGTAGAGCCGCGATAAAGTTGAAGCGCGGATCGGAGAGCGCTTCGATCAGACACAGTCCTTCTGCCTCTTGTCCACCGTGACCCTCGGCGGTAGAAGTTGGAGGAATCCATCCTCGATCTGCCAGATAAAGCTGTCTACCACTCCTACCCAAATTGCTCCTTCCCACCACCGCCGCCACCTTGCTAAAACTCGAGCCCGTCAGCGTCACCCCGAGATGCGGCGTCGCGATCGTCGTAAAACTCGCCGGTTTGGGCCTCGACTTGAACTTGAACCCTCCTCCTCCTCCTCCTCCTCCTCCTCCTCCTCCTCCTCCTCCTCCGCCCTTCCCGCCAAAAAACCCATCTGAATACATCACCCCCGCCGCATACCTCACCACCAGCCCTCCGAGACTATATCCTATCAAGCTCAGCTTCGCCACCATACTCTCCTCGTCCGTCTCCACCCTCTCCACTTCCTTGTACACATCCTTGACAAGCCGTTCGCCACACCAGTCGATGCCGTCGTACGTATGGTCGCCTGAATTGATGTGCGTGTTGAGCACGACGAGACGCACATCGGTGCGCGACGCGTTCGGGTGGGTCGAAGCGTGGACAGCGATGGTCGCCGTGGATTCCGGCGGTGTGAGGGTGCATGAGGGGGAGATGGTTCCGCCGTGAAACTTGGCGAGGGTGGTGGAGAGGTATTCGGTGTTGGCCGGAGAGCCCCAGAGTCCGTGGTGGATGACGACGAGGTGGACGGTGGATGCTGGCATGGTTTGCGGGAGGTGGCTAGGATGATGATGGTGCAAGAGAGATAGGGAGAGAAGTCATGGATAAGGAAAGGAAAGGTGGAGGACAGCGTGAGCTGCGCTGCTGCACGTTTCCTCTTATCGCAAGATTACTAAATTCCCGAATCAAATTAGCCGCTACACGTGTTTTCACACCTCCACGGAGAACCCTGTCAAAACCTCTGTCAACATCATCTCGATTTCATTTCCACCCGTCCCACCACAACCACAGCCAAGCAAATAGAAAAAAAAAAATACGATTCCTTTCCTTCCAAAAACCTGAACAAAATCTATGAATGATCTATGAATGATATGCACGAAGCTCCTGAATCCAGCCCTTCAGATTACCCCCCCAACCTCATCTCTCGCAGCCTCCGACTGCGCCCTCCTGACAATCTGCAAAAACAGACTCTCCAACGACACGGGACTGATCTGATACCCCACCACCCCAACTTCCTCCCTCGCCTCCCGTGCCTGCTCCAGCTTCCTAAACAGCCCCGCTACACTCTCACCGCCTTGAAGCGGGATTTCAAACCTCGCACTGGCCTCGTCCGACGTCGTTGCCTGGGGGAAGAGACGTGTGACAAACCTCTCCACCTTGGCAGACGCGGCTTGCGATCCTCGGTGGTGCTCGGCGAGATCGAGCTGTAGCTCGTAGCTCGGATGCGATCTGCGCAGGTTGCCGATCGTATCGATGGCCAAGATGCGCGAAGCCTGGATGGCCACGCGCGAGGCCAAGGCGGCGGCCTCTTCCATGCTGTGCGACGTAAGCAAGGTGGCTCGACCTTTGCCGGCTCGTCGCAGAGTTTGCCAGAGACCGCGTTTGGTCCATGAATCGACACCAGAAGAGAGCTCGTCGAGCAGCAGCACCGAAGGGTTGCCGAGCAGCGCAATGGCGAGCGAGAGCTTGCGCATGTTTCCTCCGGAAAGCGCTCCTGCACGACGCGCCGCGTACTGCGACAGGTTGGTCAGATGCATGACGGCTGCGACGTTGGATTGACGCGAACCCGGAGGGACGCCTTTGATGCGTGCGTAGGTGGCAAGATGTTCGCGGACCGTGAGTAGAGGGTCGAGACCGTCGAATTGGGGTACCGAGGCGAGGTGGGAGCGCGCAAGTGTTCGGTTTTGGGCGACGCCGATGTTGGCGATGGTGACGCTGCCGGAATCGGGTTTGAGTTCGCCACGGATGAGAGAGTGGGTGGTGGTTTTACCGCCACCATTGATGCCGAGGAGCGCCACCGTTTCTTCTCGACCCACGCCGAGCGAGACGTCGTCGACGGCGACTAGCCTTCCGTACGACTTGTAGAGGTGTTTGGCCTGCAACACGTCGTCGCAGCTGCCAGAGTCGAGGCGCATGGCTTCTTGTCGTACTCCTTGTCCTGATGGATCGAGTTTCGATTCTTCGTCCACGTCCTTTGCCGTAGAGCGAACACGTCTGCGCCAGAACATGAGCCAAGCGGGAATCAACGAGTGGCCCGAATCATGCGCTACGAGAATGACAAAGCACACCACCACCCACGCAATCGTATACACGATCGGCGCACCCAACAGATCCATGGCCTCAATTCCACCGCTCTTGTACCCTCCCCTGCCATTACACAACAGATTGAACAGGTTGACACTCACGAATCCAGCCCTCGTCATACTCACACTGGGCGCCAAGATCGCTTCAACATAGTACGCCGCATCCAACGCACCTGCCAGCCCGGTGCCCACGTAGTACGTCACCGTCAGCATGGTGGTTGCGAAAAACACCAGGAACGCAAGCACGTTCCATGCCGCCACGATCGCAAACGCGGCCAGCTGGTTCGGCGCAACGAGCGAGACGACGAAGCTCTGCAGTGTCGAGGCGACGCCATGCAGGAACAGGACGAGCCAGAGCACGCCTCCGCCGGCAAATTGGTCCGAGACTTGCGTATAGACGACGGCGACGGGGACAGTGGCGATGATGATGACGGGTAGCTCGCTCAAGAGGTGGCCCAGCCAGAGCGGCAGGGCCCGCATGCCGTTGGTGAGCGACATGGCTTTGACGCGGTTGTTGCGCTCCGCCGACGGGTAGAGGGCGGCAAACGCAGGCCACACGGATTGGGCCAGGCCAAAGACGACGGTCCACTTGAGCGCCGAGCCGAGACCGTTGGACAGAGACAAGTCGCTGAGAGGACGGTAGGAGGCGGTGATGGTGGGTGACCCTCCCGAGCCCGTGTTGGCGTTGCGCAGCGAGGCAAGACCGGCGTTGCTGACGAGGTTGAGCGCTTTGATCGGATTCAGAGGTCCTTGATCGGCGAGGTAGGAGAACTGGTTTCGCCCACCAGTGTTTCCCGGTAGAGCAATGCCTCCTGGACCTCGCTGATTCTCGTTCCACAATCTGGCCACAGATGCATTGTACTGGTCGAGCGGCACCCGATCAAACGCAATAGACGTCAGGTTGAACCCGTTGCCAAACACGACCTGTGCATTGGCTTCCGGTGCAGCGTACAGCAGTTCCGACGTGTACGAAGCATTGCCCCAGAAAGTTGCGCCAGTGCTGGTCTCGCGATCCGTGAATCCACGACTGCAGGACGGGTCTCGATTCGAGAAAAAGGCCAGCGGGATGATGGAGCCGAGGATCGCAACGAGCATTGCAAAGATCGCAGGCAAGTAGATGCGACGGTAGAGCATCATTCGTTTGCCCAACTGTGCCCGCGTCAGAGTAAAGACGCTGGCGACAGCGCCATCTGACAATTCAGACTGGTCCTGGCTTTGACCAACGTTTCCTTGCACTTCGTCGACTTCTTCTTGTCGGCCATTGGATCGGGCGTGCTGCGAGTTGAGCGAGAGGAAGACGCTTTCGAGCGACGGTCCTGCCACGTCGTAACCTTCAATGCCCAGAGCCGCTTTTCGCGATTCGATCGCCTCGAGCGCCCTCGCTACCTGCGCTTGCTCTGTCGTCGGGATCAGAAACGAATCTTGGCTAGCCTCGATCGCCTCAATCTGCTTACTGCCGGGACAAACCTCGTCGAGCAGCGGCAAAACCTCACGGCCGGCTGGAGAAATGTGAATCGTGCTTCCCTCGCCAAACTGCGTCTTGAGCTCGATCGGCGTGCCCTGGCAGAGCTTCTTACCTGGAGCTGCTAGGATGATAATGTGATCGCCCAACAGATCTGCCTCGTCCAAGAAATGACTCGTCAACAAAATCGACCGTTTCCCCCTCTCGTTGAGCAGGATCTTCCAAATCGCACGTCGCGAGAGTGGGTCCAACCCGGAAGTCGCCTCGTCAAACATGAGAAACGTCGATTGACCCACCAACGCAGCTGTCGTTTGCAGACGTCGTTTCTGGCCGCCGGAAAGTTGGGTGGGCTTGGCCTTGAACTTGTGCGACAGCTCGCAGCGCGACAGCAGATCGGCTGCATCTTCATGCGGACCGCGACGATGCTTGATGGCTCGGAAGAGCTCGACGTGCTGCAGGCAGGTGAGCTGGTTGAAGAGCACATCCTTTTGTGGACACACGCCAACGAGGCCGGGTGGAGCAGCTCCACGTTCGAAGCCATCAATGTAGATCTCCCCCGAAGTCTTGCGAATCGTCCCGCCCACAATGCCGATGGTGGTCGACTTGCCGGATCCGTTGGAGCCGAGTAGGCACGTAATGCTACCGCGCGGCACCTGGAGATCCAACCCATCGACGGCCAGACCGCTCTCGTTTTTGCCGTACTTTTTGGTCAGGTTGGTGATCTTCAATGCTGGTGTACATCCGTTGGTGGAGCTGTGCTTGTCGAGATAGCGCGCACCGTCAAGCGTTGCAGGAGAGGACCGACGACGGCGGAAGAGCCACTGGAGGAAGGGCTCGGCGAAGAAGAGCTTTCGTTCCAGCAGGATAGTCAGCGCTGGGAAGAGGAAGATGGCGATAATCTGTACGACGATCTGACCGAGAATCGAAGGGCCTTTGTTGATGTCGTCGTGCGAAGCGGTCACAACGGCAGCTAAACCTTGATGCTCGTAAGCAGAGATGGCGATGAACTCGTACACGAACGACGCCGAGGGAAACAGCAAGCCGATGACGATACCGCCTCCCTCTCCGATATGTTTTGTGATAAGAGCAACGATGGCCATCAAGATCGCCAGTGCGGTGGTGAGGATACTGGACACATTTGCGCGTGCAAAGAAGGTGGCGACGAACAGCGACCAGCTTGCAAGCGCCAGGCCGGGTAGAACGTGGGCAAAGATGCAGAGCGCCTTGTTGCTGGTCGTCCAGAGTGTAGCCGAGAGCGTGCCTCCCATGACGAACCATGCCGGAAGATAGGCAGCACCAGGACCGCAGAGCCAGGAGAGCAGGCGGGGAAGCTGTGCACATCCCATCGTGGTGAGGAGGGCCGTCATCCCTGAACCGCGCTCTTCGCTCACAGAAGAAGGGAGGTGCCACACGACGCCGAGCATGGCAATGAAAAAGGCGAGGACGGTGAGTTGGTCGACGCCTCCCAGAAAGCCTCTGCGTTGGCTTTCGGATTGATCTGCATTGGTCTGCTGCGAGTAGGGCTGCTCGAGCGGTGACTGCGAGTAGAACGAGGCGTCGGCGTTGTTGAGTTGGAGGATCGCTGAGTCAATGGCAAATTGCAGCGGCAAGGTCCTGGTCTCTGCGTCTCCGCTGTTTGTGCCGACTTTGACACGGTTCAAGCCGGGATCTTGTCGGATAGTGTAGCTGACACTACCTTGCGCTGTGATGTTCGAGAACGAGATGGCGCCAAAGCAAGGACTGAGACCGTTGAACGCTTGCGGACACGCGAATCCGAGCTGTTGGTCGTTGGCCACTTGTCTGACCAGCGAGCGCTGACGTGGCTGCAATCCATCGAGGACGACATCTATAATCTGCCGGCCCGAGAATCTGGATCCTGCTGTAGTTGTACGATTGTCGATCCAGTACAGAGGCTTGTCGTTGAGGCTGTCGGAAAGAAGTCGAACGGGAGCCGGCTGTCCGAGACCAAGATCGTTGGTGGTGTTGAAGAAATTCTTTGCTTCGCCCAAAAAGATGTAATAGGCGATGGGAACGATCAAGCATCGTAAGAGGTTGACGAGCCAATAGGATCGCAGCACGATCCAGTTCTTCTTTGTGAGCGCAAGGAACTGATTGCGTCGGATGGCAAAGAACGACAGCGTCGGTTCGTCGATGGATTCGATTCGATCAAGGGCAGCATCCTCTTTGCTTGTGGTCGCTGTCATCGGCGTCGACTTGCTTGTAGCATCTGGAAGGGGCGTTGAAGATGTCGTGGTCGCTATGCGATCATGGTTGCCACCTTGAATCGAAGCCATCGTGATGGCGATCTCGCAACGACCGTAAAAGAGGCTCAGCAAACAGAAAGCGTCGGTATGAAGCCAAGCGCCAAACGCAATTGCTTATCAATGTCCGAGCCGATTCATCCGTAGAGTCGTGGGAAGGAACGTCAGCAAAGCCATGGCTGTAGTTGTCGGAAGTCGGCCGAAGGCAAGGATGTACCGAACGCAAGGTTACGAGATACGAAAGCCGTGCTGCTGTCTTGGCGCAGATTCTGCCGTGTGACTTCTTTTTTCCCTTTCCTCCTTCTCGTGAATGTCGGTTGCTGCCGAGCCGATCAAGGGTGCATCATCAACCATCACACACACTCTTCTGCAGCTGAATCACGCACTTGGCAACCCTGCTCCGCGGAACTTGGAGAGAGGCAAAATGCACAAATGAGCTTTGCGAGCTCTGCAGAGTCTGCTCTGCGCCGGCTTTTGCATCTTTGAATAGAAAAATTCCGCGGATTCCGAGCTCGGAATCCGTTCCTGCCAAGACAGACTCACATTTTTGCAGCAAAGATGGTGTAGGCCAAGGCTCTCTGCTGTGCCTTAGCCGTTTCTTACGGCAGACACGCCATGTATCATTGTTGTGCACGCTTCAGGGGGCATGGCCAGCCGTTGAGTGAGAGAATGCATTTCAAGCTTCAGCCGAGTTTCCTGTGAGTTGGGATTGCCTATGGCGCTGCTATGCCACGTGCAGTTGCATACTATCACATCCTCTCAGATGCTCTTGTCGTTGACCTGCAAGCGCAGCACATCGTTGCGTGCATAGTGTCCGGCGACATCAAAGTCCATCTTGGCTTCGATCAGCTCGTTTCTGTTCACCTTGGCCACCAAGATCCCAGCTTGGTCCCACAGTGGTCCGGCAAGAATGTCACCGAGAGGGCCGATTATGACGCTGCCACCTCGAGTGACCACTTCGTCTGGCTTGAGATCGTCAAGCGCAGGATAGTCGTCGGGGAAATTCGAACGCGTGTTGAACTGGTTGCACGAGATCACGTAGCAGCGGCCTTCCATGGCAATGTGCTGCATGCTCGACGTCCATGTGGGTCTGCTGTCGGCGGTGGGTGCGCAGTAGATCTGTACACCGCGTTGGTACATTGCGGCACGTAGCAGTGGCATGTAGTTCTCCCAGCAGATGACGGCGCCCACAGCACCAGCTCGAGTTGGTGCCACCCGAATGCCTTGACCGTCGCCTTGGCCCCAAACCAGTCGTTCGGTTCCTGTAGGCATGAGCTTTCTGTGGGCAGCCATCACTTCCCCCGTCTCTGAGATCGTCAGAGCGGTGCAATAGATGGTGCCAGTTCCACCTGCTACGTCGCTGCCATACTCTTGCCTCTTCTTACCCGTCTCCATTGCATCGCATCGCTCGATGACACCCACCACCAGCGTGATCGCATTGTCCTTAGCTGCATTCCTGATCACCGTCATCTCCGGCCCTTCCGTATCGCACACGGGCACAGAAGATGCATGGTAGCGTGCAAACCAGCTGCGTCCCTCAGCGGTACGGTGTCCGATCTTGGCTCCAAAGTCCAACCCACGAGGATAGGCACTCAGGAATGCCTCAGGGAAGAGCACCACTATGGGAATCGAAGGCGAAGATGCAGCTGCACGTGCTTTGGTCGCTGCTTCTCGTGCTAGCCTTGACAGCTTGTCTAGCGAGGCTTGCAGGTCGAACGACACTGGGCTGTCCTGGACGCAGCAGAGGATCACTTCATCGTTTGAAGTCGTCATTGTCGTTGATCAGAGTGGAAAGGATAGGCACGTCCGACGAGAGGATGGAAGATCCGATCTAGGTTGATATAAAGCTTTCTTTCTTCAAAGCGATCCTGACTCGAGACGCAGCTCAGCTCCAACTGCTTTCCCCGAATATCGCCCGCTCAAGTAGCCGCGAATTCCCGCGATCTCCACTGGCACCTCGTGATTCTGACTCGGACCACCCGAATGGTCGGGACCGTCCATTTCATTCGCACACGATCTGGAGCGCTACAATGTCGGTGCGGTGATGCCGTTGATCAGCTCATCACGGAGATGCCGAACCTCAGTCAGAGCTGAGAGAGATGCACATCTTTTGCTGTCGGTTTGCACTGAATGCTCTGATGGTCTCTATGAAGCTCGATGTACATTTAAGAGGATAGTGCGGAAATTCAAGCCCTCGAATAACGTCAATAACCTGCTCCTCTCTCTTCCAGCGCGATGGAGAAGCTGGTCAAAGCGGCCGTGGTATGCTTGCTTCCTTCTTATCAGGTGTTGCATCCCAGGACACGAAGCTGAACAAACTGACTTGGAACCGTTCAACCCCGGCACCGAAGAAACACAGACCGTCATCCACGATACGCGAGACCCCGTTGGTACCAGAGACGATAGAGCAGCCGCGCTCAAGCAAGACGTCTCGCTGTTTCTGCACTCCCTGCAGACGTTTCCGGAGCAGCCTTTACCCTTTGCCCTTGCAACATACCGAGACTTTTTGGTACTTGTGGTGCAGTGGAGATATGGTGGGTCTCATGCTACATAGGAGCAAGTCGTAGTTTCGAGACTAGATTCTGATCGTTTTGCTTGGCGCACCTTGCTTGCAGAAGAGAAATCGATCGACGCTCGCCACACCATTGACCGTACCCGTCGATGGATCGAACTGTCAACCGCACCTCAACGTCAAGCGCTTGATCAGACACTGGTAGCGCATCCCCAAATTTGGACCGGCCCATTCGAGTTGACCAGCACGCTGCTAACTTTGCTGAGGCTCCTTCACGCCGACCGCGGACCCGGCTTTAAGGAGGTCCTCAGAGTCGCGCATCTTCTCGTTGAAAGTCTTGAAAGTGCAGCCAAGAAGGTCGTTGACGATTCCCAAAGCCGTATCTATGCCATCGAGCTTCTGGGGATCCTGGTCGACGCCTTTGCGGAGCTTGGCTGGAACGATGCGGTAGCAGTGATCGAGATGAGGCTGACCATCCGGGTGGTGCAACTGGTGGTAGATCTGGTCTGGCGGGACGAGCAAGGTGTCAAAATCGCAGCTGGAATCATCGATCGAGTTGGCGCACGAGGCGGAACTTTTGCCTTCGTCGTGGTTGCCAATATCGCTTCCACAATCGTTGCCAAACTCGCGCACCTGGCAGACAATCTCCACGCCGCCGTCCATGCCGAGGATCCCGAACCGCTCGTGTCCATCACGAGCGTGTTCCGAGTCTGTCTCGACGTAATGCTCGAGATCTGTTTCGAGAACGCCAAAGCATCCATACAGAATGCCTTGCACAAGCCGTTGTCGTCTTTACTGGACAGAATGCTCGAGCGAACCATCGACGATCCGAGTGACGAGCGCGCTGCGGAGCTCGATTGCGTGGTGACGAAGCTCTACGACCTGTGCGACAGAGAGCTTGATGCGATGTCTCGGTCGATCTAGCGCTTCGATCTTGACCATAAGCCTGTTGCACAAATCGGACGATCATGCATACATGGAATCGTCGTCTGGCCAACCTGCCTGTGTGAGCGAAGGGTGAGGTGGTGCATGCTGCGTCTGTGATTCGTCTTGCTGTACTTCGACCTTGACGACGTATTCACCAGGGATCATGACCATGCCAACGTTTCGACTTGATGTGCGTCCTTCTGCGGTGAGCCTCGTCTCTTCCGTATTGCCCAAGATGATGTTCTTGCCAGAGTCGACGCAGAGAAACAAGCCGCTAAAGGCTCGACCGTCCGGAATGTGGACGACGCTCGTGCGACCAACAAAGTTGGCTTCGATGATTTTTGCCGCTGTTGAGAGCGACGTGGCCTGTGTAGCGGTGTCATTCATCGCTGCGGATGATATAGATGACGACGAGGCGGACGTGAGTGTGAGAGATGAAGAGTGATCACGGCCTTGAGACGCGTGCGCAACTTGATCTGAGACGCCAATGATCGAACAAAATTCCAACCGCGCTTAGTCCAAGTGAAACCTCTGTAAGGCCTCGGTCTGTCTCTGCCTCTTTTGACATCAGATCGTTGCTCGTATGTCGAGAGCGAACAGGATAAGGCTCTCTTGGAAGAAAGGCGCAGGATCTCGCACGGGTATCGAATCGTTTGCATGATCAGATAAGTTTGCTCGATGCTAAGTTAGCGTCATGAGCGGTCTTCGCCTAAGCGCTTTGCCTCTGCACAGACGCGCGACTCGGCGACCAAACCGGCGTGACCGGCTAAACGGCTTCCGGTTACAACCTTTCTACAGACGTGAGTCCAGCAGTGGCAAAGCCAACATGGAATTGACACTCAGCTCGAGGATGACAAGAGCCAACCGAGTCTGGCGACTAGGCAGACGCAGCGCTTCCACTTGTTTGCAGCTGAGCCAGCGTTTTGTGCCTTGCCCCGCATTTTCTGATGTTTTGACAGGTTCTTTGCTTGTTCGCCACAGGACCGCCCCATTCTACACCCTTACTTCCATCATACACACATTCCGCTCGAAACATTTCAAAGATGGCATCCCCGCAACAGATCAAGACCCCACTCACCGAGCAGTTCGGAATCAAGCATCCCATCATGCTTGCAGGCATGTAAGTTTTTTTCCAGGTGGAACGACACGTTCATCTTTGCAGAACACTGACACCACAACCTTGTTCAATCTCTTCCCCCAACATCACAGGAATGTCGCTGCTGGCCCTGAGCTCGCAGCAGCCGTCACAAACGCCGGTGGTATCGGTGTCATAGGAGGAGTTGGGTACACTCCCAAGTTTTTGCGCCAACAAGTGGAAGAGTTGAAAGCAGGATTGGTCGACAAGAATGCTCCGTTTGGTGTCGATCTCCTTCTACCCAAAGTTGGTGGTGGCGCCCGAAAGACCAACACGGACTACACCAATGGTCAGCTTCCCGAATTGATCGACATTATCATCGAATCTGGAGCCAAGCTGTTCGTCTCGGCCGTCGGCGTTCCTCCCGTCGAGGTGGTCAAGAAGCTGCACGCTGCCAAGATCATTGTGGCCGGTATTATCGGTCACCCCAAGCATGCGCCCAAAGTGCTCGAAGCTGGTGTCGACATGATCATCTTCCAGGGCGGTGAGGGTGGTGGACACACTGGTGATGTTCCTCTGTCGATCATTGCTCCGCGCGTTGTCGACATTTGCCGCGGTCACAAATCTCCTCTTACTGGCAAGCCGATTATCACCGTGGCTGCCGGAGGTATCTACAACGGACGCGGTCTCGCCGCTTCCATCTGCTACGGTGCCGACGGTGTATGGGTCGGAACGCGTTTCGTCGCCTCCAAGGAATCCGGCGCTCCCAAAGCGCACAAGGAAGCCGTGCTCAAGTCGACCCACGAAACCGATGTGCGAACCATCATCTTCACCGGTCGACCGCTGCGTCTATTCAAAACTCCTTACATTATGGACTGGGAATCGCGTCCGGACGAGATCAAGAAGCTGACCGACAAGGGAATCATCCCCGTCTACCACGATCTCGAGAACGACGACGAGCAAGGAACCAAAGAGGCCGGTGCTAGGCAGAGGTTCTTGCTCGGCAAGTGTGCGGCGGTCATCGAAGACATTAAGCCCGCCAAGGAGATTGTTGATGAAATGGTCAACGAGGCCGTGGCAACGCTCAAGAATGGTAGCCAGCTGCTTGTTGGAGGTGGTGCTCGTCTCTGAATTCGAAAGCTAGTGATGTTGTGAAAACAGTTCTTGTGCTTGTGAACTAGTCGAGCGTCGCTCTATCTGGAATGCTCAGTCATTGCCCGTTCCACGCTGCACAAAGATCTGATGATTGTTTTCCTGCTTGTGAATGGTTCGTCCGCAGTGTGTCAATGTATACTTGTCCGCTATCGACTCTACAACACAAAGCTATCGCGAAGAGAGAGACGACAGTTCAAACTGGTCTCGCAAAACGTCTGAATGTTGTTCGAGGTCCCGTTCACGAGAGACCTCCTTTGTAGGTGCTTACTTCTTGCCCCAAGTCTGTATATGCGCACCCTCAGGCTTTGGATATGGCTCGCACCAACGTGAGACGGTGCTGTGACCTAGTTGTCCCCTTTTTTGGGCATCGAAGAATCAATACAGCGAGAAGAAGAAAAAATTGAGGACGGAAATGATGGCTTAAAAAAATTGGCTGAACTCCACAAAAACCAAGGTTTTTCTTCAGACTGCTGCACTATAAACTTTTTTCTCTCCTTCCTTCGCGTCATCATTGACATTCTCAACGCTCACCGACAACGACGACGACGACGGAGACGACTCGCATCGGCTTCATCTGCAATCATGGTCCGCTCCTACCCTAACATCGTCATCACAGGCACCCCCGGTACCGGCAAATCCACCCACTCTTCGCTCCTCGCCTCAACCTACTCTCCTTCCTCCGCCTCTGCTTCGTCATCGTCACATCCTCTACGTCAGATCGACGTCGGAGTCATTGTAAAAACGGAAGGCTTCTATACCGAGTATTTGGAAGAATGGCAGAGTTACGAGGTGAACGAAGACCAGCTGTTGGACCATCTTGAACCGTTGACGGGGACCAAGGCGCCTGAACCGGTGGAGTCGGCGGATTTCGACCAGGACGAGTTGACGCAGGCGAAAGAGCAGGAGGAGTCGGAACAGAGGGGAGGATTGGTGTTGGACTGGCATACGTGCGATGTGTGGCCGGAAAGATGGGTCGATCTGGTTGTTGTGCTGAGGTGCGACCATAGTGTGCTCTGGCAGAGGCTGGAGAAGAGGTACGTTTTTCTTTCCAACAAGCACGGTTTCAGCGAGGCCGTAAACACATACTTACACCGTTCACTTGTTTCTCTGACCACCTGGTTCGTGTTTCGCAGAGGTTACCCGTTGAAGAAAATCCAAGAGAACAACCAAGCCGAAATCATGGGCGTAGTCGCCGACGACGCACGTTCGTCCTACCCCGCCGAAGCAATCGTCGAGTTGACCAGTCAAGAGTCGACCGACGTGGAGGAAAACGTCGACAGAATCATCCAGTGGATTCATGCTTGGAGACAGGCTCGTGGTCTTGAGTAGACGATTCCCCCTCTGGCCGTTGGCCCACACTCTGGCGAATAGCCTTTCGGTCCTTTTCTCACGTATAAGAATGACAAAAGAGCACCTTGGTTTAGAGGGGATCCATCCTCTGCGAACCCGCAGTCTATGTACGAGATTGCAACTGACAGAAGGTCACACGCGGATCAGACACCGCGCAAATTTGGACAAGACAATCGAGATTCATACAAGGACGGCCACACCATCATGCCCGCTGCATTCCGAGCAAGCGATGCAAACAAACAAACTTCATACATTCGGCAGCAAGTAAAGTGTGAAGAGAAAGCCATACACGCACGCCTTAGCTTGGCTTTCATTCGTTGATGTTCTGAGCCTGAAGACGCGATTCGAGGTTCCTGAGCGACTCTTCCTTTGCCAGCAGCTCCTGACGCTTTTCCTGGATCTCTCGCTGCACCCTGAGTTCGATCTCCTTGAGCTTGTCCTCTTCGCGCTTGAGTTGCTCCTCCTTGAGCCTGACCGACTGGTTGGCGAGCTCCTCGCCTGGGATCGAGGTGTCGGCGTAGTCGCTGTGCACGGTTCTCGAGAGCTTTTCGGTACGGTAGTTTTCGTAGAGGAAGTCGTGGGTGATCTCCTTGAGGTCGGTGAGATGTGTGCCAAGCAGTGCGGCTCGAAGACGTGCAAAGTCCGAGTGTTTGGGGTTGTCGACCTCGACGATACCCCAGGGGTACTTTCGTGCGCGGATGGGCTCGCCGTTGACCACAACATCCTCCTCGGAACCCACAATGGCAAAAGGCATGAGACCACGCAGCTCCGAGTTGTCGGCAATGGTCTCCTCGTCATCCTCCTCGACGTCGTAAGGGAAGTTGTAGACGGGAATGCCGTAGTGCTCAATGTCCTCCATGATGCGCTTCTTGAACTCTTGCTTCTCGGTGAGCGTCATGGAGTCGGCCTTGCCGATGACAGGGATGACGTTGACACGAGGAGAGAGACGGCGCATGAGTTCAATGTCGATCTCGCGCAACGAGTGGCCGGTAGGTGTGATAAAGTAGAGGAGAGCGTGGACACGGTTGTCGCGGAATCGAGGGTTACGCTTAATGCGCGACTCCTCGGCAAGAATGTCGTCGTACTGTCGCTCGAGGAATCCAACAATCTCCGAGAAGCTGTAGCGGGGAGAGAGGCGCGGGAGGTGGTCGTCAGTAAGTCAAGGTTGTCCTGCCTTACCGGTTGGTGCAGAAGCATGGAGACGGGAACTTACGCATATTCATTGTCGATGTTGTCACCAAAGCCAGGTGTGTCTACAATGGTGAGACCGATACGCATACCGTCCTCTTCGAGTTCGACGTGTACTGGCTTGATGCGGATACCCTCTTCGATGTGAGCCGTCTCGGGGTTGTCGCTGATCTTGTGGCCGATGACCTCGGATTCGCACAGGGTGTTGACAAAGGTGGTCTTACCGGTACCCGAAGCACCAACGACCATGAGACAGAAGGAGACACCCTTCTTGGCTGCGCGACGTCGCGCAGCCATACTCGAGTTGATTACGGAGGAAATGGTGGCGGTTGTGTGTGTGGGGATGAACGCAAGCTGCGTGCAAAGTGAGCCTAGATGAACGTCGCAGTCGGTGGTGGAAGCGTGAACTGCAACGGAGGAGCGGTGACGATGCGAGTCGTACTTGATGTAAGAATATCAAAGGGGCTGTTGCGGTTGATGGAAGATGAAATGGTCCGAAGACTGATGGCGAGTAAGACTGAAAGAGGGACGTGCTTTCGAAAGATGCGCGCGTGTGTGTGCGTGCGTGTGTGTGTGTGAGTCTCAGTGTTGGCGACAGAGAGAGAGAGAGAGGGCAGAACAGGGTTGCGCACGAGCAATTTTGTGCCCTGTGCCAGCTCGCTCAGCTTTGCGCCTTTCAATCTCGACACGCACCACGCAAGGTTCGTATTTTTGAAATGCCCATTTCAAACCATTTCAAGTTCATCCATGCGCCCCAAGTCTGCATTTGTATTCAAACCCAATCTTCTCGCAAAGAGGAGCTGCGTGTGGTCTTTTTTTCCATGCGCTTTCACCATCTAGCGCCAGTCTAACACTGGCCATGCCTTGAGCCTTGGGCCTTGATCAATTTTAGCGACATGGTGGGCAGGTATTGCCTGGCCGAGGTGAAGTGGTCAAGAAAGCCACCGCCAGGGTGGACTTAGAACTAACCGCCTCGACACGACCTCTCCGGAGCCTCCCGTCTGTAGTAGACATGCGGCTCCATGCTTTGTGCTCGTTTACAGTCGTCAGTCAGGCTGTGCACATGGTGATGGGCAGGCACGTTGATAGAGGGGATTGTACCAGCCTGGTATTCAGAGTGACCTGAGACTATACACTGCATTCGTCATCTGGCCGAAGCTCGACAGTCCAATATACTGGCTCGTCGTTCTCGACCTCGACAGCGCCTTGCTCGTCGTGCAAGTGGTTCGACGTCGACAAGAATCCACCTAACGTGGTTGAATCTCCCTCCAGGTTCCATTCCAATCCTTTCGTCGTTACTTTTGCTCCGCTGTCACCAACACCAAGCGGCAGTATTCCACACGTCTTTCCCATCACTTGGCGCGACATGTGCAGAGCATGCTTGCCCTTGGGCAGCAGCCATGCTACACTGCCATCCCCTACTACAAAGGTACGCTGTCGCTTCTTGAGTCGATTGCCCCTTTTATTTACGCCCTCGGGATCCACAACGCTACCGAGATCTTTGGTTCCTGGCGCGAGCTGCCAAAGCACATGCAGCGTGTGTACACTCTGGTCCAATCGTCCCGCTAGTCCTCCAAAGATGATGAGCGTGTGCTCGTGCCCGTCGCCCGATGCTGCTTCTTGATCTTCGACCTCTTGGATTGACTTTTGCAGATCCGTGGCATATTGCGATGGACGTACTTGGACAGCTACTCCCTTGGATTCGAAAAACTGTCTCGTGTCGGGTCGGATGGAATCCAAATCACCAACGATAGCATCGGGCAGAGGTACAGCCGACTGCCCATCTTTGACGTCAAACGCTGCTGCACCGAAGCTATCGAGGAGCCGATTCGCGGCACCATCAGCGCACAATCGCAACGACGCCGACTCCCACAAGCGTCGAAAGTGTCCGACCTGGCGTGAATCTATGGGCGAGTTGAGCAGCACCATCGCAAAGCGTCGCACTTCATTCTGCTGCGACGGTACCAGGAAGGGGGAAGGGTCCCAAATCTTTTCGTCCTCGATGTGTGAAGAGACGTGCTCGTTGTGCTTCCTCTTGAGATTGTTGTTACTCTCAGCGGCAGCTGCTTGCTCCCATGGTCTGGCAAACACATCGCCACCACTTTTTGGCGCCAAAGGTTCTTCTTCGGGTCGAGCTGGCACTTCAAAATGAAATCCATCGAATGCTGAGTACGTTTCGAGCTGTGTTGCTTGACTCTGCGCTTGCTGCCAGCCTTGATATGCCTGTACTTCGAATTCCTTCATGATCAGAGCTTTGCGCTCCGGGTCGCCAATCTGTCGACCTTGCGTTTCTTGCTGGCTCTCACTGCGCGCTCCATGCGACTCTGCATTGGTGCCAGCCGTGTCGAACAAGTAGTGCGGTGGACTCGGGAATTTGGTGGAAAAGTGATTGAGGATCAAACGTTTTGCGTTGACCAAAGCTGCGAATTGCCCGGCGATCTGAGGCACAGAGTGTCCGCGCGACTTGGCTTTTGCTGTCACTTGCTCCAGTGAGTCGGCCTTGCCGTTCTTGTTGAGATGCGGTGGAAGCGCAATGTTGGTGCTCTCGTGAACCAGGACATCGGAGTCGTAAGCGAGCGCAGGCAAGCCATATCCGGCTCGAAGTTGAGCTTCTGAAAAGCCGCCGGTGCCGTCGCTTGTGTCACCCATGACTGTCACCTTGCGCCCTGGCAAGCTCAGTGGAGGCGGGTCTAGCACCGTGCCATCGGGAAGATGAACTGAGCGACGTTGTGCTGTGAGGGTGGAAAGGAGCGAAAGAGGATGTCGGACGCCCCTTTGCTCTAGCAGAGCTGGACCGTTACGTTTGAGTGCCTCGGCGATACTGGGATCCAAAGGTGGTGCCCTTGCTTCTTCGTGAAAGACGTATGCCAGCGTCGGACATCGATGCGAGATGGGCGCAGCACTGATGCGAACGCTCGGACCCTGAGATGAAGTCTTGAACGAGAGAAAGTTAGGCCAGCTGAAGGAGCGTGGGTCCATGTCGAGGTTGCGGCCTGTGCTGGCTTCGCCGTCGTGTAAGGGTAGATTGGGTATGGCGCGTTCGGGTTGGTCGGCGAGGGCATGAGGCGATCCTTGTGGCAATTGGTCGTGGGTGGGCCATACGAACTCGTGTACGACGTACTTTCCACTAAGCTGCGCATAGCACAAGGAGAGGGTGGTTCGTATCAATGCGCGCAAACCCGGAGGACCGTAGATCTCGACACGCGGCGATGCAGTGTCCGGTGTTGCGGAGACACCCGTGGGGCCCATCATGGACATAAGCAGAGGCACGAGACCGAGAACATGATCGGCATGCAGGTGTGTGATCAGGATAGTTTTGAGATTAGCGAGTCGTTCATCGACGCCGACATATCGCGAGCGGAATTGACGTTGTGTGCCTTCGCCACAGTCGACCATGACGGTGTGATTGTCCAGCTTGAAGAGAAGGGAAGAGTAGTTCCTGGTCGAGTTGGGCATGGACGAGGTGCCCAAGAACTTGATCGACATTCGGGGGGCGACCATAACTGCTTGATTGCTTGCTGCCTTGCAGCTCAGCACCGGAGAAAAGGTTTGGAGTGGAAGCCCACTGTGGGCGGCGGTGTTGGTCGATAGCGTTCAACAGTGCCGCTTTGATGTTTGCGCTTGAGGTTGATGGAGCTGAAGGAAGCGAGTGGAGCTGAGTAATTTCATGCCGAAATGGTCACAAAATTGACCGACGCGGCGAAAAAGAAGAGAAGAAAGAAAATAAAAAGAAGCCGCCGCCGCTCCACACTGAGGCAACCTTCGACCTCGACGCAACAAAACTCACTGTACCAGAGCGGTTGCTTCTCTTGGCCTTGTGAAGAGACGATCTTTGAGAGCACTCAGTGCACGGCAAGACGATGATGCTACAAGTGATGACTGAATACAAGTACAAAATACAAAAAGGTATCAAAAGCGGATCGCTGACAAGGCAAAGGGTAAGGGTGGAGCAAAACAAGACGGACGGTGACAAGAGCTCGGAGGACAAGGCCATCAGCGAGGTATCAGCGACCTCCACGACGGGCAGCATCGCGCGCTTCGAGACGCTCCTTTTCAACCTGAGCACGCAGAGCGGCGCGCATTTTCTTAACAAAAGAGTAGAACTTGCGTGTAGAGTTGAGCTCTTGTAGCAACGAGTCTTGCAAGCCAGCTTCGAGCTTTGGCGATACGGAGGTGAGCTTGTACTTGGTGCTGCTGACATCGATAGTGAAATGGCACTCCTTGGACCAGTCGTCGGCATTCATGAGGTTGAAGTTGAACTTGAGCTGATCGCCTACTTTGGTTGGTACCACAGAGCAGCCGGTCTTTGCTTCGAGGAGACGCAGTTCGGGACCGTTCTTGTCGATCTGTTGCTTGAGTTTTTCCCTCTGTGCTTGCTTGGCCAGCTTCTTGCTCTCGAGGTTCTGTTTGAGCTCTGTAATCTCGGCTTGTAGCTCGTTGCAACGCTGCGTGACTGATGCCTTTTGTGCCTGGAGTGTTTGCTGTCTAGCACGAAGGTTGGCGTCCTGTTCTCGCTCCTTGGCGATGGTGTCCCATAGCTCGCCCTGACTCGCCTTTGCATCCCCGATCTCGCGGTCAAGCGTGCTGAGCTGATTGCGATGCTCCATACGGTTGGCATCGAACTCGGCCTTATCGTCGTGGATGTTGGAGATGGCATTCTCAGTGTAGGCGCGGAAGCGTGTGGAAAATGTCTTTACCGCTGATACGATGCTGGAAAAGTCAAAGACGGCATTGTTGTCGAGATCGGCATAGACTTTGCGCATTTCAGCATTGGATGGTGTTGCAGTGCCAAATGGTCTTCGTGGTGTTGCGAGCACCGAGGGACGTGGTGCAGCTGCCATGTTGTGTCGGCTAGTCGGCTATCCGTGGATCAAGGAGAGGCGTAGAGATCCAGAGGCTCGGCTGTTGGTCCGGTGTCAGAGATGTGGGACGTGGAAGAATTGGCTTTTGGAGAGGAAGCGACAATGGTGCGTGATGCTGTCGATGTATAGATGAAGTTTCCTGTGGTGATAGATGGTAGTCGTGATGGTCGAGCGATCCAAGTGGTTTGAATAAAAGTGTTGATCTCTGCTGCAGAAAAGCGCCACGCGCAGAGCCAACATCGCTGCGCAGATCAACCCCAAACCGCCTTTGCACGTGACCGCGTCGCGCCGTTCAGCTAAAAGAAAATCAAAAAGTAACACTTTGGGCCAAAACGAGCTGCATTGACAACGCACAGGGGAGCAGCTCTCGGTCTTGTCTGCCTTGTACAACGAGCCTCTGTCCCACTCTCTGCACCAGAAAAGGCCTCGAGATGCCATTCAGCTCTTAGGTCTGCTCTCGTCAGAATTGGCAACTTTCATACAGCTTTCGTTCAGCCAGGCCAGGAACCAAAAAAAAAAACTTGAGGCTGCAATACGACGGCTTGAGTTCAAGAGGCAAGGCTTGCACAATTGACTGCCTCGGGATCAACATCTCTGTCCGGTAGAGTCGAGAGAAATAGAGAAAGAGAGAAAGAGAGCGAGCGCGCTGTCAACTCGAGCCTTTTCCGAGCAGAGACGTGTGGTGTTGGTTTGCGACATGTAATTTCTGCAATCAGCTCGAGGCTGCAGCTCCTGCAAGTTTGCACTCTGCCCTCTCGGTGAGTCTCCAAGTTTGCATGTCCGACCTGTTACTTTGCACGGCGGTGGGGAGGTTGTTTGAACCGGTGTGTTGCCGACCTTGGCCCCAACACATTACATCTTGCTGCCTCTATCCTCCTTGCTCCTCATCGCCAACATTCTCTATAGCCTTGCTACTTTCAGCTTACTTGCAACCAAACTCTTTTTCATCGAATCCATCACCATCACTCTGCCAGCCATGGCGCCAGTCCCAGCAATGGACGCGAGCACTTCGGTCGCTTCGCCTCTCACTCCTTCCAAAAAGGAAAACGCTTACTCAAACCACTCGGCGATCAACGAACATATCAAGCCCGCCAAGAACCACGAGCTCTCGCGCATCAATGAGTCGTCCAATGACTCACAACCTGATCCAAAGGGAAGTTGGAGGAGCTGGAGACGAGGTGATGGTCTGCAGCCGTGGGAGAACGAGATTGTTCGCAGCAGCGAAGTGCAGCGCAAAGCCAACGTAGCCCAGCTCTACTTTCTCAACCACTACTTTGACAACCTTCGATACCTTGCTGATCGCAAAGCCAGGCTCGCTCGCTTCCAAGAATCCACACGCGCTCGCGGCTTGTTGCCAGAGGCGCCGGATGCAGAGCCTTCAGCCGAATACCTCAAGGAGCGCAACTCGTATTTCGGACGCGAACGTGTCTTGCTGCGTAAGAGAAGGACCAAGTTGCGTGTCGACCAGTTCCACATCATCACTCAGGTGGGTGCCGGTGGCTATGGCGAGGTCTTCCTTGCTCGCAAGCGCGACACGGGCGAAATCTGCGCGCTCAAGCGTCTCAAGAAGCGCATCTTGGTCAAGATGGACGAGGTGCGACACGTTCTTACAGAGCGAGATATCTTGACCGCCACCAAGACGCCTTGGCTGGTTCGACTGCTGTATGCCTTCCAGGATCCTGACCACGTCTTCCTCGCGATGGAATACGTGCCCGGTGGAGATTTTCGTACGCTTCTGTGCAACAACGGTGCGCTCAAGGAGGAGTACGCTCGATTCTACATGGCCGAAATGCTCGTCTCTGTCAACGAGCTCCACCGTCTGGGCTACATCCACCGCGACCTCAAGCCCGAAAACTTTCTCGTCGATTCCACCGGTCACGTCAAGCTCACCGACTTTGGGCTTGCTTCGGGCGCGCTCAGTCCGGGCAAGATCGAGTCGATGAAGGCAAGGCTCGATGCTGTCAAGGATACCGACTTTGTCTACCGTACGCCTGCCGAGCGTGGCTCGATGTACAAAAAGATGATCCAGCACACCCAGCATCGCGCCAATTCGATCGTGGGTAGTCCAGACTACATTGCTCCCGAGATGCTGCGAGGACGGCAGTACAGCTTTGGCGTCGACTACTGGAGCTTGGGATGCATCCTGTACGAGTTTTTGTGTGGCTTCCCACCTTTCAGCGGCAGCAACCCAGACGAAACGTTTGCCAACTTGAAAAACTGGCAAAAGGTGCTGCAGCGTCCCGTGTACGACACTCCGGACAACTTGCAGTTCAACCTGAGCGACGTTGCGTGGGACGCCATCACCAAGCTGGTCGATACACCGGAACGTCGGTACAGCAGCCTCGAGCCAGTTCAGGCGCATCCCTTCTTCCGCTCTCTGGATCTGGGCCGTTTGCGTGAGCTCAAAGCGCCCTTCATTCCTGAACTGGAAAACGAAGAGGACACGGGCTACTTTGACAACTTTGACGATCCTGCCGACATGGCACGCTACAAGGATGTGCACGAGAAGCAAAAGAATGTCGAAGCCGTGTCCGAAAGGGGCTCGGGTGCCGGTGGAAGGGCCATGTGGGTTGGATTCACTTTTGGCAAGAACCATCTGGGTGCAAACGGCAAGCCTCTATTCCCTCCATCGACGTCCAAGGATGCTTCTGATGCATTTGCCACCATGTTCTGACCGCCTTATCAGTCACTACTATTGCGCCGGCGTTTTCGTGCGCTTCCACACACCCCAAGACACGATCTAGTGTTTGACCTCACTATGAACTCTGCCTCGCAAGCTGACCGTTTACGACCTCTTTACGATTGCCTTTTTCCCTGCTATACCCATCAGCAGCATCTCTGTAATGTACTGTACAGTGCTGTGCTGTATTCACAGTGCAGCGTCTCTATGCCGTCACTATAGCGATGCGATTCTGAAATTACCTCTTTCCTGAAATATGATCTGCTATAATCATCAAATCAACGGTGTGATCCGAATCTCTTGGTCTGTGAGCGGGTACCGCCAATGTACGGCTCACTCATCGTTGAATAGAGCACGTCAATCCAGCGGGTGCTTCCGATATGAAGTGTTGGTCATTGGTCCCAGCTCAAACCTAAGTCCGAGACACACGAAAGAAGCGAAAGCGCGTTCTGAATCCGCAGAGTCCAAAATAAAAAGGCAAAAAGGCAGTTCGCTGGTCTGGGCTGTGTGATTGACGCTCCTCTACGCGAAGAACTGCGGTCGGCAAACGGCGAGCGAGCAGCAGGATTTGTGATTCGCATTGGACCCTTCTCGTTCGCCATCATCACGACCGTCTTGAGTTAACCTTTTCGCATCACCCTTTTGTGCTGCGCACTTCTTTTCACTCATCGCCGTCACGTCACACGATCGCCCTTTCTCACCCTTTGTGATCGTCACGTCGTCCATCCGCAGCACCTTCCAATCCGAGCGATCTCTCCGCGACCTTTCCGCCATCCATCTGAATCGGATTCTCCTCTGTCTCGATCTCGTGACTCGTCAGTTCCGCACTGGTTCCGCCACCTCTCGGCAGTCGCATCTCTTGTTGCCAAGACGCCCGCACAGACATCTCAAAGTCCGCACCTCATCCTCGCCCCTCACATGTCGACATTGGTGGGGCGCTATTCGTCCACACATAGCGCTCCGCTAACCCATCAGGCTCGTCAGTGCCCATGCCGTTGAGGCGGCATGCCTCCTCCTCACACGAGGCTGCCTCGCCATATCAATCGCGCACACCCAGATCTTTCCGCACCAATGGCGATCGTGCCGCGCGTCACAGCTCCTCGCACTCCTCCCCATCACCACACCAACCGCGCACCAATGGCCATGCTTCGCCTGCCAAGGGTAGTGGCCGTGCAACGCTCGGTGATCTCATTCAATCTTCTCGTCCTTTACAAACCCCAAAGGTAGCCAAGCGTGTCATCGAACTGCTCGATAGCAGTGATGACGAAGAGCCGCGAGCAGAAGCGCAGCAGCACCTCGTGAACCCGCACGACTTGGACGACATTGTCACTCCAGAGCTTCCGCCAGCCGATGCTTCAGCGCCGCCTCTACCCGACGACCTCGTCATCGATTTGGTCAGCAGCCCTGTCTCGCCTTCCACAGATGTCTTTGTAGATGCACAGTCAGTCATCACCAGCACCCAAATCCAGTCCGACTCCAATCACACGCAGCAGCAGCCGTCTTCACCACCAGAGCCATCACCAGATCCGCTTGCCAATCAACGTCCTCTCTTCGATCCGGAGGAGCTTGAGATGCAGCCGCTCTATGACAATCTCAAAGCGCTCTTAGAGACCGAGCAGGTCAGCGACGCAGACGACGATGACGAAGATTACGAGCAGCGTCGTCTTCGCAAGCTCCGCCAAAACGACGCTCTTCTCGCTCAACTCGGTCTCGCCGCAGCCAGCACCTCTTCAAATCCTGTCCCAGTTCCCAGGGCAGACTCTGAAACCGAACAAGATCAAGACGCCGACGATCAGCCAGTCGAGACGCACGACACTCGTTCTCGGGGCCGTGGTCGACCACCAAAGAAGCGTGCCCGTTCCGACTCAGCGCATCCCTCAGACCTCGGCCAGGATTCCCGATCGAGTAGGAAAAAGAAAAAGTATGACCGCAAAGTCAAATTTGCCGAGGACGGCACCACCAAATCGGCTCCTCTCCCCGGCCAGGTGTTCGATATGGCCTTTGTCGAGATCAATGCGCTCCGAAATCGAGCTCGAAACGAATACGTCTTTATCAGAGACGTTCCGGATATCCGCCCAGAGGACTTGGTCTCATGGAGCGAGGATGAGGAGGAAGAAAATGCTGACGACGAGCAAGACGATTCCGATGAAGAGCCACAAGTAGTAGGCTTCGATTCTATGGGTCGCGTCAAGACCAAGCGTAAATGTAAACAACCAGACACACTCCCGGACGGTACCGTCCTGTCCTCCTGCCACCAATGCAGACGTAAGACACCAGGTATCAAGATGCGATGCGGCCGAGAAGGCTGTACGCTCTCCTACTGCGAACGCTGCATCACCGTTCGCTACTACGACATCACCTTCGACCCTTACGATCCCAACTTAACCTGTCCTAGATGTCTCGGCTTCTGCAATTGTTCCGTCTGTCTCAGACGCTCAGGCCATGGCGATTTGCTCGAGAAGGGCAGAAAGCACATTCTCGCCTATTCAAGGCAACGCAGCAAGCTCGCATTGAATGCACAACTGGATGGACACGGCGGCGCAGAGGATGAAGCTCAAGAAGGCACTCTTGACACGCACAATCCGACGCCCAAGCAACGCAGGAGCTACAACAAAGCAATCAGGCCAGACCGTCTCAACCCTGGCAGCCCAGTAATTGGTCCCGCCAAGCGCCGCGGACGGCCGCCCAAGAAGCGGGAATCATTCGCCCCAGTCAAGATCGATCTTGACCTGTCAGACGAAGTAGCCGAGGGCGAAGTTTATAGCCCGCTCGAAGAGTACGTGTTGGGGAGGCTTCACGTGGCTCGGCGCGTTTTCAAGTTGATTGCGGCCGAGCAAGCTGCTGCGCTAGCAGCTGCTTCACTCAACGACGCTGAATCAAGACCCAAATTGGTGGTCAAGCTCAGAATACCCTCACGGCCTCGAACGCCGAGCCGCACGTTTGCCGTGGCTGACAACGTCGCGAAAAACAGGAAGATGTCACATTATAACGACATGGAGAAGAACGTATGGGTGCGCAGCGCTGCTGACATGAGCACATCCGAGTCCGAAGCTGGAGACTTGACAGACAGGGACCTTGAGGACGACACGGAGGAGGAGGATGAGCTGGAAGATGAGGATGGAGATGAAGCCAGCTTCGAAGAGGGTCGCACACAGAGTTTTGCAGCTTCGCTTCTCCAACGGTATGACACCACGAGTTTTGTCGACAGCAAAGGGAGCTCGCCTCTCACTAGCCTCGACGGCGCGTCGAGCCAATACTCTGTTGCCTCCTCTCAATACAGTGGCGCGGCCAACGAACAATCTCACCAGGCTGAGGACAGTGCGGAAGAGCCGAGCACGTCGACGCAAGGCTCTGTCGAGGTTGGGGCGCCTTCCGCATCGTTAGGAATGCATGACATGCAGCAACTCGCGTTGGCGGTGTTGGAGGATCACGACGGAGACCACAAAGCAGTGCATGCGAGTGTGTTGCGACTCCATGAACCTTTGGCTTTCTCCTCGTCCTCTGGCTCGGAAGGGGGACAGCTCGGTGCATTGCTCAGCTCACGATCGGCAGCGAGTACGCCTTTGATGTTTTCAGAGTTGGCTTTTTCTGATCTCGACCAGTAGTTACTCAAGGAACCAGCATCGTTGCGTTGCTTTGACCTGCACGGATTGGTCAACGCACGTATTGGCTTCCAGCAGACGAGTGGCCGCCTCGAGCTTGTTTCCATGCACCTGCAGTTCAGGAGATCAACCTTTGTATACTAACGCAACAAAATTCAGGTTTCATTGCTTCCATTTGGTCTGTTGTGTGTATGTTGGTTGAGGCTTGTGCGCAATCTGTCAAGATGTTGGATGATACACTCGAACTAGACTGAGCATGCTTAGAGGAGCGGGCGGCAAGGCGAGCTCACTTGAAACCGAGGAACGACTTGAGGGGCTCCCAACCGAGGTTCAACTGTGGCAATAAAGAAGAAACAGGCGGTAGGAGCAAGGTCAGCAATCTACATCCGAGGAGGTTGAGCATCGTCAGTCAATCGAATACATACGTTGTAGAGACCGGCACCGATTGTGACAGCGAGAGTGACGGCGGTGCCAATGGGGCGTCCGATGGCACACGTGTTTTCGGCCTGGATTCCGATGTTGGCGTGGGCGACACGAGCGGCGAAGAGGGTAGTGTAGGCGGCGTGAACGAGCGAGGTAGGGGCACCGTTGAGTTCGGCAAGGAAGATGAGGAAGAAGGCGAAGGGAGCGGATTCGGTAAAGTTGGCGTGGGCACGAACGGCACGCTGAAGCTTGGCAACGTCGGCGGGGCTGTTGGACTTCTTCTGACCAGGACCCTGGACCGAGTCAGATTCGCCCGAGCCAAGCAAGATGTTGGTGTTGAGTCGGTTGACGACGACGTTGCCGGTAAGGTAGCTGTAGTAGCCGGCGAAGAGAGCCGAGTGCGCCAGAGAGGCCTGATTTTGGAAGAAGGGAGAAGAGACCAAAGGCGGGGTTCAGTACGTCCAAGCTCGTGGAGATGCACAGGGAAGCGAGAAGTAACTTACAGGGCTGAGAACAAAGAGAGGCATGGTTACGGTGTTTGAGGGTTTGTTGATAGTGATCAAGAGTCTGATACTGCAATAGCGTGATGGTAGTAGCAAAGCAAGCAAGGAAGCTGCGGTCTCCAAGCGTCGTTCTACAGTACGTTGTCCGCAAGCAAAGCGAGATTTCACGACGCGGACGCTTGTGCAACAGCATCGCGACATTCACCCATCCTCAATGACGACGTGCCATCATCCATCATTCCTGCCCCTTCTTCGGCTCACATTTTCTCGGCGCGCCAATTTGAGAGCCAAGCGCAGCCAACGGGCCAAACCAAAATGCTCTCGAAAAATGAGTTGCACACACAGAGACAGTGGAGGTCTAAAGGCCAAAAAACGCACGTGCCAACTAGACCAAGTAGATTCACACGCACGATAGAACCCTAAGTTAACCCTCCTGAATTTCTATGAAAAAGGGGCCCAAGCGGAAATTCGAGTGGAAAAATGTCATCAGCACGTAGAAGCAGCGTCAACTCGTGCACTGCCTGCCATTTTTTTGGTGGTAGCGTAACGCGACCCACACACTCACACGCACACGCACACGCACACGCACACGCACACGCACACGCACACGCAGAGCCAGCAGCTGCTGCCTTGCCCCCGCCAAGATATTCAGCACTTCGAATTTGGCTGGTTGGCTGGCGAACGGGGCTGTGCGTTGGATTTTACAGCTGAGCTTCATCGGCATGATTCACCCTTCTTGATCATCAAATCTTGCTGCTCGTCTACCACCATCGCAGGTCTCCAACCCTAGCATCACACGATTCGATCGCAAATTCAAAAATGTCTGCTCAGAACGACAGCCGATACGACCCCTACATTCCTTCGGGGAATGCCAGCTCCGACCCCTCGGGCGGTGGCGCCAATTTTTCCAATTCCAAGACGGCCCGTATCCACTCGGAGATTGACAACACCATCTCGATCATGCGCGACAACATCAACAAGGGTGAGCTTTGGAAGAAGAAATCGAGGCGTGACCAAGGCTTTGGGATGTTATGTATGGTCGAAGAAACTGACCCGTAATCGCTTCTTCCAATCTCGAACCTGCGAAACGTTACTTCAGTCAACGAGCGTGGCGAGAACCTCAACAGTCTTCAGGACAAAACTGGTACGTGAAGGATAATCCCAGCTGCATCCGCGCAATTCTCGCCGCCACCGAAAGCGCGTCGGAGGCAAAACAGGCGATGTTGACTTTCCTTGGCAATCTTTCGACACGTGTGCTCGCTCCCAACACAGATAACCTCGCCGTATCCGCACAAGGTTTCCGACGAGGTGCCAACCGTGTCCGCAAACAGATGTGGTGGAAGGACATGAAGATGCGAAGTAAGTCTTGCGTCCACGGACAACCTGGATCGCACGCATCAAATGAACAAAGTTTGCTAACACCTCATCGAACATCATCTGGCCCGGTCTAATCATGTCAACTCGTTCACCGAACTGCACTGAAACGCAACAGTCATCATTGGCAGTAAGTTGCCCCCATGATCCATACTACCCGACATGGAATGGCCGCTGATCAGAGCCTTAATGTTGCATTTGCTCTCTCTTTACTTGCCCTCGACAGTTGGTATCGTCATCCTGCTTTGCGTTATCATCAGTACGTATCAGAACTGCATCAACTCGCATAGTTGCGTCAGGAACGCTTCACATGATCTCAGATACTGACTCGCCGAACTTCACATCTTCCATCCTTACCGTCTCGCAGTCCCCATCGTCGTCAAGCACTGATTGTGTTGACGCGAGCCTTGACGAAACGGTCCGTTCCTTGTATGCTGTTTGCTTCTGTACAATACCCTCATGACTACCATGATTTAACTCGACATCTGAATAGGAGTGAAACTTGCTCTGCATGAGGACAAGACAAGCCTGCTGTGCGTTTCAAATGGTGTAGATGAGCGGCTTTGCAACACGAGCATGCTCCTCAAAGTGTTGGTCTCGGATCTCGACTTTGATACAACTTCAGCTCCACTTTGGACTTTTCTTTGCTGTCTCTAATCATCTGATTAGCGGGATTGCATCTACAGTGCTGCAGTCTCACCGGGCATCGCTTCCGTCTCCAGGTGATGATAATGAGCTAGTCCGGCTTGCAGCATGAAGGAGCTTCTCCAGATCGACTGGTGACCGAGCTTGAATTCCCGAAATCCGAATCAGATCCAATGCAGCGACGCCGATTGGGCGCAAGCCTGGCATTCTCGAGATTACGCGATGCGGCAGCTCAAGACGCATGTTGGAAATCGTCAGGCCACATTCCAAAGCTTAGAGTGGTTTAAGACTCGAGCGTGTGTTCTTCTCAAAGCTCATCTTTTCCTCGTGACCCACCAACCACCATCCACCATCCGCATCACATCCTACGACTTGTCCTCTCTGCTTCCCTTCCGCTTGTCAGCTCCATCATCGCAGTCGGCCCTTTTCCTATCCAACGGTATTCTATTCGCCGCGGCTGCTGTCCTCCACAATGATCTCGAGCTCTTCAAGATCACTGTTGGCCGCCTCGAGCCGAACCAGGCTCGCAGACATCGCCGCCACAGCGCAGCTTGCCCGATCCAAGCCTCTGCACCGCACCCTAGCCACTGTCGCCAAGGACTCGAACAAGCCACCCACCGGTGTGCTGCTCATGAACATGGGTGGTCCCTCCACGTCCACCACTGAAGAAGTCGGCGACTTTCTTTCGCGTCTCTTTCACGATCGCGAGCTCATCCAGCTTCCATTCCAGTCTCGTCTCGCTCCCCTCATTGCACGCAGGCGAACGCCCAAGATCGTCGACCAATACGAGAAGATTGGTGGCGGATCCCCCATCTTGCGCTGGACGAGGACGCAGGGCAAGGCCATGACCCAACTGCTCGACGAGCTTCACCCCGAGACGGCGCCGCACAAGGTCTACGTCGCTTTCCGATATGCTCGACCACTGACCGAGGAGGCGCTTGACGAAATGGCCGAGGACGGCGTCACACGCGCCGTTGGCTTCACCCAATACCCGCAATACAGCTGCAGCACCACCGGAAGCAACCTCAACGAGCTCTACCGCGAGATTCAGAGGCGCAAGCAACGCGGCGCACCAGAAGGCAACATCTCTTGGTCTCTCATCGACCGATGGCCCACTCATCCCTTGCTCGTAGAGGCCTTCACCAACCGCATCCAAGCTGTGCTCGACACGTACCCAGAGGAGAAGCGCAACAAGGTACCCATCATGTTCAGCGCCCACTCGCTTCCCATGCAGATCGTTTCGGGTCGAGGTGACCCTTACCCCGCCGAAGTGGCAGCTACCGTCGCTGCCGTCATGACTCGCTTGAAGTGGAGCAACCCTTACCGAGTCACATGGCAGTCGCAGGTAGGACCCGCTGCTTGGCTCGGACCGCAGACGAGCGACACCATCAAAGGCTGGGCCAAGCAGGGTCACAAGGATGCCATCGTCGTACCCATCGCCTTTACCAGTGATCACATCGAGACCCTCTATGAGATTGACATTGAGCTGCAGGAGGAGGCTGAGGAGCACGGCATCACGCTCAAGCGTGCCGAATCGCTCAACGACGAACCCACTTTCATCCGTGCCATGGCCGAGATCTGCGCTTCGCATCTGTCCGCAGTCGAGGGCACGCCGAGTCGTATCGCAGACGAGAAGCGCGGCGAAGATGTATGGAGCCAGGGATTCACGAGCAAGCAGATGCTGCTCCGATGTCCAGGTTGTGTCAATTCCGTGTGCGGCGAGCAGAAGGCCTTTTTCGGTCGCACATCGCAGTAGTTTTGCTGCCCCCAAGTCGTGTTCAACTCCACTTTGCAAAGGATCCAAACGAAATAGTCACAGCCCATTGCCATTGTGAATCTGGCTGCGTGCGTGTGTGTGAAAGACGTTGAAATCCAGTTTTTGTCGATGGACCGACCTTGTATTGCGCAATGCCTAAAACCTACACTGTGTCATCATCATAGACGAAGCGGCTGTCCTTGGGCGACAGCGGCGCACGCTTGACGTAGCTGTCGTTATCCGGTGGTCTCTGAAGCTGCTTGCAGCTGGCTAGCATGCTCTGCAGTGTCAGCAGCACCGAGCTGATAGTGAGTACGGGCGACCATTCGTTGCCCAAGATGGATGCGCAGATGTGGCCGTTGCTGTAAACGTGTGGATGCTGATTCGATACAAGAGGCTGATGTGAGTGGGGATGCTGTTAGCGGGCATATGAATGCGATAGACTTACTATGGGAGCTTGGTAGCCGTCTGTGGTGATAAAGACCACCTCAGGGCTCTCCATGGGATAGTTGTCGGAGAAGCGAAAGCGGAGGCCAAACTTTTGGCCTTCATAAAGACTGTTGCCCAGCACTTGTATGGAAAACTGCCATTCTTGCAAGTCGTCGGCTTTGATGATGGCGCATCCTTCTGGCGCACCTTTGACCCTGATCTCCGAGCTGTGATTCGCGAAAAGATGTCAGTCCATGTAGCGCATGCTGCGTGAGGATGCCAAGGTATATACGAGACTTACAGCTCCTTTTGAAGACGCTTTGTGGCGATCCTCATCTCTGCGAGTAGTCAAAAGGCAAGCGCCTAAGCACCGTTTTCCGAGCGCTTCGATCGTTGTTGTTGTTGCTGTTGCTGCTGCTGCTGCTGCTTCTCCAGATTGAGACGTTAATTGGCGGGATGCAAAGGTGGAATTGAGGTTTGCTTGTGTGGGGAAAGCTGCAACTGAGCCTTCAAGTCGCCGCTTCGAGCTCAGATCTGCAGCTGCGCAACACGCACACGCACACACACACACACCGCGCTGCTGCTGAGCCGTCCGTGCTGTGCTGTGCTGTGTTCCTACAGTACTTTTTGAAAGCTGAGTCTTAAATATTTGTGATTATACGTGGAGGGGCGAGATGATTGGATCGGGTATTCCTTGGATCAAAATCGGCTCTCGATTCCAACAATCTGTGCTTTGTCTTTCGGCTCTTCCGCTCCACTTCTGGCAACACAAATTCGCACTCTTTTGCCGTTCTTTCGATGCAGCTTCTGACACGCTCCAACACATCTTCCTCGTCCTGAACCGCTCTCACACTATATTGCGCAGCGCATCAGCAACACGTCACAGCTGCTCAGTCAGCCTCTGCACTCCAGCAAGCGCATCATCAGCATTCAACAGCTCCCATTCGGGCAGCGACAGTATCGACTCAGTACAGAGCTCAATTGGCATTTGCCGCTCTCTGCATCGACGAGCTTTCGAGCGAAAGGGGGCTAGCGTCGGAGAGAGAGAGTCCAAGAGTCTATCTTCCACATCCATCTCTTGATCGCAGCTATGCCGGACTCATCAGATGACCATCCCCTCGGCGGCTTCATCACCGTCAATCACAGAGCCATTCCCATGGCCTCAGAACTGGAGGCCATGGACCTATCCGCCGCCGGCCCTGCCATGACTTTCAACGACTTTTTGGACCAGCTTCGTCATTCGCATCCCTCCGAGCCTCGCTCCAATGTTGCAGGCCGTCAAAAACCAGATGCAGCTCAAACAGAAGCGCAGAAAAGGAAGCGCGAGCAGGAAGAAGCAGAGCTCGCAAAGATCTACGAATCCTTCGAGTTCGACACCTTGTGGTCCAAGCTCAGCGATGTACTCTCAAGGATGAAGAACGATCCAGGTGCAGCCCAGATTCTTCTCCCTCTCATCGAAAGCATGATGGTCGTCTCTCAGCATGTAGCCAGTCCAGAGGTAGCGGAACCTTCTAGCTCTTCTGCCGAAGTCCGACCACCACATAGCCGTTCATCAACTCAGGGCGTTCCCCGAACACCAAGAGAGGCCATCGAAGACAACTTCTTCGCCTTTACAGAAAAGCATCGCAAGATACTCAACATCATGGTCCGCCAGAACCCTTCACTCATGTCTGGCTCCTTTGCTTTGCTCGTCCGCAATCCAAAGGTGCTTGACTTTGACAACAAGAAAAATTACTTTACTCAGCAGCTGCACAAAGGTCGACGAGACCACTATACGCCTCTTTCGCTCTCTGTACGGAGAAACTCGGTCTTCGAAGACAGTTTCCGATACTTTTCCAGGAAAACCGGTCCAGAGGTCAAGCACGGCAAGCTCAACGTTCGCTTCAACAATGAGGAAGGTATCGACGCAGGTGGTGTCACCAGAGAGTGGTTCCAGGTATTGGCAAGAGCCATGTTCAATCCAGACTATGCGCTCTTCCAGCCCTGTGCGGCGGACCGCACCACATACCAGCCGAATCGCATGTCATACGTGAACCCGGACCATCTTTCCTTCTTCAAGTTCGTCGGTCGCATCATTGGCAAAGCAATCTACGATGGAAGGCTGCTCGATGCCTACTTCACTCGCAGCTTCTACAAGCACATCCTAGGCAAGCCAGTCGATTATCGAGACTTGGAGTCCATCGACCCAGAGTACTTCAAGAGTCTCGAATGGATGCTCAACAACGACATCACAGATATTCTCGATCTCACCTTCAGCGTCGACGATGAAGAGTTTGGCGAGACCAAAGTCATTGAACTCAAGCCCAACGGCACCACCATCGCCGTCACCGAAGCCAACAAGCAGGAGTATGTGCGCCTTGTCACCGAACAGCGACTCACCAAGTCGATCAAATCCCAGATCGATGCGTTCCTCGGCGGCTTCAACGAAATCATTCCTGCAGACCTCATTCGCATCTTTTCCGAGCAGGAGCTCGAGCTTCTCATCTCTGGCTTGCCCGACATTGACGTCGACGCGTGGAAGAACAACACCGAGTTGCACGGCTACAGTTCCGGAGACGCCGTCATTCAGTGGTGGTGGCGTGCGGTCCGATCGTTCGATCAGACCGAAAAAGCCAAGCTTCTTCAGTTCATCACGGGCACCAGCAAGGTGCCGCTCGAAGGATTCGCTCATCTCCAGGGTGTACAGGGCACGCAGAGGTTCAACATACACAAGGCGTACGGAGCAGATCGACTGCCAGCGGCGCATACGTGCTTCAACCAGCTCGATCTTCCGCAGTACGAATCGTACGAAAAGCTGCGTTCGTCGCTCTTGCTTGCCATGAATGAAGGTGGCGAAGGTTTCGGGTTTGCATAAAAGGCGTTGGAAGGGGCGTGCTTATTGGGCATCGTCGAAGTTTTCGCAGAACTTGATCAGCGAACGCATAATCGAGACCGCGCCCGATCTGTAGCCTCCTCTGAACATGAGTGTGTCTGTCGTCGTATCAATTATGCATTGCAAGAACAAAGAAACATGCGTCAGAATGGCCCTGGTTTGTGTCTCGTCAGTGGTGTCGATGGGCGTGGCAAAACTCACGGTTCAAGCTGCACTTGAGACATGTGCGCGGCAAGGTTGAAGAAGGTTGACTGTGTGAGCATGATGATCGTCACAATGATCCGACGAGGAAAAGAAAACGAAGTGACCTACTGGTGATAGAGCTCGTACAGTCGCAATCTTTCGTTGTAATACGGCTCTGTTCGCGGGATCACATCGTGGTAGGCGTCGAAAAAGTCTTGTGTGAAGCCACCAAACATTTTCATAATCCCGAGTCTGACGTCCATGCCAAATGGGAAACGGAAACAGTCAGTTGGGCTGTCCAGGCGTACGATTCGATCCGATGCTTTGTGGCTTACTCTGCTTCGTTGTGACCGTAGTAGCTCGAGCTGAGGCGTTGGACAAAAGAAAGCGCGTCAGCTTCAACAAGGCTTCAAAGCAGGCGGTACAATTCAAGACTTACGGGCTGGAGCAGGCAATGGCGCAGGTGCGGGAGATACAGCGATGTCAGTCAGTTGGTTCTTAACGCAGATAAAGAATTGTCGACACAGAAAGACTTACTCAAAGATGGCTGGCTCACCAGAGTCGGTGACCGTGCCAGCATTGCCAGACCTGTGTCGAGCAAGTTACGAAGAATGCTCAGAAGATTTCCGTTGCTACTTCACCGCATTGAGGCGCCAAAGCAAACTTACCACAGGTCTCCGTGCAAGATGCTCGGCTCGACGTTACCTTCTAGTGGTGCCAGAAGCACGGGATACACCCTGTGTTGTTAGGCAGTCACTTGTGGTCAGCAGGGGACATCTGTGATACTTCCGAGGCAGCATCAGTCTGATTACTCACTTGCTGCGCATCTGCTTCTCGAGGTCCCTGAGCTCCGCATCACCCTGATCAGCATCGATGCGATTCACCAGGTCACCGATCCTCGAGTCCGCCCAAAATTTGGGCCAGGATGTGTTCCAACTGTTGTCTTGCCGCTGTGTGCAAGGTGCCAGAAGTCGTGATAGCGTCAGCAGTCGTTTCATCGAGTAAGAAAGGTTTCCGTGCGAGGGAGGAAGGAAGCCAACGTACCGTCACTCCACAGTAGGTGGCCACGCCAAAGCCGAATCGTCCGTCTTGACTGGTTCCTCTCTTGTGCATCTCTGCCAGCCTCTTGCCGAGCAGCTTCTGTCCAGACCTGTTGATGGATGGCTTCAGATCAAGGTAATCCGTGATCAAGTATGCTCGTCCGTCGTTGGACTTTCCAGACGCATGCACTTCAGGTGTGAGTCTGCAAATGGTATCGTCTTTGGCTTCGCAGCTCAGGGCAGACCCCATGGCTTTGAGGCTTTCGGCCTCTCCCAATGTCTGCTCAACCGAGCTGTCGATCTTTGCAAACAGGTTTCGCCCGCTTGGCTGCGCTAGCACGCACGGAGCACCGCGAGGTGTGAATGACGTCCCCAGGTGTGAGCACTCGCTTCGCAGTATCGATTCGAGAGTCTTGTCGAGCGCCATCTTGTCGTCGTTGTACAGCGATCAACTGTCCGATCACCTTTGCGCGACCGAAGTGATGCTCTATCGTCGAATGGAGTGTATGCTGCTTTCGTACTCGATAAAGAGATGATGAAGGTGGTAGTCGGTCTGGGTCGCATAATTCTCGCACGGCCTTCATACATCATGCACGTCAACTGTCACACTGTGTACGCGGGCTGAACCTCCACATAAGCTCTATCTTTGAAGATGTCCCGGTCAGACAAGGCGACTCTTGACGTCGCAGGCGAACCATGACAAGGCAGGGATCAAGACATACGCCGAAGAACAATCATTAGTGGGTAGGAGGCTTTTTGATACATGATACAATGCCGCGATTCAGCAGAAAACAGTAGAGACTAGCTACGGTGCAGTCATTGCCCCAAGATAGCTCAAATGACAGCAGTCTGTTTGTGGGTCCTGTGCGCTCGTCCTGAGAATCATGAACCTCATCTCCTACTCATTATCATATCGTAAAGGAAGGAAATGTCGGCCGCGCAGCCACCGTTTTGGGGGTGGCTGCTCAAGGTGGCTGCGGCGAGAAGCCTCCCCGAGTGGCTCCTAGGGTGGCTGCGCGGCCAGCGTTTTCCATTTTTACGATATTGATTTATAAGATATGACTCGCAAGAGTTATCGCAATTTGTGTCCCTGCTCACAAAAATTAATTTTGCATTCCGTCGATTAACTGGAATGTGTGCAAATATTGGGTCAAAGCACGTTTCCTGCGTGAAAAAACATTGTGAATCATGTTTACATGGCATTGCTTGTTAGAAATACAGGATCAGCTTAGCATCTGTTGTCGGACGTCACTTTTTTGGATGCTGTCGAGAAAAATCACAATTCACTCGCTATTTAAAGTAGGTCCCAATTCATGATTAGTCTCAGTTACCCCGCACTGGTTCCCCCGTACGACTTCCCTTTGCCTTCCTGGTGAAGCATAGGGAAATCGCCTTTGCATATAAGGAGCTTGCTCCCTATATCCCCGGGTCGAAATTTAACTTGCGAATCACATCTTCAACAACTTTTACAGGGCGGGATTTTCAACATTGATGGAGTCCGCTTCGACACTAAACGATATCAGACTGAGCTATCCTGTTTCTCGCAACTAACGTGACAGATGTTGATGTTGGTCGATGCGTGATACCAGATGCCGGCATAGCTCTTGTAGGAAGCAAAAGAAGTCTTGAGTTGTCAAATCATGAATGTTCCTGAGGTGACGATTAATGGTAACCAAACCGAAGCTTCTTATTGATTGCGAACGCGTCAACAGCACAAAGACTGAAAAAAGCTTTAAAAAAATAAATTTCTCCACATATAAGCCGGCTTTTGAAAAAGAGATTGCAACACGCAGATCATGATTTAGGACCAGAAAAGAGTCCGAAAAAGTAGCGGTCATCATGTGATCACATCTTTCCCCGTCTTTCGAGTACAATCATATCGCAAAAAAAGGAAAACTCCTGCGCCTTAAATGAGTCATGGGTCTTGCTTGTCACCAGACAGTCATAGAGTGTAGCACGCATTCGCAATTCACATCGTAAAACAAGGAAAACGCCGGCCGCGCAGCCACCTCAGAGGAGCCACCCCCAAAACGGTGGCTGCGATGGGTGGCCTCAGCTAGGAGCCACCCCGGATGGCTGCGCGGGTGGCTCCGGGTGTGGATGTTCCCCTTGTTCCGCAATATGAATGGCTAAGCGAACGAACCGAGCAGACGCACAGTCATTTGTCGAAGATAAGAGTGGCTCCACGAGGTGAGCAGCATACAGATTCTAATTCCAGATGCAGCGGTAGTAGTATTCGAGGTACAGAGTACATAGCATAGCAGACAATCCAAAAAAGTCGATGACGGACGGCTGAAGGACAAGAAGAGGCAGAGCCAGCAAAGGAGCTAGACAAGATCGTCGTGCACTTGCGAGGGCCGGAAGGGCCAGCGAAATGCTCTCTTGACCTTTGTCGAGGGGTTTCGAGATTGCTCTGCATCAACCTGAGCTTGAAAATTGTGCACGCCGGCTTGCTCCGCGCTAGTACTACGATCGAGGGGCAAGAATCCACTGCTTGAGCTGAACTGGGGCAACGAATCGGCACTGGCATTGGCTCCGCTAGTAGGCCACTGCATCCTGTGAAGACCGCCGCCGCGAAGGTCGGATTGCCACACATCGAATGCAGACCAGGAACGGCGACCGTCCTCTTCGGTGGCGATGGTAGGCTGAAAGGCTTGCTTGATGGCCTCGAAGTTGGAAGCGTTCTGCAATGAGGGATTGCCAATGCCCTGCGAGGCCGTGGGCAGCATCTCGCGCCCGTCTGCTACCGACGCAGCATTGGCGCGTCGGAAGGCGTTACGCAGAACGCTGGTGCCTAGATCGTCGTATGCGTCCGAGTGAGCATTGGGCATGTGATTGATCGGCAGGCTGCTCGTATCAGGATCGAAAGGGCTCGGGGTGAAACGGTTGGCAGCAAGAGCACGCTCTTCCATTCGAGCCAAGCTATCAACGAGTGGATCCGACGTGGAAGAAAGATGAGCATAGATGGCATCGTTTCCACCAAAGTGACTGTAGTCCATGGTTGGATTCCACGTGTAGGGCGACGAGCCTTGGCGAGCTTGATCTCTGTGGTCGCCTTCGTGTACGTTGCGAGCCATGGTCTTTTCGAGCTGTAGTTGGTCTTGAGCAGCCTGCACTTGTTGATGCAATCCATCGATTTCGCTGCGAAGCTTTTCCGCCTTCTGCTTGGCCTGGGCGATCTGGGACGAGAGGTCTTCTGAGCGCTGGAGACGCTTGTCGGCATGCACACCCTTTTTGGTGGCCAAAGCAGCCCTGCGTTTGTGAAGCATTTCGACCTGATCCTTCCTTTGCTGAATGCTTGCCTGTTTAAGGGCGCGGGCTGCATTTGCCGTCTTCAAGCGCCTTTCGGCCTCGCGTCGAGTGCTTTCGACCTGCCTCTTACTGTCGTCCAATGCTTTGGTCCTGGTTTTGATGTCGGCACGAAGCTTTTCCTCTTCCTTTTTCTTTGCACGGACCTCGTCTAGATCAGCCTCGAGTGCTTCGCAAGCACGAGTGGAGGCAGTTTTGACGTGAAGAAGCTGTTCCTGGAGTTCAACGATATCGGTCTGCGACCTGGAGACCAATGCGGCGATGCTCAGGCAGTCCTGGTTCTCGGCCTCGGAAGCATGTTCTTTGGAGATGACCGCAGCGAGGGAAGGTGTTGGGGATGCTATACGAGGAGCCGCTGATTCGGCTGCAGATGGCTGGCGAGACGAAGATTGGGATGCACTTTCATGGACAGGGTTGGATACTTGGAGGGAAGAGCGCCGTGACTCGGGCCCAGAATCGACGGATCGCATTTCGACGACGCCCCATTCCGGAACGTCTGTGAGGTTTTCCTCTAGCTCCTGACGTCCTTGCTTGGTCTGTTGAACTTGGCTGGGAGACGTCGAGGCTGGTAGATCTGGAATAGCGTACCCGAGGGCCCACCATTTGCCGAATGCGCCGATGAAGAGGGACGTGCAATCCATGGTGCCATCAGCCTTGGCGGATGCGCGGTCGGCTCGCGTGCTGTGCTGCTGTGGCGCTTTCTGCGGGTCATGAGTGGTGCGAACCGGAGTACTTTGGGAAATGGTGACTATGGAAAGTAGGCCGAGATCCTTGCGGCGAAATGGGGGCGTGCGTACCGAGAGGGCAACTTTGGAGCCAAAGGTGAGGGCAAAAGGACCGGATGAGTAGGAAGCGGTAGAAAGTATCGACGAGAAACCATTTGGGTCGGATTTGCGGGCAGGAGTGGATTCGGTGGTAGCGCCATCCGTGCCATGTGTGCTTGTCAAATGCGACTCGGCAGCCTCTTGATCCTGGTTGAGAAGCCTGAGACGCTCGCGAAAGACAAGATCGGTAAGGAAAGGCTTGAAAGAAGCCTCGCTCGGATTTGTCCAGAAGGCAAAGAGGAGAAGAATGGCGACGAGAGTCCAGGCCCAGAGAAGGGCTTGCAGGTCGTCAAGCTGAAGCAAGGAACGGACGATGGAGACGGGCGTGATGGGAAGAGGATCATCCCTGTGACGACGAAAGAGCGAGTGAATGGCATTGGCGGGAGTGACGTTGATGTTGGTGCCCGGTACGGGGACATGTTGCTGGCGGTCGAGGAGGAAGCCGAAGCTCCCACGGATGGCCGCGCTCACGCCCATGTCAACGGAAATGGTGTTGATGCTGATCTGCTCATGCAGGCACGAAAGCAGGTGCGGAAGCAGACGCAAAAGGGGTCGAGGATGGAGGAGGAGAGGGTGACGGTGGTGGTGGTGGTGGTGGTGGTGGTGGTTGGCAGGTCAGACAGACACGGGTCTTGGAACAGGTCCGAGTGATGCTGCAACAAGATACAGCCACCGAGACCTGTTTTGCTGAGTCGATCAGCAGCCGGCGCAAACGTGCGAAGCTGCTTTGTTACGATGGCGAGTCAAGTGACGAAGAGGTGATGGTCGAGAAGTGAGAATGCATTCCGAATCACACGCAAGCCTTGGACGGCAAAAACAAACCGACTTGGATACAGTTCACCAATCGCAGTCAGTCAAAAATCACAGCAGTCACAATAGTCAAGCAAGTTCTGCTTTTTTTCGGAAAGGCCGAGCGAGAAATTACCAGCAAATCATGCACTTCAAAGAGCCAGCAGAAGATGCAGCAGCAGCAGCAGCAGCAGCAGCATAGCAGTCAGACAGAGAAAACGGAAACGCGGAAAGGAAAAAATTGCGAAGAAATCCTTTGCCGTGGGCCAATCCATTCTTACTGAGCTTTATGGGCTCCAATTCTTCTCCCAGTCATGCAGCGTAGCAACTGACGGCCTTCTTTTGCGTCAAGCAAGAGCACTTTCTCTATTGTGTTAATGTGCGGGTGATTCTGCTGCCGTGGAAGGTAGAGCTCACCGACTCTTTTCTTTGACGACCAAGGCTTTCAAGATTTTACAGAGTAAGAGGGTGTTACATCTCTGTGAGCGTCGCATTCCGGTTTGGCCAAAAATATAGCCAAATTCGAATCGGGGGCTCAGCCTGCCGAGTCCAATCACGATAGCGCCTTGGCGCTTATGAAATGAACTGCGCGTCACGGCCTCCGACGAGCGTGTTTCGCTGCTATGTACGGCTAAGCAAAAATGGAGGAGGTTGACAAGTCGAAATCCCAAATTGGGTCGAAAAGGGTATTTGAAGACGACGCGTTTTGCAAGTTGCTTCTTCCCTCCTAATTTGTCGCTTCTTTCTTCTTAGTCACTTCCCAAAGACACGTCGGCTTGGTGTGAGTTGCTGCTGCTGCTGCTGCTGCTGCTCGCTTCCGCACGCTCCTTCGATTTTTTTTTGGTCTCAAATCCATCCATCTAAACACCACTCTCAATCGCGTCCACCACCTTCACCTCATCCATCCACCTATCCTTCCGCTACATCGACTGCGCATCCGTCATTGTCAGGTACATCATTGCGATATTCGTCGCTGCATAAATCTCTTTCAGTCACCTCCACGACGAGCACATCGCAGGTCATTCCACGCTCACGGCGTTTCTCATCCGCCGCACAGTCTCAACTAAGCACGGTAGCAGCTTTCTTCTCTGACTTCCATCATCCGCACCTTCCGTTTCCATCTATTCTCATCCGTCAATCGTCATGTCTGACGCTTATTTTGCTGGCGCACCCGTCAATGGCAACGGCTATGCAGCACCTTCCGCGGATGCCTTTCCAGCTCCCAAAGTCGAGGCCAACTACGAGTCCGCACCGAGCTTCCAGTCTGCACCGCTCAAGCCAGAACTCAGCAGTGCGCCTCTCGTTCCGCCCACCGCAGAACCCATCTCCAGCGTAGGCATTCAGCCACCCACACTCGTCTCGGAAGCACAGGCTCAATCACAGCACGCCTCATCCGCACCACTCGAATCATCCGCACCGTCCGCACCGCAGAAGACCGAAGTTGCTGCTCCCGAAACAAAACCTTACGATGGCCCCATCGAAATCACTGCTGCCCAGCTCAAGTTTGCACAGAGCACGCTCAAATCCCTCAAAAGCAGACGAGAGGCTATCGCTTTCCTCGCTCCCGTCGATCCCGTCGCTCTCGGTATCCCTCAGTATCCGCAGATCATCACCAACCCCATGGACTTTGGCACCATCGACATCAAGCTTGCTCTCACCGCACTCGTGCTCAAGCCCAACTCCAAGCCAGGCGACAAGGCAAAGTCGGCGACCCAATGGGGTCTCGATCCCTCCAAGGACGTCTACCGCCGTATGGACGATTTCGAGAACGATGTCCGCCTTGTCTTCTACAACTGCGCCACCTTCAATGGTCCCGAGAGCCCTTACACTCAGAATGCGCGTGTCCTTGAGGCTGCCTTCAACAAGTACATGAAGGACGTCCCCGCCGCTACGGCTCCCGCTACTCCTGAATCCAATGCTGCACGTGCACGTCGTCCCTCCAACCCTGTGCCCACCATCCGACGTTCTTCCTCCGACGTCGGCGGCCGACCCAAGAGGGAGATTCATCCGCCACCCCCCAAGGATCTTCCGTGGGCCAACGAACCTCAGAGCGCTTCTTCCTCCGAGATGCGCAAAGCTGCTCGACGCAAGGCTGCCAAGAAGGCCGGCGGTCTCTCGGCGCGCGAGCAGGCCCACTACGCAAAAGTGGCTCAGGACGAACTGCGTTTCTGCACCCGCATCATTGACGATCTGCTCAAGCCCACCTACTCGAACGTCGCTTGGGTCTTTTACGATCAGCCCACCATGGATTTCGACTGGGCGCCTGCATACTTCCAAATGATCAAGAAGCCAATCGCACTGCGCGATGTTCAGAAGAACATCAGGTCGGGCGTGTATACCGACGCCGGGGAGTTTGATGCAGACATGCAGCTGCTCTTCCAGAACTGCTTTACCTTCAACCCTCCAGGCTCGGACGTATACACCATGGGCGAGCAGCTCAAATCTGTATACGAGGAGAAGATGTCACGCAAACCCGCGCCAGCTCCCTTGCCTGATTACGAGGAGAGCGACGTCGACGAGGACGACGATGCCGAGGACGATGATGATGACGTCGATCCAGCCTTCCTGGCTACGCTGCAAGAGCAAATTTCGCAACTCTCTTCTACTCTTGCCATGCTCGAGGGTGCCAAGAACCAGAATGCAGGTCTGATCGCCAACACCAAGGCCATGTTGGCATCGTTGCAGGAGAGCTACGCCAGCTCGGGTGGTTCCAAGAAGAGCAAGAGCAAGGGTTCTGGCACCAAGAGAAAGGCATCCGAGAGCGGCGGTGCCAACAAGAAGAAGAGCAAGGCTAAGGCGGCTAGCAGCCCATCGGCCGCCACGGCCGACTATGTGCCTGCGAAGAAGGCAAAGACGACGGCTGCCAAGAAGAAGCCGACGCCTAGCAACAAGAAGGCGAGCTCGAGCCGACGGGATGACAACAGCGACGAGGACATCCGCACGGTCACCTACGAGCAGAAGGAGGAGCTGGCGGCCAAGATCACGGAGCTGTCCGAGGAGCGTCTGGACGGAGCGATCCGCATCATCAACGAAGACAAGCCTCCGAACCAGAACGACGAAGAGGAGATTGAGCTCGACATTGACGAGTTGTCTCCGAGGACGCTGTACAAGTTGTACAAGTACGTGGTGCGACCCAAGAAGCCAGCGCCCGTAGTCAACAAGAACAGCAAGTCTGCGCCACTAGATGGACGAAAGCGTGGTACGGGAGGCATCAAGAAGAAGAATCTGGATGAGGGCGAGGAGGCTGAGAGGATTGCACGCCTTCAGCAGCAGCTGGAGCAGTTTGGCAATCCGGAAGCTATTGGCTCGGGCGGCGGAGGAGTGGGAGGACACGACGACCTGGTACACTCGGAGAGTTCGTCGGAGGAGAGCGGATCCGATTCGGATTCAGACTAGAGCATCAGCAAGAAGTCGAAGCTGGAGGTGACGCCAAGGTTCAAGGTGACGAGTTTGGCGCTGATACGCGGTTCGAGCATGGGCCCTGTGGAGGATCACAAACGGTTGTACCTCGAGCGTGGATTGACGAGGTCGAGATGCAGGGGGATGCGGTGCGAGGATGCATTTATTGTGTTGCATGCGTAATTGTAACATCAGATTTACACCGAAAGCAACGACGTGAGAGAGAGACGAGGTGT
This sequence comes from Ustilago curta, assembly GCA_928722295.1. Lineage (NCBI taxonomy): Eukaryota > Fungi > Basidiomycota > Ustilaginomycetes > Ustilaginales > Ustilaginaceae > Ustilago > Ustilago curta. The sequence continues at coordinate 83,229 of CAKMXH010000011.1, read as the reverse complement.
GAGCGCGAAGCGAGATGCATGCTCGAGACCAAAGCGCTGACCGGCATGACTGACTCGCGTGATGCCACGGTGATTGAGTCTGGGAACTTAGACTGCGATGAGGAGTGAAGAGCAAGCGCCTCAGAGTCTAACACGCAAGAAGTAAGCCCAAGTCGAAGGGGAAACCGGTTTGAAATGGTGTGAGTCGATCAGGTGCAGAACAGTCAGTCAAATGAGAGCTCGCTTAACGAGAGGATGGAACCAAACTCCGCTTTGCTGCACAGAGGCGCAATCAAATCACGATTGGAAGCCAGACAAGAAAGAGAGAATGGAGCGTATTGGGTTCAGACGCTCGTCGAGTGAGTTTTGCCATGCTGGTCGAGCTGACACGACTCGTTACAGCGCCTGAGCGTGAAAGAAACATGGTCCAGTCAGTACAAAGTGCAAATTGGTCCGCTCTGTTGCACCTCGAGAACAGAGCATCCCCGCATTTTGATGCTCATCTTTTGGACCAAAGTGCTTGTGCCAGCGCTTAGAGTGCAAAGAGTCTGAGCGCAGCGAGAGCTTGGTCAAGATGGTGAAACTCGCTATGTCGTCTCGAGGGTCAAGCACAGTTGCCAGGCACGCACATACAGTATCGCCAAAAGGCAAGCTAGTAAACAAACTCAAAAGCAAAGCAGATGCGCAAGCGGCGGCACCTGGGCAGAGAGCAAAGGGGCCCACAGAGCGAGAGAGTGGTTGAAACGAGTCGGGGGATTGGATTGGATTGCATTGCAATGGACTGGATTGGATTTTCCCCGCATATGGGCTTTGCTGCGTTGATTTTCCAATGCCGCCATTGGATTCGTCACAGCCCAAGTGCCTTGGACACAGAACCTTTTCTTTTTTTTGACACTCGAGCCTGTCAGTGGCGCGACGCCTCAGCTTGTCCATTTCCGCTCTTTCTCTCCTTCTCTCTGTCTCTCTCTTCGAGCTTCACTTGGTCTTTGCGGTTGGCGCCTCTCAAAGCTTCATACAAGCTCCGCCCTGCTGCTGCTGCTGCTGCTGCTGCTGCTTGACGGAATCGGATGGCAACCAACTTTGCTTGCACACAACCACGATCCTCTCATCCCTCGTCCTCATCCTCATCCCCATCCGCATCCCCATTCCCATCCTCACATCCTCACAACCTCACATCCTCATCACCCCATTCACTTCACTCGCACCTAGTCTCGCCACCATTTCCTCCACCTGATTCGAGCTTGGGACCTGCTTGACTGAAAAAGCAAGGTGGCCGCTTGATCTTCTTGGCGGCCTCTTTTGAAACTTTCGTCCCATACTCGTCATACACGCACCGACTCACTCGACATGGCTTCCAACTTTATCGACTACAGCAAGCGTACCCGTCGTACCCAGGGCGCCGCTTCAGAGACCAGCGCAGATGTAGAACCTCATAGGAACGCAGAGGACCCCTTCGACGAGCGAGATGCTGCTCCACGTCACATCGACCACGCCCAAGAATCTGCCTCCGACGCAGAGCCTCGAGCTGGCCGTCGTTCCCACGCAAGCGATGCTGACGCCGCTTTCGAGGACGCTTCCGACCACTTCGATGGTCGTCCCGTCGAGCCTCGTCGTCCTTCTCGCGTAGAGGTCCAGAGGGACCCAGGTGCTCGCGGCAACTATCCCCACCGCGACGAACGCCCTTTCTTCGACCCCACCTTCCCCAATTACCAGGCAGAGGCCCCCCTAGAGATGCCCTTCTTTGACCACGTCGTTGCTGATTACGGTCACTACGGCGCTTTCCAACGCCTCCGACTCAACTTCCGTCAAGCCCTCTCCTTCGCCATCAGCACCTCCGCTCTCGGCATCGTCCTCGTCGCCGCCTACGCTAGCTACTTGAACCCTTTCAAGAAATCTCCTCCAAAAGCAAAGACCGACCGCGAATACGAACGCAGAATCACCGGCGAGCGCGGTTCGGGCAGACCCGCTTACTACGCCGAGTTCTGGGGTTACCAATGTGACGAGCACGACATTATCACAGAAGGTGGCTGGATTCTCAAAGCTCACCGAATCTCCGACCCTCGTCGTGCAGGCGGTGCCGGCTACCCTGTCGTCCTCCAGCACGGTATTCTCTGCAATTCCTCTCATTTCATCGTCAGCGAGGAGCGCTCCATGGCCTTCTGGCTTGTAGACCAAGGTTTCGATGTATGGATCACCAACATCCGCTCCAACTTCAAGGCAGGACACACCGAATACACCCGATCCGACCCTCGCTTCTGGGCTTGGGGTCTCAAGGAACTTGCTTTTGACCTCCGAGATCTCGTCGACTACATCACTGCTGCCACCGGTTACCCGCAGCTTGCTTACGTTGGTCACTCGCAGGGTTCCGGTTCCATGTACCTTGCCCTCAGTCCGGGTATCTGCCCCGAGATCGGCAACAAGCTCAGCTGCTTCATCGCTCTCGGCCCCTCGGTCTACGCCGGTTCCGTCTTGAGAAAGTTCCCCTTCTCCCTCCTTCGTCAGTTCCGTTCTCGAAAGTGGTGGGGCCTTGTCTTTGGCGTCCGAGAATTTATGCCCGCCATCGGTATCGCGCAGGCTTTCCTCCCCACCTTCTGGTTTGGTCACATTGCCTACGTCATCTTTGCCTTCCTCTTTGGCTTCCACGACCACAACTGGATCTCTCGACACAAGCCCAAGATCTTCCGCACCGTCCCCGTGCCCACCTCGTCCGAGCTTCTCTACTGGTACATGTCCGGCTTCTCCCACCGTGGTTGCATCTTTGACCCTCGCATCACCGAGCCTTGGTTCCCCCGCTCCTTCCCTCCTCACTCCATCTTTTACGGTGACATCGACTACCTCGTGCTCGGTAAGCCTCTGGTTCAACGCATTCAGCGTTACGAGAGCAACGTCGAGATGATCCACACCGTCGAGCTGCAAAACTACGAGCATCTCGACATGATCTTTGGTGTCGATGCGTTCCGAACCGTTTTCCCAGGCATCAAGGATACCATCATGCAGACCATCGACCCTGAGGACATGGCGCCTGAGATGTCTGAGCGAGGCCGTCGCTACTAGTCTGCTTCTCGGCCTCGTCCATCCCTGCTTGATCCTACTGTCCTTTCTCGTCCCTCTCACCTTTTACTGCTTCTTTGGAAAAGCCTCGCCGTCATACTTCTGCCACATCCATCACCCTTGCTGGTGACGATATCTTCATTTGTTTTTTGTACTTCCACTTGTTATGATGCTAAAAGATCTTCCGTGCCGCGCCTCTCCTTGATCGCTTTGAGTCAGCGTGCTCCTGCTCCTGCCTCGACAAAGCGATCTGTGCGGCATTGTTATCGAAACGGTGGATGGAATCTGACTAAGCCCACCCACGCTTTGTAAGCAGCAACGGACCGTGAGGAAAACATGTGCCTTGCGTCAAGCCAATGTTGTGGAGTCTAGGCATAGAACTCGGCATCTCCCACCTTGTAACTCGTGCTGTTGGGCAAGATCGAAACGGGTACCGCGCACTCGACGGTTTCGAGCTTTGTCTCTGTTGCAAAACCAAGTTGGGCGAGTGCCTTGCCAAGGGGTGATGCGTGTGGTGTAGGTGAACCTACCAAGCTGTCCAGCGCCCGGACGCTGACATGGTAGCGCGAGAAGCCGTCGGACGAAGCAGGCAAGAGATGTGGTGGGGGTAGCAGCTTCTGCTGTGCCTGGTCGTCGTTTTCACTTTTGACAGCCGAGACGGTGAGGAACGACAGGCGCACCAGCCAATTCAACTTGACACCGCTAGTCACAAACTCGGGCGAAGCGCCACTAGGAATGCACAGGCTAAAACTAGCCCTGCCCTTGTCCAGCACGCTTTCGTTGTGTACGGCATGCACAATCCTCGTTGCGCGCTGCGACCTTCCGGGAGGCAGAGTAGCAATGCTCGGTTGAACCTCTTCAAACGTCTCGAGCGTCGCACTCATGCGCGCGATGCGCGCCAGAGATTGGTGATTGTTGATGTTGATGACACCTGTGATGGTCTCTCCGAGCCTGTACCGCGATCGGACGAGGGTCAAGACTGCAGCAATTTTACCGTCTTTGGAAATGTCGTAGGTGACCTTGCTGGACGATCGAGCTAGCGCTTCGACGGCTGCTTTGCACGTGCTGTGGGCCTGACTTGTTGCGGATGATGTGGGTGCAGCCACTTCAGGCAGAGCGGGGACAGGCGACGATCCATCGCTAGATGACAGGCTGTCTAGCAGGTGCCTTGTATAGTCCTGCAAATCTTTCCTCTGGATTTTTGGTACCGTCTTTGATGCTGACCTGGCTCTTGATCGTTGGTGTTGAGCACCGGACGTCGACGATGCCTTGGCGAGAAGTTTGTCACCCTGACTGACGGTCGTCACGGACGCTTCTTCTTTGGTGAGAATGACGGGGTTCATGAGATCAAAGAACGGCCTAAAACCTGAAGCACCTACATGATTGTAGATGCGAATAGGGATTTGAATCAACCGACTCATCTGCGCACGAGTCGGCGCCGCATTAGCCTCAGATCGGTTGGTGCCCAACGTCAAGACGTATTTGAGACGAATCGCTTTACCTTGATACGAAGGAGGCAGGTCGACGGGAAGTCGAAGCTTGAACTCGAACGTCTTACACTCTCCAGGAGCAAGCATCAAGTCGACAGCGACAATGCTAGGTGGGGTGGAAAAGGTAGGTACGCTTCGACTCTGCAGAGTTCGCTCCTGGGCATCTTGCAAAGTGGAGCCGGTACGACGATGCTGCTGCGCACGACCGGCAAAGGGGCTGCGTAGATAGCTGCTCCAGCCAGATGGGCTGGCTTGAGCATCAGATGTCTGTCCGAGATCACCTCCGCCAAGGGTTCTGGGTGTTCCGGGCACGGAATGAGGAGAGGCATTGACGCCGGTCAGATCGCCATAAGCAAGGCGTCTCTTGAGATTTTCGAAATCGATTGGCTTGATGAGGCTCTCGTCGATCTCGATAGTGCCTGCTACCTGTGCGAAGGACCAGAGAATCTTTTCGGATCCAGGAGTCAAGGTATCTGGCGGAGGATAGATTGGACTGTGCAAAGGGCTTCTTGAGATGGAGGATCGACGCCTAGATTGCGACCAATCTGTGATGGATTCGCGGAAGACGCTTTCCATTGTGTCGTTGCGACCCATCCCGTAGAAACTGGACGAGGCATTTTGGTCGCTGTGTCCAGCGAGCCAGGAGTTGGGCGTCTTGGAGGGAGAGGGCGATGCTGCGCCTGGCGAGTCGAGCTCAAAAGCTTCGGTGAGATCCTCGGCTTGAACCTGCGCGACGGACTTTTTGCGTGAATGCGAGTGGGTTGGCGAGATAAGGGCGGAGGGTGTTCTCTTGGCGTTTGGGCTTGGTAGGGAAGAAGCTCGAGAGGGTGGGATGGGCGAGAATGAATCTGATTCGGGGCGGGAAGATGCTGCCGACGGTTTGCTGGGGTTAGACTGCGGGAAAGTGGGATGTCCAAGACCAAGTATGTTCCTGGTACGCTGTGAAGGCAAGGAAGTCGACTTGGTAGAGCGATGCGAAGAATTTGAATTGGAAAGGTTGGACGAGACCGACCAGGGATGGACGAAGGGAGAGCTGGCGGATGACGGCACGCTCTTTCCAATCAAGTTCTGGCGATCTGGCATGACATGACCGTTGAGATTCCGGAGAAGCTTGTTCGCTCGTGTAGAGCCTGATAAGGCTGAGGCTGAAGCAGTTGAGTCGAGATCTCGTCCCAGTGCTCTTACATCGACGCTGCGAGATTTGGAGTGGGTGGGCATGGAAGAGACAACACGCCGCGCACCCGGCATGTCATCGAAGGCAGGTTGATGATTCGAATCATTTTGGGCTGAAAATCGTTGCGTCGACGGGGACGAAGGCGGGAACTCTGCTTGAAGTAGCGGCTGCGTACGGGCTACGTGTGGATTGGTATTAGTGAAAGTGATGTGGCAGATAAAGTCCTCACCGGCAAAGAAGGAGGACTGCAGCGGTCGAATGGACACCTTGAGCCAAGAGCGATGCGGGCGCGCAGAGTCGGACATGGTGGGCGATGTCACCACTGGGTGCCTGTGTGCACTGGGTATATGGATGCGAGGTTGCTCGCCGAGATGGAAGCGGCAAGGCAAAAGGGCGAGAGCTCGAGCTTGAGCTTGTTCAGGGTCCGTTCCGAGACACGCACGGAGCATCGCTTGTGAAATTATCGCACAGTGTCTACTGTAACGAACTAACATTGACAAAATCTATAAAAGCACCGATACGCGCTTGAGCCACCAACAAGAAATTGTGACGCGTTTGCGATGTGACTGACTAATTTACTCGACCATTTATTTCTCCACTTTTTGTTCGAGCCAAGCCTGGGCGAGTGACTGAGTGACAGAGTGCGCACAGGCAAAAGTGTCAGTCACACTTTGTACGCCCGTCACATATCGCTGTCGACTCAGCATGGCTTGCTTTGGTCACAAGAAAACCGCTCAGCGCAAGTCGACTCTCAACCACATTGTCCACCTCCTCGCCGTCTGAGCAGCCTCTCCTTCCCTCCTCCATCTCCTGGAAAGCCAATTGGAGTTCACTCACTGTACAGCACGGCACGGCACGGCACGGCACGCGACGTGTTGGAAGCTCGGGCCCACATCTCATCACAATTCACAGATGCCGCCAAAGAAACCCACTACACCCTTGCCAAAGGGCCAAGCCTCTCTCTCCAACTTTTTCGGAAGCAAAAGCGCCGCCAGCTCGAGTCCAGCATCGTCCCAGGAAGCCCATTCTGCCTCTCGTACCACTTCAGCCACTTCACTAACAAGAAATGCAGCATCCAGCATGAATTCGTCCAAGTACTTTGCATCCAAAGCCGTCTCTTCTTCCTCGCCCCGACGCTCTGCAACAGCAACCAACGCCGATCCTATGGTTATCGACGACTCAGACGACGACGACAAGATGCCACCATCCAAGTCCAAGCCAAAGCCCAATGCTGGCTCGTCAGCGAAAGCCGGTCCAACAAAGTCTGCTGTAAAGCGCAAAGCAGACCCTGATTCTTCCGACGATGATTTCGTTGACAAGCCCAAAGGCAAGCATGACGACGACGACGACGACGACGAATATGACTTTGTTCCAGCTCCCAAAAGACCCGCCACTACCGCTTCAAGGGCAAAGGCTTCCACCACTGCCCAACCTGCTCGTCGGGCCGCAGCAAACGCCAAACCCATCCAAATCGACGATTCCGATGACGACGACGACTTTCTCGACCATGCCCCTTCCAAGTCCAAGAAGGCAACCACCAATGGCAGCAAGAAGGCTCCTCCCGCCAAAGCGTCACCCGCCAAGAGCAAGGCGGATGACGATTTCGAACCCGAACCAGCCGCTCCGGCTGCCGCAGCCGGGGCCGACAAGAAACCCAATTGGAGGGAGATGGCCGCTCGTCGTGCCGCTGGTCCGGCCAACCCGGGCTCCAAAGACATTCCTCAGGGTCAGCCTAACTGCCTCGCCGGTCTCACTCTAGTCTTCACGGGGGAGCTCACCTCGATCAGTCGTGACCAAGCCACCGACCTTGCCAAACGATACGGCGCACGAATCACTGGCGCCCCATCGTCAAAGACGTCGTACGTGGTCGTCGGAGAAGGTGCCGGCCCCAAGAAGCTCGAATCGATCAAGAAGAACAAGATTGAGACCCTCGACGAAGACGCATTCCTCGACCTCATTCGCACCCGTGGCGCCGGCGAGCTCGACGAAAAAGCCAAGCAAAAGATCAAGGCTGAAGAAGAAAAGATCAAGCAGGTCGCCCAGAGCATGGGTCCGCCCAAAGACGCCAACCTCAATCCCGCCGACCTCTCCAACATGCTCTGGACCACCAAATACGCCCCGACCCAGATGAAGGACCTCGTCGGCAACAAGGCTGCCGTCGAAAAGCTCGCTGGCTGGCTCAAAGCCTGGCCAGACTCGTATCGAAGCAACTTCAAGAAACCTGGTCCCACCGGCATGAATGTCTATCGAGCTGTGCTCATCTCGGGCCCGCCCGGTATCGGCAAGACCACCTCGGCCCATCTGGTCGCCAAGATGCAAGGCTACTCGCCGCTCGAGTTCAATGCAAGTGACGCCCGAAGCAAAAAGCTCATCGAGAACATGCTCCAAGACACGATCAACAACAAGTCGCTCGACAGCTGGTACAGCACCACGGTCAAGCAGCCCTCTTCCTCCACCGATCTGCCGCGCATTCACGAGCGTACCGTCTTGATCATGGATGAAGTCGATGGCATGTCTGGAGGCGACAGGGGCGGTGTCGGCGCCATCAATGCGCTCATCAAAAAGACAAAGGTGCCCATCATTTGCATCTGCAACGACCGACGTAATCAGAAGATGCGTCCCTTTGAGCATACCACTTACAACCTCTCGTTCCGAAAACCTGATGCTAACCAGGTCAAGTCGAGGATGCTGTCCATCGCCTTTAAGGAAAAGCTCAAGATTCCCGGTGAAGTCATGGCCCAACTCATCGAAGCGGCGCAGAGCGATATCCGTTCGGTTATCAACATGCTCAGCACCTGGAAGCTGTCCAAGGACAGTATGGATTTCGACGAATCCAAGTCGTTGGGTGCTGAAAACGCCAAGCCCGGTCTGCACACTCCCTTTTCGCTCTACAGCGAGCTGTCGGCGCCCGGCATGTTTAACGCCAACTCGAAAAAGACGCTGAACGACAAGGCGGATCTGTACTTTCAGGACCACAGCTTTGTGCCGCTCATGGTGGCCGAGAACTATGTCAAAGCCAGACCGGTGCTGGCGTCGAGGGAGACGGGAAGTCGGCAGCAGCTCAAGCAGCTCGAGCTGCTTCGCAAGGCGTCCGAGAGCATTTCGGACGGCGATCTGATCGACCGCATGATCCATGGCGGCGAACAGCATTGGTCGCTCATGCCGCTTCACGCCATTGCTTCTTGTGTGCGGCCGTGCTCGTACATTTACGGTGGAACCGAAGGTGGCTTTCCCAGCTTCCCGGCGTGGTTGGGGCAGAATTCCAAGCAGCAACGTCTGGCGCGGGCCGTTGTAGATCTGCAGGCCAAGATGCGTCTGGTGTGCAGCGGATCGCGACACGATCTGCGCCAGCATTACCTGCCCTGTATGTGGTCGATGCTGATCCAGCCGATGGTGCAGGAGGGAGCGGAAGGAGTGGAGCCAGTGATCCAATTGATGGACGAGTACTATCTGGGCGTGGAAGATCGGGAGGCGATTCTCGAGTTGGGGGTGGAGCCCAACAATGCAGAGGTGGCGATGAAAAAGGTTGCCAGTGCGGTCAAGGCTGGATTCACGAGAAAGTACAATGCGGGCACACATCCGATCGCGTTCAACAAGGCGACCGAGTTGGGCAGCAAGGTCAAGGTGGCCAAGAGCGAGGTGCCGGATCTGGAAGATGTGGTGGAGGAAGAGGACGAGGTTGCGGTGGAAGAGGACGAGGAAGACGACGGCGTGGATAAGGATGATTTGAGCAAGGATCGGATGGTCAAAAAGCCCAAGGCTGCAGCGGCCAAGGCAAAGGCAAAGGCGAGGGGAAACAAGTAACGTTTATATCGGTAGTCTGTTGACGCATTTGTAGGATCCCATTTCTCATGTAAGTCGAGTGCAGATTTCGTGACGCTGGGCTTTTGTTTTAGGTTTTGGTGGTGGTGGGGGTTGGGGTTTCCTGGCGGGGTCACTGCGTGTGTTTTGGAGCGAACGGTGTGGTACAAGGCGGGTTTTGGCAGTCGGGGGGCTGGACTGTGAGACTTGTGTTTGTACTGTACGTCGTTACGAGGGTTTTTGTAAATTGGCAAAGATGAGCAAGGAGAACAGAGAGATAGCGACTGCATGTTGTATGTGAAAAGCGATGCGTACGGTCAAAAAGAACAAAAGGCTGAACGAACAATGTGCGGGTAACCAAACTAAACTGTGCGGCATGCGGGTGATGCAGTGGAATGCGCGCTAGCCGACTCACAAGTGTCGTTGACCAAACGTGTGCGAAAGGTGTGCAAAAGTACAAAAGGTGTGCGAGATGGGTGCGAAAGGTGTTGCGAGAATGGGTGCAAGAATGGGTGCGAAAGGTGTGCAAGATGTGAGATACAAGATAGGTACAAGATGTGAGATAGTGCATGAAACCAAGCAGAAGCAACGATGCAAAGCCAAGCAAGGTGACATTGTAACAGCGGGGGCCTTAACTTTTCACGCCACCTCGGCAACGCTGCGCAGTACAAACGCCTCGCGCGTCCTTCTGGCGCTCTCGACGAGCGCCCTCCTACCAAACGCAACCAAAAACGGCATGGGCGAGCCACTGTCGATCGGCCAGGCAAAGGTGCACGCCTCCTCCGACTGACCGGGATCGACGTGTTTCGCAGCGGCCTCTGTACACGGCAGGGTGGCGGTGAGGGCCATCTGCAGCAGGTCCGGATGCGTATGCTGCAAGTTGGGTATAGCCAACAGGTTTCTCGCCTGCGACCAGAGTCGATCGGCGCGTTCGAGATCGCTCGTATGCCGTTGCAAAAGCTGTGCAAGGTCGGCCAGCTGGCCAGCGTCTAGCGCTCGCAGTAGCAACTTGGAATCGTGATTGGCGAGCTTGCGCAACACGGCCGCTTCGATACACCGACATACGCCGAGAAGCACATCGTTGCCCAGGTCCGAGTGGGCATTGGTCGCATAGCGCAGCAGGCCGAAGAGCGAGGTCCAGTTTTTGACGAGCGTGGTGGAGGCGGCGAGATCGTCGAGGTAAAAGGCGTGGCAGAAGAGCAGGACGGCATCAAGCTGTTCGAGCGCCGAGAGTGGGTGCGGACGGGAGAGGTAGGACGGATGGGTGCAAGGGCGAGTGTCGGCCGAGTGTTTGAGCGCTCGTGCCAGACGGCGGTAGGCCGAGGCGAGGTGGGCAAGTGACGACGACGAGGGAGTGAGAGCTCGTGGGCGACTTGCCACCGCTGCTGCTGCTGCTGGTGGTGGTGGTGGTGGTGGTGGCTCCGATGCTAGCATCGATTGGGTAGAGACGTCGTCCGACCTGATCCGCTTCCTTAGCGGCTCCAACTCGGGACTCCTCGGAGGACTGGGCAAACTCCACCCACCCGCCTCGGGCTCGGCGTGCAACCCATCGAGCAACGCTCTTCGCCTCACAATCTCGTCGCTGCTCAAGCACCTCGGCGGTCTCGGTTTGACCAACAGTCCATTCCAGCTGTTGACCACGCCACCGCGCAGCTGCGATTTGCCCGTATGGCCGACGCTCGCGCCATTCACGAGCAGGTCCGGCGGAGTACGCAGGCTGCTGGTGGCCGAACTGGTGCCGGATGCGTTGGACGGCGCAGGGGACGGGTGGGACGATGACGAACCCGCGTAGTACGATGGCGAGGTGGAAGGAGAGGCGTAGCGGTGCATCGACGAGGTGGAGGATGAGCAAGGGGATTTGAGCGAGTGGCAACGCGAGGCGTGCGAGAGCGGTGGTGGAGGTAACGGGTGGCGCAGTCGTAGTGGTGGTGGAGGAGGAGGAGGAGGAGCGTTGAGCGCCGGGCTGCCTGCAGAAGATGCAGAAGCAGGTGAGAAACGGGTGGTCATCGTCGAGTGGTTAGCGGCGACGGCGGGCGATGTTGGTGGCTGTCATGGGGGAGAGCGAGGTTTGCGATCCAGTGGCGGGCTTGGTTTCGAGTGTCTTTCAGAGGTTGAGGATGAGGCGTAATGATGCGATACAAGATTGCCTTGGCAGTAAAGATGCGACCGGATCTGGAGGCGGTAGTGACGATGGGTAGAGACTGTGCCGTCGATGTAGGATCTATTCGTCTCGTCTTGTGGTGAACGTTGGGTTGCGCCGGGCACAGGCTGCCTTGTTGGGGTTTTGCTGTCAGGACGAGTAGACCGGGGTATCTATCCTATCGACGTAAAGGTTTGAGGGTGTTTGTGTGCCACTCTCTCTTTTCCGCTGGACCTACTCGCGACTGATCCAAGGATGGTATGTGTGACTATAATCGACTGATGATGGCAGGATGTGACTGCCAACAACCGGGACCAACACAACACTGTGTGTGTGTGTGTGTGTGTGTGTGTGTGTGTGTGTGTGTGACACACAAAAGTGAAACCCGACGCAAAACTGATACAGTAAAACAGCCTTTGACTGAGATCGGAGGGCGCAAATTTCGCACACTCGCCCCCCACTTGTCGCACACTGGTGCTGTGATGTGATGTGCCAAGCCAAGCCGGATTTACTGCTGTGCTGCTGTGCTTGCTGTGCTGCAACAAATCGGCAAGAGCCCGCTGTGCAACGCCCGTCCCCGCCTTGCCTTTTTTGCCGGTTGGAACAGATTGGCTCGCCTCCTTTTCGCCCGGCATTTCCCAACTCTTTCAGCCATCCTTGTCGACCGCTCCGACGGGCGACAGCATCGAACGGCGGTCGACTGTCATCCAACTCAAAGACAATGCCAATTTTCGACGGGTCGAAAGCGTATATCACTCACACACAGGGGGAAAAAAAAGCCGAACTTGTACAACGGCAACCAAAACCACACTCGATTGAGATTGACTTTGGTTTGTTGCTTGTACCGTCAAGAGGTGAGACAGCACCAAAAATCAGAGCACGGCTGAGTGACAAAAACAAATCCTGTGCCTAAGGACGTCCTTTTCGCGCTTCATCTGGCTCACAATCTTCAGCGCCCGGCTAGAAGCGAGCCAAGGAGAGAGAGAGAGAGAGAGAGAGAGTAAGACGAACCAGCCTAACCGAGCCAACCGAGCAAAGGCAACGCGGGAGGTTAACAAACGAGGGGGGCAAAAGTCGAAGAGGGGAAGAGAATGCCGAGAAAATGCCAAACGGGCTGTTAAAGGTGGGGGGCGGACAGCGATAAAAAGAAGCGGGCGCTCAAAAAGAGAGAGAGAGAGAGAGAGGGAGAAAGAGAGAGAGAGGGAGGGAGAAGGAGAGAGGAGGCTTCTGGTATTGTGTGTGTGTGTGTGTGTGTGTGTGTGTGTCGCGCCCTTGCATTCCCACCGATTGGCACGTCAAAACCTTTCTCGCTGAACTTAGTGTACTCTTTGTAAGCTTTGAGTGTTTGGTTTTTGAGCAGCCAAAAGAGCATGTCAGCGACGGTCGGGATTTTGCCGTACGTACGCTTAACAGATAGTTTACACAACACCACTTTTGGCAGAGAGAGAGACTTACTCTTTTCCGCACAAACTGGCTCGAAAAAAACCCAAAGAAAAGCAAATAAAAAGGCATCGAAAATCCCTCCCCCTCCTCATCAACCCTTCCATCAACCCTACCAACAAAAAATCCATATCACACTCTTGCGCAAGAGAGAGAATCAAGCCTAGATTCGAAACGGTCGTTGTGAGAGCAATTGTACAGATGATGTTTTTTGAATCGTCGAAATCGTTGTTTGACAGAGTAGAAAGAAAAAAAAAAAGTTATCAAAAACCGGCGACAACCTTGGAGTCGTGTTAGTAGTTTGCATATCCACCTCCTACTCCAGCTCCAGCGGCTCCAGCTGTACCTCCAGCAGCGTTACCGGTAAAGCTCGCCGAGCTGCCCGTTGCGGGCCCCGCACCAGGCTGCATACCCATCGACGGAGGCAAAGCGCCGTTGAACCCTCCGTGATATCCGCCCTGTCCAAAGTTGGGCGGTGGCAGACTGTGACCTCCCTGTCGACCGCCGCGACGCACATGCGCACCACCACCACCGCCACCACCGTACGCCTGTGGATGATGCTGGTGCGCACCGTACGCATGGATACCCTGAGGATGCACGTGCGGCAGCGGCGGCGGCGGCGGCGGCGGAGGATGGGCAGCCATGGCATGCGCCTGAGGTCCAGCTGCGTATCCCATATATCCTCGACCTCCACCCCCGGCCACCGCAGCCATCGCATGCCATTGCTGCTGCTGATGCTGCTGCTGCTGCTGCTGCTGGTGCGCAGCGTGCAACATCGAATACGGAACACCATTCGGAGGTCCCAGATCCAAATTATCCCTCTGCAGCTTACTCTGGATCCTCTTGCCATACGGCGTATTGCGGATCACGGGCAAGATCGGTCGAATGCACTCCACCAACCGCATCCTCTGCACCGGGTCGGCATAGTCCAAACTCGTCTGCACCACGTAGTTGGCAAACGAGTCGCGCAACAGCTTCTCCAGCCGCGTCCGATTCAGCAGCTCCTCGATCAGCTGCTTGCGCACGCCCGGCTCCGAGACACGGATGCACTTTTCGATCACGTTGCTGCTAAACTTTTGCACCGAAAGCAGGCATACGTTGCCGACAAACTGACGCACCACCGCATCCGTGAAGCGAGGGATGCTCAGATCCAGCACGTACTGCACCACATAGTTGCCAAACGGATCCTGCACCAACGTCAGCGCATTGTACGTGATCTCGGCCACCAGCTGCACGCGCTGCGCCTCCGAGGCGTGGTCGATGCAACGCTGCAGCACACAGCAGCCGTGTCGATGCGTCGCCACTTCAACGCAGTGGGCGGCCACCGCATTGTAGATAAACTGGTTGTCCTCGGCTCCCAGTCGGTTCAGACACTTTTGCACCACGTGGTTGCCGTTGAGGTCCTTGATGAGCGTCACCACATTCATCGAGAGCGCCACAATGATCGAGTGGATCTGACGCGGCGTCGAGAGAAAGTCAATCATCTTTTGAACCGCCCGAGTGCCGTGCATGTTGAGCGAGATGGTCACCAACTCGGGAGCCACCAGCTCGACAATCAGATCTCGCTGCTCGTCGGTGCAGTACTCGAGCATCTTTTGGCACAGATAGTTGCCAAACGGATCCGTCATGAGCTCGGCAAAATGCGTAAAAGTCTCGGTGAAGATCATGTCTCGGTGAGCAGGCTTGCTCTCTTCGAGCTTCTTCTGCAGGAAACGGCATCCGTGCTGGTCCTTGCACAACGCAAAGATGTCGCCCTGCAGATCCTCGAGCTGCGTAGTCGCATCCAACTCCCCCTTGCGAGCATGCTTGGCGAGCGCTGCATTGGCAGCAGCAGCAGCAGCACCACCACCACCACCACCACCTGGACCGTGAGGACCTAGAGCGCCGAGCTTGCCATGCTCATCAGCTCCCATCATGCCCATCGAGTACTTGTCCGTCGGGAAAAGCGCGCCAGGCGCATTGGCACCAGCGGTAGGGTTGAACGCGTCAAAGAAGCCCGACGACGGCCGACTTCCACGACGAGCTTCGGCAGCATCGAAACTGCTGGGCGAATAAGGCCCGAAACGGCTAGGGCTTTCGCTGCCCGTCGAAGCACCCGAGAAAGTACCAAGGTTGAAGCTAGGGAAAGCGGCGGCGCCTCCTCCTACACCAACGGCGGCGGCAGCAGCAGCAGCAGCATTCTGGTTCTTGAGGTTGGCAGCGGCAGTAGCAGGGATGGACACGGCGGTGTTGACAAAACGCGATCCGCCACCGGACCGACCCACCTCGCCGCTGAGACCACCGAGACCAGGAGCGGGCGAACCGGGTCCACTGGCCTGTCGAGAGGCGACTCCGGCAAAAGTGGCGGCATTGATGGCGGGCGAAGATCGACCCGTCTGCGAGAGACGTGGTGAGGGCGATGGCAGGGGGAACCCACTCGCTTGGCGACCGGCGCTGGTGCCAAACGAGGCAGCCATGCTGGGCGTTGCTTGACCGGGAGGCGGCGACTTGCTGGTGACGGAGCCCCGCAAGGAGGAGGCAGAGGTGTCACCGGCTACGTTGGCAGAGACGTCGGCAGCGGCAGTGTTGCCACCAGCACCAGCGCCACCAAATTTGGGCCATTCGGATGCACGAGCCGCATTCTGAGGCTCTACACCGTCACTGGAGCGCGCGGCGAGGACATCCGTGTAATTGCCGCGTTGGACGAGGATGGGAAACTGATCGTCGTTGGCCTTGAGGTTGTACTTTTTGACGAAAGCCGAGTCCTCGTTGTCGAGTTCGTCGTCAAAGAGAAACTGCTCGCTGAAGACGGGAGTGAGGTTCTCGCCCTTTTGGCGGAGCTTTTCGACCTTGGCGCCCTTTTCGTTGGCACCAGGCTTGCCAGCGATCGACATGGCACCAACAGCCGACGCAAGCTCGTCAGCCGTACGCTGCACCTCGCCAGACTGGCGACGAGAAGAGGGCATGGAGCGGTAGAGATGCGAAAGCGGCTTGGCGGCGGCGTGTGCGTCCTTGCCGTCGTTCTTGGCCGCGTCTTCAGCGCCAGAGAGGGCAGCAGCAGCAGCAGCAGCAGCAGCCGCCTTGGGGTGGGCGGTGACAGCTTCGTTGGGCGGTGTAGTCGGAGCGGAAGCAGCGGCGGCAGTGCCGGCACGGAGAAGGTGAAGCTCTTCTTCGCGTTGCTGCTTTTCCAAGAGAGCCATCTGCTGTTCAAAAGCCTTGTGGTGCATGGCACGTTGCTGTTCGTGTTCGAGCCTCTTTCGTTCGATCCGCGCTTGGATGTCGGCGTCAGAGGCGTTGCCAGCGTCGGAGTTGACGTCGTCGGAATCTACAGCGCGCTGTAGGGGCGAGTGGGACGACGAAGTGACGGCGGTTTCGGTAGCCGAGGCTTGGAGTATGGAAGGAGTCGACTCGGAGAGCGATGCCGAGCCCGGGTTGGACTCGACAGCCGAGGGAGCGCTGTTGTCGTTTGGCGGCATTCTCGTGTGCAGGGAGCTCTCGTCACAGCGGCTTGTTGATTTTCGCTGTGAAAGTTGACAGAGGCTGGTCTACAAAAGGATGCTGCTAAGGTGATCGGCGTGAAAAGTGAATCGAAAAGGAATCGGCGGGCGAAAGGGAGGGTGTCGGATGCTGATCTTGTTACTGCAGACGAAGGAAGCGGAAAAAAGCAGGAAAGCACGACATGAGCCACTTGCACGGTGCACGGCAATGGCGGCATCGTGCGGGAGGGGAAGAGAAGGACAAGAGGCGTACGTACCAATAGAGATAGAAAGGCAAGTGGCGCGACGATGACTTGTGGAATAGGTCGAACAAGGGCAGGGTGGTGGTGGTCTAATGCACGTGCTGAGGGCGTTGCAAAGGGTGGTGTTACAAGAATTGTACAAGGTGGAATGCAAGAGGAGACGAGACTGTTGATGGTAATGGGATGCCAAAAGGAAAAAAAAGGAGTCAGCATTGCCAGCGTTGGTTTGCCAAGGTGATGTAGGCTGGGGCTTACAATGCGATGGTTATAATGTCGAATCAGATGCACAAGTCCATGCGAAAGAAAGGAGGAGAGAGGAGGGAAATGCAATCGGAAGTTGGGCTGGAAAGGTGGGGATTCACAGCTTGCCGATGGGATTCTGACGCAGGATTGGTATGTCCGCAAAAGGGATGAGGAGCTGATGAAGTAGTGTTACAGTGCGTGATGTGGGCCGGAAGCAACGCGTCGATGCTGATGGCGGCGAAAGGGTGACGAGGAGGTGGGTTAGGAGAGAAGAAAAGATGCCAAGAAAACAAAGAGGGTGAAGGTCAGTTTGTGTGCCGTGTAACGACGGAGCTGCCAAGGCAAGGCGGCCTGAGGCACTAGCCAGGCGGGTGGCTGCGAAAGCTTGAAACGAATCGACCCCTGCTCAAAAGAAGAGCAGGCGGAGCATTGTCGCAGAGGAAGACTTACCCAAGAGGTGAGCTGGCGATGAGAGCAACTCTTCAAGGCGGCGCAGCTAGAAGGAGGTCGTAAGAAGAGAGCCACAGACAAGCAAGGAATGGCACCAGCTTGAGCGAAATGATTGCAAGCAAGGACAAAGCTGCTGATGTGCTTTTGGTGTGTAGAGTCGGGGAGAGGCGGTGGTGGTGATGATGGTCGCAACGTGAACTCGGCTTCTACAGTATCTCTTTTCCACTTTTTTTTGATCCAGACCAGGACCTCAAGTGTAAGGGAAAGAGAGACAAGTATCCGACAGAGCTTGGTTGTTGTTGCGAGAAGAGGGAGAAGGAGGAAGAAAGAGATGGATGAGGAGATGCAAGGACGAGGAAAGGGAGGATTTGGTGGAGGAGTTTGATTGACTCTTTTGCAAAACTCAGTTTTGGCGACACTTTTGTCAATTTGTGACAGGCACAGACCGACAAGTTACACACACACACTCTCTCTCTCTTAGCACACACACACACACACACACACACTTACACACACACTTACACACGCACCGACACAGGCACCACCGAGGCACACACATGTGCTCAAGTCACACACGCACACACACACGTTCTCTCTCGCTCGAAAAGAAAAAATAGGGAAAAAATTCAAGCGCTCTGATTCAGTGCAACCCACCTTTTCGAGAGCAACGCGAAAGTATCAAATCAATCGTTCTTCCTAAAACCCCTGAACTCAGCTTTGCCTGCAGAGACACACACACGCTTGTGCCACAGTCGACGCCGCACAAGCCCGCATTCTCGCTCGAACCACCCTATACGACTTGTCCTCCCTCTGCTTCGTGGTGTGTGTTCTTTGCATTTTTTTTTCTTTTCTTTTTTTTTTTTTCGCCGAGTCTGTTGGGCAATCGGAAAAAAAGGGCGAGAAAGAAGAGAAAGGCGGTGATCACCCAACTCTGCACAACTCTTACAAATCGGGCTAAGATCGACATTGCATCCTTTTTTCATATTTTGTTTTTGGGCGATGGGTCGGCGTTAGGCGTCAGTGGCGCCCTCGTGGATCGGTCAAATCGGCGACGATTCGGATCTCGATTCCACACATGTGTGACCTGGGCTCAAGCTGTACTGTACTGTACTGTAGATATCACTTGTCTCAATACTTTGTCGCTACTGCACCTCTTGGTAAACGGCTCATAGCAAGCAACCCAGAGCCAAAAGACGAATCGACACCTTACATTCCAACAGAGCAGAGAAACAGATATCCTTCACTTGGACAAGTTATCATCAAACTCCTTATACCTCGTCGGGTAGCCCAAGATCCACCCGCCGATAATCCTTCCAAATACCACGTTGATCAGCCTTCCAATGGGCCAGAGCAGACCTACGGCTCTGAACAAGCCCGAGAAGGGCAGGGGAGGCACAAGGATCACGTCTGCATCGTCCAAGAACCTGAGCATTTGGAACGGGTTGGGTGCTTTGCCCGCCATGGTTCGCGAGCTGAGGTAGCCGTAGAAGTTGTGGACAAAGTCTTCGTCGAATCTGCATGCAAGCCAGCAAGAACAATCGTCAGTGATTTGTAAAAGAAAAGGGCAACAGACAGGGAGGGGCAAAGAGAAAAAAAGCGTACCCAGGATTATCACCGCCTCTCACAGTGATATGCACATGCAGATCTTTGCCACTGGTCGGATCCGACCAAAACGTATGCGGTCGGTACGGTGGGATATTGACCTTCTGGCCCGCCTCCAACTTGCCTTGCTTGCCATCGATCAGGTAGCACAGGGTTCCCTCTTTGACATCAAACGTTTCCGCCTGGTACAGATGAATGTGGTACGGCGGTGTGGCGGTACTAGCTCGACCAACTCCGGAATGCGGATCGCCGGCGCGAAAAATCTGTCCCGAGGTGAAAGAGTCGTTGGTCGACGAGACGAAATACGTCTGCAGAGCTCCGTCGAAAAAGTGCCACTTGCCGTCCGACGTGACTTTGGGGCGTACGACTGCCATGCTGGAAGCGGTGGGGGTGTTTTTTTATGGTTGCTTTTGGTTGATCGAGTGTGGGGGTTTGCCTTGCGGCCCGTGGTGGTGAGTGTAAAGAGATGCGAGTGAATGATGGTCGGGAAAGAGAAAGAGAACGTCAGCCAAGTACGGAAAGTGGGTTCGAGGCTTCTAATAAAGGCAATGATCCGAGGAGCGATGTGGAAATGCCAGGAAAGAGGAAATTTGCGACTCCGCGGCCCGGCACAAACGAGGAGAAAACTCGCCGGTCTTGGCCCGTGCTGTGTGATCCGGCCTCTCTCTCCTTGTCACACACACGCGCTCTGCCTACCAAGATTGCCTTTGACCATACCCTGCACCTCTTTGCCAAAACGAACCAAAGTCGAGAATGGCAAAGGAAGCACAAACACGGGTGGCCAAGGCGATGGACTACAGTAGAGTACAGTACTGTACTGTACTAGAACAAACGGGTGTGTGCACAACAAGGAACCGACGGGAAAAGCGACATAAGCCATGGCCCGTTGGAAGCGCAGTCGGCACGCCAAGGCGATTTTCGAGTTGACCGATATCAAGAAAAAAGCCCGCGGGCCGGATCCTGTCCACGCCTCGGTGCTTTTTCCATGTTGGCACAATGTGTGTCGACCGTCCGTGTTGCTTTGCCGCCGTTTGCTACCCTCTCTACACATACTGTACTGTACTTGCTTGTGTTTCGCTGCCCATACTTGGCCCTTTCCACCTTTTTGTCCGCCGCCACCACCGACCGTCGCTTATCTCTGATGATAGAAGATGCCAAAAAATTATCGATTGGCTGTCGAGCTCTGACCCCGCATCGCCTCGCACATGCGCAATCACTCGGGGCTCTGCCTGCCTCCCCCTTGCCCCGGTCAACGTCCGCTCTCTGCTGCCGATAACGGCTGCCGCTGCCCATGGCCGACATACGCGCCACAGCAACCCACCTCTGGATTTAGTGGGATGGCCGCGTGACCATGATAACCAACCCCTCCCATCATGGCTAGAATGCCTCCTCCTCATTGGAAAACCAGACATGGCTGTGCTTTTGCTGTACCACTTGTCATTTCCCACAATTCCACCTTTTCGATCGTCACACCCGCATCGGTCAGAGTTTTGTCCGACACCGCCTGCCAGCAGCAGCCCGCTCGACGTTTTTTTTTCTTCTCATATCCCAACAACGTGCTGCCGGAATTAGGCTTGGCAGTTCTCGACACGGTGGGACACGCACTCTCTCTTGCGTTTCATTCATGGTATAAGCTCATGCCTTTTCTTTTTCAAGCTTTAGATTTGTGGCCAGGCCGATCCAAATCAGCAGAGGCGGCGCGAGGAGACAAGGATTTAGAGTTGTGCGTGTGTGTCTTGTGATAGAGTAAAAAAGCAGGCACGAGGTCTCTCTCTCTCTCTCTTTCTCTGAAGAAGAAGAAAGGAAGAAAAAAGGTTCCCCGCAAATAGTGAGCTGCGAGGAAAGGGTCTCGCATAAACCGTAGCCGGTGCCAAAGACTGCTCCAGTGCCCCTCGAACACACTTCTAATGCACCGCAGTAGCGAAAATCGCATCGACGGCGCGATAAGATTCCCAATCTCTGTCTTTCCCACCTTGTCTCTCTCTCTTTCTCCGCTCTATCTTTGGCCTCGTTCGGCAGATTGGCGCGGACAATGCACGAGTCCGTTCCTTCATACAATTTTGGGCGTGCGCCGCTCTTTGCCTCGTGACTTTGCCACTGGACTTGTTCCTCGGGGTTGGCCAGGTGTGCCATGGAGCACCGAGAGCGGCCTTCGAAGCTCTTCTCATTTCTTTGTTGGCCTCTCATATCTTTTTTTTTCTTGTCGCTTGTTGACTGCGAGCGCGCGGCGGCATTGCGCTTGTCCACCCGCGTTTACCGTTTCCTGTCTTTGATTTTCATCCCTCTTATCGTTCCTTCGCTTCGCTTTGGAGAGAGAGAGAGAGAGAGAGAGAGTGTGTGTGTGTGTGAACGAGAGCGAGAGAGGCGACGGATGCTGTCGCTTTTGCCCGCCCGTATATAGCCGCCGTGTCTTTGGCGCTCCGAACCATCGTTCCATTTCCCCCCTCGTTGTCCTCAGCCCTTCCTTTTTCCTGCGCTTCCATCCTTGGGACTTGTCGATTCTTCTCCTCCCTCTCCAAGAACATCAATCATTTCTACTAACGACTCCTCATTCCCGCCTTCCACCGCGCCGCCAATCACCATGAAAGTCGCCATCGTAGGCGCCGGATTCGCCGGCATCTCGACCGCCAAATACCTCACCCAGTACGGACACGAGGTCATCCTCTTTGAATCCGCCCCGGATGTCGGAGGTGTGTGGTCCAAGACGCGTCGCTATCCCGGTCTCGCTACCCAGAACTCCAAGGAAACCTACTCGCTCAGCGACATGGACATGCCCAAACACTACCCGACGTGGCCAGCCGCGCAACAGGTGCAGGACTATCTCGATGCGTATGTCGACAAGCACAACTTGCGTCGGTTAATGAGGTTCGGCACCAAGGTCGAGCGAGCCGATCCCACTCCCAACGGTTGGGACATCACCACCAAGAGCGACCAGCGGACAGAGACGTGGGCGGTGCAGCATCTGGTCGTGGCGACCGGAACCTTTTCCAGGGGCAAGATTCCAGAGTACCAGGGTCTAGACGAATGGACCCAGGCGGGCGGCAAGATCTGTCATTCTTCCGATCTCGGCCTGGACGAGAAAACCATCCAGGGTAAAGACGTGCTCGTCGTCGGATACGGAAAGAGCTCGTGCGATGTGGCCAATGCAGTATCGTCAAAGGCAAAGAGTACCACCTTGGTGGCACGCCGGTTGATCTGGAAGGTGCCCCGAGTCATCCGAGGTCTGCCCTACCAGTATCTGCTCCTCACCCGCCTCGGCGAGAGTCTGTTTGAGTACATTACTCCCTCCGGCTTTGAAAAGTGGTTCAACTCCGGTTCGGGTCGCGTGATTCGCAACACGATGCTCAACTCGCTTCAGTGGGTCATTTCGGGACAGCTCAACCTCGGTCGACTCGGATTGGTGCCCGACGGGCCGTTTGAAGAGATTGCCCGCTCCACCATCTCGCTTTCCACCGAAGGGCTATATAACAACATTGAAGCGGGCAAAGTCGCCGTTCGACGCGATGCCGAGATTGCGCGTCTGACCAAGGACGACGCGGGCAAGCCCGTGGCGGTTCTCAAGGACGGCTCGGTGCTGCCTTGCGACCTGCTCGTCTGCGCAACTGGCTTCCATCAGGACGTTCCTTTTCTGCCTGTCAATGTGCAGAAAAAGTTGCTCGACGAGAACGACAACTTCCTCCTGCACAAGCACATTCTGCCCATCGGCGTGCCCAACCTGACGTTCAACGGCTACAATTCGTCGCTCTTCTGCCCAACCTCGTCGGAAGCCGCTGCGCTGTGGATCTCGGCGCACCTCGCCGGACTGACCCACCTGCCTCCCGAGGACGAAATGCTCCAAGCCGCCAAGATCAAGCTCGAGTGGCTCGACGCCCGAAGCAACGGCAAACACGCCCATGGAACCAACCTGGTGCCCTTTAGTCTGCATAGCATCGACGATACGTTGCAGGATATTGATTTGGGGTTGGGCAGGTGGGCGGTCGCAAGGCAGTGGTTGTTGCCTGTCAGGCCCAGCGATTATGCTGGCTTGGGTGCGAGGTTGGGCAGCAGGATCGATGAGGCGAGCAAGAGGCGGGAGGAGGTCGAGTCGCTTAAAAATTAGAAAGGTAGAAATTGTAGATAACATTTTTTGTCGTTGTCAAAGCGATTTGTTGTTTCCGCCAGATGGGTGAGGTGATGTGTGAAGCAACGCCGGTCACCCGGATCGTCGACCGCGGGGCTCACTTGTGAACGCTATGTGCTGGAGCTGCCAACTTTTCCAGATGCTCTCGGATCCACTGCCTTCTCGTCTCCGGTACGTGTTTCCACATACGAAACCGAGCGTCGTTTCTCAAGACCGATTCGATCTCTTCCAAATCCACCTTTCTCGCCATCTCGACCAGCGTCTGACCTCGTTCGTCCTCCTCGTCGCCCTCATCGCCTCCATCCTTGGCACTGCTGCTGGCTGTAAGAGAGGCCTTCTTGAAGCGACCCCAGAAGTCGACGAATGCGCTCTCGTTGAGCATCTGTTGAAACTCGTGCTCGGCTTTTTGACGTCTTTGTGCGTCCCATCGCTGGTAGGCGGCTTCCAGACGGTCTTGTTCCCGAGCAAAGAGGTTGAGAGGAGGGCACGCGAGCGCCTCGTCTTGCAAAGTCTGGGCTAGCACGTCGTCTCGATGCGTATCCAGGCGCACCGCGTACTTGCTAAAGATGGCACCGAGCCGATCTTCCTCCTTGTCGCCCAGACGGGTCAGATGTTGGTCGAACAGCCGGCGTTTGTCGGCATCGGTGAGCCCGGCAGCGTCGAACCGCGGATCGCGGGCGAGTTTCGCCACGGCTTCCGAGTAAGAGAGGTGAGGCGAGACGATGGCGTCAAGCAAGAGCTGTTGAAAGGCAAGCAGCGACTCTTGTCGTGAGGCGGCAGAGAAGGCAGTTCGGTTGATTCGGTTGAGCTTTGCTCGTTCGGCTTGCACCGCTGCTTGGCGGTCTCGCAACGCTTGCTGGCGTTTGAGCTCTTTCGCTCTGGCTTTTGCGTCGTCTTGCTCGCCATTTGCTCTTGAGGTTACTTCGCCGCCTACATCCCGCTTTGCTTCAGAGGCAGTAGACGACTGCCGACGTTCCCCCTTGGCCCATGTCAGGAACAACTCAAAGCGCCTCGTTGAGCTGCCTACCGCATCATAACGCTTGTCCTCCACGAGCGGTTTCTTGGCCTGCGCCCAAACATCCATGACCTTGTCCTTGCCATCCTTGTCCGCAGCTGCCACTTTGGATCGCAGGTTTCCAGGCAACCGATCCGAGAGCAACTCGGAAAACTCTCGCTCTGCTTTCTGCGCTACGCGCTTCTTGGTTTCCCCGAGCTCGATCAGGTGCTGTTTGAACAGCCGTTCGCGGTCCGCGTCGGATCGTCCGTAGGCGGCAAAGTGCGGATGGTGGGAAAATGCAGTTTGCAAGTCGGAGAACTTTGTTCGCGTTGATCGCACTTGGTTGCGCAGCAGCGAGAGGAAGTTTGCTTCGGCGCTTGCTTTTCCGCTCGTGGGCTTGGACGCAGAGGACGAGGAAGAGGCAGCTTTAGCAGCCCGCTTTTCGCGAAGCCGAAGCTTACACCACTCGTTGAAGATGTCTTCCCGATCGCGGGTGGGGATAGCGAGGAAGGAGGAATGAGAGGAGAACTTGGACTGTTCGAGGTCGTAGGGTGCCATTGGGTTGATCTCTGAAGGCGTATTGTTGAGCGATGTCAGCAATGCCATGAAGGATGACTTTGCCTCTTCGGGGTTGAGGCCCGGTGCGTTTTCGGAGGATTGCGAAGGAGCAGGATCGACTGTGTCTGCTTCGGCCTCGGCTCCTGCTTCCGCTTCCGATTCTGCTTCAGCAGCCATCTGTTCTGCTATTTGTCGTTGCCATTCTTCGTCATCGTCGTCCTCGCCGTCGTTGTAGGCATTGTCGGAAGCAACCATTGGTCGATCTGGTGGGGCTCGAGCGAACTCCTGATCTTTGGAGGCTGCTGCAGCCTCCTCCTCCTCCTCCTCCTCTGTATCTCTTTCGAGGTCATCCTCCTCGTCCTCATCATCATCGCCCGCACGCGCTCGCTTACTAGCGTCAAATTCAGTAATCGGTACGCCTGCCTCTAGCTTCCTCTTCCTCTCCAATCTCTCTCTTCTTGCTCTCTCGCGCTCTTGTCTCTCCCTCTCCTGCTTTTCCCTCTCCTTTCGCTCCTCTTCTCTCAACTCTTCCTCTTCCAGCTTTTTAAGCGCGACCGCAACGTGAGGCGGTGGCAGCCATTGACTCGTCTTTGTCTCTGGATGAAAGTAGAATATGTTGTCCTTGTTGGTTGTCACCTTAAGCCAGCCAGAGGTGTTTAGGATCACCGCCTTGGAGATGGGCTTCTCGCGCTTCGGCTTGGGTAGAGTGTAGGTGCTGATTCCGGAGGAAGCATTGTGGTAGTATGTGCGGCCGACGGGGCTGATGTGCGAAGTCCAGCCGGGGGGTAGGAGTGTAGATGAAGAGCTACTGGCGGAGGAGGTGTCTCCCATAGCGCAAGGTGGCTTTCGGTCTTCGGGGTCAAGTTGAAGGAGAATGGTTGGATGCGAGGAGGTCAAGAGGTTGAGAAACAAGTTTCGCAAGACTTCGGATTTCGGAGGCGAGATTTTCTGCAGGAAAACTCCACACGACGTTTCGAAGGCCCTTTTTTCGCATGTGCATCAAACAGCATTTCCAAGTTGGAGTGCCACCATCATCATCCCGCAGCGTCTGACGGAGCAATCAAGATGTCAGCGATTGGGCCGCAGTTGCCTTCTTCTGTGGCGGACAGACAGGAAAGAAGGTCGCGGTATGGATCAGCTTCGGGCTCGTCTCGATCCTCGCTCGCTTCCTCACCAAGGTCATCATCGCCATCCGGTTCCGATAGGTCCAACCAACAGCGGACCCGACCTGCCGTCGCAGGGCCTCAGCTTCCAGAAGGCTTCATACGCACCCGCTCTGACTCAGCATCCTATTCTGGCTCAGACGCGGCATCTTCCGACGACGATCAAGGGCCATCCGTCGGACCGGCGCTTCCGACCAGCTCAACACCGCGTGATGATGGCCTTAGCCAAGGGACCAAGCTTTTCCTGGAGAGGGAAGCACGCAAAAAGGCAGCTGAACAAGAGGCAAGACTGGCAGCAGAGAAAGAGGCCAGCTCACGCCCCGAATGGATGCTGCTGCCTCCTTCGCTGTCCAATGCGTCATCGTTGCAAGCTATCGCAGGTGACCCGCTCAACTTGAAATCGCGCGGTTTCGCTCAAACCACACCGCGCGTGTCGGCTCGTGGCGGTGCAAACACGGAGGAGGCCGACACAAGTCTCTGGACCGAGACGCCCGAAGAGAGGCTCCGACGAGTGCAGGATGAGGTGTCGGGGGTCAAAGCCAAAGATGTTCCAGCTATCAGTGATCAAGAGGCGCTCGAGAGGGAGAGGTCTGCCAGGAGGGATTCAGGAATAGCTGCAGCTGTTGCCGGTGAACGCAGTGGCAAAAAGTCGTTGCTGGAAGAGCACAATGAACGGCGAAGAAGAGAGCTCAAGGCCAAGAAGCTCGAGGACGAAGACCGAGAAGCAAGCCGAACGGACAAGCGCAGAAGGCACGATGATGGCAAAGACGACGCAACAAGATCTTCACGACACCGTTACAGTGATGGCGGTCATCGGACGAGACGCCGATCCAGGTCGCGTTCACCTGAAGCCAAAGACAAGCATCGACACGGCAAATCCTCCTCCTCCTCCTCATCGCATCGGCACCACCATCGGAAATTCCGACCTGATGATGACTCGCATCGCTCCCACGCCAGCTCGCGCCACAAATCCAGAACGGATGACTTCGACGAAGAGGGGAGAAGGAGAAGTGGGAGGAGGAAAACGAAAGAGTCGGATCGCCATTCTTCCCGCAATAAGGACAAGGACGATCGAAAGAGCACGAGTCCCACAAAGTCACGCAAAGAGAGAGAAGAGGAGGACGTAAGATCAGGTAAAGCGGCTGCTCCCATGATCTGGGATCGTGATGCAGCGCTCAGTGTCGGTGGAAGGTTGATGGATGAAAAGAAACGAGGCAAGATCATGGCAGACGCCAATGCACTCGGAGATCGCTTTGGTAGTGGTTCTCGACGCTTTCTGTGAATCTCGTTTTAACCATATCTTGCAATCCACAAAGCCGAGTCAAGTGGCTCGAAACCATGCAGATGCCCATCATATGAAGATGATGGTGGGAGTGCGAGCGAGTGTTCCCACGCCACCTCATGCTCTCTTTACGCGTCAAGTTGGAAGGAGCGCTTTGCACGACTATGACGGCTTTACACGACTGTTGACCGCTCAAGTGCCTCTCCAACTTCTCCCACGACACCTCGAAAGAAAACTCAGCCAATTCTTTTTGTTTGGTCAGAAGACGCATCGCAGCGCGCTTCGAGCGAGTCCAACACTTCGTTCCGCATGAAAGAGCGCGTCTCTGCAGTGCCATTTTTTTTTTCTGAAAGCAAAACGCGTGCGTGTGGGAGCGACGCCTCTCGTTTTTGTAGGCCTGAGAAGCTCGAGCTTTTTCTTTGACTTCTTGATTAGGGTTTTGTCACTCTTTTGATGGACCTCGTTCCGCTCCTTGCTCGTCATTCTCGACGCTATCCTCTTGTATCCTATCTCCGTCATACCACCACCCTCCAACGCTCAACGCTCACTTTGCTCCTCCATTTCTCCAGCAATATCGTCACCGACCGCATCGTTGGGGCTGCCGCACATTCACGCTCCGACGGTTGCCATCAAACGTGGAAGCATGCGTCTCCTCCGTCACTACCCTCCGCAAGTTAGGGCCGCGTCGACATCGCCTTGATCCACCAAGGCAACCATGCTTTCCTGAAACCGACCATCATGCCTGCCAAAACTCGAGGCCCGTCTGTGCTTCCATCCTCACCTCTTTTCCGAGCCTCGCGGGATCAGGACATTGATCCCTTCACCCCACCCAGCCAATCGCAGCGTCCAAAGAACGCTACGGGATCGTCATCTTCCAGAACGCCATCATACCGCAGAGTGCTTGCAGAAGAGACCAACTCGCAGCAGTCGTCCATCGCCATGAAACGATCCAGATCACAAGCAGATCTCTCTCAGCGCAGAGGCCTCAAGCGCTCTCCTTCTGAATCTGCCGCCGAATTCCCCTCGCCTTCGCTCACAAGGCCCGATACCCAGCCGACCTCCAGCACACCAAATGGCATCAACGGCTCCGGCCACAATGGCGTTCGTCGATCATCCGCCTCTCCGTCTAAGCGAAAACGCGCAGCCATTGCTGAAAGTACAGTGACCCATGGCACATCACCACGGAGAAGCCGCACCAACAATCGCGTACATGGCTCGGAAGACGAGGAGGATGAGGAGGAAGCACCAGCAGCTGCAGAGGACACGGACGTTGCTGATGCAGCTGATGCAGCTCCAGAGTCCCTCGTCCCCGCTGATACCGAGCCTGCTAACAGCGCGCACAACCGTCTCCGCAATCAACGCTCATCCGACAGGTTCCTTCCTGGCGCCATCCGTCGCATCTCTCTCTCCAATTTCCTGACGTATGACTCGGTCGATTTCAATGTCGGTCCCTACCTCAATCTAATCTGCGGTCCTAACGGCACCGGCAAAAGCAGTATCGCATGTGCCATCGCTCTCGGCTTGGGAGGACACCCGAGTTTGCTCGGTCGTGCTTCGAATCTCGGCTCCTTCGTCAAGCGAGGCGAAACGGATGGCTGGATCGAGATTGAACTGCAGGCCTGGCCTGGCTCCTCCAACCCTGTCATTCGACGCACCCTCACCACATCCAGCAACAAGAGCGACTGGTACGTCGACGGCCGCAGCACCACCAAGACCGACGTCCTCGCCATGGTTTCCGAGTACAACATCGATGTCGGCAACCTGTGCTCTTTCCTGCCACAGGACAAGGTGCACGAATTTGCCAAAATGACGGATGCAAAGCGACTTGTTGAGACCGAAAAGGCGGTCGGCGGCGCAAGGCTCGTCCGATGGCACGAAAAGCTCAACGAATACGGCAAGGCTGCTGCCGAAATTGCCACCCAGCTAAAGACAAAGCAAGACGAGAAGGCGCATCTCGAACAGCGTAATCAGGCGCTTCAGGTGGATGTCGAGCGTTTCGAAGAGCGACAGGAGATCGAGAATCGCATCGAAAGGCTCGAGGTCATGATCGCCATGGCCGACTACAACAGAACCAAGGCAAACGTCAACGAACTGCTCGAGGACCGCGAGAGAAAGCGTCAGGACCTTTCCGACGCCATCAAGCGAAGCGAACCTGTCAAACAGAAGCGCAAGGATCTCGAAGACAAGACGGCCAAACTCAAAATCGAGCTTCAGCGTCTCGAAAATGTCTACAGCGGTGACGAGAGGAAACGACGTACGTTGGTCAGCAACGTCGAAGAGCTCGGACGCGAGATCGACACGAAGCTGACCGAAGTTGGCACATTGGCGCGCAAGGATCAAGACCGCGCGCGCCGCATCAACGAGTTGCGCACCGAAATCAGAGACCGTGCCGCCCAGCTCGGTCCCGAGCCTGGGGTGCAAGACACGGCCGAGATTGAAGCCGAGATGCGAAGCAAGAGGGACAAGTTGGGCGACTGTCACACGCGACGCGGCGATATTCAGCGTCAGATTCAGGACGTCAACGTCGAGAGCCAGACCATCGACCGAGGTCTCGACTCGTATCGCCAGCAACTGGCGCAGCTCGACGATGTACCCCAACAACGACTCGAAAATATCCGTCGCGCCGACGAGGGCGTGTACAAAGCGGTCACCTGGCTGCGGGAGAACCAGCACAGGTTCCGCAAGCCAGTGCACGAGCCGGTATTGCTCGAGATCTCGCTCAAGGATCAGAGGTATGCTGCCGCTGTCGAGTCGTGCATTCCCTTTGCAGTGCAAAAGTCGTTTGTCTGTCAGACTCGAGAGGACTACGATCTGTTTACACGCGAGCTCGTCGATAAGGCCAAACTTCGTCTCACCGTGGCCGAAGTGGAAGGGATCAAGCTGAGCAGCATGAAACCCGACGTGCCGCGCGAAGAGTTGGCGGCGTTGGGCTTTGAGGCGTACA
The DNA here is from genome assembly GCA_928722295.1 of Ustilago curta. NCBI lineage: Eukaryota > Fungi > Basidiomycota > Ustilaginomycetes > Ustilaginales > Ustilaginaceae > Ustilago > Ustilago curta. The sequence goes on along the minus strand of CAKMXH010000011.1, from coordinate 53,077 downwards.
TCATCGACATGATCGACGGCCCCGAGGATGTGCTCGTGCATCTGTGCCGGCAATCGCATCTGCATCGACTTCCCGTGACGCTGGATCCGAACGTTGACGTGGAGCGTATCGAGCAGTCGGGTCGGTTCCGACGATTCATCGCCGGCGGCGAGAATTTCACCATCAACGTCTCTCGCTACGGCAATGGAGTACGCCAGACCGTGTCTCGTCGAATCGGTCAGGCTCGCAGTTTGGCCAATGCGGTGGATCGAGAACGACAGCGCTCGCTTTCGACGCATATCCAGGAACTCACCGCCAAGAAGAAGGATCTCGAAGCGAAAACACTGCAGCTGCTCAAGGAAGACAAGGGCATCCAGGCCGAGGTGGCGCGGTACGAGCAGCAGATCAACGACCTCAAATCGCAGAAACGCGACTGCGTCGGTGCACAGCGGTCGTGGGAAAGGGAAAGTGCCATGATCGAAGCGCGTCGACGAGAGCTGCGCGACAAGGAGCGCGAGCCGTCTGCCGACGAAAAGAGGGCACGGCTGATGAAGGAGGTGCGCAAATTGGCGCAGAGACGAAGCCAGAAGATGGAGGATCTGTGTGCGCAAACGGTGCAGATGAGCAAAGTGGCGGATCGCAAGCACGTAGCGTCGCTAACCAAGTGGCAGTGGGATGCGACGGCTACGGGCTTGGAGAATCAGCTGCGCGATCTGCACGAGACGGAGCGGGAGCTAGCTTCAGTGCTGGAAGAGGCGGTAGCAGCGCATGCGTCTGCACGTCGACGTGCGGCCGAGTTGCGAACCCAAGTGCAGAGTCTGATCGACGAAGCTGGATCGCTGCTGGAAGGTCTCGATGCCGAAGACGAAGAGTTGTTGGACGTCGACCGACTCAACGCGGAACTGCGTGCCGAACAGAGCAAGTTGGAGCTAGCGGAAGGAGTGCGACCCGAAGTGATCGACCAATACCGAGCACGGCAGCAAGAGATCGCCTCGATGGCCGACGAGATTTCCGAGCTGACGGACCTGCAAACGCGCACGACCGACAAGATCAACGCGACGCGATCCAAATGGGAGCCTACATTGCGGCAAGTCATCGGCGAGGTCTCGAAGCAATTCTCGAAAGCGTTTGACGAGATGGGTCTGGCGGGCGAGCTGCGCATCGTCGAAGATGCCGATTACGAAAAGTGGAAGTTGGAGATCATGGTCAAGTTTCGCAACGCCGAGGAATTGGCGCCACTGTCGGCACAACACCAGTCGGGAGGCGAACGGACGTTGAGCACCATCATGTACATCATGTCGTTGCTGCAGCTGTCGCGCTCGCCGTTTACGCTGGTGGACGAGATCAACCAGGGCATGGATCCTACCGCCGAGCGTGTGACGCACAACCACATTGTCGGCTTGACCTGCCAGGTTTCGGCAAGCCAGTACTTTTTGATCACGCCCAAGCTGTTGCCGGATCTCAAGGTGCATCAGTTGCAGAAGGTGTTGCTGGTGAACAACGGCATATTTGGCGAGCAGGGTTTCAGTTTTAAAAAGGTGTTGGATGGCAAGAAGAGGGTGATGGGGATGCGGGTAGGCGAGACGTGTGCGGCTACGGCGAGGGTGATGGATGGGTTGTTTTGAGGCCGAGCGTGGAAGATGCTGGAAGGTTGGGATGTTGGGGGCGTGTCTTAAACTTTTGAATGCCACTCTGAACTGTTTGGAATGTGGTTCGACTGTGCGAGTGTCGACTGGGGGATGAGCCAAGCGATGACCCGAAGCGCAAGTATGGATTGAGCGAGTCGCGCGCGCGCTCTTGTGCAAACAAGTTGGTCGTGTAAGCGCTGGTGCATCGTGGCGAAAGTGGTGGAAGGCGCGAGTGCAGTGGTGTTGATATGAGCTGGTGTTGGGCTGCGAGTGTTACGTGTACGTGTTGGTGGGTGTGCGAGTCTGGTGAATGTGCGGTATTGGTCGAGCAAGTGAATGTGCGAGTGTGTCTCGATCGAGCAAGTGTTGAATGGGCAAAATTCATTGATTGTGCGAGTGTTGAACTGTGCGAATTTGTTCAAGGTGCAAGTGTTGAACTGAGCCGAGTGACGTACAAATGTGCGAGTGTGTTGATCGAGCAAGTGTTGACTGTGCCAGTGGTGAGATGTGCAAACAGTGCAATGGGGGTGCGGGTTGACTGTGCTAGATGATCGACCGGCACCTCGAAGCAACCTGTTCCGGAAGGTCTTTCGTCGTCACGAGTCTTGGCGCAGTATTTTCCAACCGGTTCTTTTGACAAGTGTCGACTTTGACCAAATCGTCGTAAGCAACTCGTGGTCGCTTTCCGGACTCGCCCACCGCTCTCCGCAAACAATTTCTCAGTTTGTCAAGAGTCAACCTCTGTTGTCCGAGACAGTGCCTCAATGAAAAAACAATAACGCAAGCCGCGCGCCGCCCATCGCCATGTTTACTGCTGTATCTCAGAAGATAAAGAAAGCATGTAATGACCTGCTAAAAACAGTCCTGATGCACTAGCAGCGAAGATTACGATATCTTGGTTCGAAAAAAAAGGGAAAAGCTGGACAAGTGAATCGACACTGTGCTATAACTATCGAGCACTATTGCGAGATGCTGTGCCTGTGGGAAATGCAAGAGTTTCAAACGACTCGGTGGCCGGGCCCTTGCGGATGCGCTCAAGACACAAGCTCTAGCGGGGTTCCCGCTCAGTGCAGCGAAAGGTAAAAAGCGCTCCTCCCACGGCATTCCTTTCAGCCAAGCCCAAACGGCTCTCCCTGATGGTCAAGTTGCCGAGCTTGGTCGATGGAAGCGTGTAGAGAAAAGCTCCGACTTTTGCGCCACACGCACCGGCATTTCTACCAAACCCAGTCCGTTGTTGGGTGCAATACACACGCAGCGTGAAATCTTGTCAATGCGGCCCAGCTCTTCGGGAGGCCGGTAGTGACGGGTCGTGAACGACCACTTCTGCCAAGCGAAAGCCAAACCACAAACGATAGAAAAAACGGGGGCATAGGATAGGATGTACAGTACAGTTCCATACAGCACCGCGCGACGTCCGATTTCAGAGGGTTTTCTATCATGCGACCCGGACGGTGCGGACTTCAAACGACCGACCGATGCATTCGACAACCCCCCCCCCCCCCCCCCCCCAACCAAAACCACGGAGCTTTTCCGTCAACCTTTGAAGAAGCGTTGTTCTCCACAGCTCGTCGCATCGCCAAGCCGACGGGCCCGGACGCATATTCACCAACAGAACACAAAAAGAAGACCCACCCAGAGGGACCAAGCAGCTATGTTGGGCAACGACCGATTCAAACTCATCAACACATGAAAAAACCACGGGTCAAGGGAATCAACATTACCTTTGCAATCCACAGCACGATAAAAGATTGTCACAATGTTGAGTGCAACAAGAGGGATTACAAGAGGTACAACCACCGATAGAGATGGATGCAACACAATCCAGAAAGTCAAGTGATTAAAGCAAGACCTTGGGAGAATTTTCCAAAAATGCTAGAGTTTCAGAAAAAGGGGAAAAGAAAGGCGGGGGTATACATGTTGGATGCACCGACGAAAAGCGACTTGTACAGCAGTGCTGCAGAACAAAAACAGCAAAGTTGGGACAATACAAATTAAGGAGCCAGTACAGTTGGATGCACAATACACAAACAAGATCAGAGGAATGCAAAGTTGGGGAAATGCGATGCAGTTGGATGCCGCCAAAGGGAAAAAAAAGCGGGGGTAAGAAGATGCAGTTGGATGCAGAACGAGTACACTTGGATGCACAAGTCCACGAGGGGTATGCAGTTGGATGCTTTGAAGACCAAGAAAAAGCCTAAGGAAAAATTGAAATGCCCGTTGGATGCATATCCAAAGATGTGCGTGTTTGGATGCTCGAATAAAGCGCCAGGGAAAAGATGGGCAGATGGATGCTCCAGCGCCAAACCCCCCACACAGGCGAAAAGGATGCAGTTGGATCGCTCGAATCCGAACAAGAGTAGCGTCCCAGGAAAAGAAGTTGGCATGCTCGATCAAAGGGGCCCGGAAAAGAGAACCAGCTGGGATGCGATCCCGCCAGAAAGGAACAAAAAGATTGCTGCTGGAATCCCAGCTTCGGTGGGCCGTCCAGCTTGCCGAGGATACCGAAAACCGATATACTTGCGCGCTAGTTGAGGCCGAGTCATCGTCGACCACCAGATTCGCAGCGCGGAGAGAGAGAGAGAGAGCACGTTGGGCAGTAGCAAAGGAAAGCAAGCCCTGGAGTAGCTGTGTTTCAGGGCTATTGGCGAGATGGTTGCTGAACCAGCCAACTCGGAGAGCGGGAGGAAAGTCTTGGCGCGAACGTTGACCTCCACTGCGATACAGTAGCCGGGAAGACTGCAATTGCTATGTCAACATCTGAGCGGGGCAGACCGTGTCGCTGACGGGCGAATTCGAAGGGGGGAAGGCCAAGGTTGGTAGTGCTCGAATGCTAATTGCACGTGCCTCGCAGGAGGTAACAAGTCCTCGTCGTCGTCGTCGTCGTCTGTATAGCGAAATCCAAAGCAAAGAGAAGGGGAGAAAGGTTGGCACGGCTCGAATTCTACTTGCACGTTTCCTCGTAGGAGCAAAGACAACAGCCATCCGGTCGTCGTCTTTTTTATTTCGTCCCATCCCCCAAAAAACCACCGCAACGACCACTCGCAAAACCACACCAATCAATACACACCACAGCCCTGGGATGCCTTCGCACGGCTTACCACCGCGTAACGTCCTCCACCTCGCCAAACACACTCTCCTTGACCTCCTCCTTTGCACCTTGCACGCTCACCGGCGTCCGCTCATACACCCACGCCAACTTGGTCCTTAAAAACCTCCCCACCTGCCGGTTAATCTGTTCAAACTCCAACAGAAATCCATCGTGTCCATCACTGCTCTTGACGCTCACAAACTCGCTTCCCTTGACGAGCTTATGGATGAGCACCTGTTCCGGCGGCGCAAACAGTCCATCCGACTCGATCGACACCACCAACACTTCGGGTGCGTTGCAAGCAGAAAGGAACGAGAGAACGTTCACCAGCGCTTCGTCTTCCTCCTCGGCCGATTCAGGTTTGACGCCGACCGACCGCGAGAGCGGAGATAGCGTCCACCCCCATCGATCGCGTGCAACGTCGTGCGAGTCCATCTTGCGCGTCAGGTGGATGTAGCAGTTGGCGTCGAAGCGCTTGACAAACTTGTCGCCCTGGTAGCGCAGGTAGGATTGGGCCGAAAAGATCTGAGGCGCGGTGGAAGGGCTGAAGGGTTCGACTAGGCGAACGGCGGCTGCGGCTGCGGCTGCGGATGCAGGGGGCAGGGGCACGACGGCTTCGTCCGAGAGCTCGGTTGGTGGATGTGGCGTAGAGGGAACGGGTGGGGTCGTTGCTGTGGGTGAGAGCGAGGCGCTGCCGTTGCTGTTGCCCGCAAAAAAACCGGAACCGTTGGATGCAGAATTGGTCGGATACGGAGCAACTCTAGGCGACAGGTTGCCTTCGTTGTGCGCTGCTGCTGCGTCTTGAGCCAGCGAACTTCTCCTCTGCTCGTCTGCCTTTTTAGCATTCTCCTCTTCCTGTTTGGCCGGCAGCGCCTGTTGGGCCGCACCACCACCTTTCAACGCTTTGCCAACTCTCCTGCCAAACCTCGACTCGAAACTATCGCGCGATCGGTACGTCAACAAGGCAGCCATGCGTGCTGCACTCAACCCGTTCCTCGGCGGCTCGTCCGGATGGTAGTAGCCATGCTTGAAGAGCGGATCCGAGTAGATCGACTGCCTCTGCGCCTCTGCCCACGAAATGCACCACGCCGAGTGTCTTGCCGATGTCGCCAGCGGAACGATAGCCTGGATGTACCTCGCGGTGGAAGATGGCTGACCGGGCCAACGAGTCGGGAACACCAAGGGCCACTCTAGCACGGCCATACCGCCCATGCTCCCACCTACAACCGCAGCGATGCTCTCGACGCCCAGATACTCCAATACGAGCTTTTGGATGCGCACGTCATCCCTCACCGTGGTAGCGGGGAATTCGGGACCCCACCAACCGTCGCCCTTCCACTGGTGTTTGTGCTGCTTGACTTGTTCGTGCAAGCCTTGCTCCACCGCTCTGGCCCAGTCGGTTTCGCCGCCTGCCTGAGTACAGCTGCTCGCCGAACCGTAGGGACTTCCCAAGACATTGCAACAGACGACAAAGAATCGCGAATAGTCAAACACCTTGTCGACGCCCAGCAGCGGACCCCACCAGTCCTCGACATCGGCCGAACCGGTCAAGGCATGGCAGACGACGAGAGCATTGTCTCTGGTAGACGCAAGCTTGCCCCACGTCTTGAAAGCTACGGGGACGTTTTGGAGGACGACACCGGATTCGAGCGTGAATTGCGGAAAGACGAGGTAGCGTTGTCGACCGGCCAAGAGGCAGGATTGAGGAGAGGTGGGGCCGGGGACTTCGAAAGGTTTGGGGAGTATGTGGTCGTTGTCTGCGGCCATCGTTGTTGTAAGCGATCGCAATCAGCCTCGTGAGTGAAAGCAGTGGCGCAAGAATGGAGGGGCGAAATCAATCAATGGTCGAGGAAGAAAAGAAAGAAACGAGAAAAAACGTGCGCTTTTTTGTGTGTGTGTGTGTGTGTGTGTGTGTGTGTGTGTGTCCGAGTGACTCTGAATTTGATTTTCATGTGCGTGTCTGTGCACAAAGCACGACATTCGTGATTATTGCCATGTGCGACGAGGCGATTTTTTTATGTTTGTTAGACCTCCTTAACTGCCAATGCACAAAAAGGCACGTGTTTGGCGCGCGTTTGGCGGCTCAGCCTTCTTTTCTTTTTGGTACAGCGGGAGCCGACGCTTTTGGCAGCGCTATGTCACTCTCTCTCTCCACAATTCATTTGTTACTCGAATCCGTCGTGTGAATTGTATTGACCCTCACCCTCATCCACCACCATCCTCTTGCTCCTCTCTCGCCAACAATGTCATCGCATCCATCCACAATGATGCACGCTCCTTCATCACCCACCCTGTCCACCACCTCTTCTACCGCCTCTACCACTGCTACCGTCATCGATTCGCATCCCAACCCCAAATCGCTCATCAACCTCGGCAAGCAGTTGAAGTACCTGTTCATCGGTCTCGCACTGGCGCTCTACTTTCAGGTGTATCAGCATCTCAAGGATGCGCTCACTTTGGGTGTGTTTGCAAACGGTTCGGCAAAGCTCGCGTTGCTCTCGGTCGTGTTGTTGGTGTCGACGGTGGTCATGTTTACATATGTGATTTTGTTGCCGGCTCGAGGGTTTGCAGTCAACTATGTCGACTGGAAACGCGATCCACATCTATCGACGGCTATACCCCTGCTTACCGCGTGCATCATCTTGGGCTGGTCGCTGCTGCTCATCACCCTCAGCCCCATAGGCGCTCCCGCTCCGCCCCCCACCACCCTCCAACAGCGTCTATCCCAAGCTGCATCGTATACCGGCTTCGATAGTCTCGAGTCGAAAATCGCCACCCTTCCCTACACCACCGAACGCTGGGACAAGATCAGCTCCTTTCTCCACCTCCCTTCTTCCAGCTCCTCGTTCCACCAGTACTTCACCCATCTGAGCCAGCGCGCAGACGACTGGTCAAGCCACAACTTGAAAACCATCGGTTGGACAGGCGCTCTTCTTGGCTCAATAGGATCCTACCTCGCTGTCTTTGGCAGCGTCGGCTTGATCGGTTTCGTCGCTCCGGACAACAGACGCGATAAGACAAAGACTTTTTGATTGTTTTTCTCCCCATTGAATGACAAAAGCCTTTTACAGTACAAATACACACAGATACATCGCAACAATAGCAGAAAACAAAAAAGAAACCCCTTAGGCTTTCCATGGCAAGGTCACCGACTCGTCTTGAGCCCCACCCCGACTTGTGGTCTGCTGCCAGCTCCTCTTGATCCGGCTCACCGCCTGCTTGCCGATTCGATGCGTCAGGCTGTCCTGCACGTTTTCGCCCATCGCCTTGCGTCTTCTGCGCTTCATGCGCTGCCTGAATTGGCGCTCGATAAACTGGAAGATGATGGCATCGATGGCACCCTGTGCAAAGATGAGCCAGCGCGAGAGCGAGTGCAGCCAGTCGTGGGCGTTGCGCACCGACGCTCCCGGATCCGCCAGGTCGACCGAAATCCGTCCGATCGAGATGGAAAACAGCAAACAGTACGCTGCAGGATAGAGCAGCAGCAGCAACGACGCCTGCCGGTTCAGAGTAGACCCGATCGTGTCGACGCCGTTTTCGTCGGCAGAAGAGGTGGACGAGGTACCCGTTTGCAAGCCCGTTTCTTCTTTGTTGTGTGCGCGAGTGTGACGGCCGTGCCTGATGTTCGCAGGCGCACCTGCAGTGACGTTCATGCCCCACTTCCAGTCATCACCGAGCGACTCTTCAAACGCTTCTTTGCTCGGCATTTCCACCACCACCTCTCCGGGCAAGATCTGCACCGCACTGCCACGCCGTTCACCTGCTGATCCTCCTCCATCACCACCCACACTACCGCCTTGCCGCGCGCGTGCCATCTCGTCTTCGCCCATGGCCAGAATGTCGGCCATGCGCGCGTAGTTTCGCATGGTGAGCGGTGCACGCTGATGCTTGAGATGCTCAACAGGCGGGGTCATCATGTCAAAGTCACCCGCATCCTTACGCGGACGCATGAGTTGAATGGCAACACTATCCTCGCTCTCGAGACTCTCGTTGCTGGCATTCGCCGAGACGTAGCGCGAGTCACCTGCCGATGCACGACGCCGAGAGACACCATCGCTGCCGCCTCCTAGTTTGGGAGTGGATCTCGCCGTCGAAGCCGACCCGGCATCGGCGGTGATGGGACGCTTTGTTGCAGCGGTAGAAGCAGCGGCAGAAGTGAGTCTACGCGCATGCAACGAGTCGGCCGAGCCTCGTGCAAACGACGCATTGAGAGGGGCAGACGAGCCTTGCGTCGAAAGCGTGGCTGCACCACTAGCACCACCCTCGCCGCCGGCATACGAAGAATCCGAAGGCGAATGCGGGCTGATACTCGAACCGTCGTCATGTGGCACGTTGGCGTGTGCAATGTCGAGCTGGCTGGGAGTTGCGCGAGGCGGTGCCATGCTGTAGGTGGGATCGAGCATCCCATACGTAGCCAGTGGCGCAGCAGCCGAGACGTGCTGCGGTTGAGCCGGCTGGTTCATGGTGTACGAGGACAACAACTGAGACAAGGCGGGATCGGCTTGCGAATCTGAGGCTTTCAAAGTTGCCATCTCGAAACTGCCATGCTTTTCTGCGACGGGCGACGACGAGCGTCGACGTGTGGCGGCAAGGTGTGCATCGTTCTTGTTGAGAATGGGTGGCGAGACACGACTACCCGTCGACGTCTTTCTGCTGTGCGCTGCGGCCGACGAAGGAGCCGAGCAACTCTGCGCCTTGACGGTAGGACTTGCTGTAGCGTCATCCACAGGGGTGGCCAATGCATCGTTGTTGGCCAAGAGCAGCTGTTGGTTTGGTGACGTGGCATCTGCGTTGCCGAGCTGTTGTTGTTGTTGTTGTTGTAGCTGCTGCTGCTGCTGCTGCTGCTTCTTGGACTGGATGCCATGCTGCGATCTGTAACGGTTGTGGCTGAGAGAGCTGGAGGTGTTGGCCTTGCTGAAAAGATTGGTCCTGCGAAGGAAGAAAAAGAGGTGGGTATAGAGGCAGATGATGACGACAAACACGATGGCTCTTGGGACGAATTGAAAGAGGCTCGCAAAGTAAAAGCCCGTGGTGAAGGCGCAATAACCTCCTCGGAAGCCAAAACCACCCAGGCCAAAGGGGATTGCATTGACGCTGAACGAGACGAGCCAAAAGACGGGCCAGAGCCATCTTACGCGCCTCTCTACGGTAAGGGTGAAAGAGGAGAGAGGATAGACGAGGATCATGTAGGTGACTACGGCGATGGACAAGTTCCAGAGATGCTGGGAGAAGATGGAGCTGACGAGGATGTAGCCAAGGAAAGTGCAGGGGGCGTGGTGCTGTACGAGGTTGACGTTGGCGATGAGGCAGGCGGTGGTGACGATGATGACGAGCGAGGTGGCGAGGTCGCTGGTGGCGAGACCGAAGATGAGGGCGTGACGGAGCTTGCGACTTCTACGGTTGAGGACGTAGGGCAAGATGATGGCGATGGCGCCGACAAAGGAGAGGCAGCAGATGGCCATGTCGATGTTGTTGCCGACGGTGCCAACGCTTTCGCGTTGAAACGTGGCTGACTCATTGGAGGTGGGGTCATTGGCGGCAATGACACGCACCGAGGGATCGTCGGCGTGAATCCAATAAGGATGGGATTTGTCGAGTGGTCCCACACTCACGCCACTCATTGTTGCGAGTCAGTGAGGTGGGGGAGAGATGGTGGTAGTAGTAGTAGTAGTAGTAGTCGCGAGTGCAAAAGGTTTACGGTGTAGATGTGAAAAAGTAGAGTCGAGGAATAATGGTGCCGGGGGGATGTTATCGAGTAGGGCGCTGCATCTGAAGGTTGAGAATGATGACGCAAAGGGTGCGAAAGTGGAAGTGTGTGGATTGGTGGGTTTGATGAAGTGATTGAGGCTAAAAAAAGATCGACGGATCTACACCATCCAAGCGGCAAAGTGGGGAAGACAGAGTGGGTGAATGCTGATATGAGAATTGGCGTTTGACGACAAGACCAGAGTGGGTTGAGTGGGGGTTATTGCAGAGTGAATGTAGACGGTGTCGGGTTGCTAACGAGAGGAATGCTGATGGTGATGGCAGCAATAGACGACGATGAGGACGAGATGGTGGTTGACAAGCAAAAGCGACCAAAACCAACGGCGGCTCAAAGTTGACCTTTTGAATTTGAATTTGACTTTTTGCATTTCACTTTGACTCGGACTTGCCGCCAGATTCGAATTGACGCCACACAACATTTGAATTGCAATTTTCAAAACAATGGCTCACTCCTATTTGGGGGGGGTTTTTTTTTGTCGCCTTATGGTACGGCGTCGTCAAAGTTACACAAACACAAACACACTCTCTCTTTGTATGCCAGTGCTGATTCCAACCGGACAAAGCATGACAATCGCATTGAAGAAGCGGCAGAATCTGATTTGACCGGGTCAACTTTTGCTTCAAGTGAATGTTTGCGGCGGCGGCGAGCGGCCTTTGGTATTGTTGCATGACCGATGCAGGGAAAAGCAGCGTTTGGCAGCGGCCAAAAGAGGGTCGTCGCCCGTTTTTCTACCCGAGACCGTGATGGAAAAAAAAACGCTTGCAAACTTGTCTATTGCTCAGAGCAGGATGCCCACTATTCACAACCGTCGTCGATCCATGCTTAGATTGCACTGTAGGAGGGTTGGAATCGATGTACTGATACCAAATTGTGATGGCTGTCAAGGGACGCCCCGCCTGGTTTCAGATCTGCAAAGCAAATGCAAGGCAGGCATGACAGCACAATTGGCAGGCAGCATGTGCAGAGCATGCAGGAACCACCACATGCTTCCGGTTTTTTTTCTCTCTCTCTCTCGATGATTATCCGCCCTCAGCGAGCGTGTCGGTGAGATCCAAAATCGAATTACAGTATTTACACGATCATCGTAACATTTTTATCGTGCCTGAGCTGTTCAACGCGCCAACTGTGCTGTGCATGTTCGACAACGCCAACGGTCACATTCGAGCATGGGATTCTCGACGATCCAAGCAGCTGCCTAGAGAGAATCGTCGACTCTAGCCAAGACTCACCAACCGCAATTCACTCGGGACAAAAAGGCACGGTAGAACAGACAAACCTCATAGATTGCTGTCGTACCTCGCTAGATTTGCGGGAGAGAGAGAGAACCGAGCAAGGGATCACTCGTCCAACCCCTTGCATTGACAGCCACTCGTAAAACGGGCTTTTCTTTCTTTTCATCGCGTGGCCGAGCTCATGTTTCTCGCTACAGTTGCCACCCGAGCCAATTGGCAAGCAGCACAAGAACGTGGGAAAAATATTAAAAAATCATCCTGTCCTTTTTCGCTTCATTATCGGCACCAGAAACGGGGCGTTATCCCTCTTTCTTGGAAACGTTCTTGGCGGTGGGTGAGTTTTTAAACATTGTTAGTATTTCAAAGTTCTAACAAATCGGATCTTTTTTTGGGCCCGGCCATCACCGCATGTTGCCGCCCAACGATTGAATGCCCCGGCCATAGCCACCATCGCTCGCTACACAGAGAGCAAGTGCACATGGTATCAAAACTGCAATTACCGATGCGAGCTTATAGTTACATCCTCGGACGTTAGTCCATCAGCCACGGGTTGATGAAGCGCTTGGCTCGGGTGGTGGTGCATCATCGGCTGCTGCAACTGCGACCGCCGTCTCGCCCGCTTGCGGCACTGTTGCAGCCTCGTCCTGCTCCTCGCTTCCGACGTGTGACGATGGAGCTACTATAGCTTCTGGCAGCGAGACATCAACGTTGGCCCATGATCCATTATCTTCCACCTTGCTCCATGCATCGTCTGACGTTGCGTGTGCAGAGACCACGGCGTTGTTCTTGGTTTCTATGGTGGGATCGCAGCCCACTGGGTCGAGCGCTTCTTCTGTGATGTTTGCTGTCAGCCTTGGTTCTTCCACTGCGCCCGACTCTGCCAACTTGACCGTCGGCGACTGCTCTGTTGTCCATTGCTCCTTTTCTTCCGCCTTGATCATCGTCTCTTGCTCTGCCGAGCCGCCGAGCCGTTGCTCTTTCACTTTGACCTCTTGCTCTTCCTCAGCCTTTATCACCTGCCCACCATCATCCGTCTTTCGCACCGCCAACTGCGGAAACTGCTGCACCAAACTCCGACTCAACAGGATCACATCGATCTTGTCAAACAACTCTTGCTCCTGCTCGCTCATCCCTCTTCCCCCGCCCTCTTTCCCCTCCTGCCGCCTCAACGGTCTCACCTGCCGTGCCAACACCTGTATCTCTCTTTCCTTGACCACCTCTGCCAGCTGATCCACCATTCTCGCTTTCTCCCTCACCACCTCCAGCTGCTTCTCCGCAGACCTTTGGCTCTTCCTCGGCGACGCTGCTCCGTACTCTAACACATCCAATGCTGCACCCAGCTGCAACGAGGCGAAAAACACATTGACAAATAGCGAATGCGCCATCTGTCTTACTTGAAAGATGGTCGTGTTTGGCAGCAGTAGCGTCATCCAAGTCGGATATTCGGGCGAAACCAACAGCTGCAACTCGAACGCCAGCAGTGTAAACAGGCAACCGAGCCGCCAAAAGCTCACACCCGACCGACTGCCACTCACATACCCCACCACAGCGTACAGCGCCGGGTTGATCGTGTAGAACGCCACCAGCGTCCACAGTCCTTTGCCTACATGGTCGCGCATCGAGTCGCAGTCCTTCCATTCCACCACCGCAGGTCCGAACCGATCGTAGGCAAACCTTTTCGTAGCATCCGAAAGTGCATCGTGAGCCGTCCGTAGCAGGATGAACATCTCTTGTCCCGAGGAGCCTACTTTGTCCGGATGGTAGCGACGGGCGAGCGCGCGAAACGACCGCTTGACGCCTTCGCTGTCGACGTCGAGCGGTAGCGACAGAAGCGTATAGTAGTTGAGTACCGATTCAGACCATGCGCAGTACAGCTGGTACAATAGCGTACCGAGCACCACAGCTGTGCGAGAGAGTTGGACGTGCGTAGTGCGTGTCCGTGCGTCGGTAGCCGGTGCAACCACGTGCAGAGAGTAGACGAGGTTGAGCAGCATCTGCGAGCCCAACGAGGGCAGCCAGTACCATATCACCAGCGACGTGAGTTGGAGGAGGTCCGCTTTCATTCTGTCATCGGTGCTCAATCAAGGCATGGGATAGATCGTGGTGGCTGGGATGGCATGGGATAGGATGCGATTGGAAAGCAAGGCGCTTCTCATTTAGCCGCTGGCATTCACGTTCCAGCAAAAAAAAAAGTTGAATTATGTAAGCGTGACTTTACCTCCATTTTTCTTCCCAAGAAAATTTCTCGTTGGGAAGAAAGAAAAACGATGAAAGGGTCCCATCCTCCTCCTCCTCCTCCTCCTCGTTGTTGCTGTTCCACTCTCCCTTCTGCTCCTCCTCTCACTTGCAAAACCTCGTCAATCACAACCTCCGGACGAAAGAGGCGTACATCATCTTCACAAGCATGCCTCCAAAACGCAAGTCTGCGCCGTCTGCTGGCAGCAGCACAACCACCACAAAACCCACCAAATCCACAAAGACCCGCCAACCACTTCGCAAAGCACCCAAACTAGCCGCCCAACTCGACATGTATATCCGACGATCCCCCTCCTTTTCGACCTCTCCCGAACCCTCTTCGTCGTCCAAACCTGCGCTCTCTATTGCAGCGCCAGCGGACGAATACGAGCCCGAATCCGACGAAGCGTCTCACGTCTCGTCCGACCAAGACTCGGACGCGGACGACGATCAAGCCAGGGTGAAGACCGTCTCTGCCGCCAACCTCCGCTTTCTCTCCGGCTTGGATGGCAACAAAGCCCTCGATCAATCCCAAAAGGACGCAAAGCAGAAAGCCAAGGAGCTCAAACGTTCGGATCGACGCGAGTTTGAAGAGACCAGAAAGCGGTTGGCTGCAGAGCGTAAGGCTAAATTGCTCGAGCCACCTTCGGAGAGCGACGAGGAGTTTTCGGACGAGGATTTGTCGGATGACGATATCGACGAGGTGAAGGGTGGAGAGAAGAAGAACTATCAGGAGTATAGCGATGTGAGTGAAGGTGAAGAGGTGGGCGCGTCTTCTGACGAGGAAGCAGTAAAGAGGCAAAAGAAGAGCAGCAAGATGCAACAAGGCGAGGATGCAGAAGCGGCGTATCTCGCGAGGTTGGGTAAGAGGAAAGCGAGAGAGCAATACCAGACGGAAGTGGAGAGACAGAAGAGGATTAATGCCAAACTGCCGGTGCGCAAGTTGGATGGTGAGATGTCGGACAATAGCAGTGACGAGGTCGACGACCAGGACGATCAAGAGGACGATGGAGAGTTTAGACAGGAAAGTGAATCTCAAGGACTTGGCTCCGACGATGAACCGGCTACAACATCACGCGCAGTTCACGCACCCCTTCCTGCACTCTCGGATTCCGAAGACGATCTCGCACCACCGCCCGCAACGCATCCGACCGTGCCGCTCTCCTCCATCACCCATTCGTCACGCTTCAACCTCACGGCGCCCTACGAACTCCTCCTCACATCCCACCCTTGCCGTCTCCCTACCCCACCACCGAGAAGCAACCGCAAAGCAACCTCGGCCCACAAATCGCTCCTCGTCGCCGCATCCAAACAGACCCTGCTACTCGCACGCAACCAGATCGCCTCGCTCGCCTCGTCCATCGTCGCCGACCCAGAGGTCAATCTCGGCCTACTCAAACGTCTGCTCGTCTTTGCAGCGCCCACCGTCTCCGCTCCGCCCGAAAAGATCCCCGAGATCCGTGCCGAGCAGGTGGCGGCCAAGAAGGCTTCCGGCAGCGTGGCTCGACCGATCAAGGTGGCGGTGCCGGTGGCGGTGCGGCAGTTGGCGATTCTTTCGATGCTCGCCTTGTTTGTCGATATTTTACCGGGATACAGGATTCGACAGCTGACGGACAAGGAGAAGGAGGAAAAAGTGGGTCAGGAAGTGGCTAGGAGGAGAGAGTTTGAAAGTGGCTTGGTCGGTGTCTATCGCGATTTCCTCGAGCTGTGCGAGACTGAGCTCAAGAATGCCTCTGCTGCCACCACTTTTGCCGATGCGCATACCACTACCCCGTTGGAACGCGCCTCGGTCAAAGTGTTTACGACGCTCGCGACGCGCGCGGTGCACTTTAACTTTAGCACCAACATCTTGGGCGTTGTTGTGGCCCGAATGTCGCGTCGCACCTGGAAGGCGGAAGAGGAGAGCTGTTTCGATGCGATCCAGAGCGTCGTGCTGGGCGACCTGACCGGCCAGGTGTCGCTAGAGGTGGTCCGGCTGATCCATCGAATGACGAAAGAGCGACACTACAAGGTCAATTCGCGCGTGTTGGATCTCCTACTCTCTCTACGATTGCGAGACGAGTTGGGTTCCAAACGCTCTTCCACCACCACCTCGACCGATCCGGAAGCCGAAGCGGCGCGCGAAGCTCAGCAGCACGCCGAACGAAGGGCGGCGATCAAGGCGCGCGAAAAACGCGCCAAAGGCGGTGGTAAGGGATCCACCCCGAAACAGGTGCGCAAAGGATTGGCCACGCATCTGTCCAAGAAGCAGGTCAAGAAGCAGAAGCAGCTCAAGGAGATCCAAGACGAGATGAAGGAGGCCGAAGCCACCGTCGATCTCGAGTTGCGCGAGCGTAACCAGACCGAGACGCTCAAACTCGTCTTTGTGCTCTACTTCACCGTGCTCAAGAGGGAGGTGGGCAGTGTAGGCTTGGGAGTGTTGGAGAGCGTGCTCAAAGGGTTGAGTGAATTTGCGCATCGGGTCAATGTGGATTTCTTCCGTGACTTGCTCCAGGTTCTCAAGCAGCATGTCGAGGTCAACGCTAGGCGGTTGCACCATCACTCCGAGTCGATGCTTGCCGACGACGACCAGAGTGGAACCGACGACGACGACGCCGACAACATCTTACTGGATCAATCGACGTTGACAAAGACGATCCGGCACATGATCTTGGCGCTCAAAACCACCTTCGACTTGTTCCTGGGTCAAGTGGAAGGGTCGATTCTCAACCTCGATCTGACGGATCTACTCGGCCATTTCTACTACATCCTATTCTACCTTCCATTCGTCTCGGAACCGCTTCTGACCTCTGCCGGTGGGAGCATCGTCGATCTCGCTCTCGACTCTTTGTACTCGATCCTCATCCGCTCACGCTCCCGGTTCCCCCCGCACATCCTCGCCGCTTTCGCCAAACGTCTCTCCACCATCGCCCTCCACCTCCCCACCCCAACAGCACTGCACAAGCTGCTCGCGCTCGTCTCGCATCTCCTCACCAAGCAGAGTACGAGCAGCTCGAGCGTCAGCCAGCTCGCACTGCTCGATCTGGAGGACCAGAGCAAAAACGGCAAGTACGCCGCAGAGGGCAACAATCTCAGCACCAGTGGCGTGCTGGAAAGCGGTCAGACTATCTTGTGGGAGCTGTGCCACTTGAAGAAGATGGGCAGCGAAGAGGTCAAGCTGGATGCCGATGCGATTTGGGCGTTGAAGGATAATAATCAGTGATCGCACGGCTTGCACAGCGCCGTGAAGCTGCATTCCGAATTGCCAATACGAAAAGGTAGCTCTACTCCTGTTGGATGCTAGAGACAAGCTTGTGCGTGGTTTGTGTCCGACCGAGTCACACCTCTGATCGCTACAAGCGAAAAAAAGCGCTTCCGCTTGCCGCTCCAACCACAGTCCAACGAGTTCCCGAACCACGATTGCTCACTCTCGGCTTTTCTCGCACTCCAAAAGTTCAATATCTCGCTCAACTCACCACGTGGCTCGCCATCCCATCGCAAGACTCATCATAGGCTGCCATTCGACCGCTCAACCTGACCCTCAACCTGCAGCTTCAAGGCCGACTCGAGGCTCATCGACCCAAACACGGCCGCACTCGCCGTCTCGAACGCAACATGCAGCTCTCCTCCACTGCTTGCTCAATGAATCAACTCGAGACAGTACACTTCGACTCCGCCTGGAGAACAGCACCAACCAACACTGGAAGTCACAATCACAACAAGAGTGCCTACAGAATCAACATGCCAAAAGAAAACCCCACAATGCGCACTGCGATCACCATCAATAATAGTGTCGGCCACCGCCGTGTCCAGAATACCCTTCGAAATGTTTGCTCGTGTCCAACTCCACCACTCGGCCAATCAGACTTTTCATGAGCGAATCAGGAGTGTCATAGATGCTCCTGCTCGAGTTGCGCGTAATCACCAGGTTCGGCAGGACGGGTGTAAAGTTTTCCCGCTTGGTTCCATCAATGATCGAAAAGTCGCCTTTGTACGACGACTTGGCTGCATCCGACGCCACCGTGTTGATCATCTTCTTGCGCTGCGCCTTGGTCGGTCCTGGATTGCCATGGACACCGTATGCCAGAAGCGCCGCCTCCACTCGAGCATGCACCTCACCAAACTTGCACCCCTTCTTGAGGAAAAAGCGATACAGCAGCAGCTGGGTCAATTCGCGATCCATCTGTGAACTCGTCGTTGTACCGCGGAGGCACAGACGAAGCGTATGGAGCTTGGGAAGAATGAGGAAGGTCTCGGTCTCTGCGCCTGACTTTTGAGCTTCGAGGAAGTAGTGGAGCGAGCCCTGTGCTGTCCACCAGAGACCGAGCTCCTCGAGGTCCGGAAGCGTGCTGATCGCCTTGTAGATCTGCTTGAGGTCCGAGGTGCCGGTGGGCAGCATGATATCGAGCTTTTTCAAGAGGGGGCTCTTGAGGATGACGGCGGCGATGCGGAACTGGTCGTTCGAGGTGCCTGGGCTCAGCGAACTGACGCCGCGAAGCGAGTTGAGGTGCGCTTCCTCGAGTACGGGGAAGATGCATTCTATAAAGTGCTCTGCCCAGAGTGCGTTAAGCTTGCGCAGCTTGGGAAAGACAATCGGCTTCGGCAGCTGTTCGCGGCCGACACCATAGTCTCCGAGCACGACGGTGGTAAAGTCCCACTTGCCGTCGACGTTGTCGCACCATTCGATCAAAGTCGGGGCAGCCCGCACGAGACCTTCGATAAAGTTGAGCTGCTTCTGACGGTTGAGCTTGACGCCGTGAAC
This sequence comes from Ustilago curta, assembly GCA_928722295.1. NCBI lineage: Eukaryota > Fungi > Basidiomycota > Ustilaginomycetes > Ustilaginales > Ustilaginaceae > Ustilago > Ustilago curta. The sequence goes on along the minus strand of CAKMXH010000011.1, from coordinate 34,407 downwards.
GATTTCGAGACCCTTCATGTGCGGAGCAATGTCGCCGCAGTCGATGCTCTGGGCGCTGACAAACGTCTTGAGCTTGAAGGGCATCTTCCGGAGGCTGAAGAGACTCGTGCTCTGCAAAGTGTTGTTTTCTCGTAGCTCGACGTCGATGCGGATGTCAATGCCACGCAAGCTGGGGGAGCGCTTGTAGAGTTGCGACAAGCACTGTGCCTGGTCGGCGGTGGGGATGGCGAGATACCTCAGGGTGGCGCTGCTTGGCAGAAGAGCCTCGAGGATTGGGCCGACCCCTACCGAGCTCACGTAGCCTTTGAGGACGACGGAAGAGAGGTTGTTGTGGCTCCTTCGCTGACAGGTCTGGATGGCCGAAATGCAGGCGTCGACGGTGTCTCGCTGCCAGCCCTTGGGCGTGATGTTGTTGACGCGTACGAATTCGAGCGATCGCCAAAGCTCGGGAATGTTTCGCCAGTCGTAGCGAGTATTGGCGAGCTTAACGCGGTCGGACGCAGGGAGGTGGTCGGCGATCATGAGCATGACTTCGACGGGCATCTGGACAATAAGACTGGTTCTTCGAAGGAGCGAGCGTTTGCCCGCCTTGGTGCGTTTGACGAGCTTGCCACCGAGCGCATCGTCGGCTGGACGCTTGAGACCACGTTGGAGATCCTGTCCATCGGAAGGGATGACGGTCTCGGGCGCGATGATCACGTCCAACGGGGCAAGTACGGGCAGCAGTTGGTCGTCCACCTCGACATCGACGTCACCTCCAAATTTACCAGTGAGCTCGAGGATGCGCTTGGCATCGGCCACGGCCAATTTGGAAAGGCACATGGCCTCGTATGCGAGGAAGCGGTGACGCAGTGCAGCGCAGAGCTCTCGGATGCCGTCGATGTTGTAATGAGCCGTTGCGCTGGCGCGCTGCTCGATCAAGCTGGAGGCGAGGCTGACGACGGCTTCGTGATTGTTCTGCTCCCAGGCTTGACGCAGAGTGGTGGGCCTAGCCACCGTCCGAATCAGGGGGAGGACGGCCTCCAACTCGGAGGCTAAGCTCTCTTCCTTGATCTTCTTTGTGTCTGGCGTCATTGCTTCGACGAGACACCAGCGGTACCTTCTGTTGGATTGGCGGCAGAGTTGGGACGCTTCGAGGCGTTGGCTTTCCCAGTCGGCTAGATCTCGAATAACCTTTGAGGCCTTGTGCTGGTCGCGACCCAGATCTGCAAGAAACAGGCAGCGAGAAGATTGACCGAGGTGCTTCAAGTACGAAAAGTGCCAGTAAGCTAGCGCAATTGAGGCCGTTGTCTCGCCCCACAGCCCAAAGCAGCTTTCGTCGACGTCAGGATCGATGTCGTTGACGATGCCAGTGTCTGATTCGATGGAACAGTCCGAAGCGCAGTCCGATTCGCAATCCCAGTATTGAGGATCGTGAAGGTCAGCAAATTCGTCTTCGCTGTCCATCTGGTGATGGTGATGAGAGCGTCGCGAGAGAAGGAAACAGAGACGACGAGAAGGAAAGATACTTGTGAGCCTACATTAGGAGGAGGAAGGAGGAGGCGGAAGGAGGGAAGCAAGAAGCTGAGTCGAAAGAGAGCCGACCTTTAAATGTTCCACCGAGCTTTGCTGGCTTGGTTTCGCCAGCTCCATCCGAATCCGAGGCTGAGTCGAGTTGCGACCCACACCAGGCGCAGATTCAGCCAAAGCCCAGAAGAAGCAGCCAGTCGGTGCTGCCAACAAGCACCTGAGCAGTGTATGTGTGCTCGAGCCTTTGTTGCTTTCTTGGACTTTTCAGCGAGCGAGAACAATGAGGCCCGAGCCCCACAAGGCGCGGACTGCTGCGACTCAGCCATGCTCTGAGTGCGTGTCTGCGCGTGCGTGTGTGTTGAGTTGAGCTGAGCTGCATGTGATTGGAAAGGGTGCCTTCGTATGATCACAAGTTTGAATGAAGACTTGAAGACTTGCTGACAGCCCACAAACGCCACATCACATTTCTTGCGCGTTGAAAGAGCAGACGCTTGGAGACGCACCGCCTTTTCGGAAAGCTTCCTTGAGCGTTCTGCCTCAATATAGATTCTGCCACGACTCAGACACTTGCAGGTTTTGTCTTGATGTTGATTTGGTGTGTCGACCTACACACGAATGATTCCGAAGTTGGGAAGCAGGTCTTCCTCGCTGTTCACCAAGTCTTCAGGGTTGACGTTGGCGGTGTCGAGAGTAGTAGTGATATCCACCGCCGCACAGGCGTGCTGGGGGTGACGCCACTGCAGCGGTCCCGATCGAACTTGTCCATAACGATGAATCGCTACGAGATGGCGATAGAGCTGTGCATTGCCAAGGTCTTTCAGCATTTCTAAGCTTCTCGGCGGGATCTGTATCGCCGTTCTGCAACAAGACTGCAATTCGCGCTGTATCTCGCCATCCTTGGATCCCTTGCGAACCTAATGACGTTGATTCATTCGGTTTCGCCATGCCCGTCCACTCTTATCGGCTTTACCAAGTAGAGCCATGATATATTGCTTGACCCTCATTGATGAGAAGGCTTGATAGCCACCGCACAAAGCACACCGCAAGAAGCGAACAAATATATGCACACGTCCCACCCGATCGCTTGATCGTCCTTTGCGCGCCGATTGTCGTCTCTGCTGGAGGACCACCGCAATGCTCGGTACGTTCCCTGCCAGCCTTCAGTAACACGTTTCACTCGTCAGAGATGAGCCTGAAGATCAGCCTCGGCGAGGGCTTTAGCGGTGCTTGTCGAAAGGGATTGCATTGTGTCGTAAATCATATGCCTTTTCATTGTTGCATCGCACCTTAAGTCAAGGAGACAAAGTGACGGTCGGGCTGGTCAAATGTCGAGCTTGAACTCCCCTGTTCGAGCACAAGACCGTTTACGTGATGCCGTTCCCGCGAGAGCACAAGACAAACCGCTCAACCGGTGTACAACGAGCTACGGGCGTGAAGGACCGCATGTCCGGCTTCGAAGGTGGTCGATAAAGTGGGGTTGTATCAAGGCTGCTGCGTATGCTGTCCTTCATACAGGGCCAAGTCAATTTCGGGATGAAGAGAGGCGGCAAGAACCTGGACCAGCTTTACGAGCCGTGTACTGTGTGTGTGTGTGTGTATGTATGTGCAATATGAACTGCCGCTGTTCCCGACCCACGCTTTTTCCCACCCGAGCGCAACGGATGCATCCGTCCAGTTCGGCAGAGCGCTTTTCTCCATCATGTGGCCTTGCGCCTTATCATTTTTTTGCTTTACCCGCCTCACCAACTACGCATTGTTTGCTCCAGGCGAGACAGGCTTGGTGTGCGTTCCATACTGGCTCAGCGGCAGTCCACCGCCTGCATAGGACACGGCCTGTAGAATAAGCAGCAAACGTTGGCCCGCACCTAATTGACACCTTTTGTCTAAAGCTGTAACCCAAGCTGACGGTCATGAGACCGCACCATTCTAGCAGCATGTGTGTGCTTTGATTCATCTCACCCCCCAATCAGCCTAAGTGGAATGTCGGTCCCCCCTTCGGTTAAACTTGGTGTGTGTCTCCCCGCAAAAAAACTGCTCAGATGACGGTCTGTGCCACCCTCGCCTTCTCATATAAAGAGCTTGGCCGAACGAAGGCTAGGTCTTTGCCGTCAAATCCAAGCATCCTCGCCTCTACTCCCTGAACGAAAAGCCGCCATGTCTCTGCAAGACACTGTCCAAAAAATCCTCGACACTGCCACTGCCGACGTTTCGCAGCCCAATGGCGTTCCCGGTGCTGTCGTGTACATTGCCGATCGGTCGGGCAAAGAGGTTGCATGGGCCTCTGCCGGCGTCAGGCAGGCAGGTAAACCGGCACCCATGACCAAGGACTCGGTCTTCTGGGTTGCCAGTTGCACCAAGCTCATCACCGCCATTGCGTGTCTCCAGCTCGTCGAGCAGGGAAAGCTCGACCTGCAAGATGCCGTTACTCGACACGTGCCCGAGTTCGAAAGCGTCAGGTTGATCGACGGTAGCAAGCCTAAGAAAGTGCCGACTGTGTGGAACTGTCTCACGCATACGTGTGGATTGGGATACTCGTTCTTCAACCCCAAGCTCAAAGATCTGGAAGCGAAGAAGGGTCGCAAGGTGATTGATGCATTTGATGCTTCCAAGCAGAGCATCTTGGGTCCGTATGTCACCGAGCCTGGCTCCGAATGGGAGTACGGAGTCGGCATTGACTGGGCAGGTCGAGTGGTGGAACAGGTCTCTGGTCTCTCGCTCAACGACTATTTCCAGAAGAACATCTTCCAACCGCTTGGAATCAAACACGCTAGCTTCTTACCCAAAACCGCCGGACTGTCGGACAAGCTCGTTGGATCTCACTATAGAAACCCGGAGGGCATCGTCTCTGCCAACGAACACTGGATGCAACCGGACGAATCCAAGATCGAGGTGCAGTACGGAGGTGCAGGTCTGTGGGCCAACGCCGCCGAATACTGCCAAGTGCTCGTAGCCTTACTCAACGGCGGCACACACCCCAAGAGCGGAGGTCAGATCCTCAAACCCGAAAGCGTCGATGAACTGATCAAGGAGCAACTTGACGGCAAACTGGCCAACGACATCGATCGCGAATTCCCCAACACCGATCCCACCATCTCCAACTACTTTGAAGGCTGCACCGTCAAAGGCATCCCCAAGACTTGGGCGTTGGGCGGAATACGCCTGCTCGTCGAACACCCCATGTTCAAGCGAAGCGACAAGTCGCTCTTCTGGTGCGGCATCCAAAACAGCTTCTGGTGGGCCGACTTCAAGGACGGCACTTGCGGAATGGTTCAGTCGCAGATCGGTCCTTTCCTCGACATGGGCACGCTCGGCATCTTGGCTCAGATCGAGCCTCAGGTGCATGCCGCGTATGCTAACTAGATCTGCCGCCGACTCTCATCGCCTCAACTCTCGCTCTCGTACACTTTTTTCCCCTCTTTCTCTATTCTTTCTCTGTTCAGTCTAATGGAATCAGATCTCGTTCGGAACGACACACACATCCACAGACGCGCAGCTGAAGAATACAACGTAGAACTAAGCATTCCGTACAAAGGACATGAGAAGAGAACACTACAAAAAAGAATCCAGAGTTTTTTATTATTTTTTTTTTCTTTTTTCCCCTTTTAAACAATATTTAGAACTTGGCGCGGGCAATGTTGCTCTTCTTGACATCAAAGCGGTCAAGGTTCATAACCTTGTTCCAGGCAGCAACAAAGTCCTTGTTGAACTTGTCGACATTGTCAGTCTGTGCGTAGATCTCGGCGAGAGCACGGAGTTCAGCCTGCGAACCAAAGACGAGATCGGCACGGGTGGCAGACCACTTCTTCTGGCCGGACTTGCGGTCGACACCGTCAAAGAGGTCACCACGGCCGTCAGCGACCTTCCACTCGGTGCTCATGTCGAGGAGGTTGACGTAAAAGTCGTTGGAGAGCTGGCCACGACGGTGCGTCAAGACACCGTGATCCGAGCCGTCGTAGTTGAGACCGAGGGCACGAAGACCACCGATGAGGACGGTGAGCTCGGGAGGAGTGAGCGTGAGCAAGTTGGCCTTGTCGACCAAGTACTGCTCGGCGCGAACACGTTCGGTGGACTTGCCGTAGTTGCGGAAGCCATCGGCGGTGGGCTCGAGCCACTTGAAGGTGTCGGTCTCGGTCTGCTCCTGGCTGGCGTCGGTACGACCAGGAGTGAAGGGAACGGGGAGACCGGAAGCCTTCTCGAGAGCAGCATTACCGGCGAGGACGATCAAGTCGGCGATCGAAATCTTCTTACCTCCCTGGTTGGACGAGTTGAACTGCTGCTGAACACCCTCGAGCGCCTTGAGAACCTCGGCGAGCTGGGTGGGGTTGTTGACCTCCCAGTCCTTCATGGGAGCAAGACGGATGCGGGCACCGTTGGCACCACCACGCTTGTCCGAGTCACGGTAGCTTGAAGCCGAGGCCCAAGCAGTGGCAAGGAACTTGGTGGGCTCGACGCCAGTGGCGAGGATAGCCTGCTTCAGGCCAGCGAGGTCGCGGTCGTCGACGAGAGGGTGGTCGACAGCGGGGACAGGGTCCTCCCAGATGAGCGTCTCCTTGGGCACCTCGGGACCGAGCCAGCGCGAGCGGGGACCCATGTCACGGTGGAGGAGCTTGAACCATGCGCGAGCGAAAGCATCGGAAAACTCGTCGTGGTTCTCGAGGAAGCGACGCGAAATCTTTTCGTAGGCAGGATCGTATCGGAGCGAAAGATCGGTGGTAAGCATGGTCGGGCGACGCTTCTTGGTGGGGTCGAAGGGGTCGGGGATGATGGCGTCGGCGTTCTTGGCGACGAACTGGTTGGCACCGGCGGGCGACTTGTCGTGCTCCCACTCAAACTCGAAGAGGTACTTGAGGTAGAGATTGGTCCACTCGGTGGGCTTGCTGGTCCAGACGACCTCGAGACCAGAAGTAATGGCGTCTCCGGCCTTACCGGAGCCGTGCTTGCTGGCCCAGCCGAGACCCTGTGCCTCGATGGGAGCACCGTTGGGCTCGGGGCCGACGAGCTCGGGGTTACCAGCACCGTGGGTCTTACCAAAGGTGTGTCCACCAGCAATAAGAGCAACGGTCTCCTCGTCGTTCATAGCCATACGGCCAAAGGTAGTGCGGATGTCGTTGGCAGCGGCAACCGGGTCGGGCTCGCCGTTGGGGCCCTCGGGGTTGACGTAGATAAGACCCATGTGCGAGGCGGCAACGGCACCGTCGAGGTTGCGGTTCTTGAGGTCGTTGGGGTTGCCGCCCTTGTTGCCCTCCTCGTAACGAACATCGTTGCCGAGCCAGGTGGTCTCGCCACCCCAGTAGGTGGACTGGTCGGCCTCCCAGGTGTCGGGACGACCACCGGCGAAACCGAAAGTCTTGAAGCCCATGGACTCGAGAGCAACGTTACCGGTGAGCAGAAGGAGATCGGCCCAGGAGATCTTGTTGCCGTACTTCTGCTTGATTGGCCACAGGAGACGACGGGCCTTGTCGAGGTTACCGTTGTCTGGCCACGAGTTCAAGGGAGCGAATCGCTGCTGGCCCTCACCGCCACCACCGCGACCGTCCTGGACACGGTAGGTACCGGCAGCGTGCCACGCCATTCGGATGAAGAAGCCACCGTAGTGACCGTAATCGGCAGGCCACCAGTCCTGAGAGTCGGTCATGAGGTTGTGGAGGTCCTTCTTGAGAGCATCGTAGTCGAGGCTGTTGAAGGCAGCGGCGTAGTCGAACTCGGCGTTGAAGGGATCGGACCTTGCCTGGTGCTGGCGAAGGATGTTGAGCTTGAGCTCGTTAGGCCACCAATCGCTGTTCTTGGTACCGAAACCGGCGACGGGGACACGCTTGCGGTCGACGTTGTGGGCAACAGGGCACTCTCCCATGTTTGCGGGTTCGATTCGGTTCGGAAGTTGATGAACGGGGGAGAAGAATATGCGATATGAAACGGTGCTACTGAAGACAAAAGCGTAGGCGAATCAAAGTAAGAAGGAGACGCTACGCAGAAGGGAATGGGATGAGATTTGTTTGTGGGTATCGGATAGACAAGAGGGTGTGGCGTAGAAGATGACTGATGACAGCGAGTTCGGCAAGTATATATGGTTCCAGGCCAAGCGCAGGCAGAGGGGAGGGTCAGCAAACTCACTTGGTCACTATGCGGGGAAAGTGGCGGGTGGACACACACACACACACACACACACACAGAGAGTCAGAGAGAGAGACAGAGCGAGTGGCGAGTGACTGACTGGATTGGCATCGCAGGCAGCCGAGGCTGTGAGCATCGCGGACCACGGCGACCGAGTCAACGGCGACCGAAAACATTTTGCAAGCCAACAGGCGGCTACGCCAAAGCTTAGTTGGAAGACCACAGTGGAAAGAAATGGAACAAAGTTCAAGCGGTTCACCAGCTAAGCAGTCTGAGGTTGGGAAAAAGTGGCTGGTGCGCGCGCGGAACTGGCGGCAAACGAGTGGCGAGTTGCTTGAGCCTCTGGACGTGAAATTACAACACAGCACAGCAGCAGCTCAATCTCCTGTGGCGCTTTGGAATCAAGAGTCGTGAGAATTGCGACACTCCCGATTGGCTACACCGGCTGTCCTGACTGCCATATTCGGTCACCGCTCTGTTGCCGATTGAAGGAAATTGAGTTTGTTGCAGAGGGACGCAACCAGAGAAGTTGAAAATGAAAAGAAGACAAAAAGTCTAAACATGACCGTGCCAAAGTGGGGGCCTTATGGCGTGCGCCGAAAAGCAGGCACAGCAGCTGCAGTTGCCCAACGAGAAGGAGAGACGTGTGACCTTACAGGTCGCATGTGTTGGATGAACGAGAAATTGCATTTCACATGGTTGCTTGGGCTCAAGGCTGAAATTACTGAGTCCATTCATTACGAAACTGCCAATGTGAATCGGAACAAGTCGGTCAGACGCGCCGCCCGAGCAAGGAAGGCCCTTGCTTTCCATTGTTTCGGCGTCTCCTACCATGCAGAACTCGCGCAGCATCTGCTTATAGGATGTGGATGATTCGCCGAGTCGCCGTCTGGTGAGCGCTTTGTCAGGTCCAAGTCACAATTGAATTTGCTTAGCTTGGAGCAGCGATCGGGCACACATTCGTTAGGCCACGCCGCCCGATAACGATCGCAACGATGCCTAATCAAACAGTTGGCCAACTGAGTGTGTCGCTTATCGGTAAAACTTCTGGGCGGCGTGTCTGACTGTCAATGATGGCCGGCAGCGAATGTGCAATGGGACCTTGATAGCCGCTTGGATAGAGCAGCCAACGCCCCACCGGCACCACAAGATTGACCGCTAGAGAGACCAAATGGTAGAGCCATATTGGCTCCCGTCGCAGGCCACGTCGCTGGCAGCCATCGCTTAACTCGAAGCTCTAGACGACGTTGAGATATACTGCTGCAGCGCTACTTGGTCGCCATTCGACAGATAAGCAAGCGCTTTGGCGGGCAATGACTTGTCTACTTGCGTGTGCACCTTGAGATCCTCCGCTGTCTGTCCGGCCCGGCACTGCAAAGTGAACCCGACGCCCAATCGCTGTCGAGATCTCAAACGGGCTTGCGCTCTTTTTGCCCACAGCTGCTGCAAAGCTGTTCGGGCCATGCACTTCAGTCGCTCGAATCTCTTATCGACTTGATCCCTTGCCTCCATGCTGAGCACAAACCGCTCAGTAGGATTGCCATTCCTGCCAGTGACCACATAAGAGCACCTCGAAATTGCCTCCATCTCGGTCCTTCCCGTCGTTGCCTTCACTCAGAGCCTACCCCTGTTTGCACACCCAGTCTCGCTCGTCACCATGGCACCTACCGCAGTCGACGTGGTCGACACCAGTGCCAACAGCGCTGCCAGCGTTGCTTCAAAGGCCATGCATCCTTTGGACGACATCACACCCGCAGAGAACAAGCTGGCCGTCGAGCTCATCCGCGATCTGCACCGTAACGATGGGTTCGAGCCTTGGTTCAAAATGATCCAACGTCAAGAACCTCGCAAGGCCGTGCTGCTCCCTTGGTTGGACGCTTTCCACGCCGGCAACCACCCAGCTCCGTTGCCTCGCAAGCTCGAGACGATCTACATCGAGCCCAAGACGGCCAAGATCCACGAAGCTGTCATCGACGTTGCTTCGCAAAAGGTCGAATCCCACTCGGTTGTACCTGGCAACCATCGTACCAATCTCGATATCACGCAGCTCCAAGCGTTCGAAGAGGCGCTGGTCAAGGATCCTCTGGTCAAGCAAGCGCTGCAAGAGCTCGGTTTGGACCCTGACACGCCCATCGCAGCTGACCCGTGGATCTACGGCGCCGACACGTTCGACGATCAGCCGTACCTGATGCAATTCCTCATGTACCTCAAGTCGCCTCGCACCGCCAACGACGGTGACACGTTCCACTACTCGTGGCCTCTTCCCTTTGTGCCTGTGGTCGACGTGCTTACTGGCAAGATCACACACGTCGACTGGTGCTACACTGGCGATTCTGCGGACGGCATGGTGCACACCTGGAAGCAAGGCTGGGCCAAAAGCAACATGCAAGAGCGCGAGTACATGCCTCACTTGCAAAACGACTTCCAGCCTCGAGCTGGTCTCAAGCCATTGATCGTGCAGCAGCCCGACGGACCATCGTTCACCGTCAAGGGCAAGAGCGTCGAATGGCAAGGCTGGCAATTCCGGATCTCGTGGACCGCTCGCGAGGGTCTCACGCTGCACGACCTTCGATTCAAAGCCCGATCTGTCTTCCACAGGCTTTCCATGTCCGAGATGACGGTGCCATACGGCGATCCTCGACCGCCACTTCACCGCAAGCAGGCTTTCGACGTGGGTGACGCTTCGTGCGGCTTTACTGCCAACACTCTGAGCCTTGGATGCGACTGTCTCGGTGCAATTCACTACTTTGACGGTCACCTTGCGCTGCCCAGCGGAGAGCTTCTGCAGCAACAGAATGTTGTATGCATGCACGAGGTGGACGACGGACTTGCAATGAAGCACACCAACTATCGAACCAACAATCCTTATGTGGTGCGTCGGCGTACGCTGGTGCTCCAGACCATCATCACTGTTGCCAACTACGAGTACATTTTCTTGTGGCACTTTGATCAGACCGGAGCCGTCTCGTTCGAGGTGCGCGCAACGGGTGTTCTTTCCGTATCGCCCATCGATGCTGGCAAAACGTCTCCTTACGGAAATGTTGTCTCTCGCGGTGTGTTGGGTACCAACCACCAGCACATTTTTTGCGTGCGTGTGGACCCACGCATCGATGGTGATGGCAACACGGTGCATTACGAAGACAGCGTGCCGATGCCGTTCTCTACGGAGCAAGACAAGAAGCTCAACCCGTACGGTATCGGCTATACGGTTCAGAAGACGGTCGTTGAGCAAGAGGGTGGAGTCAATCTGGACCCGTTGAAGAACCGAACGTTCAAGATCACCAACCCGAACAAGATCAACGCCATCTCTCAAAAACCGATCGGATACAAACTGCACTTGCCTGCGACTCAGTTGTTGCTGGCGCATCCCGATTCGGTCGCCTATGCACGGGCCGAGTTTGCTCGACACCATATTTGGGTCACCAAGTACCGCGACGATGAACTGTGGGCCGGGGGCAAGTACACAAACCAGTCGAACGGCAAGCAAGGTGGCTTGGCGACCTACAGCCAAGCCAGGGAAAACACGGTCAACGATGACATTGTGCTGTGGACTGTATTTGGGCTGACGCACAACCCTCGCGTCGAAGACTTCCCTGTGATGCCGATCGAATCATTGATGATGTCGCTCAAACCCAACGATTTCTGGGAGACTTGTCCTATTCTGGATATCCCTACCAGCAAACAATCGGCCAACCGCTCGACGTTGGTATCGGCAAGCGAAGGGGAGGCCAAGCAGTGCTGCAAAAAGTGAAGAGTGTTCGGATTCGTAACCATCAGAGACAATTTAGACACCATGCAATGGGAACGTATCGATAAAGCATGCTGAGTGTGGAACTGTCTGCTGGCTGCGCTGTCGGACAGCTGCCCGAACCTTGAGCTTAGGTTTGTTGGAGCGAAGAAGATAAGGTGAGACAGAAGGGCTCTTTTGTCTGTCTACTATGCCACGTTTGGTGCCGCGAGCTCGAAGTCCGCAGCACAGGTTCAAGCAGACTCGAAACTCCGACAATGGATCGGCTGAATGCACCGGCCAAGTTGCACTAGTAGCATCCATTCCATTTCACGCAAATTCTTAACGTACAGCCGAGAAAGCAGCTAGCAATCCCAAATCGTATCCAGCTTTCAAAAAGCCAGCAAGATGGAAAGCCCAGCCCATGGTGCCCATGTCGGCAAACCAACCTGTGAGCGATGGCCCAGCTGACTGGGCGATCGTTTGCACCGTATTGACGAGACCCAGAACTCTGGTTCGTTGATGATCAGGAATGAAAGCAGTCAAGAACGCCGAACGTGGAGCTTGGTCCATCGACGATGTTGCTGCTCGTGCTACGATGAGTGCGGATGTGAGACCCAAGCTGGAAGGCAGTGGGATCATGGCCAGAAAGATGTTGGCTGGCAGATGGGTGAAGACCATTGTGGGAACGAGACCGAGACGGTTGGCAAGGCGGGCAGAGAAGAGGTTGGATGTGGCCGACATGAGCAATGCAGCTGAAAGAATGCTGCCTAACGACGCCAGCTCCGCGTGGAACTTGCGCGCCAAGAACCAAGAAGTGAGGGTCTGCGATGCCATTCCACTGCCAAGCGAGTCGATAGCAAAGAGACAGCACAAAAGTGCGAATCGACCTGCGCCGAAGCCTTGCTCCTCTGGTTCTTCCAAAGCCTGTACAGAGGTGGAAAGCAGCGGCTCGTGCTCATCTGCTTCGTTCTGACCTTGAGCAGGCGCGGATGATATCGGCGCAGCCCTTGACGACGGCTCACATCGCTCACTGAGCGAAAGCGAAAGCAAAAGCTTGACCAAGCCCATCACAGCATAAACGACGAACACCGATCTATAGTAGGCGATCGACCCATGTCCACGATCCGCATCCACTAGCTTATTGAAGAGGCCGCCCAACCACGTCGCCAAACTCGCAGCAAACGCACCGGTTACCACATACCACCCGAACAACGAAGGCCGATGCTGTTTGTGCACCAGCGCTGCCAAGATGCTCTGTTCGACCGCTCGAAAGGGTCCGATCTCAGCACCGGATGGACTGATGACTCCAAAGATTGCAGCAATAAGGAGATAATTGACGTTGGTGGCAGTTGCAAATACGAGACCCGAGATGAGCATGGAAAGCGCACCGAGGCGAAGCGTGTTTCGTCGGCCTAGAATGGAGTCGGCGACAAACGTGAGCAGTAACGACAGCAAAAAGTCACCGACCAGGGTGAGTGTGAGGAATCGACCCACTTGAACGGGTGTGAGACCCAGAGCGGATAGGAACAGGGCCAGTACGAGCGAAGACGATCCAAAGGCGGTCATGCGGACGAATCGAGCTGCGAGCAAGAGCCACACATCGCGACTCCACTGGTGGGAATCTCCCGTGATGTCGTGCTCATCTGGAGGATCTCGATGCGGATTTGAGCTGACGGGCATAGTCATGTTCAAGGCCGCAGCGGGGTCCAGAAGAAGGATGATGGTGATTGTTGCGAGTGGAAGGTCGTTGCTTGGCAGTGTTTCTTGTTTGCCCGCCTCGCCAAGAATGGAGTGGCCTAAAAAACCTATTCAATCGGCTATGATTTCTTCGGCAGAAGCTGCCGCCGCTTTCACCGTCGGCGTCGCCATTGTATGCCAAACAGGATTTCCCCGCAGCTTCGCTAATCTGTTTCTTGACCCTCATCTCATTTAGGACGCCCTTTATTTCCTTTGGCATATGTCTCTCGGTTAGCGCCCCTCCAATGTCCTGATGAGACAGATCCCTAGCTCGTTGATCCGAGCGATTAGTTTGTTGTTCGACGCAAGCGGTGGTCCGATGCGTGAAAAGCACGGGTGGGACACATCCGAGCGCTTCTGCAGACGTCCAAGCCACTCGATGCCCTCGCGTGCGAGCCCATATGGCGCTAGTACGGGTATGTTGGCCGGACTGTAGGCGCCGACTGGTGTGTTGAATTCTGAACCCTGTGGCTTTTTGACACAACTCATCGATAGTAGAAGCTCCTTCTGCTGCATTGCCAAGACGCTAATTAGCTCGACGTACGGAAGTGGACCCAGCAAAGGGTTCTACTGTACTGGACAGGATAGCCGAGATTGCAAATCTCATTAGAACCCCGACCCCAGAAGCATGCTAAACGGAGTTTGACGCCCGATGCAATGCATTTCATGCATACGACTTTTTCTTCCCTTGTCTCATCGCTGCATCGCAGATCACAGATGCAATGGCTACAGTACGGTACTGTACAGCATTGTACAGTACTGTACCACCCTTTGAAGTTCCGAGCCTCTTAAACTAGACTAGAGTAGCTCCGCGGCTTTGTTGCCGTGTTCCGGCCAGGCAGATTAGGTTTGACAGCTGACCGATTCGTTCGAACAGATTGCCCCGCGATGCGACCAGGATCCTTGCAGATGCCACTTGGACTCAGGGATAGAAGAGGATTCCTATGCGCACGACCAAAGAGGTTCCTGAATCGAGCTTGGAAAGTCGCATAAATAGAGGAGTGCGAAGACCAAGAAGAAAGCAAGGTTCCATCTCTCCATCGTCCCCTCCGCCTGTCTCCGCGCCTGTCCCTACGCCCTCCCTTTGCCGCCGACATCAGGATGAAGTTCTTCCCTCAAGCCCTCGCAGCGCTAGCTGCCGCTGCCACCATGGCGCTCGCTGCGCCCATGGAGCGTCGAGCGCAATTCCCAGACCCAAACGATGACCCCTTCTACAAGGCACCGGCCAACATCGGCACGTACGCTAATGGCCAGGTGGTCCAGTCTCGAGCGACGACCACGGAGATTGGCACCATCAACAATGTCGACTCTTACCAACTTTCGTATCGTACTACCAATACAAAGGGCGAACCTGAGCTGACAGTTGCATCCATCTGGATCCCATCCAAGCCAGCATCGCCTCCCAAGATCTTCTCGTACCAGACGTTTGAGGACTCGACGCAGCTCAATTGTGCACCTTCGTACAACTACCTCACCGGACTCGAACAGCCGAACAAGGTCACCACGTCTCTGCTGGCCCCGATCGAGCTGAGCTGGGCGCTCAGCCAAGGCTACTACGTGGTCTCGTCTGATCACGAAGGACCTACCGCCGCGTTCATTGCGGGTTACCAGGAGGGCCGTGCGTCGCTGGATGGTGTACGTGCGCTTCGCAACTTCAAGAACCTGCCTAAGGACAGCGCGGTGGGTTTCTACGGCTACAGTGGTGGTGGGCATGCTACCGGCTGGACGGCTAGCTTGGCCGAGTCGTACGCTCCGGACCTCAATGTCGTCGGTGCCGCGTACGGTGGCTTGCCCGCTAGCACTCGCGACATCTTCAACTTCCTCAACAAAGGCTTCTGGTCCGGATTCGCCATTGCGGGCGTTTCGGGATTGGGAGCGGCGTACCCAGAGTTGGAGAACTTTATCGTGCCTCAGCTCAACGCCAAAGGAACGGAGGTGTTTAAAAATGTCCGAAGCCGTGGCTTTTGCCTTCCCAGCGTGGTCATCACGTACCCTTTCACCGACGTCTACAAGCTCACCAAGACGGGCGACACAAGCCTCCTCGACAAGCCCATCCCTGCTAAGGTGTTGGCTACGGAGACGCTGTTGCAGTCGCAGGCCAACCACGAGGTGCCTGTGGTGAAATTCCCGCAATTCGTGTACCACGCACTCCCGGACGAGATTGTTCCGTTCGCTCCCGCACAGCAGTACGTCAAGGAACAGTGTGCCAAGGGAGCCAACATCAACTGGAACGTTTTCCCGATTGCTGAGCATGCCACAGCGCAGATCTTCGGTCTGGTCCCTGCTCTCTACTGGATGAGCCAGGCGCTCGAAGGCAAGGCACCCAAGGTGGTTTGCGGTACTGCCACGACGCCTGTGACGGGTGTCAACTCGCCATCGGCAGAGCAAGTGCTGGGCTCGGATCTGGCTGGCCAGCTGGCGAGTCTCAACGGCAAGAAGTCTCCGTATGGAAAGCCGTATGGTCCTATTACGCCGTCGGTAAGCCTGGTTTGAGCCCGCAGCAATGCGTCAATCGTCGAATTGTCTTGCCTTTTCCGATGATCCTTCTTCCCAAGCCAATGTATCAATCAAGTGTATCAAAACGAAAGACAGGGGCGTGTGCAAGAGCGCGTGAACGTGCGCGGGGGTCTATCGAAGAAGACGGAGCAGAGTCGGTTGTTTTGCGTTGGTGCTGATTGAGAAAAGCTTCACGAACGCGCTTTGATAGACAGAGGGACAACAAACTCAGTCAGCGCGTGAGGCTCACCTGGCGAAAGGCAACGCCGTCATCCTGACCCATCAACACCAACACTGCAACGAGGTGTGGTGGAAGAGTGAGACCAATGTCCGCACTTCCCTCAGCAACCCATCGTTTCGCTCCAACACTGGCCACTCTTGCCCGCTCAGCCTATGTTCGCACACACGCACACGACTCAGCATCAACACAAAAACGAAAGTGTCCATGTTGCACCCCTCTCCTCTCTCCCCCTCCTCCTCTCGCTCTACTGATAAGCTTGTAAAACAAACGGACAAACAACGTTGTTCACCTGCGTGTTCGTCGTCTTCCTCCCCAACAAGCCTCGAATGTTCATGGCCAATTCCACGGCCAGATTCAACGTCGGCCTGGTCGTGCCCTCGAAATGCGGCCCACAAGCCTGATAGAAATCCTGGAAAGTTTGATCGCCGCTTGCGTTGACACTGACGTAAGAAAACTGCACGGGGAATTGGAATGCGGTATTTCCTCTGCCCTTGAAGCTGTACGAGTCGAGAGAACCTTGACCAACTTTCATGTACGTGTTGAGATCGGTCACTTTGAGGGTCAAATCGGTGGCGTGGGACGGGATCCATCCGTTTCGATTTGATGCTCGCAGGTTGAAGCCCATGGTCATGCTGAAGTTGGTAGGTGAGTGGTTGACTTTCATACTGGCTCCATTGGGGATGGCTACGACCGGATTGGTTGAGAGAATTGCAAACGTCGGAACACGTGGGATGACAAAGAAGAGCATCACTGCCAACGCAATCACCACAAAGAAAGCCAAAAACACGGCGACTCTGGGACTCAACCAGCCCCAAAGATGGTCCTGTCCCGAGACCCAGAGTTGACAGCGTTTCCTGCGGTTTGAGCGTTTCTTACGACGTTTAGAGGATCGAGTCATATCACGGAGCTCTTCTTTGGTGTATTCGTTACCCAGAGCGGGGACGGTGATGAGTTCGATGCCGGTGGTGGAGTCTGCATGTTGTGGGCCCATGCCGCTGATGGTGTTGTTGAGCGGTGCGGCTGAAGAGAAGGTGCTGTTGCGGTTGGCTGCGTTGCTTTGCTGCTGAATGACGGATCGTCGTGGATCAGCGTTGCGGACATCGAAACCGAATGCTTCTGAGGGCAAGAGCGATTTGCGGTTGTTGTTGTTATTATTGTTTGCGTATGGAGTTGGTGCGAGATCCGAGTAAGGCGTTTCGACAAGCGAAGGTTTGCTAGCATCCCAGTAGGCGTCGTTCTGGCTTGCGAGTCCAGACGTAGAAGAACGATGAGGCATGGGCCGAGTCATGTTGAAATCGTCATACACGTTCCAGTCCTCGTCGTCGTCGTCTTCTTCTTGGTCGTCGTGGTCGTCATTGTGATGATCGTCACCGGGAGCACGCGCGTAGCCATATGAGTTGGCAGTGGGTGCATTGTAGCGTGCTGTGCCTGCAACGGGCGTATCGATCGAGGCTCGAACGGGATAGTCAAGGGGTGACGCATCGGCGGCGGGATGAGCAGCGTGATTGGCAATAGCGGTGTGAGGGGTGCTGTACGCATCAGCTGCTGAAGTATAGTGATACGAATCCGACATGTTGTACCCGTAACACCACTGGAAAGTGTTTGAGAAAGAGTGTTGGCGGTGGTGGTGGTTAGAAAGAGAGAAATAGGAGTTGCTGGCGCAAAATCTCATTTGGCTCGTGTGCTGCGCTTACTCTTTTCTGCAGCTGTGCACGAGAAAAGAAATGTGATTTTTTCGAGGTGTTGGATTCAAATGCTGAAATCACACACTGCACTACAAGCGGATGTGAGAGCGCGCCGGAAAAGCGCCAACGCGAGAAAGCGAGCGAGCCAACGAGCCAAAGAGCGAGCGAGCGTGTGAGCATTCCACAGGTGTGTGACAGCGGAGTTGACAGTTTGACAGAAGCAAAGACTCAAAAATGGACCCTGGATTTCCAAACCGACACTCGTCGGATGCCTTTGCCCTTCAAATCCGCCCGCCCCACCTTACAGCTCACAGCCAACCCACGGTTTGAAAATGGCGTCGTTGAGATCGGACCCTCCCTTTTCTTTCACCTTGCAGTCGCACACGTCGATGGAACACAGTCAACATCTCAGTCCAGCTCAGGCTCAATTCCGTATGGATGGCGGCCAAGATTGCTGAAAATGGCTATTGGAATCGTGTCACTTAGGCAGTGTCGCCAACCTTGGAGCTACTGCTCGCTTGCGCCTTCTGACTCGCCTTGTACTTCTTGAGCAGCATCACTGACGGCGAGGGTGCCACATCCACAAATCCTGGCACCAGTGCTGGCGAAACATTGTACGAAGCACCGCTGCCGCTCCCCTTTCTTGAAGACGATCCAGAAGATGGCAGAGGTGAAGCTTCTCGTGAGACATTTCGACTGCTAGGCGAAGAGTTGGCGGGTGTGCTTCGTCCGCGTGCTGGTGTTGTTGCTGCTGCTTTCGAGTCGCGACTCGAAACGGTGACGGAGCGCGATCGTAAAGAGCTGCTACTGGCCATGCGGTCGACAGCTGCGTCCGGTGAATGCGAGCTTGAGCCTCCTCGACCATGACCGCCGCTGCCTCGACGTCGAGTTTGAGACGAGCCAAAGTGTGCATGGCTCCCGCCAAGCATCAACCCGGGTTCCAGGTGAGGTAATGATGGACTTTGAGCCAGATGTCGTGGCCCAACGGTTGCCCGGTTCACGCTGGCAGATGCAGGTGCTTCTTGCTTTGGCGACAGCGCTTCAGTATCCATTCCGCTCGGCGTCGCCGTACTGCTACTCGCCGCATCTGTTGTCGCCGCGTTCGACCTTCCCAGCAGAGCAACGTACATTCCATTCTGTAACACCATCTTTTCATCCACCTCTTGTTTGCGGCTACTACGTTGCGCCGCGGCACTCTGGTCCGCTTTCGCCTGCGTCACCGTATCTCTCCGTGACTGATGATGCTGCTGCTGCTGCTGCTGCTGCTGCTGTACGTATATCGCATGTTCCAGCTCGACTGGCGGCGCAATCTCCTCCCGCTCCGACTCGCTCGACCACTGATCCGCGTCCTCCCATTCCTTCGGCCATCCGCTCGGTCGCAATCGAGTCCTCGCTCTCGCGTTTCTTCCTCCATTCACGCCACGTCCAACTCGTCCAGCTGCTACCGTGCCGCCGCGTCCTGCCACCATCGCTCGAAACACCGCTTTACGTCGCCAGTTGTCCACCCCTCCCGATGTCGACGATGATGTGCTCGCCGCCGTCGCGCTGCATCGATACCACGCTCGCAGCAGCAGTGTCGACATGGCTTGATGATCGAAACGCGAGATGCAACGCAACGTCAATGTAGAATCGCTCGATACCCACGCGCCGGGTGAAGACGACATCCAGCTCGGTGTACCTGTACCTCTGCCTTTTGGAAAGATTGCCACTGTGACACTACTTCGAGGCATCGTCTCCAGGCCCGGCAAAGCTGAATTCGCAGGAATTGGATGATCTGCATTCACAGCCACCCAATCGATCGACCGCAGCGACCACACTTGCTCAGCTACGGGCAACACCGCCTCGCCCGCTCTTGGCTTCTTGCGATACAAATCGATTCGCCATCCTTTCACCGTCATATAATGCAACTTCCACTTCCCCATCTTTCCCGTTGCCTTTTCCATTTTTCCAGCCATGGCTCCGCCGCCTTTCAGCACATACACCC
Source organism: Ustilago curta (assembly GCA_928722295.1). Classification (NCBI taxonomy): domain Eukaryota; kingdom Fungi; phylum Basidiomycota; class Ustilaginomycetes; order Ustilaginales; family Ustilaginaceae; genus Ustilago; species Ustilago curta. Next base: position 14,914 of record CAKMXH010000011.1, on the reverse strand, counting down.
ATCCTTCGAAGTAAGGCTCCAGACACGACGCATCAGCGTCGGGTCCTGCATCTGGCTCTTCTCCCCAGGCCTGCTTGAACATGCTTTTGTTGCTCGCCGCAGTCGACGAGATGCGGATCGTGTCTGCCACACTGATAGGTGGGATGTAGACGCGCTCGGTAGGAATGCTCCACTGCAGCTCGAGCAGTTCGTATGGTCGAATCATTGATGCAGCCACCGTCTTCCATTCCTCCAACTCGCACCCATTGGCAGATGACAAGACTGCATACTTGCACGACAACGGGTGAGAAGCATCTTTGAATCCGCGAGAGATCTCGTCGAGTCGGATCCCTGCGATGTACTGCTCGCTGCTGTCGGGAGCCGATGACACGTACGTCGATGAGGGTCCAGCGATGGCACCCGACGTCGACGAGTCCGATGATTTCTTGCGTAAAGCCATCACTTGCATTGGTGGTGCCCTGGAGCTTCGTTGCTGCTTGACGGTAGAGACGCCTTCGTCGTCATCGTCACAGTCATTGTCATCGATCAGGGGTTTTTGAGCTGAGCCTTTGAGCAGGTCTAGCAATTCCAGCTGCGGTCCTTCTCGACGTTGACTCGACTCAGCAACCATCTTCCTGGCTGAGGGTCTTGGAAGCGACGAGATGCGGACCGGCGATGAGAATTCTTCAGGCAATGCTGGAGGCGGTGGTGGCACCTCGTCTTTGCTGCCCGCACGCGATCGCAGCACATCTGCAGCTGTCACCGTCTTGCTGCGAGGTCGAATTGGTGAGGACGCCGAAGAAGGAGATCCGGACAACAACGCCGTCGAAGGCTGAAGAGGGCTCGACAGCGGTGCAGGTGAAGCAGCGCCGGTCGAAGGCGACGGGAACGGTCGAATGGGGCTTGATGGACGATCCGCCAAGGGTGAAGCTTCGGCTTGCGTGCCCCACTGCATGATCAATGCATCGTCATCCGCTGTCGTCAAGAGCTCAGCAGATGAAGGCGAGCTCATCGACGCCAGTGAGTTGAAGGATTCGCATGCACCTGGCTGAGTGTAAAAGATGGCCGGATTTGCACCTGCCGCCGAGCCTGGATTCAGGCGAACCGGACGCCTCGGAGGTGTGGCAGCTGTGGAAGGATGCAGAGCGCCACTGTGCGCTGCGAAAGCATCCAAGCTGGAGGCCGATCCGATCATGTGGGGAGATGACATAGCATCGCTGTCGAAGGTGCTGCTCGATGCAATTGTGGGCGTCGAGTTGTAGCTATGAGCAGGCGAGCTCTTTCGTCGAGAAATGCTTCGCAACTGCAACACGGAGAGATTTGCATCCCGATGAGTAGAGCTTAGGGTATTGTCGGTAGATTCTCGGCGTGCATTCCATTGTGACAGTCTGGTTCGTGCTTGATCCTCTTCCAGTTTGGCATTTCGATCTCCCATAATCAGCGAAGCGTCGAGACGAATGGCAACCTCATTGGCAGCGTACGACGGCGATTGCGATTGCGCCTGTGAGAGAGAAGTATCCGAAGCGCTAGCATCCGAGCTGAAAGCGGCATTGTTGCTGCTGCTAGCAGCTCCATAATCAGACGACGTGGAAGGCGTCGAGGTGGCACGTGTCGAGTTGGAGACTTGGCGGAAAATATTGGCAGGCGAAGAGCCAATGGCATTGTCGTCGCGGCTGGTTGATCTTGCTGATGAGCTGCTGCCACCAGCAGCAGCGCGCGACATCAGAGGCAGAGGTGCAGCACTTGGATGTGGAGAGGCTGACGATGCATAAAGCAAAGTCTGCTGCGATGTCGAGGCGGAAGGCAACGCCGCAGGTGTCTCACGCAGACTGCATGCATTGTCAAAGTTGGGCAGCGGCGGGACGGGCAGCGGCGGTGGCGGCGGTTGCTGTGACGTAGCACGCAGAGCTTGTGGCCGCTGGCCGGAATCGCTGCGGGAAGACTTTCTTGATCGACTCGTGTGTGCAACCGAGGCAGCTATGGTGGCAGCGACGTCGATGAGATCTGGCGGTGGACCGAGGAAAGACCTAGGCAAGGCGTAGCTACGATGCTTGACCACCTTATCGTGCCCAGCGACGGGAGCGATCTTTGCATGCGCAGACGCATTGACTGCGTCCTGGTAGAAACGATAAGAGAGCGAGGGGTCGTGTTCGGGAGCATGTGCTTTGAGAAGTGCAGCGTCTTTGATACTGCCGATGGTTTGGGTTGGGCTGACGTGAATGCGCAACCAAATATCTTTGGGAACGATGCGAATATAAACGGGAACTTGTTTTATACTGGATTGTGTCGTGCGATGATGATTGGGGCTCTGGATCGTCTCAGGATTTGCGGATGGACGTGAAGGCGAGATCAAAGAGGAGGATGGCGAGGAAGCTGCAGCTGTTGTTGTAGGTGCAGCAGGTGTGGCATGGTTGCGATGCGAAGAAGAGGATGCTGAGCTAGCGGATCGAGTGGTAGCCATCGAAGGTCTGTGCTGCAACTGTGCCGATCCCGCTGCCAAGGTCGAGCGGCTCGCATCCCACTTGGAGCCAGAGCCATAGCCAGAATGAGGATGCTCAGACGAGGGACGAGCGTTCTGAATGCCTGAGCGGGTGTTGGTATCCATAGTGGTCGACCGCTGGATGTGATAAGTGCTAAAGTGAGCTGGTGATGGTCTGAGCGTACAGTAGATGGAAGCTAGCCGGCTGCCTTCCTGCTGCGTTGCCGCGTCAGAGCATTTCGAGTGTAACAAGGGTGAGATGTTGCTCGTCAGCTTGCTGTGATTGTTGGTCGTAGCATGTCGATCGAGGGAGAAGCTGAGTGTTGTGACAATGTGAAAGGAAAGAAGAGATGCTATCTTTACCCTCTGTTCTTCTGTCACGTTTGCCCTTCCTTCTTTCAAAATATATGAGTAAATAATATATCACTCTGGAAATACAGTAAATTTGCCAATCTGGCGGCTTCTTTTCATGCGAAAACTATGAAATGCCAGATTTCGGGCAGCAGCGTTGCGCTCACAACGGTAAATCCGGGCGGATCAGCTTTCAACAGAGAGACAGCCTCGTATAGATGTCACAAACCATCAAACAAACAGACAGACCATCACTCACACACTGAAGACGGCTCACGGCAGAAAGACAGAGATACTCTGCAATGCAATGCAGCTCAGGATTAAGAGGTAGGAGGTGGGTCTGGAGCAGTATATGAGGGCAATGCCAATCAGTACAACGAACCTTTGAGACTGCGCGGCCAGCCATACGAGTCGTCCCAGTCAGGCGGCAATTCGACCGACGTGCGACGATCACGAGCTCGCTTCTTGATCGCTTTGGCTCGTGCGGCAGCAACAGTGTTGATGGCGGCAACAGCGTTGCGTCCGCCTCCCGTCTTGCTGTCCCAGATCCCTGGTCCTCCTGGCAGGTTGACGAGAATGTGTCGAGGCCGAGGTGTACCCGACTTACTCGTCGCCGATGCTGCAGGCCACAAATCTTGCTCGTCCTCGTCCTCGCCATCGACGCCGCCCACCTCGACCGACTTGATCGACTGCATCGATCGACGGCTTCGTACCAGTTTGGGCGGCGCCTTGCGAGGTGCACTGGGCGATCGCGACGCATCCGACGGCATGCGAGGATCCATGCTGCTACGGCGGATCTTGCGTCCGTTGCGGAGACGCGACGACGACGACGACGACGACGAAGCGGCGACGAGCGCCATGTCATCGTACGATGCCGTGAGGTCCGAGAGCGCACGTGCCGAGGCCTTTTTGCCCAAACGAGCATGCACCACCTCTTGACCTGCTGCCCGCGTCGTAGCTCGCTTCTTCTGCATGGCCGTCTTGCGTTCTTCTTCGAGCAGCTCCTCGGCGTCGAGGTCAGAGCCTTCCTCTTCCTCCTCTTCCACCCCTCGCTCTTGCTTCAAGTCGTCCTGGCCGGCGTCGGAGGCATCGCTGTCGTCCAACTGCCATACACGGCCCTCTCGTGGACGTTCGGGTCGAACTCCCAGCTGAGGCAGCGGCACCACCGCTACTCCGCGTGCATCGGGTCGACGTGGCAGCCAGGGCGACGGTGCTGGCGTGCTCACCGAGGGATCGAGTGCCATGCGCTTGGTCGACTTGGGCGACTGGGCATGCACGCTGCCAACAGTGTGAATCGACGATGCCGACTTGCTCGCCACAGAAGCCGTATATCCATCCACAGCCGACGAATGACGCGAAATTAGGCTTTCCGGCGACGGGCTGCGCATGGCTGTTGCTGTTGCTGCTGCTGCTGCTGTTGCTGCGTCCGGTTTTGCCTTGTGTACCACTGTTGCTGGAAGACTCGTCTGCGAGGTATCGCCCGCAGGCTTGCTCTTGGCAGCATCTGCGGGCTCGGCCATCTGCGGGAACACGATCTCTTGCTTGAGTGGCGTGGTAACAGGGTGACGCATCGTCTTTTCGCTGTCGTTGGTTGTCTTGCGCATGATCGAGCCAACGGCACGCGAGATCGACTTTTTGCCTGTTCCGGACTCGCGCGAGGTCTCGTTCTGCAAGGTGGGGCTCGACAGCAACGTCGGCGAAGCGACCTGACCTTGGTCGGTGCGGTTGTTCGCCTTGCCAGGCGAGTTCTGATGAAGTTGCTCTCCGGCCGAATCGTTGCCAAGCTGCGGTGTAGTGACGGCACGACTCGACGAGCTCGCCTGTCGACGCTGGTTGTTGCGTCGTGTCTGCGCGAGCACCTCGGCACCGAGAGCAGCCACTTCGTCCTCGTGCCTTCGTCGAATCTCCTCGGCCTTATCGGCACTGAGACCGAGCCCAGCGTGCTGACGAGGCGTGCTGTCGCCGGGCACACCCGTCTCGGATGCGAATGCGCGGTTGGAGCGACTGAGGATCTGGCTTCCAGCCATAGCAGAGTCGTTGTTCGAAGTCTCTGACTGCGTCGAGGCTTCGAGCCCTACAGACGGCAGTCCCTCGTCGGTTGGAGAGGCGACAAACCCAGCAGCATCGCCAAACATTTCGCTCACGGGGCGTGAGGTGTCGATTGCGCTGAGCTGTGACTGGCGCTTTGCCTGTTCCGTTTTGGGAGCAGTAACCTCGAGCTGAGCTTTTGCGTCGGATGACAAGGGCATGGGCTCGTCGACAGTAGCAGAAGAGGGAGCTTCCCGCGCGATGGAGGTGTCCGTGTCTGCGAGAGTCGTGTCGGCAGGAGTAGAGATAGTCGCTTCGGACGTAGCCGCGATCATGTGGCCATCGGTCTCACCAACGCTAGCAGCGATATCCTGAGCATCCTGCTCTGTCGACGATGGTTGATGCAGCGCTGAACCTCCTTGCGCTGCTTCCAGTGCCGCCTTCTCGGCCTCCTCACGATCCAAGCGTGCCTTTGCCTCCCTTTCTCGTCGTCGTCGGCGAACCCAGGCCATTCCAGATCCGTCATCTTCTTCATCCTCCTCGGCTTCCATGTATGCGGACATGCCCTTGTAGTCGGATCCATTGGGCGTTGTCGCGAGTGAGGGAGGGCCACTTCCGCCGCCGAGGCTGCGTCGAGACGCTTCTCGAGCCAGACCGGCGAAACCCCACTCGATGAACTCGGGTTCGTCTTGACTGGGTAGGTCGTTGACACGACGAGCACGGATCTTGGTGCCGTCCGGAAGAGTGACCATTCCTGTACCGCCTGGACGTGCGAGTCGGATCAGCTCCCTTCGACGTGCGCGCTCGTCTTCGTCTCCCGAACTCATGGCGCCTGTACGGCTACGAGAGCGTCTACGAGATTGGGACGACTTGCGCTTGACCTTGAAGCCCGAAGCGCCTCCCCTGCCTCGCTCCTCTTCGTCATTCTCGGATGCACTTCTGCGTGTCCCGTCAGGACCTGCAACATCCGAGAGGCTGCCAGTGCTCTTGCGTCGAAGGCTGTTGCCATCCTCGGATCGATCGTCGCCATCGCCTGTAGCGCTACTCTTGCTCAGGCGTCGCTTGCTGCTTTTGCCGGTGTAGTACTGAGGCTTGAAGTAGGCGGAAGGCATTCCCATGAGGTACCACTTGCCCTTCATCGACTTGGCGTCGTCGTCGCTGTCATAATCTGAGTCCGAGGTCTCGGATTCTTCGGAATCTTCGAGAACGACATCACCGTTGAGCACGTCCGATCCTCTTCGTAGCATGGATGGAGCCGAGGCTGGAGTTGGCAGAGGGGCGAAGCGGATTCGAGCCGATTTGCTTTCGGTGACAGCAGCGTCGAGGGTCGTCGAGGTAGAGCTAGCGTTTGGCGTAGGAAGCTGCATGGCCTTTTCGGAGGTCGTGGTGGGCAGATTGCTGCTGCCAAGGCTGGTGGAAGATTGACCGATGGAGCTCATGCTGGGCACCGAATCCTGGGACTCGAAACGCTTCTCCTCGAGCGGTGGACGTGAGAGATCGTGACTCGAGCTGCCGAAACTGGTGGAGGCGCGGAGAGCGCGTGGCCCCAGGTTGATGGACCCACTGACCAGGGCCTGTGCGGCAGCCATGCTGCGACGAGTGTTGATGATGGCATTGAGTGCCGCCAACTCCTCAGGGTCCATTGGCTCCTCGGTTGGCGAAGAGCTGGCGCCGCCCTCGGCGTGGGGGGATGAGGATGCACCTTTGCAGCCGGTACTGTGAGCTCCGTCGCTTGCGCTGCGACGGGCATGGCGAGAAGAGTTGCCGCGCTTGCCGCTGTCGCTGCAATTGTCTTCGCTGTCGCTGTCGCGAGTCGACCGCCTAGAAGATGATGCCGACACTTTTGGCAACTCTGCAGATGTGGAAGGACGAAGTCGTTTGCGATCGTTGCTGGTGGGAAAGGCTGTGCTTGGAAGGATGGAAGCGCCTCCGCTGCCATGACCCCAGCCGGCCATCATGGCCATTTGGGCATTGAAGTTGATATCGCCCAGGCCGAGAAGAAGAGCCTTCTTGGGGATACCCCAGATCTTTTCGTCATCCTTGCTCTTTGCCTTTTCGCGTTCTCGCTCTCGTTCCTTTTCCCTTTCACGTGCGCGTTCCCTTTCCTTTTCCCTTTCTTTGCGAGAAGGTACAGCTGGAATGCGAGTGACGACGGGAGCTGCCGCGGACGCAGGGGTTGCAAAGACATTTGGATTGGCATAGACGACGCCCGAGTATGGACGCTTGCGTGCGTTGATGAGGATCGAGGAGCGTGGATACAGTTGCGGGGCCGAGGGCGAAGTCGAGAGGCTGTGTGTGGCCGACGCGGTAGCGGAGTCAGAGTTTGAGCGTGAAGCGTTGGCTGGACGAGTATCGAGATCGAGACTGGTCATGCGAGCATGCTGGACGGACGGGAAGCTACCCGATGGAGCCGAGGCAGAGAGAATGGCCGCTGGAACGCTGAATTCATTGGTGTGATGCAAGACGGGCGCCGTGTTGGTGGCTGAAAGCATTTCAGTCGAGTCCAGATCGCTTTCCCACGGTAACTAGAGAGATGGACAAGGAAGGTGCCTGCACTGAGTAGAGGCGTGCCAAGTGTCGGAACGCTGTTCGAAAGCGTGAAAGCTTGGATTTAAGATGCAGTCGGACCTCTTCCGTCCGTGGTTGGCGAGACTGCTTCGGGTTCTACCGGCGTGACTACGACGGGTGATGAGTAACACCAGATTGTGATTTCGGAAGGAGGTGCGCAGAGAATCTGTGTCAAAGGTCGCCCAACGAGTGATGCCTGTCGAGTTGCAGTTCGAGCGTGACAGCAGCTACGGAAGTGGGCAGATGCAGTGTCGGCTGAGCCGGGTGTTGACGGTAGGGATCGTGTGTGTGCGTGTCCGCGCTGATGAAGCAAGCAAATTTGGACCGAGCTGCGTTGTTGTTGTTATAGGTGATGGCGATGGTGATGCTTTGTGTATATGGTGGGGAAAGGACAAGAGAGAGTGAGTGGCAGACAAGCCCATCGAGCTGGAGAGGGCGCGCAGTTATGGACCGAGGACGGAGTTGAAAGTGTATGTGGGAAACGAGCCAAATACGAGGCGCCAAAGCTCGGTTGCAAAGGGTGTGTGGAGCAAAGCGAGCCAAAAGCGACACCAGAACGGTCTCTCTCTATCTGTCTCTCTTTCTCTCTGCTGAGTCGGGAAATAATCTGGGCGGAGAAAGAAGTGGGTTGCGGTGGAGACGCGCTGAAAACCGACAGATCGCTGTGGTCCTTTTTAGGCGGGAGTATGAACCCTGAATTGGCATCTCTACCTCTCAGCAATTTTAGGCTGGGCTGTGCGCTGTTGCCCATCTTTTTGTTTTTCCTTTTTTTCCCTTTTCTTTTTCTTTTTCCCCTTTGAAAGGAAACGTGCCTACAGGATCGAAGCGCACACGTAAGAACGAACTAGATTAAAAATAAAACTAAAAAATAAGAGGACATTCAGGCTCAAGCAAGGAGGGTGAACAAAGGGCCCCACACAACTTCGGGCCAAGCAGCGGAAGCAAGCCAAGCGCCCTATGCGGCAGCGCCAACCTGAGATGCTCTCATTGCTGTTGAAACGAGACCAAGTCGATCCTTGTACAGTAGAGACGATAAGACATCAGCAACAGCGAGCTGCGTCAGCGACAAAACCAGATGCAAGCCAGCGGCGAGGCGGTGCTCGTAATGCAGACGCGGGCCCCACCCGAAGCTCGAAGAATCTATCCTCCCCACCGTGGAATTGCAGCAGGTGAAACGGACAACAACAAAGCATGAATCCATCCGTGAAACACCATCCCAAAATCCCGAATCAACAAGCGGTCAATGAGAATGAGGATGGCGATGAGGAGGACGATGAGGGTGAGGACAAGGAATGGAGACTGTGTGAGTGGGAGTCGGGATCGTCCGGGTCGTTCCCGGAGCGGGTCCCTCATTTCAAGGTAGTTTGCAGATCCAAACAAACCATCGAAAAATTGACGATCCCACCACGACTTACAGCATGCAGCAGTCCGCCATTAAAGCTGTGCTAGCACCCTGCGTCCTTTTGTTTCATCATGCCGCGCAATACATTGGGCTGTGCTCGACTATCATGCGATTTCCACGGTGGGTGATATCGACGAGTGAGCGTGGTGGACGTCGGAAGGACTGCCGTTGCTTGTGACGCCAGCACCGCCGAATTGACAGGGGGAAAGGGAAAAAAAGTCTTGGCCTGCATACATCCTGCATATCCACCGCTAAAACCCAAAAGGACCTGAAGAAAGAAAAAAAACGTCCGCGGATCACACGAGTCACCGCCAAGTTTGTTAGGCCGTGTCGGCACTTCATGCTCCGCCCCTCTGCCCTCTGCTTCCGAACTCTTTCATTTAGGTCGATATCATATGTAACCATCGCATCGACGTGGACATTCTGCTAAAGATGAATAGATGGTCTTGACAACCACAAACTCTTCCGTAACAAGTGTGATCCTGGCGGAGGGGTCGGACGAATTTATTGGCTGCGAACGGCAACAGCCCGCCTGATGCAAGCCGCAGCTCGCCACCTGCGCTAACTTAGCCACAAGCCTCCTCTTTACCCACATATCCTTTCGTCTCGACCCGCTCACGCTCGGATGTCCCGTCGCTTTCAAATATGATCGCAATCACCTTTGAAAAACCTGCAGTCATAACACCTTTGGCCTGACGCGCAAGCCGTCGTCAGCTGCACGAGCCGGTCGCATAGGAGCTGTAGTGTGACACATCCAGACGAGTGGCTGACACGAGCACTCTCAGAAAGGCGATTCCAGACTCAGAAGCGCGGTCTCGAATACGCGGTTGCTCGTGTAAGTCATTTTTTGCCCCGCGTTTTGCACTACCCGACGGGCAGCCAATGCCGTCACCAACCGGCCGCAGGGTGCCTCGGCGCTTGCCTTTGCCCTCATACTCGTGGTATGTTTCACCCATACATTGCATGATGTGTCGGTCGACCGCACACTACAGTACTTGCTACAGAGTATGTCACAGCGAGACGCAGCAAAGCCGGAATGCGGGGGACGCCGCCTTCTGGTGAGACACGCACAGGCACGCGTCAGAAGAGACCAATACACCATCTCATTCGCCAATTTGTTTCAACTTTCTGTTCAGATGCTGAACTCGACATTGGTTCTGGCTCTGAATCTTCTTGCTACATTAATCAAGTCAGTGTCGGATACAAAGTGAGATGCGACGAGTCAAAATCTAATTACAGGAAATTATCTAGGCCAAGAGCCACACTTCACCTTCCTTAGATTATACTTAGGGGTTTTAAATAAATTTGGCTCCAAGGCAGCACGTTCTTTGCCAAGATCGGCAAGGAACATCCATCATCTCACTCAAAACTTGCCAAAGATGTTCTAAAGACCACTCAATCAAACCATAATGCTGTTACCAGCACCCCTAGCCCTAGGCGGCGGATGCCCAGGCGCCCGAGGCGGACGCGTCCGCCCTGCCAAATGGGCCGGCTGGGCCAGCTTGTCCGTACCCAACGGTCAGCGCAAAAGACACTGCTCCAGTGCGCTTACGGTTTGAAATCCTTGCGGCCAGACGCGTCCCAAATTGGGGAAATTCAGGGAAATTCCGTGAAATTCAGACACTGCGCTAGTGCCTTGCGGACTGATTCAACTTTTTCAGTGTGTGACGGTCAGCCAGTGGCCGCAAGTCTCTCCACTGTCCGCAAGCTGCTGTCTGTCCGTAAGCTGCTGTCTGTCTGTAAGCAGCAGTCTGTCCGCAAGGCTGAGTGAGGCCAACTGACCGCAAGCACAGCCAGACTGGAGACTACAGACCGTTGACCATAGACCGTAGACTGTAGGCCATCAAGCATCAACTCCCACTCTCAAGCCTATAGTCATTGCTCATTGCATACGCTTGCCGCTCATGGTCTCAGTGCAGGCAGCTGACTGTTTTACACATTGGCAACTTTCAGGATTCAAGTGTGGACGTGCTTGTGCTTGATCTCAGCATGCTATGTAATGACATTGACGGTGAATAATGCAAGCAAATATCCAAGAAATTATGGCAGAGAAAAGAAGCGTGAAATAGTGGTCACGGCCACAGCCAGCAGCCTAGAAAGTCTTGCGGCCAGCAGAGGCTCCCACGGTCAGCGGTCTCCTTTGTTGTAGCCATGCATTCTTCACCCTTTGTGACCGTGGGCCGTAGGAAATCCAAGAAAATTGCAACGGACAGACACGTCTTGCAGTCTGCCACAGACAAAGCATGGATGGATGCCAGCCGTAAGAAATTCAAGAAAATTGCAACGGACAGACGCGTCTTGCGGTCTGTGACAGACAAAGCGTGGACACATGCTGGCCGTAAGAAATTCAAGGAAATTGCAATGGACAGACGCGTCTTGCGGTCTGTGACAGACAAAGTGTGGACACACGCTGGCCGTAAGAAATTCAAGGAAATTGCAACAGACAGACACGTCTTGCGGTCTGCAACAGACAAAGGGAGGGTAGACCGTGGGATGTACGTCTTGCAGCCAGCTAGAGTGGGAGACAAAGCTTGCAGCCGTTGAAGTGTGTTGGCATTCTCAGCCTTTGTCCGCATTGACTGTCCGTCAATCAATGAAGTGGGACTGAATGTGTTGATTCTCACCGCACAGAAATGAGCACAGTACCCTTTCAGCGGCCTGTGGTTGTTCTTTGTATGTGAGCGTGAGCACAAGTGAACGGACTGCTGCGCCTTGCGGTCTCTTGTCTTTGTCAATACTGACCGCAAATGCTTTGAGATGGCCATGCGCCTTTGTCTGTGTGTCTGATACCGCTGACAGTTCCGCTTGATGCTGTTGAGGCTGAGCGCAAACATATATATGCTCTCTTGTGTGGTTGACGGACTGAGATTCAAGATTCACTCTCTGTACTTTACTGCTCACCGCTCATCGCTCTCTGCTCACCGCTCTCCACTCTCCACTCCATCTCTTCTCAACCATGTCCCAGCTCTCTGACTGCCACTATCTTGGTGCTGGCACCAATGACAGCCACAATGCCACCACTCAGCATGATGTGCTGTCGGCTCCCAGCTCTCCAAGCCAGAGGTATGTATTTGCTGACGCGTCACCATGCGTAATTGATATTGTTGTAACTGACATTTCTCTGCATCTTCCAAGCTACAGCAGACCGGTTCTGCCCAACACCGCTGAGCAGGTTACGCAGCTGCAGGAGTTCCATCTCCGTGTTGTTGACCATCCACGCATCCTGGTCTGCACCCGCAAGGACTGCAGCCATGCACTTGCACTGGTGCCACTGGCCAAGGATGTTGCCGCTCACATCAAGCAATTCCACTCCTACATGCTAGATGCCAGTCAGCGGACTGCACTCAGTGGTGTCCTTCAAGAACTTGATCTGGAACATCCCTCTGTGGTGCCGCTCAACAAGGAGCTGCTGCCGGTGCCATTCATTCCAGAGCTGGACATCAGCTACGACGGCAAGCACTGCAGCGTCTGCACCTACAGTGTCATCAGCAAGTCTTCGATCAACGTGCACGTCAAGCAACACCAGTATGCTGATGGCACCATCAAGTTCCACCGCAATGATGCCATCCAGCTGTTTTGGCAGGTCAGCAAGAGCAATCTCCGCTATGTGCATGTCCAGACTCCCAATGCTCAGCAGCAGCTGCTGCCTCCACCTTCTGCTTCTGCGCTCAATGCAGCAATGTCCATGGACAGGCTGGACGATGCTGCCAAGGACAAAGTTGATGCCTTCTTCAAGCAGGATGAAGAACTGCTCCGCAATGCTGGCATTGACGCTCAAGTCCAGCCATCAGACTACACTGGCAACCTTGGTCCTTGGGCGCGTGTCCTGGACTGGCAGACGTACTGGGCTGGCAAGCCCATTGCTGCCATTGGTCTCTTGCGTGGTGACACCAAGCGGTGGAAAGGTGCTTACCAGTATGGCGCTCACTGGGTTTACGGAGCCAGCAAGAAAGCAGCAGCTGCATGGATGAGTGGTCTGCTCAACTCCAGCCGCAAGGTCCAGGCCTTGTTCCATGCTTACGGCCCGGATCCAAGCAAGCCGTACAGCCTCAGTGCACAGACGGTCAGCAAGCGTGCTGAGCTGTGGGCATACATGCTTGCGCTGCTCTTCCACATCTACTTTGACGGTGAAGACTTGGGCTACTATGGCAAGGATATGCTGGATGCTCATCTTGGCCTCAATGGAGAGTTGGACGAAGCGCTGCTCTGTTTACGTGACCTTTACGGCTGCGTTGAAGAGAAAGATGGCTGCTCCGACCCTGCCCTGACTGCCAATGTGGATGCGCTGCTCTTGGAGCTGTCGGTCCTGCTGGTCACGCAACAGCCAGCAGCATTTGGCCACACTGAGGAGCTGACGCTATCCCGTCTCTTTCTCCACCTTTGCGTCAGTGCTGATGGCACGCTGAAGCCGGTCAGTGCTTCCACCTCTGACATTGCAGCGCTGGAGTTCTGCTTCCGTGCAGTGCTGCATGAGCACCTGCTTGACAAGGAGTGTGGTGCTGTTGTGGATCTTGGTGCCGCAGAGACGGTGGCTGAGGTCAAGCGTATGCTCAAGGAGTATGTCCACCATGACAGCCACTCTGCCAGTGCTCATTTGCAGTCCCTCCACTGCTATGGTAAAGCACTGGCTCAAGACGATGGAAGCGGGTTTGCATTTCAGTGGACCAAGGATCTCAGCAAGGTGACGTTTGGCGTAGACACCATTGCAGTGGAGCAGCTGCAAGCGTTCATGCACGGTGCTCAGCAGCAAGCGGACAAGCTCCTCACTCAGCTGCGTCTGCTGGAAGACAACGGCAAGTCTGAGAACATGATCAATCTTGGTCGAGTGGTGGACAACATCTGCAACACACGTCCTGGCTTCAACCTTTCAGAGGCATGCAGCAAGCAGCCAGCGCTGCCAAGCATCCTCTGCCGTGCGGTCCTTGGTGAGGCTCCAGCATCGCTGCAGCTGATGGACCCATACTCCAAGGAGGCCAGGTTCAACCCAGCAGCTGCACAGCGGTACTTTGCCATCCATGATGAGTTCACCAAGCTGTTGGCGGTGCTCATTGAACTCAGCGGTGGACTGCCGGCTAGAGGTACGGAGCTGGTCCAGCTGCAGCACACCAACACGCTGCTGGGTCCACGCAACCTGTTTGTCCATGATGGTGTCATGTTCACTGCTCTGCCCAGCAACAAGGGCACTGGGCGGCAGAAGATCATTCCACGCTTCTTGCCGCATGCAGTTGGCTGCCTGGTGATCTGGTACATCTGGCAGGTGGTGCCGTTCATCCACATGCTCTACAATTCAGTGGTGAAGCCACGCCAGCCCAGTCCAATGCTCCTGGTGGATCACGCTGGCAAGCCATGGGCCACCGGTGATATCAGCAACACGCTCAAGAGCCTCTACAAGCAGTATGTATGTGCAACATCAAATGGTCTCAGTGTACGTACTTGGCGGCAGCTGGCGGTGAGCATTGACCGCAAACTGATCCGTCCCAAGAAGATCACATCAGAGGAGTTGGAGGATCACACACATGACCTTCAAGCTGGTCATTCCACCAGCACCGCTCAGCAGCACTATGGTCTGGATGCAAGCATGCTGCATCAGCTGAATGACGAGAGCATGACGGCCATGCTGGAGGTGTCGGAGCGGTGGCATGCATTTTGGAAGCTGCGCACACGGTTCAAGGAAGAGGTGGCCGAGCTGGTTCCCATCAGTGCAAGTGCCAGCAGCAGTGATTCATCAAAGGCCATCAACGCTCTCAAGCGGCAGCTGGATTCTGTTCAAGAAGATGTGCGGTCTGTCAAGCAGAAGCTGGAACACACTGCTCCTGCTACGCCTCAAGCAAGTACCAGCAGTGGCCGCTCTGCTGCCATCTCCAGCGCCATCAGCCAAGCGCTTTTCAAGGTGACAGGCAGCTACCGGGCCAAGACGGTGGAGCAAGCATATGCGCTCAATGCTATTCACAGCAGAGAGTCGCCGCTGATCATTGTGATGGCCACCGGGTCTGGCAAGTCAGTGCTGTTCATGGCTCCGCTTCACTGGCTTCCACCAGCATCGGTTGTTGTTGTGGTTGTGCCGTTTGTTGCGCTGACCGATGATCTCATCCACCAATGCAGAGATA